>OY757905.1:93705466-94057966 GCA_963585895.1 Sepioteuthis lessoniana | reverse complement strand
ATATCGTGTAAGAGAATAAAAAATTTGACGAATTGGGGAAACCCAGATTTTGAATGATCGAAAATCAAAATCCGTCTGTCAATAAACCTCGCTATTTAAAAAGTCTAAATGATAAAATTGTAAAAAATCACAACATATTTTATGTATTCTAGCTGAAGTAGCCTTGCATACCTGGAAAGAAATTAAAGTTTGAATCGTAGATACAGAGCCTAATAGAAAGAAGACCAAAATATCACTTTTACCTAATGATTTCTTTTAATGTCTAATTTTTGTTTGCATTATTTCATGAAATTACGAAGTGTTTTGTGAAAATTTTCACAGATATTGTTGGTAATATTACATGTCAATGAAATGTGGTTTATTAATATAAACGATTCTAATTGGTTGAAATTGTTAGTTCGAATTGATATGAAATAAATAATTCAAAGCTCTATCTACAACCCAAATTAATTGTTTTTTAATGTGAATATTATTTTAGTATAAGAAAAAAATCTTTAATATATTTTCTTTGGATTTTGGCTGTTCAGAATTCTGTTTGTATCTATGAAACGCAAAATTACCATTAAAAGTCATAGACGAAAGTTTTTATTTTGGTTTTTATTTTTATCAAATTTCAGTCGCGGTACCTTCAGCCTTATTCAAGTGTCAAAAACATTTCGGAAATTTTGAACCAAAATCTTTATGAAACTCACAGGGATACATAATCATTCCACTGTCCATGCTTCTAGGATATTTTGTGAAATTTTCCAAATTAATTCGTCTCACAGATGTCACCTATCTCTTATATTTTCCGTTGAGCTCGAGTAAATGACTGTTTTATACACCGCATGACCTAGAAATTGATCTCACGTCTACTAGCTCTCTGTATACAAAATAATCAACGCTTGTATCAACTGAGTCATTAGCGTATAGGAGAATTCTATTGGTGTATTATAACTAATATGATTTTCTCTTCAACTGAAACAAAGTAGTCATATGATGATTAGGTAGTAAAATTTCCGTGTCTTAAGCAGACTGTTCTTTCTTAAGAGGCTTATATATATACTATTAGATTTTATTAGAAGCTTGTATACATACTATTTCTTCCCATGCTAGGCTGCCAGTACATGTTATTACAGTCTAACATATGCGTTAATTCTTTCTGTTACCCTATTTTCTTACGTTGTTTTCTATTATAATGACGACCACACTAGCTAAAACGCAATAGCTCTTTCATGAAATTATGTAGCCGATAATATATATATAAAAAGATATACGTAAAAATTGGGAATGACGATAGCTTGGGTAAGGTATTTCACTCACGTAAAGTCAGCCGGATTTCGACTCCAGCATGAAGCAACACGTGTATTTCGCCACACTGAAGAGTTGTGATTCAACTATATTTAGATGACTATATATATCTATATATATGATACGTCAGTACATGAAAATTACCACAATGTTATTAAAACGAAAAATGATGTTAGATATGTGTTCTTTACATTTATTCTTTGTATAAAGAAAAGTGTTCTCTTCCACTAACACTCTCCTTACTCGCTCTTAAATATTCTTTCCCAGCTTAATCTCTTAGGGTCAAAATGGATAAATTCCCGGCCTTTTGTCTTTCTTCAAGGATATATTTAGCATTAAATAACCCAGGATAACTAATAAGCCATTAAACAAAAGAAACAAAATCAAATCATAATCTCTTACGCTATGTCTTGATCTCATAAATACATTTGTCAGTATACATACACTTGACTTGCAATTATTTCAGCAAATGATGACCTTATCAAACCTGTTTTTGTAAAAACCTATTGTGAAATAAAAGTATTCGCCACTTTTTATGTTAGGTTTGCTTTTCTGCAACCCCTAAAGATAATCGTTGGTCGCTCTGTGCCAAAGACTGCAAAGTGAAACCTGAATGTATGAACAGTTTCTCAATAGGCGCAGAAGAGGATATGAAACACCTGAGCCAGCCACATTTGGCATTGTGACATTGAAGCACTTAGCCGTTCTCAAGGTCCACATCTTTGATTACTGCAAACAGACAAGTAGAAGTCCTCATCATTTCTAAACATCCCTCTTTTCTTGCTCACTTATCAATCACTGTTTTAGTGGGGAGGCAGCTGCAAAGAAACAAGCAGAAATAATCGGATTGGAAGGAGTGATTCGCAGAATAGAGCAATTAGAGAAGGTGAACATTCTAAAGATCTGGAGAATAAGGCGACAGGTATGATTATCATTATTCTACGAGGTTCGTCAACAATAGCGCCTGTTTGTTAGTATCGTATTCACGATGGGCTACATTTTGATTCATCCTATTTAGAAATAATGCGCTTCTCTAGAGGGAATGACCTTTTAGACCAGATGCTTAAAGATGTGTCTACAATGACTTTATTAATTATCTTTCTGCCACAAACTGAGGACAAATTTAGACGGCCCGTGAACCTGTTCAGTTCCAATTGTATCATCAGTCTATGATGATATCATTATTCTATTTAGAAAGGTGTGAATGATTCTAATTAGCATTTTGGTGTGTTAACCTTAATATTGGATAAATCCACAAAGATAAGCAGGACAAAGGAGGTCACTTGAAAATTTTAAAATTGGACGAAAAATTGTTTTATTCTCTGAGAGCATTTTAAATGTATCGATCTCATAAAATAAACTCACTATGATTTTTTTTCCGCGTTTTGTTTCTACCCATACGTATACGCATACATCCACTCATTCTCTTTCTCTCTCTCTCTCTCTCTCTCTCTCTCTCTCTCTTTCTCTCTCTCACTTACGCATTTTCTCTCCTTCCCTCTCTCTATTTATGTTTTCCTATTTCACAGACACACATATGTATATACAAGCACACATTCACAAGGCGTTCTCCCAAATGTATTCATAATTTCACCAGTGACATTGTTTTTAAGAACGAACGGTTCAATTCTACCAATCAATGATAATCTACACATATCAGTTAACCCTGAAAAGTTTACATGGTGTTCAAGAGTAAGATGATTGGATTAATATGCACATTATAAAGTTAAATGTCATAGTTGGAAAAACTGTCTATTTCGGTCTATTTACTTTCTTAGCAGTGCTTGAAACAGAAAAATCATCTATTCGAATACCTGCGATACCTCAAAATATCTTCAACTTGGATGATAAAAGTTAAATATATCTTTATGAAGATTATGTTTTATATATATATATATATATATATATATATATATATATATATATATATATTCACACACAAGGGAAAACTGGAAATCATTTTCGGTTAAGTTCTATATGGTGTTTAGCTATTTTAAACCACACGTGCAGATAGCATTCCTTCACCTAAATGGTGACATTAGTAGAATTTTTTCTCTGCAAATGACGACACAAGTGTTCATAACCAAATTCATGTTATTCAGGTTCTAGTTTATGTTAAAATCAATGTTCTTGTACACAAATGTTTTGAATATCCTTTGCCGAATATTCTTTGCTGCAATAGGTTCAGTGAGCTTATTCATTAAATTTAATATTAAAACTTAAAATGTTGAAAGCGGTCTTGCCTCAAATTAATCTTAATTTGCGTTGAGTAGGGTTTTTATTTTCGAAAATTAGAGCCAGTGCTCCTCTTTTAGCATAACGTGTCTATGGTTGATCCATGAAATCAAGTTATGGTAATCTTTCGGTGGCTATCTTTTCATCAAAAGATATCACACATATTGACGAAACGGACTGAACTATTTGATCCTGGCCGTTGACCGAAGAACTTCCATCATTCTGCCTCAAGAGAAGCACGCTGTTGATTTACTTTTCTGCTCACTCCTCTTGCTTCACATCAACCATGCTGCATTCCATATTTCCTGCGTTACTCTCTTATATGTTACAGATAACATACGGCTACTTCAGAATGTGATATCCATTGACTAGCCGGTCTAAGATTATTTAATGAAAATAACGGTAAAATATTTGATTGTTATAAGCTTTGACCATTCCGGTTTGATCGTAATCTAATTTCTCATTAAGTTATCTATTACTGGTACTGCACTAGCTATATATTAATGAGTTTCAAAATGTGAATTTTCCTTCTAAGAAATTGTAATTTTTAAAAAGTTTTAACTTAATTAAATTTCAAATAAAACCAATTTTATTTTTATCTGGGTATTGCGGGTTCTGCTTATTCTTTGATCGCTCTTGTATTATTTTAGGCTTAATTTTTGGCTTTTTGTCACAAACTGAATACGAGTCATTCATATTTACAAGTTTGTAGGAAATATATCGAAGATTAAGTTGAAAGACTTCACCAAATAACTATAATTTGGGAGTGGGGGGTTAATTTTTGGTGACAAACTATTGAAAAACAAAAATCTTATAGAATAAAAGTAAACAATAAATACATTACTTAAAATTCGTTTACCTTTTTGTTTTATTAATACAATCTCCGTTCTATTCCTTGTTCTATTGTTTGGGGCTATAGAATATGCCGGCTACACCACTGCAAAGGAGTAAAAAGGAGTAAGACACCACAACCAACAATTACATCCTGACTGGGCTTGACGGGCAGTCGGAGTGGCCTAACTCGATCAATAGGCTGGTCACGCACCTTGATCCTTTATGACTGTCCTGACCGTATTCTTTAAATTACTCTCGTAGCAAAAACGTACCCAATCCTATTTCATCTTAAAAGGAGCGAGAAGTCAGTGGCTCAGGGATAAGTGGTGTGAGAGTAGTACTTGAAACCATGATTAATGATATTAACTGTTTACAAACAATTGATTAATATTAAATTAGATGGATAGATAGAATTACTCATGTTAAAAAGCAATACATGAGACCATTTAACTGAGTGCAAAAAATGATAAATATGAAAGAGAATTATTCATGTTAAAGAGCAATACATGAATCCATTTAGTTCAGAGTAAGCAAGTGCTCCTACTCGTTAAAAATGAAGTTACCCATAAACTATTCGCTTACAAATCTCACACACATACACACCCACACATACACACACATATATATATATTGAGAGAGAGAGAGAGTGAAAGAGAGAGAGAGAGAATTATTCACTAAATAAGCCACAAGGGTTTCTATGCCATTAAAGTAAATAAGCAAATGTAACCATCCTTCTATTCCTTAATCCATTAATATAGGTTTGTTTTGTTTTTTGGGGTGATTTTTTAAAAGTTTCTACCTAGGTGAAATTTTAAAAACTTTAAAATCAACTTTTCTTGATGAAAGAAACTAAACTAATACCAATGAACAGAAACTTGAGAAATATCTCTGAAAGAATCAAATGAAACATAAAAAGAACCATTAGAGTTCATCCAATTTCAGACCAATAAAATCAGAAATTCTGAAAAAAAAAAAGAAAACAACATCTCGATCAGCATGTCAGATAGTAAATGTAGGTAGTGGAACGAAAGTAAGTAGAGTTTGCGACCTAGTCGAGGGTGACCCGAATGCTCTCTATTCCATAGCAACTACCTCGAGGTGTTGGTGAGGGAGCTACTCCTTTCCCTGATTGCTCCATTTAACCCTTGATCCTTACCTTATAGTCATGAGTGTTAAGCAAGACGGCATCAAAGTACCATTTTTTGAATCCTTGGTATGACTCGACCTGGGATTGAACCCCGGTCTCCTGGACCACTGGCGAACACTCTACTCAATAGGCCAATAGCCCGGTGCAGCGGACGGAAAAGCTCCTCGATATCAAATTAAAATCTGCAAGCCCAGAAGAATGACTTCAGAAGTGGAAAGATAATTTATTTAAACAGCTTGTAGACTCTCATGAAGTCACAGATTAACTTTCAGAAAAGATTTTTCGTGCCCAAGTTGTTATCAAACTAGGACACTTTCCGGAGGATCAACTTAACACTGAAAACATTTAAGAGAATGAAAACTGAAAACTGCAGATCACGATGCAATATCTCCTGAATATGAAAAGCAAGGAAATTTGATCGTATGCTTTTTCGATTATGCAATGCAGTGTATAAACGAAATACAATAGAGAAATGGACGAAATGCTATATCCTTCCTTTTTAAAGAAAGGAGAATTCGGAACCACTAAGAACTACAGAGATTTATTGTATTGCTATTTAGGTTTATAATACCCCTCTTCTCTATCTTATTCGACCTGAAGGTTTCAAAGGGAAAAACAAGAACAGCTTTTGGAGATATCCATCCACAACTTCTCGGATTCTGATTATACGTTGTATCATCTCATGCACAAATCCTGAGGCAACAGTTTTGTTTACAGATAATCCGATTTACAGTTCCGGATAACCATGACAAATTAGTTGGGTAAGAAAATGAACAGAAGAGTCAGATACCAAAGACTACAGCACCATCCCACAGAACCTAGCAATTAACAAACACCGAAACGGACGAACACGAATAATGTAACCACCAAACATCCTCCGCCTCATACATGTATCGGTAGAAATAATTAATCTTGTGAAAGTGATGTCATCATATCAATTGGAAAACCATAGCCGTCTGTTGACAGGTTATCTGCTCTTTGGAAATACGACTCCTCTGCCAATAAAGAAGGAATTCTTCCAAGCCATGTAAGTTATGTTGTATGGCTGCACTACTGGAATTTTAATGAAACGCTTGGAGAAAAAGTTACATCGGAACAACATACGGATGCAGCGAAGTGTTTTGAAATAAATCCTGGAAGCAGCACACCCAAAAACTTGCAACTGTACTATCACTTCCCACCCATCTCACAAACTATATCAGTAAGACGAACAAAGTGCGCAGAGTACTGCTGGCGAATCAGAGACGAACTCATAAGTAACCATCTCCTTTGGATTCCTACAGAGTGTTAGGCGACCAGCAAATATTTATATATTTTAGTTCTGTGCGGACATTGGATTTTGTCTTGAGGAAGAACTAAGAACAATTTCCGATGCAAATAGATGTCAGGAAAGAGACAAAGGAATCTGTGCTATCAGCTTGACTTGACAATGATGATGATGATCATCATCATCATCGGATGTGTTACCAGAGATAAGGAAGAAAATACAGAGAAATCAAAGCCTTGGTAATCACTAGTTCTTGGAAGTAGTTATGAATCTTTTAGCCAAAAATCTACATAAGCGATATCAAAGAAAGTAAGGTAGCATGATTATGTCAAATGATTTTTATGTAACTTATTATATGATGAAAGCAATAGTAAGATATGTCCCTTGGAGAATCACAGAAGCCCAACATTGTTAGAAATAAATGAAGATAGTGACACTGATTTCGGCATATAAAAAGCTAAAGTTTAAATTACTAGAATGTAATTATTTTATCCAGGACCTTGCTACGATTTGAAATATGATGCAAATTTTATGACTTATAACTTTTATTGTAGAATACCTTGAAAAGGAAAAATAAACTATTAGTTCCCGAAACACAGCAAGAGTCCTTCCATTGATTCACAAAAAATACCTTTATAATTATCGATTGTAGAAATTAATAGAACTATTAAATTAAAATCATTCTCAATGTACGCATCTATACCAAATTTACATGTGAAAAATGAAAACTAAAAAATAAATAAGATTGATGTTTCACTAAAATCTTGCTTCCGGGGAAAGAGAATGTTATTTCCCTAAAACAAAGTCTACAAGTGACAATGGAGGGTAAGAAGTGTATTGAATTTTCATATCATGTATTGATCAAGTGTTGGGTATCATTTTTGAGTTGTTTTGTAAATAAAATAAAGTCCAAAGCATAACCAATTCAGAGTATAAAAATATAAATAAAATAAAATAAAAGTGGCATGCTTTTCTCCTCATTGTCAAGTGTTAACTCTGTTTTTATGAAATAAAATTTCATTTTTGATTACGATAACCTTATTGCAAAACATGTCAATTTAGTTTTCCCTTTATTTTTCATACAGTCTGATTTTATTTCAGATCTTACCCATACTTATACATATGAAAGATATCCGAAAAGTAATTTACATGCATTTATTGATCCGACATATTTATTACTATATAAATAACACCTTGTTATGTGTTATTATATATTAATTTTCTACTGAGTCACCATGCACGTCTTATGGTTACATTAACGCAAAAATACTTTTTTCTTGTGTTTTTCTGCCATCGTATGGCGTTGAGTATTATGTTAAATGGGATTCTGAAGTGTATAATGTCGCATCACATCTTATAGAATTTACATCAAAATTTTAATAAACAAATAAATAAGAAAAAATATAATCAGAATTTATCAATTATGTCCCGTGAGAAAATGTAATGATCAGTCCGAGCGTGACGCAGATACAAAGCTTTTGTTATCAAACTTAAAATTAGATTAGAAAGTAGATTATTCTCCCAGACTATCGCACACGCCTAAAACTTATTATACAAGGGCCATGTTGCTAATCTCACTAAATATTTTGCTGGCAAAAACGTTAGAGAATTTTAAATATATACAACTAAAATACGCACGCATATATATATATATATATATATATATATATATATATATATATATATATATATATACCTTGCTATAATAGCAAAAATATCTCTTTCACTTGGCTTTCTTGCTATCTTCCAAATGAGCGTTATAAGTGCTTTTGGATATTTGTGTGCGCGCGCGCGTGTGTGTGTGTGTGTGCATAATCATTTAGTCCAACACAAAAAATACATATTTCTAAAATGGTTGCATTGTATAGCACGACGAGTTCAACTCAAGTATTTATGGAAAGAAAACATTGTAAACAAATAGGTGACATCAGTTTAGCTTAGAAAACTGTTTCAAATTGACGTTAGTAATTACAGTAACAAACGAGCGATAATGAATAACAAACTCGGTAAATTAATCAAATTTCTAAATTTTCTTCGATTCGAAATAAGAACATTAGTTTGACATTTATAAAATATATAAATCGAATTTGTTCATTAATTTATCATTCTAGTAACCTTTTTTTCAAACATGCTCACTTGCTAGACATAAACTCCCATAAAAGAAAGAATAGTAAAAGTTGCATATTTACTTTTAAGTAAATATTTGAACATAAAATGTATTCACGCCTCTTTGGCATGTTCGAAAATGTTAGGAGAGAGTGAATCTGTATCAATCATGTATGATCATTCATTAAATTCAATTTATCTCATCTGTAGGTTTAATACGAAATAAATCGAAACACATATTCCGGATGTTGTCGATATATCTATAAAGAAGCTTCTTTTTTTAAATATATAGACAATGGAATAAAGCTGTAACATCCTGAATAACCTAACCTTTTAGACTTTTGTAAAACAACCTGAAATACAGTTTTTATATACTTAACGTGCACCAATCAGTTTTAACCGTAAGCACATACTATTGTGTTCCCAATATAGCATGTATAAAAATCATTCCTTGTAAAAAGACATATTTCAAGACAAACATTGCCCGAATCAAATTGTTCCGAAATTAAAGCAATATAAAGACATTTTTTCACTCATTAGGGACAAATGTATACATTATTTCGCAAATTCTATCAACTTTATCGAGAACGAGAATGGAAACTTATTTAAAGTCCTATTACGTTCTTTTTTTTTTGGGTGGAAGGGCGTGCCTATCTTCCTTCATATTTACATTTTATTGTGTAAATTGATATTAATCGTTGCCTTCTTGTTCTGGAACTTGCCAAACACATAAATTCTTGCTTAAATCATGAGAAAACATATCAGATAAACATAATATTTTCTGAATAGAAACAAACGAATAAAAAATATTATGTTTAAGCGTGTCATTTTTTGGCTTATTTATTTTGTTGAGTTTTCACTGTCAGCAGTTGGGGGGATTTATTCGACATGTGCAAATTTGCTTTTTATATTAATGGAAAGTGGATCTACTGAAGCTGATTCAGTTTTATCTCACATAAAGAAAATACGGGAAAGTAGGAAGGGATGAGTGAACTGTACATATTAAAAGTAGGTTGATAATCCGTAGTGAAATTTAAGTCTTTGTATTTAAAGAAGCTTCACTGTGAATATTTCGGGCAACGGATCGAAGATCTTGGAAGAGTCAAAATGATAGACATGGATTTCGACATCTGCCACGGGATTTCACTCTTATTTCCATGAAAATGGTGATTACGTTCGAGAGAAATACAGCGACTTGTAGATAAAATAACAACAGAAAGAGAATGATTAAGAGATCCGATGGCTCAGGAAAAGATAAACAAAAATGAAGAGAGGAACAGGAATATTGATATTGCATTGAGAAAATTAAAAATAAAAATCACAATGATAGGTTAATGTTGCAAAAGGGAAAGAAGACCGAGATGCTGGAGAAAGAAAAACAAAGTTTGAAAATAAAGACACAACATCCCCAACCAGAAAAAAAAGGAAAAGAAAAAACCAAGACAATAAAGAGTGAAGAGAGGAAAACCTACGAAAGGAATAAAAAAGAAAACGAAATATATAAAACTTTATTATAATGATCCGATATTTGTGTGTATGTCACCGTAACACAGTAAAACTGCCCGTCGTAACTTTATACTGTAAGTTTTATTTATAAGCAATAGGTTGAAATCACATTTAATCTTCGTCTTTGGAGGGCTTTAAGTAACCAGAAATTGAAGGAATGTTGAAATAATGAAAGAAAGTATATGGAGATAAAATTGAACGTGAAAGCAAGTAAATAAGGAACACTATGACAAAACAATGAAAAAACTGAAGGAATGATAAATAAAGTGCTAAGAATAAACAAAAAAGAGTGAAAAATAAAAGACTACAGAGTAAAGCTAAAAGAAAGCGAAAAGAGAGATACGTTGCAAGACCTTGCTAGAGAACTAAAAACAATGGAATATGAAGATGACAGTGATACCAATTGTAATTGGTATACTCACAATAATTTCCAGAGGATTGGTAAAGGGATCGGAAAACTTGAAAAATAGTAAACATGTGGAGACTATTCAAACTACAGAAGAATTAAGATCGACCAGAATACTGAAAAGTGTCTTGGAGAATTAAAGTGACTTGCTGTAACTCAAACTCCAGGATAAAAGGATTAACTAAAGCTGGTGTGAAAAACTCCCAAAGGATGAATAATAATAATAATAATTATAATTGTCCATACCAAAAAATGGTATATGCACAGCACAGAATCTGTACTGGACAATGAAACACACAAACTTAACTGGTATTTTGAGATACAAACAGATCACCTAATCTCTTTCAGAAGACCAGACCTAATGATTATAAAACACTGATGTAAAAAACTTGAAAAGGAGTAAAAAAAAAAAAAAAAAATACTACCAAAGGGAAACCACTCTAATCCAAAATGAACCCCTCAAAGGAATCGCCCAAAATAACTATAGACCCATAATGTGCCTACGGTTGACGTGAAACATACTAACGGCACAAATTAAGGAGAAGATCTACTCCTCATTGATAAGCTGCGAAATCTTTCCCGAAGAACAGAAAGGATGCTGCAAGAAAACCAGAAGCACTGAGGAAATACTTTATAAAGATCCTTAACGAAAGTAAACCGAGACGGATAAATCTAGATATGGCCTGCATTGAGAACAAAAAGGCTTACGATATAGTCCCCCAAAGCTGGATACTACACTGTTTCAAAATGCACGAAATACCCGACCAAGTCGTACAATTTATCGAGAAGATCATGCAAACCTGGAGAGTGGAATTGACAACAGGAAAAAAAATCTTAGCCAAGGTAAATATCCAAAAAGGCATAGTTCAGGGAGATGTACTATCACTATTACTATTTGTGATAGCCACGATGACACTCAACCGCATCCATAGGAAATGCACAGCCGGATAAAAACTCAGTAAATCTCTGGAAAATATCAACCACTTGATGTACATGGATGACATCAAACAAATTTTTTTTGCCAAAAAAAAAAAAAAAAAATTAAAAAATTAAAAATTGGAAACCCTTATACAAATTGTGAGAATATACAGTAAAGTTATAGGAATTGAAAAATTCACCATGCTAGTATTGAAAAGTGGCAAATGACACATACTGGTAGTAGTCGAAATACCAAATCAAGCAATAATCAGAACGCTCGGTGAATAGAAAACCGACAAATACCTGGGGATATTAGAAGCTGACACCATAAAACAAATGGAAATGAAAGAAAAATTAAAAAAGAGTATATCAGAAGTACCAGAAAATTACTCGAGATAAAACTCTATTTCCGGAACCTTGTCAAAAGGATGAATAACTGGCCTGTGCTCCCGTAAAAAACTCGGGGCCATTCTTGAACAACCAGAGTAGAACTTAAAGAAATGAACCAGAGAACAAGAAAGCTAATGACCATGAATAAGGCATTGCATTCCAGAGATGATGTTGACAGAATATATATGTCAAGAAAAGATGAAGGAAGAGGATTAGCTAGCGTTGATGTACCGATTAAAAAACAAACAACTCGAAGACTATATAGAAAAGCGCGGAGGAAGACTGATTACAACCACCAGAAACAATACGAACGACACGAGGACCAATATACATATTATATATAAGCGGATATATGTAAACAAAAACAGATAAAACGGAACAGGTCTGTCTGTGGATGACACTATATATATATATATATATATATATATATATATATATATATATATATAAATATGTGTATAAATATATCATTATATATATATATATATAATGAATATATCAACATACATAAAACATGGGTAATTTATACTTTATATTGAGCTTCTTTAGCCCTGTAACGGAAACCAGTTTTGGATGATACAAAAGCAGAATTCAAACCAGCTTCCCCTTGCTTAAAAGTTGACTTGGTTTCGAGTCCTTTCCAGGTTTGGATAAAGCCATACATAAAACTAGTGTATGTCTGTATATCAGTATTTATATTTTTGTATGCGTATGCTGTTATATTTCGGTATTTGTAAGCATTATATATATATATATATATATATATATATATATATATATATATATATATATATATATATATATAGTATCATTAAATATGTAGCAGTATGATCGATAAAATATATAAAAGCACAAATATATTTTTGCATAAAAAACGGCAGTTTCCTCTCGTTATATCATAAGATGGTTTAGCCAATCCAACATGCATTCAGTAGGCACAAAACTGGCTTATGTAAGGATTAGCGCAATTCGATAGTTCTTCGAAATGTGAAGATTTACGGATTTACATTCTAATCCGTTCAGAGAAATCCTACTTTCGAAATTGGATTGAAAGCACTTCATGAATTAAGAAGCTTCTATAAAGTACAACAAAGTTTAATAATATAAAATCGACCTTCAAAGATTACGACAAATAAAAAATTAAATGGTAAAATAACGTACAATTCTCCTTAATACCTGTATTACTTAATAACCGTTATACAGATTTTAAGTACATATCTATATTTTCCTTAAAACTGTTTTCTGAACTTAAAAGCGGAAAAATAAGAAGAAATCCCAAATTTTATGAATATATCAAAAAACTTTCATTTTGGATTCATAAATTCGTCACCTGATTTGGGTAAAATCTCTTGGATTCGTGACTTTTAAAGTGAGTATGCAAAAAGTTTAGAAAAAAATAACATGAAACTCTTGAATACTGTAGATTTCTGTTATCTTTTTCAAGATTATTTTGAAAATCTTCAACTCAAATCAAAGATACTCGTGGCGTAATGATTATTGACACGGAAAGTAGAATTTTATCCGATACTGTTTGCGTTCACTATGTACTAATTCCTTTTGAAAGGCTTGGGTCCATTCCTGCTCTCAGCTTGGGGGGAAATAGTTGGGAAGTCTGGGCTCTCTAGTAAGGGTAGAAAGCAATCAGATAAGAGGGAAAGCACATCTTTATACAAAAGCATGAAGAAGGTGATTAGAAATACATCACTACCTATCGTAAGAGTTGTCATGAAAATTCATAATTTACGATGAAGAACCATATTCGCCTAAATCTTGTAATGACGTTCTTTCTTAGTCACTAAACAAATTATATTGCATCTCTGACGATTGGTAATTTTACGTGGAAGCAAAAGCTAAAGCAACTGGCATGTTAGTCATTCTCATACAATAGTTTGGACATAGAGCAACAGTTACAGTGTTCAGCTGGCCTTATTTATTATATTTTCATTTGAAATTTATCAAGTAGAAATGTATTCACAGAATTCATGATTTTGGAGTTTGATATTTTACCTTTCATCATTGGCTGCATTTTGGCAACATTTCTTTTTCAAGTACAAACGAATAATATTATGATTTTTCCCTTTAATGTTCTTTTCAATTCATCCAGAATAAATTCACAGATAGATAAAAGAAAAGAAATGTTTCAAACTGTCCGATCACCGTTGCAGATCAATTATATGGATATGATTAGATTTCCTTAACGATCTTTTAGATGAATGTCAGCAAATTCAAATGTATTTTTCCTTTGGATCATAAAACTAATTTATAAAGACAGAGTAAAAGCATTCATAGGTTTTTGATTTTGGTTTTGTTAGAACAATATTATTTACATAGAGAAAATTTCACTTACTGGAAATTTTTCATATGGTGCATAAAACAAAAGTGGCTATTTGCAAATAGTTCAATTTAGGATAGACAATGGCGCTAGTGACTGTCTGTATTTCACTGATGCGATCAAAGAACGAAGACGAGATACTGACGGTCACCAAGTGCAGGTAACTCTACATCTACGCTTCCCTAACTTAGATATGTTCTATCACCGATAACGAGTATACTTTATTCATAAAACAGCTACACACACACACACACACACACATATATATATATATATATATATATATATATATATATATATATATATATATATAAGTAAATCAGTAAGTCAGATTAATTCCATCTAATCTGAATTTATCAGTTTTATATCAATAAATGATTAAAGCGTCGAAAAATTAGGTATTTTCTGTCTGTGTAAAATAAGTGATTTTCCCTAATTAATCTAATGACCGAATAACATAACTCTATCAAGTTATCCATTTGAATAAAGTTTGGAATGAAATCCGACGGAATAAGAAAGAAGAATTTGGAAAATCAAATGTACATGTTTATTTTAGGTTTAGTGTTCTGTAAAGGTAAATAGATTTATGACAAAAAACAATCTATATTGCTAAGGAATGAAGAGTGATAATTTATGCGGACCGTGTAGATGTCTAATTACATTTTTCTTACTTTATCGAGACAGTTAATTCAAAAAAATATAAATTGCGTCTCCATGCGCACTACATAACTTATTATGCTTTTCTCCTTTACAATGTAGATCTGTTTTTGGTAATGAATTCATTAGTAATTTCAAGCAATCAAATATTTAAGAATATAAATCAATCTAGTTTTCAAGACCATCAACTTTGACAGTTATTTGTTAGTCTGGCTGTCTGTCTTTTTGATTAAGGAATCGTTTTATTGTCATTATAACCTGATCGATTCAAGTCTTCAACTCTTACCCAACATAAACAGCTTCTTCATCTCCAATGATATATTCAGTGAATAATCTTTATGTGTTAAGAGCTGGCTCGGTGAGTTGACGCTTATTTAATATTCAATCACATAATTTAAAATTGAATGTTTAATGACAGCATCAGAAAGGATTAAGAGGCAGTTCTTTCTTCATGTACCGTGAATACATTTTTACTCTAATTCGTATGAATGGAATTCATATGAATAACCTGGAATGGTTAGTAAAGGTCTGTCAAATAAATTAATAGAAATATTTGGTTTATTATTTCATACTATTGTGAAGATCCAGGGAATGAATATTAAACAAAATACATTGATAAGTTGTAAAATTACATGATACATTTGCATCTCGAAACGAATGCCAGATATTCAAAAAATGTTCAAATACCAGGATGCTACTGCAATTCAAGTTTTCCTGATCAGGCATCTTTAAAGAATTAATCATTGAAATAGTTAAGATTCTGCAACTTGTTTTATTAGGCAGGTGACTTCCAGCATTCTTTACAGTTGCTAGTATTTTATCAAAATATTCTTGAATATATTTTTAATTTTTTTATTTAATTTTCCTTCTTTTCTTTTCAAATTTCCTCCGAACTCATTTTCATATATTCTGGTGGAAGAGTCAGTCTTGGTTGATTCTTGATTTTTCGTAGGTGAATGAATAATTTGTTGGATTAAATCTTAAAGCCTGTGTTTTCTACTATTCTTTTCCTTTCTTACTTAAAAGATACTCGTTTAAATCAAAGCTTGAAAATATTTCCCAAACAATTAGTTCTTCAAAGTCGACCTATTCACGAATATGTACGATGTATCTTTCGTTCATCAATTCTTTCATTTAATTCATTTCGCCTTTTTCTTTGTTTTTTTAAAGAATAGCAATTTGTTATCAAATCTTTCAAACATTAATTTTTAAAAAATTATCTTTCATTCTTGATTTTAATTTTATTTAAAATAAACTTACTTTTCTTTACTTTTTATTCATTTTTTCCTATTTTAAACTGAGATGGTTTCTTTCATTCTTCGATATCACAAACTCCACAAGTCTGTGTCTCAATAATTCTGCATTCCAAAAGTCCTAAAGATACTTGTCCTTGATTCTTTGAATTATTTTCAACAGGAATTTTGAATCCTAATCCTTACTCTTTGTACTAACCAATTTGTCCGAATACGCCTGTCATATATTATTTCTTCTTCATAAATAAATATATGCGATGACCAGAATTACCTTTTTCTCCCTTGCTATTTAATGTTCAGTCGAATCAAAATTATATATCTAAACGTATTTATCAACATACATTCATTGTGCCCCATACTTAATTAGTAAGAGATCCAACGTTTCTGCTCTTATCATGTGATCACTGATTTTTCATTGAGACAAGGCTTATCAATTATCTAGGTCATTAAGCACTACAACAGACACATATATACACATATAATTTTTCGTTCTAATAAACGTACCCATATAATCATTTGACCATATCAGTAATACAATGACCATAATTGTTGATTTTATTAATATGTATCAATGTTAATGATGTCTTTTTCAATTGGAATCCTACTTTTACTTATATTTTCAAAGAATACGTTACTGCCGTTTGTTTATCGTATTTCTGTTTTCTTTTACTTGCTTTCGATATTTCATTCTTATTTGGGGGTATGTTGGTTTGTATAAAACAAATTTTAACCTAAAATTGATATTGAATGTTTTTATCAATGAATATGTTCATAAACAGATGCACTACATGTTAGCGTTTATAGATATGGATATGCACACACAAACAAACACACTCATGCGTACGGACACACACACACACGCACACACACACACACACACACACACACACACACACACACACACACACATATATATATATATATATATATATATATATGATACTGCCTTTCTCATTGAAAATTGTATCAGTAGAATAGAACATGACATTCTTTAGCAAAGCATCAGACCTTTGGCGTCACCGTGACCAGCAAGCAAGAACCTCGGAACACGCCCTTCCCAGACATCTCATTTCCATCACCCCTTCTCACATCATTTTATGCTTTCATGCCGGTTCCGAATAGAACCACAAATTTCTATGCAAACCACACACCCTTTTGTGTTCTATGCGCCCGGTTTTCTACCGACCAAAACTATTTGTCCTATTCCATTCAATGGAGAGTCAATGTTGTCCAGCCAAACGCTGTCTATTCATCGTCCTCCGCCGCCACTCTCTCTTCCTTGTATCACTGAAGCCAATTCAATGCACACAACATTCTTCCTTTTGCTATTGTTTAGCGTCAACATTTTTTCACTTTATAATTCGCTGACTTTTTCCCCTTATTTCATCATTCCTTTATTCTGATTACAAATTTTTGCGTTTATTTTTGTTTTGATATATTCAACTTAAAATTTGTTTCTAAGAGGGAAAAATCGATGTAATATATTAATGATGCGAATGAATAATTGACTCTCTTATCATGTTTACAATATATATATATATATATATATATATATATATATATATATATATATATATATATACTGGTGTGTGCGTGTAAAATACGTATAAATTGTATTATGTGTTTATTTCTCATCAAAAAGGATTTGTACTCAGGATCAGTTCGAGCTTTACAACTTATGACAACAGTTAGAAATAGATAATTATATGTTAAAATATATTTAAGTGTCCTGATTTTTGAGGTTGTAGCAATTAATCTATTTTGGATACATTTGGTAAAAACGTCTACATATTACTGAAAATTGTCCACGTCTAAAAGACTATTTTGTATTATCGTATTTTTGGTCATTGCCGTTTTTTATTCATTGATTTTAACAGTGGTATCAACTGTCTAGATTGTAATGAGAACGTTGTTTTTTACTTCAAAATTAAAATATATAATGTTTTAAAAAAAAATGGAGTTTTGGTAATAACTAATTCTGACTTTAGAAAATATATCAAACCTTAGTCGGGCATCTTTTTCTCTGTTAGCAAATTATTGGGAATATAAATCGATTAGTTGACTTTCATGGGAAATTAGAAGCACATTTTCTCAATTTTAAAGTAGTCCGAATTAAATCAGTTTTTAAGACTCTTTATCCACCAGGTTATCTTCTCTTTCATGGATTTTATTTCATTTTTACATGATTCTGGAGACATACGATGATTCCTGCAAGAGAAATCTCTTTTATGCTAAAGAGAATCGAAAATATAGCGGTTGATCTTAATATAACTCGATACTCATTTGTTTCATGGCACTAAAAGGTATATGCTATTTGCTTAAAAACCTATAAAGTTTTACATTGGTTTAGATTTTGCATGTGATCAGTCACTGAAAGAAAAACAGCAAAATTATTGTCTTAAATACAAAGATAATATTCTGTGATTGATTCATTTCATGATGAAGTAGTTGAAGAATTACTTACGTTTGGTAAACATATTATAGCCCAGATTTGGTTCACTGTGTTTTCTGCCTTTTTTCAAAGCAGAAATTACCATTAAGAGAGAGAGAGAGAGAGAGAGAGAGAGAGAGAGAGAGAGAGCATTACTGGCTATGGATGAAATTTGAAAGAATTCGAAAAATACATCATGGATTTCAAAAGTAGAAAGGGCGTTTATGTAAGTGTGTGAATAAATAAAAGGATTACTTTAAAGGACACTTTTCGTTAAGACCTTGCATATATATATATATATATATATATATATATATATATATATATATATATATTCTGTTGGTTGGACCAAGATTGCACCAATTGTATCCCAGCATTGAGGCATATCACCCTTTAAAATAGAGAGGTGTCCTGAGTATGTCACTAAACAGTACCTGTCGAGGAGGTTCCAGTTTCGGACTGTTGGGTGCGGGAGTAAACATTGTTGCCATTATTCCTGTTTCAACTATATAAATGCGGGCAAACAAATTTCAATTATTACTCTTATTTTACACTTTGAAAGTTTTTTCCATAGGTTCTTACTAGTGTTTTTCCTGAAATCTGGGTAATAAGTCTTCCCAGCTCTTTTTGTCCTTTCTCTGTCTCTGTCTCTGTCTTTAAAATGATCTTGTTGTTGTTGTGTGGAGTGTTTCAATTCTTTCTGGGATTTCTAGATTGCCAAGTCTTTTTAGTTGATTTATCGGTATTGTTCCGATAGCTCTAGCTATGATCGCTATCACAGTCATCTTCATGTTTCATCGTTTTTTAAGCTGTGTGACAATGTCCAAGAATTTATCTCGTTATTTGCATTTTTTAACTTTGTGATTAGAGGCAATGGTGAAGTTTATTTTTAAGTTCTCTTCTATTCATTCACTAAATCCAGAAAAAGTCTTCTTGCCGGAAATAAGAGATCTATTTTTATCTCAAAATCCTAAAGAATTTTGCTTGTATAGTTCTCCAGTTGATGCATTTCCAGTTGCCAGTTGGTTTACAGTTTTACTACTTATGCAAAACCCGGTGGATCACTTTATTCACCCTGCTTTTGTATTCCTTCTGATTAAGTTTGCAACATTTGCTTATGGGTTATTGCTTTATATCTCTCTATCTAAATAGTCTAAATCCCTCTTTACGATTCTTTCTACTTAGCCATGTTCAGGTCATATCGTAGGGAATCACTTTGTGTTTCCTAATTGTCCTTGTAGTTTTTTTTCTAATCATAGTTTCTGTTTTCATTTTGTCATCATGTTTTTGTTGTTGCTGTTGCTCTTGGCTGGTGTGATTAATCTCTGTCTGCTCTTGAATCAGCTACCCTTTCATTTCGTTTAATATCAGTAACTGCCTGTTCTTTGATACTAACTTTTTCAGCATCTGTTTTACAGTTGCTTTCAAAAATATATATTTTCACATTTGCTTATTTATTGGGATATAAATCTGTATGCGTACATTTCGTTTTGACAAATATGGTAAGTTGCTTTAGTTGCATATCTTCCTGATGGTTTGCTAATTGTATAAAAGAATGCATACAATACTTTTAAATAATCCTCTTTTGACTCTTTTTTTGTGCTTTTATTTTGTATTGCTTGCAGTAAAGATCTTAGTTGGTCAGAGTTGGAAATATAGTGGTTTTGATAACTACAGAAATTAACAGATTATTATTATTATTATTATAACTCATTAGAGTTTTTCACATCGGTGTAAGCTGATAGTCTTTCGCTGGATATTGAGTGACAGCGAGTCTCCTCAAGTCTCCAGGACTCTTCTCAATATTCTGGCCGTTTTCAATAATGCTATTGTTTGGATGGTCCCCACTCGCCCGCCAACTTCTAAATATCCCAGGCTCTTTAATAATCCTTTAGTTACCGTGTCAAAAGCAACAATCACAATTGGTATAATTGTCACCTTCATGTTCCAAAGTTTTTTCAATTCTCTAGCAAGGTCGAGGTACTTATTTCTCTTTTCACATACTTTCAGTTTTATTCTGTGGTCAGCCGGGGTAGAAAAGTCGACAATTTTGAAGATTTTATTTTCTTTTTGTTGATTATTATAAGGTCTGGTCTTCTGGCCAAGATTAGATGATCCGTTTGTATATCAAAGTCCCATAGGAGTTTGTGTGTCATTTTCTAGGACAGGTGCTGGGTTGTGCATACCCCATTTGTTAGCGTGGTCAAATTTAAATGTATTGCACATTTCCCAGTGGATCTCCTTGCCCACCCATTCATGTCTAGCCTTGTACTCCTTTTGTGCCAATTTGCTGGATTCGCTTATTTTGTGATTGGTGGTTTCATCTCTGTCACCGCATAGTCTGCATTTGCTATTTTGTTGCGTCTTATCGATCCTTGCCTCGATATGATCGCTGTTTTGTGCTGGCATTAGGAGAGATTCTGTTTCTCTCTTAAAGTTTCCTTTTCTTAGCTATGTCCAGGTTTTGTCGTGTGAGATGTTGTTTATTAGTCGTTTAAAACGCCCACGGAGTTGTTTTCCATCCCAACTTTGTTTCCTATTTTTTGTCATTCTGTTATCTAACGTGTTGCCAATATTGTTTCTGATCCTATTTACCAACCCCTCCGCTCGGGCAGGATATGACACAAGGTCAATTTTGAAGCGGAGTTTTACAGGTTTGAATTTAGAGTTTTCCTTCTCCTAGACTAGTTGCCTCACCAAGGCTGAAGAACCTAGTCTGCCCTACTATTTACCCATAGCTGAAGGGAGAATATTTGGATTCATACCTTTCCCAAGGGTATTAGTGCAATGTGAAATGCAATCAGTCAGGTCCAGGATTTGAACTCGTGTCGCCGTGTCCATTTCCTACGACGATAACCATTACACCACGGGCACCAGTATTGTTTCTGATGGCCGTAATTAGTCCTCTTTCGTGTTTTTCTATGTAGTCTTCGAGTTTCTTTATCGATGTGTCAAGGCTATCTTCGATGCTGGTAAGTCCTCTTCCTCCTTTTTTTTCTATAGTCTGTCTCTGGGATGTAATGCTTTATGCATGGTCACTAGTTTTCTAGTTCTTTGGTCCATTTGTTTAAGTTCATCTCTGGTCCACTTGAAAAAGGGTCCCGGGTATCTCACGAGGAGTACAGCCCATGTATTTCTTCCTTTCATAAGGATATTTGTCTCGAGTAGTTTTCAAGTTCTCCTGAGATATTCTTTTTAAATTTTGTTTTTCATTTCGACTTGTTTGATGGTGTCAGCATCCAAGATTCCTAAGTATTTGCAGGTCTCGTTTTCTGCGAGTGTTCTGATCTTTTCTTGATTTGGTAGTTCTGTTCCGTCAGAAAGATGTCGTTTGCCACTTTTCATGACGAGTAGAGTGCATTTTTCAATGCCAAATTCCATCCCTATGACTTGACTGTATATTCTGTGTGTATTAGGGTTTCCAGTTCTTTTTTCGATCAGGTGATTGATCATTTCTTGCGATCTACTAAGTTTGTATCCGGTCGTGCATTTTCTGAGTATGTTTTAGTGGCATCATGGCAATTATGAATTGTACCGCTGATAGTGCATCTCCTTGGAAAATTCCTCTTTGGAACTTTGTTTCAGCCAAGCTTTTTCCTCGTGCTATCAATTCAACTCTCCACTTTTTCTGGGTTTTTCAATGAAGGTTATGGTTTCGTGTGATATTTTGTAAATTTTGAGACAGTTTATTATCCAGTTTTTTGGAACCATATCATATGCCTCTTTGTAGTCTATCCCGGTCATAGCTAGGTTTTTCCGTCTGTTTTTGCTTTCATTAAGATGTGTTGATCTATGTAGAGTAATTCTGCTGTGCCTCTGGATCCTTTGCGGCATCCTTTCTGTTCATCAGGGAACAATCTGTGGCTTATAACCGAGTAGTATATCCCTTATTTGTGCTGTTTATTATTATTATTATTATTATTACTATTATTATAATTATTATTACTTACTCCTTGAGAGTTTTTCACATCAGCGTTACCTGATCGTCTTCCACTGGAGTTTGAGTCATAAGTCTCCTTAAGTCTCCAAGACTCTTCTCAATATTCTGGCCGTTCTCAATAATGCAGTAGTTTGGATGGTCTCTTATTTCCAAGACCTCAAGTCCCTTTACTAACCCTTCGCTGACTGTACCAAAATCACCAATTACAATTGGTATCATCGTCACTTTCATTTTCCGTTGTTTTTCAATTCCCTGGCAAGGTCGAGCAACTTATCTTTCTTTTAATTTTCTTTCACGTTTACTTAGTGGTCAGTCGGGACAACAAAGTCTACAGTTCTGCATGTTCTCTTTTTTTATTGATTATTATTATGGTCTAATCCTCTGGCTGATATTAAGTGATTCGTTTGTTTGTCAAAATCTTATAGAGGTTTGTGTATCTCATTTTCTGGATATATGCTGGATTGTGCATATACCATTTATTGGCGTGGTTCTTACACAATTCCTAGTGGATCAGATTGCCCACCCAGTCGTGTCTAGTCGTATACTCTTTTTTTGCTAATTTGCTGCGTTTTCTTATTATGCGAGTGATTGTTTCGTCTCATCACCACATAAGCAACATCTGTTTTTATGGCGTTGTTTTGTACTGCTAAGAGATATTCAGATTCTCACATAAGCTTTCCTTTTCAAATCACGTCCATGTTTTCACGCGTGAGATGTTGCTTATTAGTTGCTTAAAACGTCAATAGAGTTATTTTTCTTCCCATTTTTGTTTCGTAGTTATTGTCGTTTAGTTGGTATTCGTGTTGTTAGTATTGTTTCCGGTGGCGGTAATCAGCCTTTCTCCGCGCTTTTCTATATAGTTTTCAAGTCGTTATATTGATGGGTAAACGCTGTCTTTAATGCTGGCAAGTCATCTTCCTCCTACTTTTCTTAACACGTATTTCCTTCTGACGTCATATCGGAGAGGTAATTATTATTTTACTTCTTTGAGAGTTTTTCACTCGAGTGTCAGTCTCCTCACGCTCCAGGACTCTTTTCAGAATTCCCGTCGATCTTAAAAATGCTTTTCTGGATGGTCTTCACTTATCCTTTTATTTTCAAGTCCTCCAATCCCTATATCAATATTTTGTGGATTGCCCCAAACATCAAGCTCTACTGGTATCACCGTCACCTTCATGTTCCATTTTTTTTCTAGTTCTCTAGCAAGGTCTAACTACTTATCTATGTTTTCACTTTATCTTCTCTCTATGGTCCAATAGGACGTCAAAGTCCACTATTCGGCTGTTTCTCTTTTTTTCTTGCACTCGTTTATTATATGATTGATCGTTTCGTCTCTATCACCACTTAACCTATACTTATTGTTTTCTTGAGACTTTAGTATATTTTATTAACTCGGAGTTTTTCACAGCAGTTTTAGATGATGGTCTTCACTGGAGTTTGAGTGACAGTAAGTCTCTTCTAGTCTCCAGGACTCTTCTCAGTATTCTGGCCGTTCTCAATAATGCTGTATTGTCGATGGTGTCCACTCATCCTCCACCTTCCAACTCCTCCAGTCTCTTAAATAATCCTTTAGTTACTACACCGAAAGCAACAATCACATTTAGTTTAATTGTCACCTTCATGTCCCAGAGTTTTTTTCAATTGCCTAACAAGGTCGAGGTACTTATCCTTATTTTCACATTCTTTCAGTTTTATTCTGTGGTCAGCCGGCACTGCAAAGTCCACAGTTTTGCAGGTTATCTTTTTTTTTGTTGATTATTATAAGATCTGGTCTTCTGGCTAAGATTAGGTGATCCGTCTGTGTGTAAAAGTCCCATAGGAGATTATGAGTGTCATTTTCTAAGAGAGATGTTAGGTTGTGCATTTACCATTTGTTCGTACAGTGAAATTTAGATTTCTTGCACATCTCCCAGTGGATCACCTTGCCCAACCAGACATGTCTACTCTCATACTCCTTCTACGCTAATTTGCTGCATTCGCTTATTATGTGATTGATCATTTTGTCTCTATCACCACATAGCGAACTTTTGTTGCGTCTTATCTATTCTCGCTTTGATATGGCGTTGTTTTGTACTGCTATTAGGAGAGATTCTGTTTCTCTCTTAAAGTTTCCTTTTCTTAGCCATGTCCAGGTTTTGTTGTGTGAAATGTTGTTTATTAATCATTTAAAACACCAATACAGTTTCCATTTTTGTTTTCTAGTTGTTGTCATTCTGTTGTCGATCGAGTTGTCAATATCGTTTCTGATGGCTGTAATTAGTCCTCCTTCGTGTTTTTCTATGTAGTCTTTGAGTTGCTGTATCGATGCGTCAATGCTGTCTTCAATGCTGCCAAGTCCTCTTCCTCCCCCCTTTCTTGATACATATAGTCTGTTCTCGTCGTCTCTGGAATGTAATGCCTTATGAATGGTCATTAGTTTTCTTCTTCTTTGATCTATTTGTTTAAGTTCCTTATTATTATTAATATCATTTTTATTTTGAACTAGAGCTTTGAAACCATATAAGTACTAGAAAAAGAGAGTGATTCTGCATTTAATATATCATAACGAGTGGATTTACCATTACACAAATATAGCACCCCCCATATATATATATATATATATATATATATATATATTTAACCCCCGTATCCGGTCACCTGTGGGTCAAATAATACCTCAACTGATCTTTTATAAGAATGGTTTTGGCATCTTTATCTGCCATTAAACGAAGCAACCAATCTATATACGTGGTGCCTTTAATTTCCAGACTTTTTTGTAGGCATTTAAAATCGCCGTAGACTCTTGAAAATTAAGTATGTTATTGCTATACATCTTATGAGATGACTGGCCAATTTTTATGATTTCAGGTTTAAATGAACAGCTACAGCAGCAATTGGAATACACCCTTCTAGAGCCAAATTATCACAGCTGGTGAATTTCAAAAATGCAATCCTGACGTGAGGACACTTTAGAAGAACGATATACAATAAAATTCTATTTTAAACATGCCACAGAAACGTATGGAATGCTTCAGACTGCTCTTCGACCATCTTGCAAGAATCGAACATCAGATTTTGAGTGACATTAGAGATTTAAGGAAGGCAGGGAGTTTGTGAGGGATGATGAGAGGTGTAGGAGAAGTAAAGGTGTCAATACACCAGAGTTGATTGGCGAAAGGGTTAGAATTAGGGTTAGAGTTACTATGTTGAGGTTTTAAGGGAGGTCAGGAAGAGATTCCTTGGGAAGTGGCCAGCACTCTTCAAATCGGGTCAGTGGCATTGCCACCAGGATAATGCACCAGTCCACAACTCCATCCTTGTCACATACTATTTGACCAAGATGGGCATCAAGACAGTTCCCCACCCTCCCTATAGTCCAGATCTTGCTCCCTGTGACTTTTGGTTATTCCTAAGCTCACAAGCTGTCATTATGAGATAATTGAGGAAATGAAAGCGGTTGTGACGAAGGTCAATGACACACTCACACAAGAGGACTTCCATGGGGCCTTCCAGAAGTTGTTGGAACGGTACAACAAGTGCATTGCAGCCGGAGGAGATTACTTCGAAGGAGTTTCATGTGTTTACTAACAAATGAAAGTGCCCATACGAAAAAAGTATAGAAATTTATTTAATGATCCTCATATATATATATATATATATATACTTTCAAAATTTGATTGAAGATGTATGATTATCAGAGCAAGATTTATAACAAAGTGATAAGGCCCTTTTCTTAACAGTGATGACAGCATCCTCGATAGAACACTGTTGTTCGCAGCGATCAACTTCCATTGAGTTTTCGCAAATTTACAGATCTCACCTCTGTCACTTTCCTGGCACTGATGAATGGGTTAAACGTGGCTTATTACGCGTGTTACCATTTCTAAAAGGCTTGACCATTTCCTTCCCTGCTTAAGCTCTAATATCCGCTTTCTGTTGATGTTCAGCAAGTGTCATTGAATCTCAATGTATACAATATTCCACTGCATATATGAATCCAGTGACGCAACTATGCTCCTGAAACACTCCGTAATATCAATCAGTTTTTTATATTCGTCTTGTCGGTGGGAATTAGAATACGCTGACTGTATCCTTGGTTGAGGAGTTAGACCCAACCCCAATTAGGTGTTTTCTGTATATGACACAAAACAGAATCCAATAAAAAGCCTCCAGTTTTGTCTGAGGAGTGTGTTCTATAACTCCATGGTGCGCTATAACCTGGAGCGGTAGTTACAATTAGACTCTCATCTACGGATCAAATAAATTTGTTTACGAATTTTTCGAATTTGATAGGACCATGTGCACCTCTCTCCCCACAAAAACCCCTTAAGAACGAACTACACAAAACATGTAAATATGATCGTACAATGAACCCGATTCCCTAACGTCGAGGCATAAATTTATTCTACATCTGATGACATGCCGTTAAAATCAATTCAAGGCAGAAATCATGATTATTAACCGTAGTGTTAGCTCTCAACTACCATAACTTCATCATCTGCCTCTAACATTGTAGGTCAACATATAATATAGTTTATTACTTTCGGAAGAATTTTCATACAGGCGTGGTATACAGGCTCATTATTCGTCACAAGCGAAAATGCATAGTAAATGGTCATGATTATAAAAATCAATAGTACGTGGTAGCTTAAAAATTTCTCGATTCAAGTAGGTAATAAAAGTCTCTGTATCTGCTGTAGTTTCTGCGAAAATATAAAGTATTAATTTCAGATCGCCTCTTCCACGTATATTAATATCTCAGCATCTGTAGCAAAAGTGATAACCTTCAGAACACGAAATGCTGATTTAAACAATCATTAATTTTATGATAGAATCTGAATGAATTTGTGAAGAGATGATAGCATTATGTGAAGTAGAGAAATAACTGTAAGGACAACTTGACTTGTTTTTAATGTTTTTCGATTAGCCAACTGGTGGTGCTTCCCTACTGTGTTGATTTCGAAATTAAGCCAGTTATTCAAACCAATTATATCTCGATTTTCTATCGAGTTAGAATTACGCTTCATTCTTTTACGTTGTTAGTGGAAATTACGCTGCCACTTGCGCCAAATTGGGTGGATTTTTTTCATATCTCTGCAAAAATAGAACAAATAAATTGGTATGTTTCATATGCAGTATATTAATTAGGCTGCTGTTTGTTTTGTTCTTGATCGAGAAAAGAAAAATCTTCGTTGACGTTTACAATATTAATGAAAGCATGAATCTATAATATCAAAATTATAAGGTTGCTATGATGCATCGAATCCCTAAAAATTATGACATTTTTTCTATTAGACTGATGAAGTTATTCTAAAAGTTAATCGCTACGCAGTTATTGTGTGTAGGTTCTAAAATGACAGAAAAACCCATCACTTGGATCGGAGAAGGGAGCCACTCGCAAAAAACTGAGACCGCTCAAGCCTATATTTTTGCGTTCTAGTCTTTTCGATCGAATAAGAAACTTTCTCAAGGATTCAAAGAATTTTCTGGATTTTGAGGATGATGTTTTGTCGTTGCTTTCGGTCTTATACTTCTACTTTGAAAGTTACACGGTTCAGTACAATATCTTTCAGGGTCTTCTTAAATTATTTCCGATGTTTTGGAACCACCAAGGCCTGGTACATTTTTGCAAGCTCATTATGTCATTTTTGATGGGATAGTACAAATATATACGTGTTTACACGTATATACAAGCTGTTTTTAAAAAGAATCGAAACTACAACTGTATTTACAGGAATGCATAATAAATAAAACCTTAATTGTTTTTAGAATAATAGCAATCGACATGTTTTCATCTCTCAAACTCTGCTTTTAATATAACCTACAGCTGTGAAGTTGTTTCTTCAAATGTTCTCGATGACCTCAAATCTTTCTGTTAAAGAAGAAAAAAAGGACGTAGAGTGAGTGTATAGGGTAACAGGTTAGCAAAACCTACTGAGATTAGTGTCACAATTTTAAATTTTTGGGAACCCCAAAAAGTTTTCACAGACCTAGATCTGATGCACATAAAGATCACTGCACTAGCACAATCCTGTGTTTCGATAAAAAAAAAAGAAAAAAATTCTGTTCCAATGTGGTGGCAAAAGATTTTATTTCGATTGTTGTTGACTCGTTTTGACAAAATCTAGACATCGCTTTATGATAAAAGTTGCTTACCTGTACACACACTTCATTCATATTCCGAATGTTAAAATTGAAAATTGGAATAGATTGAAGCTTCTGTCTCGATATATTTTGATCATCACTCATATGTGTAGGTTTTCTTGAAATCATTTACCCGATATACATCACTTGCACTAAGTGTTTTAGCTATTTCATTCTTCCTCCAGAGAATTTTTGGTGAGCATATTTTTCTGTGTCTCAATGTAATCAAATCGGGATATAACAAGAACATGTTGATCTTTGTTTTCCTCTCCTTATATAAAAACTTCTTCTTTAATAGATACGGATTCATAAATATCATTGTCATAGAACATCAGAATAAAGAAAAATTATGCGCATGCATTTTCTGCATTTAGTAGATTAGTTTATTCTATGAATATTTTTTGCTCAGTAACACGGATAAACGTCTGCGCATAATAAACATTTTAAAGGTCAAAAAGCGATAAATAACTATGGTAGCAAATAAGTAATAAATGGCCTTGAGCGGATTAACGTTTTCCCACGATAATAGCGAACTCTATGAAAGCCTATCTATATTTTTTTACATACGTCTATCATATTTTATGTATACATACTCACTGCATATAATCGTTATATATATATATATATATATGGGTAATTGTGTGTACATGAGTTTATACACGCATACACATACGTACACACGCATAAAAACACATAAAAAGATATAAATGCACACACACGTACATGCACATATATATGAATAAAGGCTATTTAGTTTGTGTCAAAGTTACACACGCACAAAGAAACACACACACACACACACACACACACACACACACACACACACACACACACACACACATATATATATATATATATATATATATATATATTGGATACAAAAACTGCTCTCAGAGTAGTGTAATGAGAAATTCGAATGTTGTGGTAGTGCAAGTTATAAATCTAGTAAATATAAGAAAGAAAGAAAGAAAGAAAGAAAGAAAGAAAGAAAGAAAAAAAATTCTTATTAAAAAGGAGATAAACAAGGAATAAAACATGAAAACTTGTTACTTTGAGAAAAAAGAATTAGCTAGAGAGAGAGAGAGAGAGAGAGAGAGAGAGAGAGAGAGAGAGAAAAGAGTGATAGATAGATAGAGAGAGAGAGATAGATACAGGTAGAGAAAGAGGCTAATTCCCTATCTATATGTACGTTGTTTTTTCGGTTATGAAACAAATATGCTGATATATATATATATATATATATATATATATATATATGTATATATATATATATATATATATATACCTAAAAACATAAATACACAAATATATATACACAATTGTGTGTATATATGATTTACGTAATAAAATCGTGTCTTAATTTAGTTGTTTTCAGTGGATATTTATATGTTTGTAGTTTATTACAATTATATATAAAAAACACAATAAACTTATGAATACAAAAATATATACACATATATAAACACATATATATAATATCTTCTTCTAGGTATACATACATGTATGCATATATTAATACATATGTCTGTGCATTCGGATCTTCTACTTTTCTTATAGGACAAAGACCGGAATGAGTGTAAAGCCCTTTAAAACTTCCTGGCGTCACGGATTCTGGGTTGAACAACAAAATTTTATAGCTTTTCCTTTTTAGCCTGCATTTATGTTTTGAATGTGTCGACCTAGTGGCAGCCATGAAATTCAAATGAATAATGCCTACAGTTTGCGCAGTATGCAACGGCCGCGCTAATAAATCTGAAGGCATGATATCACGTGACTGAACAATAGTTTCACTTTTTGTTTAGTTTCTATTGAGAAAATATCAAGAAATCTTACCATGATTTATTTGAGCAATTAAACCCATTACAAGAAAGTTTTCTCTAAATGAACCGAGAATGAATGATAAAAATATTTGAAAAAGAGAAGTATAGGGAGATAAGAGAATCTATAGCATTTCAATTCCGAAATATCATAGATAAAATCAGTAAATATCATGATTTTTTACCTTTATTTAAATTATATTTATATGGATTCTTGAAAAATGACAGTAGGATTTTTAAATGTTTGACATAAGACAGAGAGAAAATTGGATGATTTCAAAATTTATAAAAATATATTTCGTTTGACTTAAGAATCTACCATTATATTTCTCATCTTGATTAATGATTTTAAGTTTCAGTGGACGTAATTTGTGAGATGGTTTCAATTCATGAATAATGTTTATGTGAAAACATTTTAATAATGTGTATTGGAAAACAATTTAGAATGTTTTGCAGTCTATTGATGATGGTCGAGATACAGTTTTGTCAAGAGACTTTACAAACTACGATTTCTTAAAAGGGGTTTTAAATCTTTCAGTAGGCGTTTGTTAATATCAGTGGTAAGTAAATTTTATAATTAACTGCAAATAAATAATAAGATATTACTTGGCTATTTCTTATTAGTAGTACTATTTTTCTTGTCTATATTGTGCAGGGTTCCCAGTATTTCGCCCGAGTTTTGTCCGTCAACTGTCTACAGCTGGCATAATTTACAGTGTAATCGTCGGTGTCGGTAAATACAAAAAAAAAATGGTCGACGGGAATAATACCAAACAAAGTGAAGAAAGAACAACGAAGACAACAAAAATAGCCCACCTAATAAGAAAAGTTACTAAATATCCCATTGGTGGAGGCTCTCTTAGTGAAACTTATTGTCGTAGAAAATGGAATCGTTGATCTACATTCGAATTCTGGACGAAATTGTTTGTATTTCACTTTGCCCTTATACCGCTAGGAAAGACATGAATCAATCTGCTCTCCTACCAGCTATGGGTGCATAGTAGGGTATATTAGGTTGTTTAAACTTTGTCAGGAACAAGTCTCAGAGAAGGAAACTCTGAATTCACACCAACTCTACTTAGAAATAGATTGCATATCATACCCCTATAATAAACCTCATATCATACCCATATAATAAACCTCATATCGCAAAATCTGCAATTTGTACAGTTACATCCCGATAATGAATGGATAGAGAGAGAGAGAGAGAAGGTATGAAAAGGTTTCGTGTTATCAGCATGACTTGATTGTATAAATATTTCTTTTTCGAGCTCCAGACCTAGATAATAGCAACAAACAGACCCAAAATTTATGGATGAGAACAAAAGCATGAAAAGAAAAGAAAGCAATGACAAACTTGCAAACCGGTTTCAATTCTCGCTCAACAGAGCTAAATCGAGGATAATATTGAACTCAAAAAAAGGATTGGAAATATAAAGGATGGAAACATTTTTGTTGACGATATCGAAATAATATCAAGTACTAGCAGACATTCTTTTTTACAGAGAGATGATCTGCTGGACAAAATATGAATTGTCTACAATACTTTTAAATGCAATGAAGAATGTGACTTGCTCAATATAGAGGACAAGTCAAAAGTAAATTTATCATCACAGTTACATTTTTTATAAGGCGTTCTGCAACTGAAGACTCGTATGTATTCTTATGATTATATGTCACGTCGTAGAGACATTGTTAAATTTTGGCATCCAGCCTTGGTTAGTTCTTCCTATGTAGCGCAAACTGCAACATTTATATAAGATAATTATTATGATGAGGGAAAGAACGTCTTTGCGGAGAGATATCAGAATGGCTTTAGTGTTAAAGAGAACCCGTACATTGGCTGAAAAATTGCACTTCTGTACAGTTTCTGAGATTTGCTATGCAAATCTATCACTAATTTTATCAAGCCAAAAGAGACGCAAATAAACATCGTTGTACTGATGCTTGGTTGATTTTATTAAAATCAATTATTTTATTCTTAATAACTCTTGCACAACTGTTGTTGGAAAGAGACAGAAATAAACTTGATCTCGCCATCAAATTTAGATTTAGAACAAATTATTAATGCCCTGTGCGTCAAGGTCTTAACTGAATGGATATTTTGTTCTATGGGACAAAAGGAATCCTAACGGCTATATAGATTTGTAAATGTAGGCTTACGATATATGGAAGGGACATAACAATAAGGATTCCTACAAAATAAAACATCTAAAAAAGGCAACGTGAAATTATTTTCCCTATCTAGTGTATATCTAATGGCTGGCTCGATATTATTAAGAGAAGTAAAGAATAAGTTCACATCAGTATCACTATTGAAGTGACAAAATGTATCATCGATATAGCGAAAATAGACTTCCTGCTGATTTGGGCGAGACAATAATCCCTTTCAGTGAAACCCTACGAAAATATTGGCTAACGCAAGTCTCAGGGGAGAACCCGTAGAAACACCGTCATTTTTATGACATTGATTCAGTTTTGTCGTGATGTTTGGAGCTTTCCGGTTTTTGGTGACTCTGATTAAACTGTCCTCTACATATGTAAAATAGTTGATATCTAGGAAGATGAAATTCAACATAATATAGTCTATTGTGGGTTCAAGTGGTGGTATAATGTAACTTTGGAAAACATTCTATTCAAGCACATTAGTAAAGAGGAAATATGCATTTAAATCAATTTATCAAAAGATATTTGGTTCTATTAACATCAAATTAATAAAGAAGACTTGTATTTATGATAACAAATTAAAAAAAATAACATTGTGGTGCTTAACCGATTTCATTAAAAATAACACTTTTAGGGTGAGATGTAAATTTTGTTTTAAGGTGGTCAGATACTTTTCACAGGTTGTATATATATATATACATGCATATAGATTGTTTCAACGAACGAGAATTCTTCAAAAAGTTCTAAGCCTCACCCAGAAGGAGTTGAAGAAAGAAAATAGTTTTTCCCTATATTTTAATGTAGTCCCCTTTGATATCAATGCATTTGCTCTAACGATACAGAGGTATTGCAATCCTGGCATGAAAGCAAAAGACATCTCCACAGCACACATGACCTCATTGTTGTTTCTAGAATGGTGACCACCTAGATGGTATTTCAGTTTAGGAAACAAAAAGTCAGATGGAGGTAAGTCTTGTGAATAAGAGGGATGCGATAACAATTCAAAGTCACGGTTGGTTGCTTCAGCTGCTGCAACCTGTGCACAGTGAATGACTTTGTTATCCTGGAATAAGAGAACAACTGCTCTATACTTCCCTCTCTGTTTCAACATGATTGCTTCCTTCAGTTGTCTTCCTTCTGATCTATCGCACAGTTTATAAATATTTTCCCCACTTTTCCAGGTATTCTGTAATGATTACACTTTCTGAATTGCTAAAACACACAATCCATCACGTTTCCAACAGAGACTTCCCGCTTGAACTTTTTGGGGTAGAAAATCAGGAATTTGAATTCAGATTAAATTTGGTAAATCCAGGTTTCATGTTTAGTTACTTATCTGAGGTGGAATTTCTGAGGATTAGACTGAAAGTGTGTCAGAAAATTTCTGGAAATTTCAACTCTTTTCAACTTGTCCTCCGCTGTCAACATTTTTGAGACTCATTTTGCTGACAACATGCTAATCTCAAAGATCAGATAAAACAGTGTAGTCCGAACCAAGAAAAATGCCTTTGAACTTTTCTCTCTGTTGCACGGTGAAATGTCTGTTATCTAAAAGGTTAGGATGAATTGCATCACCTTATGTGGTGTCCCTGGACTGTTTAAATTTCGTAGCCAACTTCTTCATAGTTACACAGGAAGGAATGTCTTCGGCAAGTATCTGTGCTATGTCCCCGTGGATTTCCTTGGGTGTAATAGCATTCTTTGGTTGATGCTTTATCACTACTCAGGAATCTCTGTGGTCTATTTTGAGAATTGTCACTCACAGCTCATGAGATAGAAATCTGTATTAGCTTTTTTCCAATTTTATAAGAAGTGATTATGTGTTGTCAAAACAAAAATGTTCTGCTATGGTTCTTCTTAGGGGTGAAGCTTTGACCTTTTTGAAAGACACTTGCACACACAAAGTATCGACACCTAAACGGATTCCTGCTGTGCCATACACACATACACACACACACACACACACACACACACACACATATATATATATATATGTCATTAGGTAGTGAGATAGCATGGATCCCCTTAACTTTTACTCTCTCTCTCTTTCTCTTTCTCCCCATCTATCTATATCGTTCATCGTTCCTACATCCACTGTCTGTACTTCATTGGTCGGCAAACGCTGGTGTGTCCATGAGTGGGAGTCCATAGTAGAACGTGAATTTGTCTTTACTTATTCAACAATACCTAACATGTCTTGATCGTCTTACTCGGACAATTTGTGAGATGAGATCCAAGTGGCCATACAGCGTTGTTTGTGGGATGCAAATTTCAGGATTTGTATAAAACAGCACGAATTAGAATTCTTATGTAGTTCTTTTTCTCTAAACGTCGAGTCAAGGTGTCTTAACCATGAAGTTCTATAGACACAGCCACACCCAGAGGTTGGAAGAAATTTGTAATATTTGCATATATATTTTTTCGTCTGCCTGTCTGTAGCAGTCCACGTCTTCCATACGCGTATGCTGTCAACGCTTTCTTTAGAGGAGATATTACTACCAAGGTATAGGAACTGGTCAACAGAGGCTTTCCATTTAATGCGAAGAGAGCGCCATGCTCTATCTGCCTTCACTATGTCTCTTCCTGCTTGTTGCAGGCTATGATGCAGGGATTAGGATTTGGTAGGTATATTTTTTAAAAGCACTTGATACGTCTGTCAAGTTTCTATTCATCGATGTTTTGTTAAAGATAACAGATGAGAAAGCATTTATTGTATTGTAAGATCAAGAGAACTTTTAAAATGAAAATAGAACATAAATTCCTGCCATTTAAGCTACAATAGTAAATGCCCAGAAAGCCATGAGATTGTCGTTGATAAATAGATGAATAAACAAATAAATATATACAAACTTTATTATCGTAGGACAAAACCTTCGGTGAGAGATTACCAATTATCTGGCAATGTCTTTCCTAACTTTTTCACTGATAACCAATACTCATAGCAATTGAAATAAATCATAAGAAGCAATAATAACCGCTACAACAATAAATTAATGAATCTGTTCAATAGTACTCAGATATGTGCTAATTACAAGCAAAATGAAAGCTCATTAAAACGTACTAATCGTCACAACAAGTCTACAATCGACCCTGAAAAAGTATACGATTAATCATTTAAAACAAAACAAAAAATCCCTGTGTAACTTTTAGAGTAAAGCAAAAATAACACTGCTGGCCCAAGCAAATGTATATGACTTCATTTTCTCCTTGCATCTATCATACTAAAGAATCAATAAATTCCTATATCGAACAAATTGCTACTATCCTATCAAGACTTCTCACCTACCACTTATCAGACCCAAGTAGCATCGAAGATCATCCCAATAAAAACGCACCTTATGGCTTTTTGACTGGGTAGCCATGCAAAGGCCATTGTCCAGGAAGTATAGCTGGTCGTTGTCCAGTTTAAGCCATAATCAGGCATCTTTGCCTGGACCCATGTTTGGGTTCATGTCCTGCTAGGCTCATCAGGCTCACATGGCTCTAATTGAGCCGATGACCAGCAAAGTCCAGCAGAGTTCTTCTCTCAGCTTGTGCCTGACCTACCCTTCTCTAATCCTCTCTTTAAGCCGACCTTCGGGTCATTGACCTTGTGTCAAGCCCTGTCTGGTGGCAGGCAGGCAGAGACAAATAAAACCTCACAAAACTTTAATGCACCAACTTCTTCTAAAAAAAGCAAACACTCTAAACAATAAATTAAAAGAAAACTAACTTCAACAAGTCTTTTTCGGACTGGAGTTCAAAATGAACTTAACAATTAAAATCCTTCTCCATCTCGCTCTGTCTTATGACATCAGCTGGTGCCTGACAGACTAACACTATTCTTGTTTGAACTTTGACAGTTAGGCAATGTTAATTGAAATTTCAGTGATTCTAACCGACTTCAGTCAACGCGAAATCCCAAAACATTCATATTCGAATGACTTTATTTATTTCAAGTTAGTGGTTTTTGTAAATAGAGTAATTTGGTAATTTTTACAAATTGTGTCATGCATTTTTCTATATTCAGGTTTGGCATATATTCTTAAAGATAATATGATGAACATGTTTTCATTTCTTGACGTTAATTTAATTTAACTGTTATTGTCGATTCTAAGATTGATTTTTAATCAAAATATTCTAGCAACAATATAAGTCTATGATATATACCTGGGGGGAATATACTCAGTATAAATAAGAATCCACGCAAAGTGTAAGTATAACAAGCTCATCGTTCGAAAGTACAACGTACGGACACTCGATTGTATCTTAAATGCCAAAGTGGATACTCTCGCTTCACACTTGGTTACTGCTTACTCGCGTCTTTTATAGACCGAGTAATCCATTCACAGGGGGTTTCAGGATCTTCCACTATATCAGTCTAATACCTCAGGAGCAAGAAAACATACATACGGGGATATTATTTACTTTACAAAATTAACACTTGAATGAGCTGAGGTTTATACAATAATTTATTTATTAATAAATTTTGAACTCAATGAAAATCATTTATAAGATATTATCAAATTGCTAACATAAAATATAGTTTTATTTAGGGCTGATATTTTATCCGATAATAGTTTATTTAATTATCAGATTAAACATTTACATAATTCATTTTATAGTGGATTGGAAATGAAAAAAAAAAGGCAGTAATCTATAATTCACATTAAAGTGTACCTTCTCAGCCGTTTGCTTTTTACATTGAGCATTTTTTCTTCATTATAAAACGATAAAACCTACATTCATTTACGTCATTACAATTCTATATGAACACACACACACACACACACACACACACACACACATATATATATATATATATGTGTGTGTGTGTTTGTGTGTGTGTGTGTGACAGACAGAGAGAGAGAGGTGGTGAAAATATCGAGTCTGGAGCTTATATTACGTAGACAGTAATGATCAATGAAAGAAACGTTAATTTTCTGTAAAATAGACTGCATCGTATTCAGCACAGGTATAGAGAAAATTTTTCATTTTTCTGATATAGTGAAAAATTGCATTGACGTATTTTTGAATGATCCCAGCCCCACTTCGTCATAAATTTCAGTTGAATATTCAATTTAATAAAGTTTTAAAACGCGCACAAGATCAGGCCTCTTTTATTTATACGACCCTGAGCTTCACCAAAGAATGTTGTCCGAAACAAATCAACATTACCTTCATAATTTTATTTTAATTTAGCGCTTTTATCGTAGTAGTTACTCAGCTATGCATACGTCCACAATGTGTAAGTATCACCTCTTTTTCGGCCGTGCACTGTTCATTATCACAAAGCATATCTGCTGGTGCCGTAATGTCCTACCCACATTTTTGCATTCTGCCGATGCATAAATTATAGACTAACGTGACAGTCTCTGCTACAAAAGAATCTTCAGATCACCTGGCCAAACGTTCGCCGTTACTGGAGGTATCAGCACATCTAACCTCCGTACATTTCTCCTCTCTGCCCTCCACAAAAGGGAAGGAATTTCCAAACAGTGAAAAAAATGTATATAAAATAAAATTAATGGAGTGATTCAAACCAAATTTAAAAAAAATTCGATTGCACCTTTAACAATTTCCAGACAGATAAAAAAACGAACAACACAAAATAAGGATAAAAGGAAAATCATACACAGCAAGTCAACGTTATCAGTCCTTCAACTTTTGGGAGGCCGACACAGACACCCATCTGCAGCCATATCTCTGTGCTTCCCCTTCATTGAAGCTAATACCAATTTTTCTATTTAACCCTTTTTTCTCTCTCTCACTCTCTTCCGCTACTCTCTATCTTCCCACCCGCCATAACTGCTTCACTCTCTTTTTCTGTACTCATTTCTTTATGCATCAATCATAAATTGTTCTTGTTCTTTTTCTTCCCTTTTCTCTTTCCTTGTCTTCCTTCTTTCCTTCTCTCAATTTTTCTTTTTATCTCTCTCATAATTCTAACTTTCCCTTTGCCCTTCTTTTTCTTTCTCCTTCCTCTTTTTATTGCTATACCCTACATCTCTCTTCCTCCTTCTTTTTGCTTATATGTCACAACGATTCTGTCAGTTTTCTCTTTCATCTTCTTATCTTCTGCCTTTTTCTTCGTATTTCTTGCCATCATTATCTTCCGTTGCCGAGTAAAAAATCAAGGATTTGTCTCCCCTTGTTTATCTAATTAATAAAAAGATATTTTCGGAGAGAAAAAGGGAGACGAAAAATTCATCATGGAAATATTTTTCTTTTTTCAATCCATGAGTGTGTCCCAAAACGCCATTTCCTTTCTTTTTCCTTCTTTGGGTGATAAAAAAATACACCCAAAACTTTTTTCTTAAATTGATGATTTTGAGCTCTGAATCTACATTGTCTTAAGGCAAAAGCGATATTTCCTCAGCCATACAAAGAGTCTGAGAATTTACCACTGATTAAAACAAACCTAATGAGTAGCCTTATCATTTCAGTAGCATAATTCAAAAATATTCTCAAACTTCTCCAAAAAGACAAAGATAAGCTCAAAACTGACTGCAGACCCTTTTAACCACTAAAAAAATGGGGGGATAGAAGCCGAGAAATATTTTTATGTGCCATCAAATTCAACTATATAAGATTCTTAATAGTCTGACCACGCACACACACATGCACCCACACATACACACACATGAAATAGATTACTTATTTATCCATTCATTTGTTCTACTTATGTATTCTTTATTTTACGAATTATATATAAATTACATATTTTTGAATTAAATGCAAATTTATTCTTTCTATTTCTTTATTTATATTTGTATAACTTGTTTTATTTTTTAAATTTTAATTCAAATAAGCTAAGGTTTGAAATGTAAATATATTATATTTACCTTATCTATAAATTTGGCACAAGAGACAGAACTTTATTATTTATTATTTCTATTTTAACATTATAAATTGAACTAATGGATATTTCTATTGAAAATTTTGCACCAAATAATTTTACAGCAAATACTGTAAGCGACTTTAAGAGCCAGGTTCAGAGGGACTGAGTGGTAAAGGCGGTGTCCTACCTTTGCAGGCTTTCTCTCTTATTTTTTCCTTTTTCATTATTTTTTTTCTTTTTTGAGTTGACAAAAAATTCTCTTGAGTGTTCATTCATGTCTCCATATATTCAACGTGTGTGGTTATTTTTAAAAGAAACCTGTTTCCTTCCCTTACATACAACTGTACACACGTACATATCATATTTCTCTTCTTTTTCTTCTTCCTCCTTTCTTTATAGTGTTCTCTCTTTTTCCACCTTCCTTTCTGTTATAGTTTTATTTCTTATTTTTTATTTGCTCTTTTCAACCATTCTTTCTTTATCCTTTCTTTTCTCTTTCTTTGATTACTTTCCTCTCTTTTTCGGTTTTTCTTTTTCTGGTGTCCATGTGCATTTTCTCATTCTCTTCCTATTTTTCTTTCTCTCTCGCTCCCCCTATCTTGAAATTGTCTTCTCTCGCATGTCTTTACTACCATTTACCAAATGTGGATCCTGGCCACGGCACCAATTTTGATGGAACCGCTTCGCCTCCTGCCGTGCACTGCACGTTATCTCTATGAGTATTTCCCTGTGTCACGATGTCAAACATAAATTGTTCCATTGTGTAGATCACTATCACAAGACACACAGCTCCGGAGACGGTGGTGTCACAAGGGTAAAGAGGGAAAGGAAGACAACACTAGTTCTCAAAGACCAACGCTTCCCACAGATGAGGAGTCATCTCGGAAAATTGTTCTACATATATATACACGCACATATGTACATATGCATGCATACACATACATATATGTACCTGCAGCTACTCAAATGTCTACGATGATATGCATATCCACATATCCACACGCACAACACATATACTCAACATATACTTGCATTCGCGCCTGTGTAGATATGTATAGTCTCCCATATATATATATATATATATATATATATATGGTCAAATCGCAACTGCACATATATATGCACACACTTAACCACTATACAAAAGTCCAGTCGATTAGGGCAGCAGAATAAGCGACTGTATCTCTGCAGAGGGCTTTACCCCTAATGAGTGTCCTGGAAATGGCAGTAAACAATTTGATAGTGAGGCTCTAGCCTTGTAGCTTTGAGGAATGTGAAGTATGTATGTTTACATTGCCATTACGCCCAGGTCCATTCTGACGCAGAGTGATAGTACCATGGTCCGATCTATTGAAGAAATACAACGGTTTATTCATTTACAGTACTTGAAACAATTAACCTGTGTCAAAGCCAGTGATTAATATCAAATTGATTTTTTAGGATTAGATACCATTGCTTTAATTCATTTTGACAAATTATATATATCAAATACATATATATAAACAGGACTTCGTATGAAATAAATAGGACTTCGTATGAAATAAACTCCAAGGGTTGATATGCCATAAAGCACACTCATTTAACCATCTATATTCTACCTCACTAATGGTCCATAGAGTCATATCAGTAAAAATTTGAATTAAAAGAAAAAAAGTTCAAGATTCCCCCTCGAATATTTTTATTCTATTTCGTATATATATATATATATATATATATGTGTGTGTGTGTGTGTGTGTGTGTATGTGTGTGTGTGTGTGTGTGTGTGTGTGTGTGTGTGTATGTGATGCAAACTGGTCTCACTCTCGAATAATGAGAGATTACATGCAGTAACTTGTTCAGAAACAACCAAGAAAGAAATAGTGCATGGGAAAAACAAAGCAAAGAAAGAATAAATTCGAGGAATACAAAGGTGGGTTAAAAAGTGATGTTATAATGAAATAGGAAAAAAACATAGAGAGAAAGAGAGGTGGGGGAGAGCGAGAGAGATTAAATATAAAGTCGTATATATGATATTCTGCTCATGACAATTATTATGCTTGTTTTGTTATACTAGTAATAAGTCTTTGTTGCAAATATTCGGAAATATAATATTGAATATCCGACCATGTTTTACTTGATTTCTATCGGTATGTCTATCTATATAAATGTATATGTATTTTCATATGCATGTACGTTTGTCTACATTAGTATGGGCGTGAGTGTAATAAGTTTTAATACTCTCTTGCATGTGAATATTTTTTCATTTAAACAAACATTGCAATAGATTTGGATAAAACAATGCTTACTTATCCAATCGAAGTTCGATTAGCCCTTTTTATGAGAAAATGTTATTTCAAGATCATCTTATTTCTATTGAATGAACCAATGCGTATATTTCGTCACCGTAGAAAACTCTATTAAGTAGGTGATTTTTTTCTTCAGTATTTTCTTTTTCTTTTGTTATTTCTTTGTTTTTCTACTTTTTCTCTCTTCCTTTCAATTTCAAGAATCAGACAAAATGTCTAAGTCACCCTCTCACTTAGCCTTTATAGTACCCAACGCTCATTTTCGCCTCGCCTAAACACCTTATATGACAGAAAGGTGGGAGGCAAATTCAACTGATGGATTGCAGTGACGTACTAATACCGGCTGTAGTCAGTTAATGAGTTTCTTATATGTCTGGCCACAACTGTCCGCCGACTGACCAGGTTAACGTTACTGGTCATTGGCTGACAGTTGATGTCAGCACATTGGTCACGAGGTTCACAGCGATAAGTAAATGCGCCCCGTGTCGGCGGAAAGATATTGAATATTTACTCCGGACTGTCTATAAACCGGAACATCTCGTATCTGGCCACCCCACCGGTATCTTCGGTCAGTGGTTAAAGTCCAGAGAAATCGAGAAGTGAAGGCAGAGAATAAAATTGGGTAAGAGCTGAAGAGACAAATGTAAGGGGAGATTGTTCACTGCCTGTTGGCGTCCAGAGATCACAACGGTCACCAGATGTTTGACGTGTGACACCGAGGTGTGGACAGGACCCAGGGGGTTCCGTGTTTGCGATGAAGGTCGAGAGAAACCGGCATGTAATGTGTTGAGAGAACAGAACGCTTCATTATGAAAGCACCGCTATAGTTCATTGAATATATCTAACACGAAGAGCAGAAGAGAGGCGAGGAGCAGTCGGTCAGTATTAACAGACGTTTAAGTTCACGTAATGGAACTCGACCTCTCTAGACCAACGAACAACCGACCATCGTATTTTAGTGTGTGTATATTTCAGCTAATTAGGCTTTGGTGCTGGCCACCTGAGAAGGTCTCGGCTTATCTCACTTGAAGACGTATAAAACGACATTTTGATTTGATTGGATTAAAGTATGTGTGATATAAAAATTAAATAAAAAGTATATAGCTATTAAAATCTGATCTATCTATCCATTTATCTATGTTTGAGTCTACTTGCCTCATGCTAAACATATCTATCAATCGATGTAGATGTATATATTTCTATTGGTACACACAAAAGCCCAATCGTGCGCATGTCGGTATGATTGTTTTCGTGCGATTACACGCTTACTCACAAACGTCTAAATAGACACAGATATATATGAAACAGATCGTTATATTAAATACATATGGAGGTTTTATGACACAAAATAAAGATAGAAGTGTAATGGAGTGATGCATTTTAGAAGAAAACTGTTAAATTCTAAGGAAGTGGGAGTTGAATAATAATTATCTTTGCAGGAAATAGAGTCAGTGAGCCAAGTTTGAATTCCTCCTTAGATGATTTCCGTTTAATTTGCACTAAAATTTTTACAAAAGACATAAATGAAAATCCCCAGGTTAAATGCAAAAAAGTATCACATCGTTTAGGAAAAACACCAAATGCCCGTTTTTATATACAAGAAGAAGAAGAAGAAGAAGAAGAAGAAGAAGAAGAAGAAGAAGAAGAAGAAGAAGAAAATTATATAATGTATAAAGATTATATAATTGGTATGAGTAGATTTATCTAAAGAAATATGGAAGCGCGTACACTGACTTATGTTGGTGTTTACTAATGTGTTTGATTAATTGATTGATACATTTTTACACTATTTCAACATATCTAGGATTATTTCATGCTCATCACGATCATTGAATGTTCATATTAACATTTTTTGTATAGTTGCTTTTTACGTCTTTGCATGATCCTATCAAATATAATTTTTTAAACAAATCCATTTGACTTATAGATAGAACTCTAACAAATAATGAAAAAGCCTATCACAATTCTCAGAGCACTTAGAACTGGAGCCTCACCAACAGATGTGATTTATAGTCCTACTCGGGACATCCATCGTTTGTGAGGAGATATTACCCCTTAGCAGTGAATAAAGTGCATCCTAATCGCCACCGATTGAATGGTGGATTTGTGTAAATTTATATATTGCTGCATAAACAGCTATATTTAGAAAACAATATTAAATACAATGTGATTAAAAATAATTAAAATGTCTTTTTCTTGAATTATACTGAAACTACTTCAGCTTCTATATACTTCTGAAAATGTGCAAAGATAGTTTATAAATTTTGTAGGTGGGCAATTTAAACGCCTTGAAAAAAATCATCCAGCAATTTGTCCGTAAACAACGGTGGCTAGTCTGAACAGCACACTGACAGCAGAAGAAAATTTATTGCCTAAATGCAATATTGTAGACACTTTTAGGGGGTTGAGACATGCAATTTCGATTTGATCCGTCTCTTACAATTTGTTAAGATGTGTAAAGAAAATACGTTTGTCTTTGGTGAATGAGATTGTTGATATAACAGAAAGGAAGAGTGAATGAAGCTAGCACATGATGCAATTGTAATTTCTTCTTGCCAAATGACTAATATTATAGTTCAACGGAATATAATTATATTCTCGTATCCTTATGTTTAGTTCCTTTATGAAATACTGAAGAAATATATAGGTGTGTGTATGTGTGTTAGTACGAAGATGGATAACGAATAATACAGCGACATGTAGGTGTTTACTAATTTTTTATTAAAAATTTTATTTTTATATTCTTCGATTTATATGGTCAACGTTCGGCAGTAAATTAAGATCATTCATAAGGATAGGAGATATGTTTAAAATATTTCTTTTGTTTAATGAATTATTTTATCATAATTAGGCTGCTAACGAATTTTTATATATATACATATATATATATATATATATATATATATATATATATATATATATATATATATATATATATATGTGTGTGTGTGTGTGTGTGTGTGTGTGTGTGAGGAAGCGCATTAGAGAGAGAGAGAGAGAGAGAGAGAGAGAGAGAGAGAGAGAGAGAGTTTGTTTGTTTGTTTTGATCCAGTTCATATACATAAAAGATCGAATAAGACATCGATCATCCACTGGATAAATATCGTGATTCAGAAAAGTATGAAGAATTATGTGCCGTGTATTTTGTTTCATTTAAAAAAAATATTATCCTCTACGAAATATTTCGAATGACGTTGCAATTTTTTGTGGAATAGGAAAAGCAGTTTTTAGATTAGACAGATCGATAGGTAGAGAGTATATTTGAGAGGTTGATATACAGAAGAAATATTTTGTTGACAGGTAGCTAGCTTGCTAGATACATAGATTGACGGCATTATGAAACTCTACATTCTTTTATTTGCAAAAAAAAAATAATGAAAAATAAAAAAAAATCAGAAAATGTCATATTATCATTTTTTTCTCCTATCATCAGACAAAATACATATTTCCTGTATCGTCTAAAAACGAAATGGCGTCCATCAAGTGGTGTAGGAAAATAATTCAGCGGATATCAGAGAGCTGAATAAACATCAATTCGAAATCGTAGGCAGTTGTATTGGGATGAAAGAAAAACGAATGAAATATAGAAAGGGGATAGTTGACGTAACATGTACGAATGAGATGACGATCGATAAAGAAATGAACCCAAAGTTTTTCTTTCGTTTATTTTTTCATAAACGATCATTCTTTTCTGTAGATGTTCAATCATTGTGATTCGAGTGATGATCATCTTACGACGTTTTCTTGTGTTCTTTTATTTTTTCTTTCTCCCTTTCTCGCTCTCTCTCTCTTTTTTTTTTTTTTTTTTGAGGGGTTGCGCATTATTATCTCCTTTTTTTCTCACATTCAATTTTTTCCCAGGAACATCATGGAATTGCTTACCTTTTCATTTAAGAACTCATCCTTACTTGTCCACGTATTTCGCTGTGTTCTGCTATATCTCTTGTTCTTGATGTTCCTTCAATATATATATATATATATATATATATATATATATATATATATATATATATATATATATATATATATATATATATTAGCTAACGTAACCGGTCCAAGAACAGACTAGAAGGATTTTAGGAATAGCAATGAGTCAAATAAGAGGAAGGAGGAGATTAGTAAATTAAGAATTAAAATTGTGTCCTCATTTGTTTTTGGAAGATTTCACGGGTTAATTAAAAAGGACAATATTATTTATTTTATGTTTTTTTCTATTTGTATTCTCGCTGAGTTAACATCTAAAATAATCTATGAAAATATGTAGCCCTATACAAGAGTAAGGTTTTTTAAAAATCATGTTCTTTTTCGTCCCTAGTAAATTCTTTTTTTACTATTATTACTCAGTTAGAGAACAATTTTTGGTTAATGATTTTAAAAAAAGCAGCATAGATTTAATTCAAATTTTTATTCACTCTATAAAATTTTAACGATAAAAAAATCAAAGAATTAACGTTGTACAGTATTCTTTTATTTTAGGGAATTTTTGTGCATATTAAAATTATTTAAAAAAAATGTTACTCAAAATTCATCAGTAGTTTGAAACATCATTATAATCTTAATTTTCAAAAATATTTTAAGAATATGACAAAACTTTTGATTTTGTTCTTATTGTCCTGTTAAGTTACAGGAATAAAAAAATCATTTGTTTAATTTAATTCTTTTTTGACCTATGATAATGTAACAATAAAAAGTAAAGAATTAAAAAATGTGCCCTTATTGACAGGTAAAAAATTTCACGTATCAATTCAATAGAACAGTATTCCTTTAATCTATTAAGTTATTTTTTAAGTTATTAAGTTAAACTGATTAAAATAATTACATTTGTTCTAAAAATATGAAAAGTATTCGTTCAAAAAATAAATTCGTTTAACTTATCAATTTTTCTTTCCTAACTTGAAGAATATAACATTATAGGTTGGTTGAATAAAAATAAGCTGGGAAATAAAGATGTATCCTTACAACAAAGAAAAGATAAAATCTGAAAATGTCAATTTTTTTGACTTACAATTCATTTTTTTGTTTTCATTTAAAATTGGTTTCTAAAAAACGTACTCCTTAAATTGAAACATTTCCCCGATTTTTTAGTTCTCAAAAGAATTAAGAATATTTCATCATATTTTGCAAGATATATAAAGATTTTCTAAAAATCTGTTTTCAGGAGGTCAACTATGAGTTCATTCATTGAAGTGGTTGTCTTGGACTTTAAGTAGAGTTAACAGGTTGGTCAAACACATTCAGTGAAAGTTCTATGTCATGAAAATACGTCGCCTCTGGTAATCAGAACATTACGATAGATTTCTTACCGTTCATGAAACTATTCTAGTAAATCTCGAATTATGTGGCAACGAAGAAAAGAGAGGATATCAGGTCCCCAATTATCTTAAGATATGAGTAGATCATTCTACCTTCTTACGCTGCAATCTAATGATATCTCTTTCCTTGATTAACACGTAATCTACCGTTCAACAGCTCTTTTGGCGAGGCTTAGAATAGGCTGACTGTATCCTCTGTTGAGGAATGCTGAGCACCTCAAAAAGGGGGTCTTCTCGGTATAACATTAAACTGCATCTGATAGTGAAACCCAAATTATGGAAATCTGGAGCGTAAAGAGGAAACTTTCACTGCCCTTACTTCCTGATCCACTCTAAACCGAAGCGGTGGTAGTTTTTATGGTATTACCTGTAGGTCAAATTAATCTGTTTTAAAAATTATTCGTATTCAATAAGACTATGTGCAAAATCGAAACTTTTTAAGAAACAGTTACACAAAAATATGTCAATAAGAATATATAGTGACTATGATTCCATGACCGGAAGTATAAAGTATCCCCAGACGGGTTGATATGCCGGTAAAATCAATCCATCAATCAATCAACCTGATGTTCAACTTATTCCGGGAAAGAGTGAGAAACCTTTGACCAGGTGTTTATCTTCCATTAAAACAAGATCTCATTCTGACGTTTTAATGACGGTTGCGACGATGGACATTATTGAACATGGGTACATTGCCTGGCTTGTGGTTACGAAGCCCCAGACTCAACAAGGTGTTATGTATTAAACATTGGGAACCATTCATTTAGGAGCCTTGATTAAACTAATTACTGTTTGTATCATAGTATCCATTCTGGCTCAAAGCGAGAAACCAACTGTCTATTCACATATTGGTATGGGTGCACAATGCTTTGCGACAAATTTTTAAATTTTCACTGCTCACTGCTGATATATATGTGCCAGAAATGAATGTGAGAACAGTGCCGTTTTACCTTAATCAATGTCAATATTCTTCTTGCACTTATCTGCGGCATTCAATACAGAAAAATAAAGTCCTCCAAACCGCATTACCTGCTAACATTACAATGACAGTGACAAGTGCTTTAGTTACAAGACAACAGCTATCATTCGGGACTCTTGTCCAAAAGTAGTGGGATACTTTGTTGAATTTAAAATAACTAATCAATGAAAAAGTAATTTAAATTCTTCCAGCACATTTTATTAATGATATCATTTATCTATCCCCACCAATATATATATATACATACATATATATATATATATATATATATATATATATATATATATATATACATATATATATATATATATATATATCATCATGTCGCGCTGGTAGCACGGATATCCCTGACCCTCTCTCGCCACTCCTCCCTATCGTTCATCGCCCTAGGCAGGTCTTCAGGACAACATCCCGTATCCTTATATATATATATATATTCTCGATAGAAGCTCACCTGAAGACCTATCAAGTGTATATCAGAGTCATGAGTAAGTTGTTTCCCTGGTTTATTTTATTTCATGTTTAAAATATTGTCTTATTGTCCAACATTTTTTGTGCATAGAGTACATACGCTCATAATTACAAAATCACATGCAGATGTAAATACACAGACACATTTCAAATTTTACTGGTTAAACACGCATCAAGCGGGATTTATATCAATCTCCTCAATGACTAAACGCCTGTTTACATATGTACGAGGATCATTAAATAAGTTTCCAGACTTTTTTCGTATGGGCACTTTTATTGATACAAAAGACGTGAAACTCTAGACCCCTTGGAGTAATATCCACCGGCTGCAATGCACTTGTACCACTCCAACAACTTCTGGAAGGCCCTATGGAAGTCCTCTTATGTGAGCGTGTCAATGACCTACGTCACAGCCTCTTTCATCTCCTCAATTGTCTCACAACGACAGCCTCTGAGCTTAGGGAATAAGCAAAAGTCACAGGGAGCAAGGTCTGCACTACAGGGAGGGTGGGATGTATAGCAATAACATACTGAATTTTCAAGAGTCAACAATGACTTTAAATGCCGGTACCCCAAAAGTCTGGAAACTTATTGAATACACTACGTGTGTGTGTGTGTGTGTGTGTGTGTGTGTGTGTGTGTGTGTGTGTGTGTGTGTGTGCTAATATTCACATCCATAATGCACTTATTTCATAAGTTGTAGATCATATTAGCAAAAAGTCTTCCAAATCAATGAATGATTTTCAAAAAATATTAAATTATCTAACAGTCATTTAAAACGTGCTTTACGGTAGCCTTTGGCGGTCATTTAGCAAGATAGCAAACTGCATTATATTTATAAAATTTATATTATAATTTACTCAAGATAGTAGGTAGAGAATTCAGATAGTAGGGTAGAGAATTCAGTAGCTATTTTCCTCCAGAATCTGCAATGAGTGAGTTGGGTGCCAATACTGAACGTATATTATTATTATTTAATTAGAAATCAACCCAAAGTATAGATAAAAATAATCAAGTGATTTCTAAGAGCCTCAGTTAACAAATTTGTCAAAATACTGTGATTTTTTAGTTAAAAACGTAAAGCAAAATTGCGCACATTTAGATATATAACGGAAAATTGCTTTGTCGTAGCCCTCACCCAATAAAATAAAAGTGAAGTTTCGAAAATCTGATCGTTGTTTACTTTATCAATTTACTTATAATCAAACAATGTTTTAAAAATCAATACAGCTTTAGGTGTTTTGTTTCTTTGTTTCATGGTATATTAATCTTTATGGCCAAAGAAATCCTTGTAGAAAAACAGCAGTAATACTTTTTAACCCATTGCTGGGGGCGGGATGAGGAATTTCATACCTTTCCCAAGAATATTGTTCTGAAAGCTAACGCAATAATGCAACTAATGTTTGAACTCGTTTGCTTCGAAGATGTAGACCAACACTTTAGCCATTACGTAACGAGAACTCCCTTTATTGATGCATTTGTCTACTTTTAAAGAAATTGTGAGCTACTATTGAGAAAGTTATATTAATTTGCAAGTTTTAATTATTTGCATGATTCTCTATTAATCGAACACACTGAAAGTGCCAAAGAAATTCAAATCTAACAAATGAAAAAAAATGTCCAATAACAAATGTCACCAAAAAGTCATATTCATTTTAAGATATTCCGGTAGAAATATCAGGTTACATGTCTTATTATTATGAAGATTATGTTTCTGTCTGTGACTAAAACTATGTCACCGCCAACTTCACAATTCCCATAGATATTTGCATCACATTCTGCAGGATTTTATTTTTATTGAAAGCACAATTATCAAGAACATTATTTGATATTGTTAATGTTGTTGGCTTTTTCTATGTACTAAATTAGATCAAATTGTATTTATCTAAACAAACTTGTCTAGTCGGCTGGAGCTGTAGAATACACAGAGTGCATCTCTGAAGAGGGGTAAGACCCCCACCAATGAGTGTCCTGATTATGACAATAAACAATTTGATGGTGAGATTCAAGTAATAATGGAGCTTAGGGGAATGCAGAGTACCCCTTCATTACCATCGCTCCCAGGTCCCCTCTTGCTCGGAGTGGTTGCATCTGATAGGGTCCTATTTATCGCTCGAATAGAACTAAACTGAATTGCTTGGAATAGATCTGTTTTAACGTTCAAAATACGTTCTTGGATAAACTGAATTGATTGCTATAGAACTGTTGTTGACATTGAAACTGGACTTAAGCTAAACTGAATTGTTTGAAATAGAACTATTTTGACAAAAATTATACTTATACTACACTGAATTGTTTGAAATGAAACTGTTTGACGAGATTAAATAGCTTAATAACTTTAAATGTTTTTGACAAATAGACTGTGTACTTGTGCTAAACTGAATAGTTTGAAATAGAACTGTTTATTTATATAAAATAGATTTGGCATTAAATAACCTACAAAGGTTGATATGCCATAAAACCTAAACAATGAAATAAACTTACATTCAATGGAACTACTAGTGTCAGATAGTAATACTTGGCACCATTTAACTGTGTGGTAACAAATCAGCCCTGGCTTGTAAAAAATGTTAACTAACAAATATATGATTACAAATCATATTAAATATATGCATAAATAGGATTTGGCATTAAGTAATTGATTGATATACTATGAAATACAATCAACCAACCAACCAACCAACCAACCAACCTATACAACCGAATAGCAGTTTACAGCGTGAACAGTAAGGCTAATTTACACATTGATCTTAGAAATCTGAATTTAATGAATATCAGTTGGGTATTACTGATTTCTTATTATTTAGTTTTATTTCAATGAATATGATAAAAAGTCACATCGATAAGTAATAAAATTCTCATTGACAAAAAGAAATAACTGTAATTTTATTCTTTATTATCTAATTTAGTTAAATTGTTAAATGAGAAAATTTAACAATGAAAGTCGGACGTGATGCTAATAGCTAGTGTAGAAACTGTTCTATTGTTTGTTTAATCTCCCTTTGTTTCAAATAAGTTAATTATAAATGTTTAAATCCGAATAATAGTAAACATATTTTTACCTTTAAGTCCCTATTGATATTTTTTTATTTGTTTATACGCAAATACATAAAAAAGTAAGTCGTTGAAATAAATAACTGGCCTATATTGCGTAATTTCGTTAAATTCAGAAAATTTCACAATAGAAGCCAGAAGTGATAGGAAGAGCTAGCACACAGTCCATTGTCTTTTGGATTACCCTCCCTCTATTTCAAATAATTGTAAATGCAATTTTTTCAATATGTGTCATATTTCACTAAGAAAGAAATGTTTACATATTGGTTGGTGTGGATAATTTCCATACAGATTTAATGAATTGTTACTTTGCGTTATTGATTTCTAATATTGTTTGAATCACAATCGTATTAAAAGCCTATAAATAATTTTACAAAGAAATTAATCAGAATACCATGAAAATAACTGTAATCTTTTTAGAGACGTTTTTATTTTGTTTCGTTAGTTTTTCTATTAATAAAGTATTTTATTACATTAAAACTTAAATTCTTGCGAGAGGGTGATCCATATTTTTGCTAGCGTTCTTAATATAGCTAGTGTGATTGAAATATAGAGACTAAAGCCTTGCATTTTTACAGTTTGAATTTGAGATTTAAATGAAGACGTGCACAACTTATATAACAATGTGATGATGTATAGACAGATCACTTTCTAGATGAGTCAGAGCCAATTGCTAAAAAGAAAAAGTTCTCTTGACATTTTTTGATGGAAATGTCTCACAATATCAGGATTGTCCAGGTGCAGCAATAGCCATATGTTCTAGGATGTGTGTTTAGCATATACACTAATGACAGCAATGTTGGTGTTGACTAATGGTCTGATGGTCAAGGAGAAACACAAAACGCAATTGTCACCAAGCGCTCGAACCTGTTGTTGTTTTATTCCTTCCGTTCTGTTTCTGATAATGTGTAAGTATGTGCAAATGGATAAATAACACAATGAGTAGGGTAGATTCTTGGTTCTTGCATGATCCAGCTTTTCGCGTACTTTGGAAAGGTTCAATCACTCTTCAACCACACTACCGGAGCTTTCCTTGAGTTCCATTTATTAAAAGCGAGAGAGAATCGATTAACCCAGATTTTATTATTGGGTTCACAAAATACCGAATATCCACCGAATATCCAACCAGTCAAATTTTGGTTGTATATAGATTCTGGTGACCTCGACAACCCCTTCCTAAATGTTTTTTATCGATACAAAGAGCTACGGGAAGCATAGCTTGTTACCCCTAGCCTACCCTACGATATTTTGTTAACAATCTTACAAGTTATAAATATATATATATACATATATATATATAGAGAGAGAGAGAAGAGAGAGAGTGAAATAAACTGAGAAGAGAGAAAGATGTATATATATATATATATGTGTGTGTGTGTGTGTGTGTGTGTGTGTGTGTGTGAGAGAGAGAGAGACAGAGAGAGAGAGGGGGAAATGTTGGGAGTGAGAGAAGGAAAGAGCAGGGGAAAATAGATCGAAAAAATTAAAAACTGAAAAGAAATCAATTCTTGCAAACTCCTGAGAGTAAGTTCTACTTTCAGCACTTAGTGTATGTTTGCCAATCAGTCAGAAAATTGTTATATGCCAATAAATACTTGGAGCCCCTTATAATGTGTAATGTTTGGCAAGTAACACTATCATATAATTGTTAGTGACTTTCAGTCGCTGTAGATGCCTTAAAAATCACCAACAACGTGTGCGAATGTACGTCTGCACGCATGTGTGTGTTTGTGTGTTTGTGTGTCCAGTTTAATATATAGAACTTAAGCACATTGATGTCTTGTTGTTTACAACGCTTTGCTATGGCTGGCACGCAGGTTCCGAATTGCTTACAGCAACTTTGTGGTCTCCCATCAAACTAATGGGCAGTCTCATCGCTGGTTAATTTCGATTTTCTAACGGGAAACGTACGTCAAATCCATGTTTTTGCTGTTTTCTGCTTGACTCATTTCTATCTACTTCCACAATTTTTCGTCTTTTTCACACTGGATATTTTTGAACCATATTCATTACATATCGGATCACTTTCTTCGTCCATCTGTGTCAGTTAACTTTTTCTTTTATTAATTTGCAATCATTATATTTTATATATTCATGTGTTTTTGAATGAATTAAACTTTTTTCTTTGATCTTTAGTTCATATCTATTTCATGATTTTTAGAAATATGTATTTCTTTGCATGTTTTCGTATTAATCTAGCAACTATGAAATGCGCTCCTCGAATTTTTAAAGAAAAATATTTTGTATTGTCTTTTCCCACTCACACGTTCTGTAAGATTAGAAATTCATAAATATAAATATCGAGCTTCGCGTTAAAAACATTTTTTCATTGCAACTTTTTTTTTCTACTCTATCTTCGCTGATATCACTAAATTTGGCCACTGTGAATGTTTTTGCTCTCCTAGAAAATACATATTATCATTCACACTTTTCTCCTTACTTGCAACTATCTGTCATCTTTTACCGCTTTTTGTGGATATTTTTTTGTTTGATTTTTTGTTGTTTCTCCTTTTCACTTTCTGTCTTCATGCATTATCCTTTTCGTTTGTTTTTTCTTCTCGCAGAGTGGTAGGTTTCTGATCGAAGAGCAATGGTAATCCAAGGCATTTTACGAGGGGTTAAGTTTGGGAGCAAAATGCGAACTCCTAGCGTTGGCAGGTCCATGGCGCGTAGTAATTGAAACAGGGTCCGGGCAGGCAGACAAGCAGGTTGGACAGTGGACTGGCTGGCGTTTGTTCGTTCGCACTCAGGCGGGCGGGAAATGCAGCAAGGGCCTGGCCGGCCGATGATGCTATCTAGATATGTGAGTGTTGGTTTAAGCACCATCCAAGACATAGAACTATCGTCAGCAGGACTTCCTCGGGGTCACCTGGCAGCGACCCGCACCGAGCTTAAAGTTTGACCCCACTGTCAAAACGGCTTCACTTGGGGCTACCATCCAATTTTACTCCAAAGAATATCTCTGCCAATATCATTAAATGGCTGTCGTCCGCTTCTCTCAATATTACAAAATTTGTTATTACGAGGCTTTCTCCTTTTTTTATGTCTATCCATAAATCATTGGGCAAGATAACAAAGGCCCAATCGAAGATAACACTGTCAGAAGAAAACGAAGAGGAGGAAGAAGAATGGGAGTCTGGAGAAACGTTGAGCTCGTGAGTGAGGGCACCGGGGTTGGTCGGAGGTCTGGCAGAGCAGAGTTTTATGTTTTCTTTGCTCTCTTCACCTTGGCCTGACTCGGTGATTCGAGTTTTGGATGAAATGGTGGAGTGCAGCAAGCGGAAAGATGGATAGAATGCACACCGTTATCCATCATCTCTTTCCCTTTTTGTACCCGCTACTTCAGCTGCTTTTTCTACAAATCTACTGCTTTCTTTTCTTTTTTCATTTGCTACCATCTTGAATCTCTTTATTCTGACGCCACCTCCTGTTTCTTTATATTTCTTTGTTTTCCCCTTCTCTTTCTCTTTACCTAATAGACACATCTTCATATTTTATTCTTCCTTTTCTCTCCTCACATTTTGAAATGGTTGTTCTTTTACTTTTTCATTTAGACTCTCTGGCTTCTTTCATTTTCCTCTGATATATTTTTCTTATATTTTCTTATATTATTCTTTTATTTTTTTCATTATTTGATCAGCTCTTCATTTTCGCTATTTTTAACATATCCGACGTTTTATCAGTCTTTTATTTCTGTTTTCTCCAGATCCATTTTCTATTTGTGACATTTATCCTTTGTTTTCATTTTTTTTCTTTTCTTAATTCTTTCTTGGTAAATACACTAGGGTATCACCATCTGCATAATCGCCGAGCGTTGTTTGATTTATCCATGGTTGGCCCAATATGAAGAACTTCCATTTTAAAAACTTTTATTTAACTAAACAACTATGGAAAACATATCTGGAAAAATTCCCAAAAGTCATAAATATAAATCTTTAATAATAATAATAATGATAATAATAATATACTTTTTCTAATTGTATTATTGTATTATAAGTATTAGAGAATACAGTATGGGAAATAAGAGTGAAATGTTTCGCTAAAAGAAGGCCATCATAAGAATTTAGAAAGATAGGAATTAAATAGAATATATAAAAATAAATAGAATACAAAAACAATATACACAATATTAATGATATAAAAACATTCAATTCAACTATCCTCAGCATAATCAAAGTTCCTAAAAGAGAAATATAAATGGTGTTTCATAAATTATTGATATCACTTCGTAAACTTGACCATTCTCGTTGAAATGATCTCAAATTTTAAGAGCATATGAAGGAACGACTGAAAATTGCATGACTGAAGTTTTTCCTTTTTCTTTTCCGGTTGAAGAATACTATTTACAGGAGAAGAAGAAGACGTTAAAACATTAAATATTTAATTTCGGATTGTTTCTTTTTTTGAAAAAATCTGTAATTCTTTGTGAGTAAAATACTCTTTGTTATCAAATTAACTTATTATATATCATAGAATAAAATTTAGTGCAAAATTCGAAATAATGATCGTAGCATCGGAGTGTTAGACTTAATTTAAACATAAAAATAAATTGCTTTGTACTAACGCCTAGAAAGAGCCAAATAAATTACACTGGTGCCGATTTCACGATGAAAGTTTTTAGACAGACTCAGTTTACATAGTTCATTATAAACTGAAGATTTAGAAATCTGCCGTAGTTGGGAATGTTTGAATCTTTCTACAACGGATAACAATGGCACACAATGTAATTCTTTTGCTTGTTCTCTAAATTCTTTTTTTTTTGTTTTTTTTTGTTCCTGTTGGTTTTCTTTCGCTTGATCGCGTAATTTCTTTCTCTGCTTTTTTTTAATTCTATATCAAGTTATATAATACTATTTCATCAACTTTTATTTTTTCTTTTGAATTTCTACTTTGTTCATAATTTTTGGTCTTTATATGTTGATGTTATAAGACTTCATTCGATAAAATTTCTTTTTATTCTTTGCAGAATTGCAAATAAAATGCATCAAAGTAAGATTAGATAAATCTTATTAAATAAAATTGGTCTGGTTTCTATATTTCAATGACATACCAACATTCCTGGGTTATTTAATGTCAAAGCAATCTTTGTGGAATGGTAGGGATACTATTTAACCCATAACTGTAAGAAAAGGGGATTTAATACCTTTGCCAAAACGGAAAATTAGCGTAATGGTGTGACTATAGTTCCAACTCACTTACTTTGAGGCCATAGTCTAGTCATTACGCCGAATTAACTAAGACTGGTGGATATCTTTTATAAATAAATAATTTTCTTCTGAATCAAAGATATCAAGATTTTATAAATTCCAGTGGAAAATTTGACAATCAAAGTCGATAATATTAGTCTTCTTTATTTTCAAATTCTGTAGCATTATAAATCTGTCACAAAGCATATTGATATGTAGAAGTCTGAAAATAAGTACTCACTTTATTGTATTTGTTCATTTTCACTTTTAATTAGGTGGAGGTATTGTAATTTTACATTTGGTTACAATATTTTTGTGGCGAAAACACTGATAATGCATATTACTAAATAAACCAGTTCAACGTATACAATATTCAGTTAGAAATAATGAAATCCGGATATCTTTGACTCGGAAGAAAATTAACATTTTATTTTTAATAAATAGTTGGTCGTAAATATTAACGTAAGATACTGTTCATATTAAAATTGATGTTTACTGTTCATAAAAATACTGAAGGGTTAATAAAGGAAATTGGTTGATATATTAATCATTTTCTCTTCTTCGAAACAAATATACTTTTTGTTAGACAAGGATTATTTTTATCCTGCCCACTCGGCATCGACTGTTTCTCTGCAGAGGGGTAGACCCCCCCACACACACACAATGAGTGTCCTGATAATGACACTAGATAATTTGATAGTAAGGTTCCGGTGATGCTGGAGCTTTGAGGAAAGCGGAGTACCCCTTTATTGCCATCGCTCCCAGGTTCACTCCGGCCCGGAGTGGTAGCACCTGATAGAGTCCAATCTATGGGTCAAACAGAAATAAACAGTGTGCTTATGATAATCTGAATTATTTGAAATATAACTGTTAAGACATTTAACTGTTTGTAAAAAAAGTAAAAAAAAACAATACTTATACTAAACTGAATTGTTTGAAATTTAATTCGGCGCTAAATGACCTGAAAGTGTTGATATGTCGTAAAGCAAAACAACCAACCAACCATTATATTTCTATAACATTGCTGCTACATCTTTCCTTGCGACTCAAATTGAGGAATAAGCGATGTTAAATACTGATTCTTACGAGCTTGATAAACCTGAAATCCGAGAAGACCAATATTCGGTCAAATCTTAAGTTGCATGAGAAATACTCTGCATCATTTATCAATTCTTTCAAAGAAAATTGTTCTACAGAGCCACAAAAGCTTATTTATAATAAAAAAAGAACGTGTTCTGGAATGAGTCTAGTGTGCTGATTTTGAATCTGTTCTAGGATTTATCTATGTACACTATGGACGGGCTGCATGGAATTTATTCGTGTTAAATGAACATATATTTCTTATAGTCTGTTAAAATTTTGTTTTTGCATCCTCATCTTTGACTTTTATTTCCAATGGATACGAGTAATGTAAACAATCGGCAAAGTGAAAGATCTCATCGAGTGTGATGAAGATGAGAAATAAATGCTAGTTTAACTCAACCTTGTTGGGTGACAATAGAAATTGTCTTAAACATTTTAAAGTGAGTAAAGTAAGATGTAAAGTGAGAATTTCATTTTCATTTGCTCATTTCCTGTACGCACCTAAGTTATTATTGGGATTTCATTTGAATATACAATAGACTGTTCTAAAATAATTTCAATATAATAATCAAAATGAACGGGAATATTTTTGTAGACTAAAGTAATATTGAAATATAACTTTCTAAAAGTGTAAAAATCCCACAGGTTAATTAGAATATACAAATGAAATAACACGATATTTAATAATATCTATATAGCACAATAAATCAAATAGATTAAACAGATAAACAAATTAATACTTTGTTGAACATATCAGTTCTTTTTAGGTCATTTTTCCCTAAAGTCTTGAAAGTAGTTGCATGTTCTCAGTTTTCCTTGATTATGCGTATTGTGTTGTGGCAAGGTTAGGAATATTATAATAGAATTCCATCGGTATTATTCCTTGAGAGAGTGGATGGAATTCATTCTTTTGCCAGTCGATCAAATGAGTGAGGTAAATGAGAAACACAAAGGATGTACGATGTCATAAATGAAAATAGATTATTTGAAACAAAAGTAAAATGAAAAATTATCCAAAATTTACAAAATGGAAAAAAAAAAAATTGTATGACGTCAAACTGGAAAGAAAGTTATTTCATTGTAAGCATATTTAAGCGAAATAATCGTTGCAAAAAACATACTTGTAGAAAGGGAGTCTTGTGTGGGAGTACGTGGTGTGTTTTACTGATGACATTATGAAGTTACTTACTCGGCGGGAATCTTTCTAATTAATTTTGCTGTTAGGTCTGTCCACGAGTAAATGTATATCTGCCATTGTTCTCGAGTGTGGCAGTGAACTATCATTGAACTGTCCGTTACCCTGATATATCGGTGCATTGTAGGTGTCTATGACGTGACTGATGACTTCTGTACATTATTGCATATATCATAAAGAAGATTTAGTTGTATTTTTTTAAGTAATTCACAAGACCCAAGAAAATTTCAGACTTTTAATCCTTATTGATATCGGCTGAAAAACATGATTTAGAGATTCACGTGTGTTGTTTATGACTAAATTCTCGTGAGCGGTGATTTTTGACCTGATTGGTGGCTCCGGCTCTGGAATTTCCTTTCTATTTGACGTTTTAACAAGCACCAGTCAGTCTCAAGACATTATTTGTCTGCGTCAGGATCTCAGCACCAACTTTAATATTATATTGAAGAGCGTTTGTTATCTATGCCTCATATATCTCCTCTTCACGATACCGATGTTGGTGTTTTACTTGACAACTAGACATGTGTCACAGAAGGAATTTCCAGATCGAGGCAAAACAAAACATCTGTGTCTGAGAAACTTCAATTCCTGGTTTTAAACTTTACAGTGGAAAGTTACACTGCAGTTTGTAAGGGGTTTGATTTCAGTTTCTATTTACAATGTTAGAGAGGCCAGTGTACATAACTATGTACCCATAGGGGGTACGCACTGAAACGTAAACAGTACCTTTAAGATTTTTCTTGGCTCTCCAAATCCATTTTCGTCATGTTTCTATAACATACACATACATTATACCATTTTGAAGTTGTATATTCTTAATAATTATTATTATCATGATATAAAAAAGTGTTATGCACGGAACAAATAAACGGAAGGATAACACCTTTGTCATACGACTAAGAAAAATTGAGGGTGGGATGGCCGAAATGTTATAAAAGTAAACAAAATAAAAATGTATTATAAGTATATTTAACTGAATCAATGTTTCATAAATTGTTCGCAGCAGTTCAATATGATTATTTTACATCAGCAGCTTTAAGAACAACCTATGAAATTAATTCGAAATAGTGAACTAATGAACCTTTCCTGTGAGTGGGGAGTTTTGAAATTTAAATTCTAACTAATTATTTATATCTTGCAACACGCTCCCATCCATATTCTTGCTTTTTTACAGGATTTTCATTTCTAAAAACGCCACTTCCCCATGAAGAAAATAGATATAGAGTGGGGTCATAAAAGACATAACCTTAAAAAAAGGATACAATTTATGCGTATATAAATTTGGTTACAATATCAGTTACGTGACAGTACTGTATTCTAAGACAACAATATTTAACTGTGGAATTGATACGTCCTGAGGTATTCTAATCTGAGAATTCATTCCTATATTTTGTGTTAGTTAACGTTGTTTTCGTTCAGTTGATAAATTTTAACAGAATTAGATTGTATAAAATCCAAAATACTCTGGCCGACAATCATTTTAACTCTTAAACTTCTCGATGATGAGTCGGAAGGGTTAAATCACTCATCTAGAAAACCTTTTTTAAATACTATCTTTTTGGTGGTGAATTACTAGCGTTTTAGGTAACGAAAAAATGTTTAAAACTTTAAACACAAGTTGTTAAAAGTCACCTCTCACAGAAGCACAAAATAAAAAGAAAACACAAAAAAAAAAATTACAAAAAAACCAAAAAAAAACAACCACAAATTCAAAAATAAAACAAAACTAAAAGTAGGAGCAAAATATGGTTATAATATATTAGAAACATCCCTTATATATATATATATATATATATATATATATATATATATATATATATTTATATATATATATATATATATATATATATATATATATATATATATATATATTCATTCATTTATTTATTTAGAAAAAAACAACAATCGGTCACATTCAGCTTGTAAATTTATTTCCATCCTGTTAAAAAGTATTGATATAAATCAATGCTCGAAAGAATTAACAGGACATCTTCAGATCAAACAAGAAAATACTGTCTTTATATATATATATATATATATATATATATATATATATATATATATATATGTGTGTGTGTGTGTGTGTGTGTGTGTGTGTGTGTGTTCGTGGGTGCGTGCATGCGTGCGTGCGTGCGTGTCAGTGTCAGTGAGAGGGTAGGGCCGGTGTGTGTGTGTGTCTGTGCTTGTTTATGTATGTAACTGGGAGCGTGGGGTTTGTGTGTGTATGTGTATGTGTGCGTGTGTGTATATGTGGGTGGGAGGTACGGTTCGTGCGTGTGTGTGTGGTTTAAATGCAAGTTGTCAGATAGACAAAAAAAAAATGAAAACTAATAGCAGAAAGAAAATACGAGTGTGCATTCGTGTGTGCACGTGATTTTCTGTGAGACTGAGTGTATGGGAGTGTATATTTATGTGAGTTTTTATGCAATCGCGTGTGTGTGTATGTATCTGTATTAATGTGCACTCAGAGGAAACCATGCGTATATGAATGAGGTGCCACAACAAATTCTTAAACTAAAGCAAAATAATATTTTTGGGTGTGGGGTATCTAAATATTTATCACTCTGTTATTTATTATCCTACGCGTTGAGCAAGGGGAGAAGATATCATTTTATCTGACGGACCTATTGGCAAATGTGGTTTATAAAGGACGGCCGTTATAAATCCACTTTTGACAATACGCTTGACTAAAGACTTCGTCATTGCTGAATCCTCGTCTGGCTTTTTGTAACCTGCATATTCTCTGAATAATAGCATACAAAGAAACTGGTGATTTTGAAACATATTCAATTATGACAACCACTAACAATTAAAAATCATCAGCCTTGATTTAATTTAAATACAATGATCAGGAAAAAATAGTATATTTCGCAAAGCAACCACGTTTTTTAACTAATATATGAGTAAAATCCTCGTCACACACACACACACACACACACACACACACACACACACACACATATATATATATATATATATATATATATATATATATATATATATATTCAACTTTAGAGATTTCATATTTTCATGTATCTAAATGCACATTTTGTCCCTTGTTCTTGAAGTCATATGTATTACACGCATATTAGAATGCCTGCTCCTAAATTGAGTATTATTTTGTCGTCCAGATTTGTTTTTGTAAAACAATTTTGTAAAAAATCATTGCGACTTATATATGTATATATATTTAAAGATGGTTGTTGTAGGTCCAAAGAAAGAATAAGGATATATTTAAAATAGGAAGGTCTAAGAAGAGATTTGTATTTTTTTTATTTATTCATTTTCTTCTTACATTCGTGTTATATGTTTCCAGCTTGTTGCTTTCGTCAGAGAACATGTGTGGCACAAGGCCTTTTAAATGGGGTATTCAATGAGACTTGAACTCACTCCTGTTTCCTGTATAAATGATTCTCCTTTGGTCAGATTTATTTATATAAGGGTCTTTGTTCCTTTTTCCTGGAGTGTGTTTACTTTGATCTGCTTTACCTTATATATATATCCGACCCGAAACAGAGAAAAATTTCAGAGAAAAATCAGAACTGCTTTCGTATAAATCGCTCCACAACCTCACTGATTCTGACAATCTGTCGAATCACCGAAGGAGTACGAGCAAAAAATCTCGAAGCTACACTATCAGTCATAGATTTCATGAAGGTATTCGATACCATCCACACGGGAACAATACTTCCCTTCATATGCTTTTTCCAAAGAAACTGTTACCGCTATAATGATGTTGTAAATTGAAAAAAAAAAGAAAAAAGAAGAAGATAATGCATGCTATAATGATGCTTTACAAAAATACGAAAGCGAGGTTCTACTTGCCTGATAAAGACATACTTCTTCGACATTGTCACTGGAGATACATTTGCATGATATTTGTTTATACTATGCCTAAATTAAGTGCTTCCAACAACCATTGATCTAATAAAGGAAAATCTTTTCACATTGGAAGCTGTAAGACAAACACGATATCCCGCAGAAACTATGACAAATCCAGATTTCGTAGATGAACAACCACTTCTACCATATGTACAAACTCAAGCCGAATCCGTACTGCACCCACTAGAACAAGAAGTAGGGAGCACTGACTTCTACGTTAAATCAAATAAAAAAGTATATATGTTTTAAATGAAAAGAAGCCTTCTCCTCTCAAAGGGTCAAGACTTTACATTTGTTGACCAGTTCACGTACCTCGGCAGCAATATCTCATCTGTGACGTCAGCATATCTCTTGTGAAGACGTGGAAGGATATTGAGAGGTTATTTATCATTTTATCTAATCTTGCAGATAAAATAAAATGAAGATTCTTCCAAGCTATAGCTACGTCCATACTACTATATGGATGCACCTAACGGACTCTAACAAAAAGCGTTGAGAAAAAGCTGGATAGAAACTACACAAGAATTCGGCCTGTTGTCTTGAAAAAATCCTGAAAGCATAACCCCCTAAAAACAAAAGCTGTACAGACACTTGCATTCCATATCTCAAACTATTCAACTAAGACGATTAAAACATGCGAGAACTTTTGGGGAAGCAATAAGGAACCTATAAATGACATTTTTGGACTCACACACATGAATGTGGCAATGTTGGCCAACCAGTAAAGATTAGATCAGCTCTGTGTGAACACTGGATGCAGCCTAAAAGACCAGTCAGGAAAGATGGATTATTGGGATGGATAGTGATAGAGAATAAGAGAACTGCGTGCTGCCAGCGCGACTTGATGATGATGATGATGATGATATATATATATATATATATATATATATAGTTAGCATGATGTGTCAATTGTGGACCAAATTTTGCACCATTACTAAATAATGCTCAATATCCATGATAAAGCTCTTATATATATATATATATATATATATATATATATATATATATATATATATATATATATATATATATTAAATAATGATTTTGTGGTATCTGCATCCCTGCTGAACGTCTATTTTTAATCATCCACTTTCTCCCTAAAATAAAAATTTCTATAAAATGTTAATCATTATTCCTCGATTTTTCGTAGATTTAAGCAGCAGTATAATCATGAATTTCTATTATGATTGGCCACCATTGGATTCATGAAACGTTTAACCAAGTTTTTATCGTCTTAAGAAATAAATCATGTAAATTTTTTGACGTATTTGTTTATATTTATATTACATTGAATGTTATATAAATGTGTTGTCAAATGTATAAGGTAAAATAATCGCTAGATCGAACAATGACGAGTGTGAAATTTTTTACAATGAAAATTTTTCTTGGATAGAATCTGCTCGAACATGTCTCATTTTTTAATTGATTTATTCACATCTTTACTTGAAAATCTCTCTTCTCATTTTATAAGAGTAAAAAAGATAGAAACATTTTGTTTCTTTTATTAATCTCTCTGTCTTTCTGGCAGGAATCTCAGTGGCGTAATGGCTAACATAATGGCTACTGTCTCGTAGCAAGCAAGTTCAAACACTTATCATGCTTGGTCGTTCACTTTCAAACTAATACCTTTGGGAAAGTTATGAACTATATTATCGTCCAAGCTATAGGAGAATGCATCACTGCAGTTCTATTACAAGGATGGTATTGAAAAATCCCAGAAGGTATGCCATGAAACATAGAAACCAAACCAAATATCTCTGTCTCTGTCTCTGTATCTCTTTCTGTCTCTGTCTCTCTTTATATATATATATATATATATATATATATATATATATATATATATATATATGCGAAGTTGCACACACACTCCACACACGCACACATATATATGTATACATATGTATATAATCATACTCAGGTTGTGCTGATCGCACGGATTTCTTTAAATTACAGCCCTTTCGTCCCTATTGTCCATTCATATTGGCAGGTCCTCTAGATGGCACCCAGTGTCTAATACCTAAATACTTACCTGTAATTTGCCAAAAAAAAAAATAAGGTTATTCTAAACCAAATACCCCAGATTTTATTTTTTTCTATTGAAAGATTTTAAAATCAATAATGGATATTATCAAGTTTCATCTATTTTTGAAATTTTCTAATAAAAAAAAAATGCAACACCTCTTTATTCGGAAATAACTTTGCATGAATAGTGAGGTATATGTTTTTTTGTACTTCTACTAGTCCCAAACTATTTTCTTGGTAGAACGTTCTATTGCAATCTTTTAATATATATATATATATACACTTGTAGAATTCTCAATGCTTAAAAGTGTGCTAATATATGAAATAATATCCGGTTTGATTGTAAAATGTTCCATTAAACACAATTTTCTCTTTCTTTCTTTCTTTCTTTCTTTCTTTTACACACATACACACATACACACACGCATATAATTGAATCTTACTGGATGCTGTAACTGCCATCACCAGCAAGTTTTATCTTTTTCTCACACAGCTGTCACAAAAAGCTTTGTCAAGGTATCAGTCAGCTATCGAGAAATAAATATTTATCACCTGTGACTATGCTGAGATACCCTTGACCAACTTTCATGACATCAACTCGCTACTCTTCAGAGCACACCAACAATAGAACAGAAAAATAGGACAAATGGATAATTTAATAATACAAATATGACCGCGCGCACAAGAAAAGTAAATGACTCATAGCTTTAACTGAGATATTTAAACGAAACAAAATATTCACAAATTCAATAATTTTCAATGATCTGCAATCAATAGTCATCAATTAACCAAAACCTAGTCAATAGAAAATGCATTTTTTAAAGTGCACTCAATTGCATATACTTTAGTAAATATATAATGATACGTGCAGAAATATCCTCGAGTTATATGACTACCACCTATATTTTATAAATAAGATAGTCTGTTAAATAAGCTCTAAATTAATTTTAGGTTACAATATATTCTTTAGAAGATCTTATTTTTGTGTTTTTGTGTGTAATTGGACATAAAAGAATTGCGCTCAACAAGTATATATCATATAACTAAAAAAAAAAAACAAACTATGGAACAAAAATATTACAGTGATGTCACTAACAGTCGAAACCTTTTGAAAATTCAAAATATTCTAGAGAAACGAATGGGAGAGTTGGAGATCAAAAAAAAAGATTCATATAGTCCAGACCACAGCACGGCTGAGATTGGTTAGAATAATTAAAAGAATTTTAGACAACTCAGAAGATTCATTTTGACGTAAGCACGAGTGAAGGCTACCAAATAGCAATAATGTGAAATCTCTGAACGAATAGAATGAAAAGATAAACCATTTCATGGTAATATGATAATAAATAAAATGTATGCCATGATTTCATTTTAAGTACTGATGACTAATTTGGGGCAACCAATTATAGTTGTTGGTTAACTAATCAATTTCTGATGAACTCCGTCCTTATTGTACGCTCTGCTATTGTGGTCTTGTACGAAATATTGGAGTTACGTCACCAAATGGACATATGAAAACACCCTTATTTCATCAATCATCAAGAGAGGCTGCTGATAGAGTGACGTACAGACTTTAAGTACAGGTGAACTGCAGAGATCGTAAAACAGGTGCTCCCTACCGATTAAAGAACATTATCCTGCTGCCTCTAGAAAAATTAACAGAAGCTGTCTTGGAAAAATCTTCAAAAAATTTCTTCTTAAATGATTGAAAGTTCCGATAAGGATATCGATCATAAAATTTAAAAATTTATAACATAAATAGAAATGTACTGCAGATTGGAACAACTTATATGATAAAGTGGTGGGGTCTAGGCATTCTCGCTCTTCTTCTGCGTTTTATGTAACTTCTTTGTTCAGCATAAGCTTACAGGTTATTGACACCAGAATTTGATTCATTTTGAAATGTTTGATTTTAATCATAAATATTTACATTACATTTTCAATTATTTTTGCACATTTTTTATTTGATTAGATTAATTGTTTGCACAATTATATAATACCAACTATTCCACTCCGATAATAATTCATGGACACTTACACGATTGAAAGCAACTATTATAATTTAATAATCATTTGTTTGCACACAGTTATATTGTATCAAGTATTCCTATCTAACAATAATAATTTGCTGTAAATTATATGCTTTCAAGTACATGCTACTTATTGTAATACTTATTAAATGATCATAGCTACAAGTAGCTATTATTAATGCAAACAATCTACACATATGGTACCCCAATCTAATACAAACTCTTTCGATATTTCCCATCGTTTTCTACTTCTGACAAAACCATTTTAAAATAACAGTCTTTGTAACAGCCAAGTACATGGTCCGCAGATATTCCTCCCAAACTTCAATCGATCGCTTATATTGTGCAAGTGAAGTTAGGCAAGCTGTTGTGGTAGCTCGATTTAACAATTTCCTTACTATTATTTTTCAAATACGGTCAATCACAAGCAGAGCTGAAACCAGTGCACATCATTTATTTGTTGTTGAGACTTTTTTTTAAACATGCGAATCTGTAATTGCTACACAAAGCTTTTCATGCTCATTGCATGTTACGTCAAAATGATGCTGCACCGAATAGAATTCTCACCCAATAGCAATATCGATTTTCTAGTTAATCTTTATCACACAAGTTACAGATAAAAATGGAGGTATTTCAGCCGCAGCTTGTAAAACAAAATTCAAGGATTTGGATGATGTATGTGAAGCTGGTTTGCTTATTGCGTTTTTCACACCCTTTTGATGGTTTTATAATGAGATATTTTAACTCAAAAGAGAAGGAATGTTATTAATAAAAACTTGTAATGTAAGTGAATTGTTGAGAGTTTTATTTCAATTTAACCGCATTCTATCATTTGAAAGAAATACAATGCTGCTCTCTACGACCGGCACTTGTTGGAGTTTATATTAAGAAACCCGATTGTAAAGGAAGATTCCGTTGTCAGTTCAAGTTTTGCGGCAGCATTACATTTTTGTCAAATCTTCTGAATAAATTAATATCTCAAGTTATAAAATCCTCGCGTATTTCAATTTGTTGTTGATATTGAGTGGTAATCTTTCTCGGATTTAGAGATGACAATTATTTAAACCATTAATTAAAAATCTCAAGTAGTTATTGAATAGCCTAAACAAATAAAAGCAATAAATAATTTCCTAAATGAATATTGTGAAGAAAGAGATTTGTAAATCTATTGCGATCTGATCGGTTCAATTGCTGAATCTTACATCTAAGTTATACTGCTGTTATTTCCGTTTTTACCCACGTAAAACATAAATCTTGGAGGTTTAATTATATCTTAGTTTCATAAAAATTGAAAGGACAAATTTATATTTTAGAAGAGTAATATAATTACAATTAGTGCATGAGAAATGCACAGCTTTAAAGGTACAGCTGATCGTAAGTAAATTTCGCTTCATCTAAAACAGTTTGATAACATTTTATACTATTTCATGTACATTTCTTCTCTGTTAAATACTGAACCATGCAAATTTTGTACAAGTAATAGACTTGTCTGATCACCAATTTTCTTTTCGATAAGATATGCTATAAACCATTTAGAATTTGAAACTGCTATATAGTGATTCAAGAGAGCTTTTCTTTGATCATGAGTAAACTACACATACAAGACACTTTTAGAAGTGCCATTTCATACATAATCTGACGGAAACTGTATTTAATTACCAAGCGTTTCATAATCTTTTTTTGCGATGAAAAATAAACACTTGACATATTTTAAGAAAGAGTTTTATTGTTTTGAATATCAGCATTTTTTTTAAATTGTTCACTATTATTTGTTCATGGTTATCAAACTATATGCATAAAGAGCATCAAAAGAACATTTCATTCTATTTTTCTGTAAACATATATTTTGTACATTGAATAAACTTGTTTGTTATGTCATATTTTTTCCAAATTTTGACGGAAAGCCACACAAATTATTTTCTCTTCAGTTGAACATCCGACACATTACTTTTAGTCTTTCAACACGAAAAATAATATTCTGCTTTGTTTTTTCTTATTCATTTCCTTGCGACTAATCAATCTTTTTTTTTTCAGTAGCTACTAATAAATTTGAAAAAGAGAGAAAAAAAAAAGAACAAATTCACCTCATATTTACAAAATAAAAATAACCAAGGAAATTTAGATGGTGACTTTAAAACAAAATTTATTGATTTTAATATCCTCCACAGGTTCTCTTCCTTGTCATTTAACTAGTTTTATTAAAGCTGCAACGGCCGTAAAATTTATTATCCTTCTTTTTCACACTTACACTTCTTTTTAGCCGCATTGAGCTAAAGTATTAAATCTGCAGATTATTTTGTGTCGAGTAAAATGGACATTTTTTTCTGAAAGTTTATTACTTTTTATTTATTAATGAATTTTGACGGCAAAACTTTTTTCGAGAGTTAATCATGTTAGTTGATGAGACAGCTTCGATATTATTTCAGTAACTCTTTAAAAATTTTGTCTTCAGTTGAACGCTTTTTATTTTATTTGAATCTAAAATGTGAGGTTGAAGAACTTAGAGGGTTCTGCACAGGTTGGACATTTACAGATAAAACCGGAGAGAACTTTTATCGAATAATATTGGATCGCTTTATTTGTATTTTCATATTCTGAATGCAACGAGGCTCTAAATGTAGACTGAAAAAATAATTGGGCAACTTTTGTACATCATTTTTATCAAAGGTATTTAAATTCAGGTATAAGAATTCGTATTGACGATGATATTCATTTTGACTCAATTTATTCTTTATAACCAATACATGTATGTCAGAATTCTGTTTGTATGAGATATTGAATTCTTACAAAATGTTTTTAAGTCAAAGTCTAATATGTCTCGCAAAAGTAGGGAAATTAATTTTACTCGATGAAGTAGTCGTCTTCGCCGAGTGTCAAAACTTGGATTGCTGGTACAATTCTAAACACACGAAGAAAAACAAACATCTTAAGAGCCCTTTCTATCTAATTAAGTTTTTCTAAACAATGTCCATTTCATATTTTTAAAAAATTCAAATTAAACTGAATATCAACAAGGTTAATTATGACGATAAAATGATAAGACTTGACATGATTAATGATTTGAAAAAGATAGAAGATAAATTCACAAAAAAAGTATTTTTATATAACTTTATGAACTTGATATTCTTAAAAAATTTAACGAAGTTTTGCAGATAAATATTTTCTGAATTTAAGCGAGTGACATTTTCGTGATTCTTTGATTTAAACAGTGTTTGTTTTTAACCACATTGTTAAACTGAATTAAACAATGCGGTTCCTTTGGTATTTCAAATATTCATCATTAAGAACTGTCTGTAAACTTAATTTCTCCCCGTGTAATTAAAAAAGAGTAAGTAGTTTAGTAATAAATTCATCTTCTCTTTTGAAGTTTGGAAATTTATATTTCTAAGAATTACTTACAACTTACGGCGAAATTGTTTCGTTCTGAATATTGTTAGATATTATCTCTCAATGAAATTATTCCCACAATGTTACGCAAGGATCAATATTTATTTTGAAACCATTTCTTAAATCCAATAAATATGCATATCAAATGTGGTAGAATTACATTAATTCATTTAGCCTTCAATAGAAGATAACCAAACAAATTATTCGTAATTATTGATATAGATTAACTACTTCTCATCAAGTGCAGCACAGATATTTAAAAATTTTACTTCCTGAATTCTGAAGAAATCTAGGTTATGCAGGCTTAATATGAAGCATGAAGAGAGGGTGCCAACAATGCTATCCATTTTGATTGACGCTAATTAAGCAACCATTTTACAAAGCACAAATTTAAGCAAATTGCAAATGTTCAAAATTTTAAAGAGATTCGAAGATCATTCCTCTCTGTTCGTCCACAAATTATACAGAATATCTTGCAAGAATTAAGAAGAAAATTATCGACAAGGAGTTAAGGAATCTTTTTTAAAATATTCTTTCAAGAAAATAGAGAAACGATCAAAGCAGAACAGTGTAATTTTAGCTGCTGTGAAGTACAACTAAATCAATTCTGATCCTTTGGAAAAAAATTAAGAATGTATTTTTCAAGAAAATCAAACATCAGCACAGAAGAAAAATGTAGACTACAACTTAAACAGAATAAACAATCTGGTTGTCTTTTCCCGTTGATGTCACAACTTCGCTAGAGTAGTTGCACAGCTGCGTAGCAATCTTCAAATGAATTTTTAAGTTTAAATTAAAAATAAAAGATTTAGTCCTATATATATATATATATATATGTATACATATATATATATATATATATGACTAAATATTTAATATATAATTAATATATATATATATATATATATATATATATATATATATATATTAAATATATATTAAATATTTAGTCATATATATATATATATATATATATATATATGACTAAATATTTAATATATATATATATATATATATATATATATATATATATATATATATATATTAATATATTCTAATCAATCCTTGTTATAAAATCAGGTATACAAAACCGTATTTCTGGCCCGATAAGTTATGTACTCATTTCTGAATCTTCTTACTCAATGTATAACAGCTATCTTCGAATCTTAATCATGTTTAAATTTTCAGAGTTTCTGAATGATAGCTTTACAGAAAACACGATTCAGCACCTATTAATATCACAATTGATTTCTTACTAGCGATAAAAAAAACATAATAAGAATACAACACCAAACCCATAATTTTTTAATATAGAGTCACAATTAGTTTTGAGGTCACCATAACTTTTTATTTAAGACATTATGTTTTTTTTTCTAATATATTCACATTCATTATTAATTCGATAATGGGTGACACACATGACTTTTATGAAATTTGCCCTGAATCAAATTTGGCAGAGCAATGATTTGCGATGTGGAAAAGAGAAACTGTGAACAGATTTCTAATTCTTTCTGAGGCTGTTTTCTTTTTCTCTTCGCAGTAACAACCTCAAGAATGGCATAATCTACTTCTACTCACGAGAACAAATTTAACTCTCAAACCTTGTTGAAAACCAGTTTTGGAGAAAACACTGAATTTAAAACTGAGTTGATAACAATGAGAAAGTACTTCACTGTCTCTCATTAAAATAAAGGAGATTAAGCACTTAACTGATAAAGGAAACTTTGAAGATAAAGAATCGCCTAAATCATGGAAAAAAGATAATACATTACACCCCAATTCAGTCCAGGGAAATTCTTATTTTTTTGTCTTACTTATATATAGAACAGAAAAAATTTGGGATATATTCAAAGCGGACAAATCATTTTGAGTCTAATATCTCAAAATAAAGTGAAAAATATTTCACTTACCATTAACCAAAGAAATTCACTTTTCATCTCGATGAGTTAAGGATTACATAATTTATGCAAGTATAAATGACAGGGATTCTAAACCCTGATAATTTTTTTTCCTTTGAATATTTTCTTAAAGCCAACCTTGCTGTAGAGACACATAGTTTACTGGATTATCATTGACCATGTTTCCTCTTACGAGATGCATTCAAAAGTAAAGGAGATTTATAGACAGAAATCTACAATGAATAAAGCCTTAACTTTCTTTAAAATAATCCCCCAAAATTCAATACAAGTAAAGTCTAGCAAGTCTTTTATTGATCAAAACTGTTCTAAAACATGTTTTCTATTTTTTTTTCTTTTGTCGTGTGACGCTTCACTGTTGTATTTCATTAATGTCTTCTCTGCTTTAGTATCTTAATCTGAAGATGAATTTTCAGTTCAAAGAATTAGAAAAAGTCGTATGAAGCTATACTTGGCGAGTGTTGCATTTACACAATCTTATGCCTCAACAAAATATTTCCCTTTGAAATTATCGACAATAATATAATATTTTTTTCAAATTAACAGTGACTCAATATCGACGTAGAGATACCATGAATTTATTCTAAAGCAGCGCAGCTGTGTATATACTTTTATTTAGATTTTTAAATTAAAAATAAAGTTACATCTTTGACTACTTCCTGATCACATCTCATATTCATATTAGTAAACTTTCAGTATATTATTTGGTTACTTCGGAAAGCTGAAAAACTTTCAGTCACAAATTTTAATAAATTGTTTATTTAACTAATGTAATTGCAGGAGTAAAATATTATTTTTCAAGTCAGTACGATTGAACATCTTTTTTGAGTAAAAATTACCGTTAAATTTTTGAAGTGGGGCCATAGATACTTTTTATGGTAGTATCTTGACTATTGTAAGGAATGAAATTCACCTTTCAAGTAACTATAGCACTAGCCTGACCATTAAGTATATCATCAGATATCATTTGACAGTTGATATTTTGCCTTGTTCACAGTCTATCATAAGTATTTTCTAGCTCATAAGTGAAGCATTTATTACATATAAAGAAGTACTCAATATTCATTTATCTGCTTATAATATTACTCTTCAGTAAACCTGCAACAATCTTTCAGAAGAAATTAATTTTAATCAACACAACAAATACCTAAATTGGACTATTTCCAATGGAATATTTTACAATCCTTTCTTTCATGTAAGTTTACAAACAGAAACGTTGTAACAAACGCCCCTTTAACCAGAGAATATATATATATATATATATATATATATATATATATATATATATATATATAGTCATCCACAGACAGATCAGTTTTGTTCTATCAGAACTCATCAGTGTGGCTAGACAGTAGCTTTCCGTAGCTGGGATCGAAACCCGGTTGACTCAAACGCCAAGCCAAAGCCTCTAACCATTCAGCCACGAGGAGCGATTAGCTGCGAAGTAAATTTTAAACGGTTATGAATCACAATTACAATTGTTTACATACATCCGTTCAACGGTTGCCGAGAACTCAATTCAAATACGAAGAGGCTTGCAATAGACGCTAATGGCAACAAGATTACTTCTTCGCCAGAGAACTCAACCCTACGGTGGTAGGGAACTATATATATATATATATATATATATATATATATATATATATATATAACCAAGGGAAATAATCCAAGGGGTAAGTATATCCAGTTTGAGTGCCCAATTTCCAACAGCTATCGACTATAAAATTAATTTGGGATTAAAAACACGTCTAAACTAATGTTCAGAGGGAAAAAAATTACATAAAGATAAAAAGGGAAAAAATCAATTTTTTGGTATCATTATAAATTTATTTCAGATCTATGATGACCCTATTTAGATGGCGGGAAAAAAAAATTTCTGAGTGAATATTATTTGGGTATATTTATATTGTTTCCAGCGAGAAGACATTTTTAAAATTTTAATATTTTTCATACATAATTTTTTAAAAGGTTTTTAATTTAAAAAATTCTGTGGAAATATCATAATATATTATCATCAGAAATAATGTTTATACACTCCTCTTAAAAAAATGAATACTGCCTTGAGAATAAATGTAACCTAGATAATGTATATCAAGCTAATATTTGAACTATAGAAAATGATACTAATGAAAAATCATACATATGTATGACAAGTATAAAGTGGAAAGTTAGATATTACAACCACCTCCAATCATTCAAAAATCCAACATTTAAAAATCAAATTGTCCATCCAAGTATTACACTTATCTTAAAGAACTAAGACTAACACCTATTATAAATTGGAAAATAATTAAAAGGTCTTCCTTGACAAATAGTTTACATGGTAGGTACAATATATGCCTAGAAGAGAAAAAAATATATATTGAAATATAAAGCCAGGAATTTACTAAATACTGGAAATGAGAAGGTGACTAAATGCAGGCTTAACTTCTTAGAATACTTTAACTCTATATATCATTTATATCATACATATATTTAACTACCATTATTTTAATTCTAGATATTGAAAAAGTTATCCATTATTTAAGAATTGATTAAATAATAATATAATTTTAGAATATATGTTTTCCATTTAATTTTAAAAGATAAAGTACAAATATACTTCGTTTTTTTTTATAAAAGCATCATAAAATAGTATATATTTCCCCCAAAATTCAAATTTTTTTATAAAGCCCTAAAAACTAGAATAAACTATTCCATGAACTACACCGTTTTACTAAACCGTTTTTCTATATGTAAATATATATTTAAGAGCTCCATTATATAAATTTATATTTGAAACTACTATTTGATTTAATTATTATCAGAAAACTTAGGAACTATTTGATACTTTAAGACAATATCAATTACATATTAATCCTTTACTTGTTACGGTTAACTTAACAACCGATAAGCTCATTTTTCCTAATATGAAAAACAAAGAATTTTTTACTATATGTCTCATAATTGGAAATGGAATTTCAGTAAATCAATATTGGCATTGATTTATTACTTTCTAAGAGCATGGATTATATTATTTAATATTCATAATTCATAATTTCAACGAAATTAAGAATACATATTTCATTTATAATCTTAGTTGAGTCGCAAGCCACTGTTACATTTTTCAGTATTCACGTTTTTTTTTTTAAATTTCAGTAATACCTAAGTTAGGAGTAACCGTTTTTTAAGAGATATGTGTAAACATTATATCTGATAATAATATATAATTATATTTCCAACATCAAAATTCTTTGATTAAAAAATTGTTTTTTTTTATTCTCTTCTCATTGGAAGCAATATAAACATAGGTAAATGATATTCAGATGCAAAATGATATTTTTCTTTCGCCATGTGAAGAGGGTCATCATAGACATGAAATAAATTGATAATGGTACCAAAGAATTGGATTTTTTCATTATATATATATATATATATATATATATATATATATATATATATATATTAGTTATTGTCATTGGAAATGGACATGGTTACTTTAGTCAAACTCCAGGATGAGGCTGTTCTCATTTCCCATACTGCTAATACACTTAAGAAAGTTATACATTCAATGATTCTTCCTTCGGTTATGGGTAAATAGTTGGGAAGACTAAACAACCATTATAGGAGAAGGAAAATCTGAATCTAAATCTAAACTGGTGTACTTTAAAGTTCTATTCAATTTTTTTTAGTAAGAGTTTCCACTTTGTAAGTACATTTGGTATTAAGAGCATTTTATATTATTTTTTATAGTATATCATTGTAAATAATAAAATCCAGCAATGTCAGGTTTAGAAAAAACTTCTCAAAGAATATTTGCTGAGTAGCTATGAATAGAAGGCACTGTATATATCTAACATGTCTTGTTGTTATGAGATAGTAGCTGTCATTCTTGTTTCATGTCGCTGGTCAAACAAAAAGAGAACAGGAAGGTGATGGAAAAATATTAAGGAATCCATGTGCAGAATCTGACAATTCCCAAATATTAATAAAATTTAGAATATTTTTCTCTGTCTACAGAAGTAATCTCGAGAATCAATGTTCAAGGTCTAAGCACAGTCATTCTGAGTTGGATGATTTTTTAACCTTTATGTAATTTAGTTATTACTTCATTTGAGAACCAGTGCAAAAATAATTCGTTGTTTAATGAGGGTCTCCAGAGCTCAGGAATTCAATATAATACATTATCCCAAACAAAATGAATGCTTATTTCCCGGCCCGTGAATAGTATTAATCTTTCCCCATCGTGATTTTGCATGTGTATCCCTGGGTTGGCTAATCATAAATGTAGGTAAGAAGACTAGTCGAACGATGCTTTTCGCTAAAGATTATCAGTTGCCTGGTGCAAGCGTTCTATTTTTGTAATAAGTATATATTGAGTGTAATAAGCAGTTTTACTCTTCGTTTACTCTATTTCACTCTGCTTGTTATTCACTTATTATTTGTTTTTTTCCATTTTCATATATTCATCGTTTTTATTTCTTGTTTTCTTAATTCTTTAAATTGCTTTCCCCCCCTCTCTCTCTTTCTCTCTCGCTCTCGCTCTCTCTCTCTTGTTTTTTTTTCTTTCGTCCTCTTCATGAACCTTTGAAAATTCCATTTTGGACAAGCGTCTTTTTTTCATCCAAGTATATCATATTTGCAAAAGTCAATGGTTGTCGGTACAGACAGACTGGCACCAAATTGAACATTTTTTAATAGAGATAAAATGATAAGAAATACTTAAACTAAATAAAGATAATTCTTAACAATAAAAACAATCAGCGTATTTCCTAACTATAATTTGTCTGCATTACAAAATTTCATATAAAATATCTATCAACTTCTATATATCTTTTATTATAGGAGCAGGTCTCGGAACTGATAACATTTCATGCTGAAAATGTATGTTACAGTTAATAAGGAAGCCATTTTTAATACTGCCGACATCATTTTTTCAAAAATATTCTACACTGGATATACTTTGAGGCTTCGAAACGTTAAATGCGCAATAATCAGTTGTAATGTTATGTGGACATACGCAATATCAGAGCAAACTACTGTGAAGACTCTTATCCTTGCACAGAGAATATTTCGGGGAACCAACAATTAGATACCGTTTTCCAAAAGAAGTGAACAATCACCGGGGTTATCGATTGTTATTGGAAGGAAAATTTGTAACACACCTTGAATTTCTTTTGACATAGTTTTATTTGTTATTTATTTCTCATTGTGTTGATTGTTTAGTTGGTAGTTTTACGTGATCTAAACCAAGTTTGGTTATTCAATGCTGAAGTCAGTTATTTTTAAAGCAATGATATGGTTTTAAAAAAATAATGATAAAGATTTGGAGACAAGTATAGCTTCAAAAACACTATTCTTAAAATTATTAATTCATTCACTATTATATAACTTGAAGTAATAAATATACTAATATTAATAATTTGAACACATTTACATAGTTTTGATTATTTAAAGAAAGTATATGGTTTTAATATTTCAAACATTATATGGTTTCAAATAAGTAAATAATAATAATAATAATAATAATAATAATAATAATAATAAAAATAATAATAATAATAATAATAATAATAATAATAATAATTATAAAAACCATGAAAAACTGGAAAGTGGAATTGAAGAAGATTTGCTGAAGCAAAGATCCAAAGAGCGATTTTCCAAGGAGATGCTCTATCAGCGTTTTATTAATAATTGCCATGATGCCACTTAACCACATACTCAGAAAATGCACAGTTGGATACAAACTTAGTAGATCGCAGGAAAATTTGTATGGTGACACCATCAAACAAGTGGAAATGAAAGACAAAATTCGAAAAGAATATCTCAGGAGAACTAGAAAACTACTCGAGACAAAACCCTCTAGCAGAAACCTTATCAAAGCAATAAATACCTGGGCTGTACCCCTCGTTAGATATTCCGGACCGTTTCTCAAATGGACCAGAGACGAACTAAAATAAATGGACCAAAGAACAAGAAAGCTAATGACAATACATAAGGCATTACATCCCAGCGTCGACGTTGGCAGACTATATGTTTGAAGAAAAGAGCACTGAAGACAGCGTTGACGCATCAATACAACGACTCGAAGACTATATACAAAAACACGATGGAGGACTCATTACAACCATTAGAAACGATACTGACAACAGGATTGCCAACAGAATGACAATAACTAGGAAACAAAAATGGGAAGGAAAGCAACTCTATGGACGTTTCAAACGAGTGATAAACAACGTCTCACTCGACAAATCTTGGACCTGGCTAAGAAAAGGAAACTTTAAGAGAGGAACAGAATCTCTTCTAATAGCAGCACAAAACAACGATAAAGAACCAATCATATCAAGGCGAGAATAGATAAGACGCAACAAAACAGCAAATGTAGGCTATGTTGTGACAGAGATGAAACCATCAATCACATAATAAACCAATGCAGCAAATTGGCACAGAAGGAGTACAAGGCTAGACACGACTGGGTCGGCAAGGTGTTCCACCGGGAAATGTGCAAGAAATTTATATTTGACCATGCCAACAATTGGTATAAGCACAATCCAGCACCTGTCATTGAAGAACACGCTCATAAACTCCTTTGGAACTTTAACATACGCACGGATCATCTAATCTCGGCCAGAAGACCAGACCTTATAATAACTAACAAAAAAAAAAATGGAAATCTGAAAAATTGTAAACTTTGTTATCCCGGCTGACCACAGAATAAAACTGAAAGAATGTGAAAAGAGAGATAAGAACCTTGACCTTGCTATAGAATTGAAAAAGAAAAATGGAACATGAAGGTGACAATTATACCAATTGTGATTTCTGCGTTTGTCACGGTAACTAAAGGATTATTAAAGGGCCTGGAGGATTTGGAAGTTGTCAGCCGATTGGAGACCATCCAAACAACAGCATTATTGAAAACGGCCAGAATACTGAGAAGAGTCCCGGAGACTAGAGGAGTCTTGTTGTCACTCCATCTCTAGTGAAAGTCCATCAGAAACGCTGATGTGAAAAACTCTAATGAGTAAATAAATAAATGAATAATAATAATAATAATAAAGTACTGGAGAAAGAAGGAAGGTTAAAGAGATATCGACAAAGAGTAAAACAAAACAGACAAAACGGGACATTCCAAACCAACAAAAGAAAAATCTTTCAACAACTTGGAGGAGATGACACTAAAACATACCAACAACCAGATACAAAAGAAACCCAATGATTTTGTACTAAAATTTGGCAACCAAAAAACAACAACGAAAAGGCTGAATAGATAAACAATATGAAAATAGAATTAGAAGCGCTCAAAGCAGGTCCGAAAGTGGAAATACACATTGATTTACACAAAAGGTCACTAAAAAATATCAAACTAGAAAAGACCAGGCCATGATGGAATACATGGTGTCTGGTTCCAGAAATTCAACCACATTGACGACAGACTAGCACTAGAAATGAACAGATGCCTCCAAGGAGCACACATACCCGATTAGATGACCAAAGAAATACTACATTAATCTAAAAAGATTCAAGCAAAGGAAATATCCCCAAGCAACTACGGATCCATAACTTGACAACGGATTATGTGGAAAATTTTAACAGCACAAATAAGGGAAGAGATTTACTACTCGCTAACGAGCCGTGGATACTTCCCAGAGGAACAGGAAGGATTCAGCAAAAGACCCAGTGGTACAGCAGAATAACTTTACATGGATCAGCACATCCTAAACAAGAGCAACACCACACGGAAAAATCTAGCTATCGCCTGGATTGATCGCAGAAAGGCATATTATATGGTTCCACAAAGCTGGGTAATAAACTGTATCAAAATGTTCAAAATATCAAATGAAGTCATAAAGTTTATCAAGAAAACCAGGAAAACCTGGAGAGTTGAATTGACAGTCGGAGGAAGAAGCTAAGCTGAAGCAAAGATTCAAAGAGGCATCTTTCAAGGAGATGCATTATCACCGTTACTATTCGTAATTAACCAAATACTCAGAAAATGCACAGCCGGATACAAACTTAGAAAATCGCGAGAAAAGATCAATCACCTAATGAACATGGACCTTATCAGATGAATAAACACCTGGACTATATAACTTGTTAGATATTTGGGACCATTCTTGAAGTGGACCAGATAACTTAAATAAATGGACCAAAGAACAAGAAAACTAACGAACATGCATAAGAACTTATATCCCAGAGACGACGTTAACAGACTATATGTATCTAGAAAGGAGGGATAAAGAGGACTAGCCAGCATTGAAGACTACGCTGACTCATCGATACAACAACTCTAAAACTACATAGAAAAACCCAAAGGAGGACGGATTACAACCACCAGAAACAATACTGACATCACAATGGACAACAGAATGACAATAACTAGGAAAAAAAAGTGGGAAGAAAACAAACTCTATGGGTGCTTTAAACAAGTTACATAAAAAATCTTACTTGAGAAAACCTGGACATTGCTAAGAAAAGGAAACTTTAAAAGAGAAACTTAATCTCTCCTAATAGCAGTCCAAAACAACACCATAAGGACCAAAGCGTGAATAGATAACACACAACAAAAGAGCAAATATAGGCTATGGGGTGATAGAGACGAAACGATCTATCACATAAGCGAATGCAGCAAATAAACACAGAAGGAGAATAAGACTAGACACGGCAGCGTGGGCAAGGTGATCCATTGGGAAATGTGCAAGAAATTGAAATTTAACCATATGAACAAATGGTACATGTACAACCCAGGGCATTTTAAACGACTAATAAACAACATATCACACGAGAAAACATGGATGTGGCTAAGAAAAAGAAATCTTAAGAGCGAAACAGAATATCTCCAAATAGCAGCACAAAACAACCCCATGAGAACCAATCATATCAAAGCGATAATAGATAAGGCGCAACAAAATACCAAATGTCGGCTATGCAGTGATAGAGAAACTAACAATCACATAATAAGCGAATTCAGTAAATTATCACAGAAGGAGCATAAGACTAAACACGACTGGGTGGGCAAGGGGATCCACTGGGAGATGTTCAAGGAATTTTAATTTCACCATACACACAAATGGTATATGTATAACCCAGCATCTGTCCTAGAGAATGACACGCATAAACTTCTAAGGGACTTTGATATACAAACTGATCACTTAATCTCGGCCAGAAGACCAGACTAAATAATAATCAACAAACGAAAGAGAACTTGCAAAATTGTGGGCCTTGCTGTCAGAATACACTGAATAAACTGAATAAAACTTAAAGAAAATGTAATGAAGGATATGTACCTGGACCTTGCAAGGAAATGGAAAAATCTCTGGAACATGAAGATGACAGTTATAGCTATCGTGATTGTTACTTTTGGTACAGACACCAAAGGATTATAAAAGGGACTGGAGGACTTGAAGGTTGGAGGACGAGTGGAGACCATCCAAACTACAGCATTATTGAGAACGGCCAGAATAGTGAGAAGAGTCCTGGAGACTGGAGGACACTTACTGTCAATCAAAGTCCTGTGAAAAACCATTAGCAAAAACTGATGTGAAAAACTCCCAAGGAGTAAATAATAATAATTACTGCAAAGATCAGATTTTCCTAAACAAGATGTCGATGCAAACAGACAAGTCCAATATGGCTGTGGTTGACTAAAAAAAAAAGAAGCTTTTCATGACATACCTTATGAATGGTTTCTGAAAGTTCTAAATATTTAAAGATATCTCCAGTTATAATAGTGTCTGTGCATGATATTTAATTTCATCTGATGCTGAGGTTCCACTCCTGGAGTTTTGAGGAATGTTAGGTTATTCTTCATTGTCATTTCGTCCTGGTCTACTCTGACACAGAGTGTTAGTACCAGTTAAGGTCTATCTATGGATTAAATAAAACTAGTGTCCTGGGTATGACACTCAACTAAATCTGGAGCTTTAGGGAATTTATTGCAATTACCCCCAGGTGGACTAACTTTGGTCCATTCTACGTGTCAAATAGAACTGTTTGACTTTTAACTGTGTGCAAACAAATTACTGATGTTAAAAGCGTATAGTTAGAGTTACATAACATTGCCTGAAACCATTTAATTGTGATCAATTAAAACTATTCGTAGTAGATAGCAATTCTTGAAACTATTTAACTCTCAGCAAACAAAATGATTTATATAAAATAAAATTTTAGTGTTTGAAGTTGGTGGTTTTGTTGTTTTATTTTATGGCGTATCAACACTTTTCGTGTAATTCAACACCGAATTAAATTTCAAACAATTCTGTTTTGTATAAGAATAGTTTTGTTTACAGTAGGTTAAATGTCAAAACAGTTCTATTTCATACAATTCAGTTTAGCATAAGTATACAGCTTCAATGACAAGAACAGTCCTATTTCAAGCATTTCGGTTTAGCAAAAGTTCACACATCCCTTTTTCAAGCAGTCCAGTTTCAAACAGTACACAGTTTTAATGTTAAAAACAGTTCTTTATCAAACAAAGCAGTTTATCATTAGTACACAGTTTGCTTCTATTTGACCCACAGATATGACCCGATTAGATGCTACCAATCCGGGCCAGAGGAGACCAGGGAGCGATAGCAATAAAGGGGTCCTCTGTATTCCCCAAAGCTCTAGTATTACAGGAATTCACCATCACATTATTTAGTGTCATATCAGGACACTCGTTGGGGGAGTCGTGTCCCTCTGCAAAGAGAGAGTCGGTGTATTCTACAGCCCCAGCCGACTAGGCAATCGTGTTTGAAGGTTAAGCTTGAAACGATTTAACTGCGGGTAAATAAATGATCTATTTCCTACTAATCATTTACAAATCATGTATTTGACATTAAATGACCTAAACTTTGTGATATAGCATGAGACCCAACCAACCATCCAACCAATCGACTGAAGAACCGGACAGTTATGATAACATTTCTAAAATAGTTTGCAAAGTATGTGAACTAATCTCAGATAATGCATGAAAAAGGCATGCACAAAATTTCTAATCTGTACATTAACGGCAGAATCTTCCGACGAGACTCAATTTCTCCTTTTCATTTTTCATAGTTTTAAAACTCTTGATTGAACTTAAAAACACAGACTATGGATATAAAACTACTATTAACGACAAACTACCTATTCTATATGGACGATTTAAAGTTATATGCAAAAACTAATGACGATATAGACACTCTACAAGGCAATGTCTAAAGAGTTAGAGACGACGCTGACATACAATTCAGTCCAAAAAATGTGCAGAAGTTACATCACAGAAAGGTTCGCTCGTAAAATCTAAAAACATCACTCTAAATATAAGCACGGAAATTACAGAGTTAGAACACAGTAAAACTGGTAAATATCTAATTAGTAATGAAGTAAATGATCTCATATTATAAATAAAGAAAAGTAAGAAAATAATTCTTTAGAATTCTTATTAAGAACGGAATTTAACGCCAAAAATACAGTGATATCAATTTATATCCTGGGAATATCAGAAATGATATATAGTTTTTATCTGATAAACTGGACGCTAGTTGAAATAGAAAGATGGATACTAAAGTTCAGTGACAAATAAACAACCACAGAATACATCACACATAGAACGTCTCAACGTCAAAAGTTAAAATGCTGGAAGAGCATCAATCCCCAAAAAATTGACATTCAAAACATCGACTGAAGGATGAAGAAATTATTATTGTTATTATTATCATTATTATTATTATCATTATTAATAATGATAATAATAATAACTGCATAGATCAACTCCTAATAAATAAGATTCTCATAATTATTTGAACGCATTTTCACGGTTTTCTGTAATTAAAGCAATTACATAGTTTTGATTATAAATATCAAAATTACAGCCGTAGAACATCAACTATGTGCGAACAAATAACTGATATCAAATGGAATTGACAGTGCCACAGAGTAATGTTTGAAAGTATTAAACTGTGCACAAAGAAATTAACTCTGGCTGGTTTAAAATTTTACCTACCAACTACAAGTTCATAAATCATATATATTCAATATATATATATATATATATATATGGGGGTATGTGTTTGTGTAAGCGTATGTGTCGGTGTGTGTATGGTGTGTATATGCAGGATTTAGAATTAAATAACTTACAAGGATTGATATGCAATAAAATCCACTCAACCAACCAACCAACCAACCAACCAACCAATCAGCCAGTAATTATGACATCCCTAAACACAAAAAAAGACGGAATACAACATATACGTAGATTGTACGAAAAAAGAACTGAATCAATTTGCCTCTTTGTGTCCGTTTATTCAGTCTTAACACAAATAGAATATAAAGAAAGGTATGATAAAATAGGACATTACAATCATTGGGAAGCATGTAAATTCTATGGAATATTAGATTGTGAAAAATAGTTTAAACACCAACCAGAACCAATAACAGAAGCTTTAGAAGCTACAATTCTCTGGGAATTCGCTTTCCAAATTGATGGCGAAATAAAGAGCAATAGATCAGATACAGAGGTTAAGCTCTATTAAAAATATGCTTTGTAAAGGATTTGGCAGAAACAACAGATAATAACGTATCAGTGAAAGAATATAATGAAAAAAAGTAAATCCAATGTGGAAATAGATATTGAGAAAATGTGGCACTTTAACTATCACTGACCCAGTAGTTGTGGGAGTCTTGGGCATGATCAAGAAAGGTGCCGGTAAACAATAACAATACATATGGTAGTCCCTGCAAATATGAAATACAAAAACTTACACATTGTGGAAGTGCTAATCTTCTTTGGAGATTACTATCAATGTAAGTGAAGAATATCACCCATAAGAAGAAGAAAAAGCATAAATATGAACAGTGCGTATAATCACTATTTTCTATCACCTTGGGTCTTGGGTAAATAAGAGGTGAAGGATTGGAAGAAACCAAGAATGAAACTGAAAATATAATAATAATAATAATAATAATAATAATAATAATAATAGACCAGAGAACAAGAAAACACGTAAGGAGATAATGCCTAACAATGTCGATTTGACATATACAGACTATATGTGTCAAGAAAAGAAGGAGGAGAGGGCACGCCAGCATTGTATATAGTGTCGATACATCGATACAACGACTTGAAGACTACATAAAAACAATAAGAAACTACAATAACCAGAAAGCAAAAATGGGAAGAAAAACAATTGTATGGTTATTTCAAGCGACATCTCACACGGTTAAGAAAAGGAAATCTTAAAATAGAAACTGAAACTCTTCTAATACCTGTACAAAACAATGTCATAAGGACATACTATGTTAAAGCAAAAATAGATAAGATTCAACAAAATACCAAATGTTGGTTATGTGGAGATAGAGACGAAACGATCAATCATTTGCGAACGCAGCAAATTAGTGAAAAAAGTATATAAGACAAGACATAACTTTGTGGGGAAGGTGATCCTTTGGGGATTGTGCAAGAAGTTTGAGTTTGACCTGATGAACAATGTTATATGCACAACCCAGAATCCGACTCTGAGAATGCTACGCATAAACTTCTCTTGGATTTTGAGATACTAACGGATCAACTAATCTCGGCCAGACAACCAGATGTAGTGATAGACAAAAAAAAAAAAAAAAAAAAAAAAAAAAAGAGAACCAGCTGATTGGTGGACTTTGCCATCCCGGCTGATAACAGAGTAAAATCAAAGAAAGTGAAAAGAGAAATAAATGTCTAGACCTTGTTAGAGAACTGAAAAAAAAACTATGCAACATGAAAGTGATGGTGAAATCCTTTGTAATTGGTGGTCTTGGGTAAATCTCCACTGGATTGATACTGGGACTAGAAGTCTTAAAAATAAGTTGACAAGTAGAGACCATCCAGACATCAGCATTATTAAATACTGAGAAGAGTCCTGTATACTTAAAGAGACTTTCAGTCTCTCAAACTCCAGAGAGAAACCATCTTCTAATGCTGGCGTGAAAAACTATTAAAAGTGTAAAATAATAATAATAGACAATCATAGCTGCAAAAGATAATTTTCCAACAGATCTATATGCCTAATAAATGGGACCCTAACAGGGTCAGAATATACCAGGCAATGAAAACAACGAAGTGGTGATTTCCTCTTCTCCAGTGGTCCCGTGACATGATTAAGTTAAGTATCATATCCTTGACACAATTTTTGTTTATTTAATTTAATCTTTTTTTTTCTTTGGTTTTAGCGATATTTCCCTGCTCGCTAGATGAATCTGTCGGCCAATACACCGAAAAGGGATCAATTTTATAATTTCTTTTACTGCCACATGGGGTATTGGTTAGAATCAAACTATGTGAGAGTAGTCTTATAGCCGAGCACATTAACTATCTTCCATCCAAAGCGCTTTAAGTTTTGTATAGTTAAGAACACAGTACCCAAGCTGACTACGGCACGTGCCGTTCTTAAGTTGTCATCCATTTGATAACTGAAAAGGTTCATTATAGTTTAACTTCAATGATCTGTTGGAAATAGATGAACTTAGCATGTTTTATCCACAAGAGAAGAGTTTAAAAGACAGTTGCTGATTGTAACTAGCTTATAAATGAGAATGCAAATGACAATGAGCTGCTCGATTGCATTTCAGTTGTCAAATTCCCTAGCTATAGGTGAAATTGTGCTACAGATCTACTTCCACAATGATGGGTTTGGGGTTGAATAACCCATGAAGGTTGATACACTATTAAACTGTGAAAGGAAACGAAACGTAAGCAAACAAACTGTTGATGAAAGATGCAAGAGAAAAAAGAAAGAAGCTCGTTGTAACTTGACACGATTTAAAGCAGTGGAGAGACCTGCAAAATATTCTTTCCATGGAGCCATCTTTTCAGGAAAAACTTTGGATGAATATTGATGAGATGAACATTTTAAAAACATAACCAGCAAAGCAAATGAATCGAATGAATACTTTGTCAAAAAATTCCGATTTTTTATAGCCGCACAGAAAAATATTTCTCCTAGCGTAGAGGAATTCAAAATATCTGTAAACACGAACAAACACTAACATATATATATATATATATATATATATATATATGAAATTTCCATTCCTTCATTATTGAGTTATTTCAATTTTATTTTTCGTTAAAGAGTTTCAAAGCTGAACAATTTCGTGATAAACAATACCCAATAATATCTATTTTGATTTTATAATGTTTCCTTTGAAATCTAAACTCCTGATATCAGGATTTTATATTTCAAAAGAAGAACATTAACTTTTTATTCAAATATGTTGAGATATTTGAGCGATACTGCATAATGTATTAATGGATGGTTTACACTGACTTCTTCGACAATGTCGCAAGAAGATAAAGTTGGCACCATTTCTATTAATAATTTGCCGAGATTATGCAAAACGAACCTTAATTGATCAAATCAAAGAAAACAGTTTCCCATTGAAAAAAAAAAAAAAAAAAAGAGACGACATTCAGCAGAAAGTATTATGGATGCAGTCAATGCTGATGATCTTGCGCTTCCAGTAAATACATCTACTCGTGCCGAATCCCTGCTGCCTAAGTCTGGAGTAGTCAACAAGGAACACTCATCTCTACGTGAACGGAATCAAAACAGAATTAATGGGCTTTAATCTAGATGTCGCAATCTTCTTATCAAAAAACAAACCTCTGGTATTAGAAAAACAGTTTATATACCTCGGTAGCAATATCTTATTCGTTGAAGGTAATGTCAAAGTACTTGGGGTGAGTTGATATTGAGAGATTAGCGACCATACTGACATCTCATCTCTCTGAGAGAATAATGCGGAAATTCTTACAAGCTGCAGTTGTTCATGTGCTATTGTATGGTTGCAGAATAAAACATAAATGAAACGCCTGGAAAAAAAGCCTAGAAGGGAAATAGTCAAGAATGATATGAACTGTTTTAAACAATTCCCGGAAACAAAACTCTCTATAATAGCACCTGTACGGCCACTTACTTTCCATCACACAAACCATCTTAGTAAGACACACAAGACATGCTCGGTATTGCTGGGGAAGTAAGGAAGAACACATGACCGGCCATCCCCTATGGACGCAGACGCATAAATACAACAGTGTTGACTTATCAGAAATAAACTTACATTCATTATCACTTTGCAGGCACTGGGTGCCGTCTAGAAGGACTACCCGAAACCTATAGTCAATAGAGATGGATGGTGAGAGATTCAAAAGAATCTGTGTGATCAGTACGCATTGATGATGATGATGGTTATGATATTTGAATGTATATATGAGTGTGTCTGTCTTTGTTTAAGTGTATGTCTGCATGTCTTAGTGTGTGTCAAGAAAGCAGGAAAGAAAATAGAATAATAAATTGAAATAAAAACACGAGATCTTGGTATAAATAAGACGATTATGTCGGCTTTTTGATGCATAACTATGTGTTATCTGTAACGAGGAGGAGACAACTCAGTCCATATCTTTTCACAAACCCTCTAATTTTCTAAAACAGAAATTATATATTCCAACTAATAATATTCCAGCAAAATACTAACTCAGCCACTAGGAACACTAAATTTCTTGTGAGTTTTTTTTTTTTTTTCAATGGTTTATATCATAATTATGAGAGGACGTTAATTGGTAGACGTTTTTCTATATTTATTGGTGTTGAAAATTGAAAGGGTAAATCTAGTCTGAATTCTGAGCCAAGATATTTGCATTCACTTCTCTCTGATGCCCTCAGGAAAGGCACGAATCCATTTCAATCTCCCATCCGTTCTATAGGTAAAATATCAGGATTGACTGAATTCTTTAGTCATAGCAGTGAGCAACCAATCTAGGAGAAAGAATATGCTGACAGTCGAGAAAACAAGTAGAAATCATCCAATAATATGACCTAAAAAGAGTCAGAGAAAAGTGCATTTTACAAAGAAAACTCCAAAGAGCCATGATGACTGATATTCATGTTAGAGAAACAAAATTGTTCTTCTAACATTTCATTGATATTCAATAATATCAAACTGATTCAGCTAGGATGCTTTTCATACAGGTATATTACATGGAAACAAAGATAAATTACATGCACTTTTCTTTTATTAGGGATTTCATATCCATGTGTATATTATTACTTCGCTGATTGACATTGATTAAAATTTGTTTACTCCGTTCTAGGAACTAAGAACACAGAACCACACATGTGCACACATGTACACAAACGCACGCGTGCTCACACAAACATATGGTGGTGAAGTGAAAGGTTCATAACCTGAAGAATTTATATGATGACGTCTTATTGGCTGTTGATGGCATTTTCACTAATGGGATCCAAATAAAATACTGCAACACTGACGAAGAAATGTACGGACAACTAGAGGCAGTGGTTTGAAAAGAAAACCTCATTTGGTCATATTGTATGAGAGTATTTTGGTCAGGAGAAGAATATTTCAGCTAATCCTCTTATATATATGACTGAATTTGGGACCGAAAGTAACCTGGAAAAATACGGCTCCTTCCAAAAATCCATTCCATCAAAAACTCAAACGGCTAATACGGAAATTTGAATGGATCAAAGCCAGTATAGGTAGGCACGAATGTTTGGCCTATTTAATAAAATACATTCAAATGAGAAAATTCTTCATATATATATATATATATATATATAGAGAGAGAGAGAGAGAGAGAGAATGTGACAAATGAATTAGTATACCACTAATATTTCTTATGAAACTGTATTTTTGTTCTAAACCAAAGGTACAATATGTATCATTTCTAGTGGGACATTATACTGTGAAAAAGATATTCTTGCCTAGTTAGCTGGAGCTGTAGAATGCACCGACTGTTTCTCCGCAGCGGAGTAAACCCCCCCCCCGCAACAATTGTCCTGTTTATGATACAAAGAAATCTGATGGTGAGGTTCCAATGATGCTGTAGCTTAGGAGAATGGAGAGCAACTCTTCATTGCCATAGCTCCAAGGTCTACTCTGTCCCGGAGTGGTAGAACCTGATAGGGCCCTTTCTAGGGGTCAAATAGAAATAAACTGCGTAATTATGCTAAACTGAATTAAACGAAATTGAACAGTTTCGACATTTAACTGTGTGCAGACAAAAACTGTATTTATACTAAACTGAATTGTTTAATAAGAACTGTTTAGCTAAACTGAATAACTTGAAATAGAAATGTTTTGACAATTAACCTGTGTACTCATGCAAAAAAAATGTTTGAAATATAACTGATTATTTATATAAAATAAGGTTTATATGCCATAAAACTCAAACAATCAAGCAACCAACCAAAATAGATATTCTGAGGACATACTTAGCAAAATCTATATCATTGAGTCATTGTAATCAACAATAAGTAAAGTTGGCGACTGTAGTCGAAGGCGACCAGAAGGCTGCCTTTTCTATAGCTACTTCACCGAGGTGTAGGTGAGGGGGTAACTCCTTTCCCTGGATTGCTCCACTTTACTCTTGATACGTACCTTATATTGCTGAGACTTAAGCAAGGCGGTATCAAGTACCATTTTTAAAGTCTTTGATATGACCCGACCTGGCACTGAATCCAGGTCTCCCGGATCATTGGCGAACACTTTATCCTCTAAGCCAATGAGCCGGTATTGCGTAATTATATATAAGAAGTGTACTTTTTGGACTGCAACACGTTTGCATTGTTGTTTGCTGAGGTTCAATGCCGCCAGTTAATAATACTTACTGATATCCGTTCTGAATATATAATCTTCCATAAGAAATAATAAAATCCTGGTATGTTGGGGTAGAAAAATTGTCAAAGAATTTTTAGGGGTGTACTCATTTTGGTATAATGGAGTATATTTGTGCCTGTGTGTACACGTTTATACGATTTATTTCAAGACGAAACGAAAATCATTTCAAGAGACATTTAGTCTCAGATAGCTCTGTTCGTACAAATACATTTGTCACTTTTATCAATACAATTAAATTCATTATCACTCTGATAATCAATATTTGCTGGGAGCAACACTATTTCGATGACTTAACCAAGATTTATCGCACCAAAGCCCGAAATATGTTCTAATAACAACTCGCTTGAGAGTCGTTGGATTACAATGAATTAGTTATCAAAATAATATATTATTAATTGGTGATGTAAAGTTGAGCAGGAAGGAGAAAGAAAGCGTGAAATGCTCGGTCGAATTTAGGTGTTACTAGTGTGAGTCTTGTCTGTATCACTTAACAATTCGCGCTATAACCTTTGATCTGTTGTCGTGTGCCGACCTGACCGTTTCTGGCCTTTTCAAGCCTCGCTTGACCGTGACACCTTCAACCACACCCGGGTGACACTGACCCTTTGACCAGTTCGTGTCTGATTATGTGTCCCCAGACCAATGAACACGCCCGCTCATTCCCATCGGCAGACCTTTTGATGACACTGCAGACAATATAGGTTGGTCACTATGTACACAAATGGGACAACTTTCTAGACAACGTTTCCTTTTGTAGTGACATAATAATATTATCTCTTTTAAGTGGAATGTTGCTGCAACGACTGTCAATATTATATCAATTCATGACAAAGTAAGCACTCGCAGATAAGAATAAATAAAACAATCTTGATAAACTGTCAGCTCTTTTTTTATCAAAAAAGTTCCTCAATTTAGTTTTTATTATATTATGTTGCCATATTTTTTAGGTAGGCGACCAGACAACATGTGAAAACTCAGCGTTTTCTTCGTATAAAGACAATAATGACGTTGACACCTCTTGTTAAAATGTTGCTTTGCTTTATTTATTAAACAGCGTTGCAAGTATTCATGGGTCATTTAATGCCAACATTGTAGTCATTTGTATATGCTTTATAATAATCATAACCATATTTTCAAAGCTCCATTGCAATCTTTTTTAAATCGAACTTTTTTATTTACCTGGCTATAATAATAATAATGATAATTATAATGCCTTCCCTTTGGTACAAGGCTAAAGCATTGTAATTTGAATTTAAAGTCATACTCTAAACAATTTGTTTGCAAGACGTACTTACTAAATACCACGCTAAATAGACGTCAAATTATTACTCATTTACTCAGCTTAATCTGGAACAATGCCAAATTGTGAAGCAGCCGATTATGATCAAACTAAATATATTAGCTAATTAGTGTCTGAAATATGCTAAGTAGCCATCAAGCCAAGGAGAGAGCCAAATTATTGTTTTTTATTATTCATAGATAAGTTTGACGCATGTACTCGTCAGCTGGGTAACTCTCAATAGTCAGAATCATTAAGAGAGAAATGTACTGCATGATGGACTTGTTAGATTATTGGAATAATCTGAAAACTAGCTCTATTGGTATGATTTGAAGCTAGTTACACCGAAATACGGTTTTATAATAATAATAATAATAATAATGATAATAATAATAATAATAATAATAATAATAATAATAATAATAATAATAATAATAATAAGAAGAAGAAGAAGAAGAAGAAGAAGAAGAAGAAGAATCCAACCTTACTAGGGAACGGAAAAACTGTGGAACATAAAAGTGACGTTTATACCAATTATATTTGGTGCACTCGGTATAGTCACCGGAGGATTAATGAAGGGACTGGAGGACTTGGAAATTAGAGGACGAGTGGACACCATCCAAACTATTGCTTTATTGAGATCGGCCAGCATACTGACATGAGTCCTGGAGACTTGAGGAGACTTGCAGTCCCTCAAACTCCAGTGAAAGACAATCAGCTAACGCTAATCTGAAAAATTCTCAAGGAGTAAGTAATAATAAGAAAGTCTAGTTATGACTGGGTTGGAAAGGTGATTATCTGAGAATTGTACAAGGTGTTGAAATTTGACCTTATTACCAAATGTTATATGCAAAAACCAGAAATCGTCCGAGAGAATGAGAGGAATAAAATTTACTAGAATTTTCAGATACAAACGGACCATCTAATCCCAAACAGGTATCCAGAACTTGTGGCTATTAAGAAAAAAAATGATGCTATCTTGAGGAGTTTGCCGTTCCAGTGAGCCACTCTTCCTAATAAGTAAAGTGATAATAATAATAATAATAATAATAATAATAATAATAATAATACTGATAACACGACAGAAAACAGAATGACAATAACTAGGAAACAAAAATGGGAAGGAAAGCAACTCTATGGACGTTTTAAACGACTAATAAACAACATCTCGCACGACAAAACATGGACATGGCTAAGAAAAGGAATCTTTAAGAGAGAAAAAAATCTCACCTAATAGCAGCACAAAACAATGCCATAAGAACCAATCATATCAAGGCGAGAATAGATAAGACGCAGCAAAATAGCAAATGTAAGCTCTGCAGTGATAGAGATGAAACCGTCAATCACATAATAAGCTAAAGCAGCAAATTAGCACAGAAGGAATATAAGACTTGACACGACTGGGTCGGCAAGGTGATCCACAAGGAGATGTGCAAGAAAAATTATTTGACCATACAAACAAATCCTATCCTAGAAAATAACACACATAAACTCCGATGGGACGTTGACATACACACAGATCCCCTAATCTCGGCCAGAAAACGAGACCTTATAATAATCAACAAAAAAAAGAACTTGCAAAATTGTCGACTTTGCTGTCCCAGCTGACCACAGAATAAAACTGAAAGAATGTGAAAAGAAGGATAAGTACCTCGACCATTCTATAGAATTAAAAAAACTATGGAACATGCAGGTGACAATTATACCAATTATAATTGGTGCATTTGGAACAGCAACTACAGGATTACTAAAGGGACTGGAGGACTTGGAAGTTGGCGGACGACCGGAGACCACACAAACTACTACATTATTGAGAACGGCCTGGAGACTTGAGGAGACTTGCTGTCACTCAAACCCCAGTGAAAAACCATCAACTAATGCTGACGTGAAAAACTCTAATGAGTAAATAATAATAAATTGAATCAATTATTTGTGCCTGGTTGCTCGACCCTAACACAAACAGAATTTTAAAAAAGGCATGATAAAAACAAACCATTACATCAATTTGAAAGTATATAAATACTATGGAATACTGGATTATGAAAAATGTTTTCGATACCAACTAGAACCAATACCTGAAGTAAAACAAAGTATAAATGCTAACATGTTCAGTAAAATCTATTTAACTTATACATAGGACCCTAGCACATACAAACTCTTCGGATCAGACTTGACCTTCATGCAATAACAATGAAGAGTTGACTCCACACCATCGAGAGTTCCAGACGTATAAACACACCACCGGATCTTGTTTTTTTTTTTTCGAGAGGGATGTCTTACCACTCTGCAGGTGTTAGTTATCGAATTTAAAGCCGCACAGTCAGAATGAATGAAGAGTTATACAAATATATGGTTCAAGTCTAATAATAGTTTTTGAACAATTGTTCCTTCAAGTATCTATTCTTAATATAAACAATGTACATACAATTAAATTGTTTTAAATATAGCAAACGTTTATAATTCATTTGTTTGGAAATAATTATATGGTTTATACAAATAATTTTCAAACAGAGCAATTTCGGACCCCATCAAATACTGCCACTCCGGTCCAGAGTGTTCAGAAGAAAAATGACAAAACTCTATACTCTTTGGAACTGGATCCTCATGACATTATATAGGTTAGTGTCGTGCACAGATCACTTTTGTTGATGGGGTTTATTCTTTGTCGGCAGGGGATGAAATAGGTGCACCGACAGGGCGATATTTAAAAAATGAGTGATATTTTTCTCATTAGCATTTCATAGTTATCTCTGTTATATTCAGAACTTGGAGGAGGAAGAAAAGGACATTCTGCGTAAAGACAGAACTCAACAAAATTGTCGGCAGTTTTCAGCCCAGACTGTAATTTCCTTCGGTTTCTAAATTTTAAAGCATACTACCAAAATAAAAATCTCGCTATGATGTTCTGCATTATACGGTTACAGACACACACACACACACACACACACACACGCACACACACACACACACACACACACACACACACACACACATATATATATATATAATGAAAATTTAACCATTCAACGTAGTATTAAAAAATCAAAAAGCTGCCAGTCTTGATGAAATACCAACAGACGTATGGAAAAAAAGGAAATTCGATGACGCACTGCTACAATGCTGCGACGCCATACATAATCAGAACACAATAGACAAATGGACAAAAGACTGCATCCCCCCTTTCCGCGGGAAAGGTGACATTGGAATCGCCAAGAAATACCGCGGCGTAACCCTTACTTCTATAGCAGCTAAGATTTAGAATCCTCTGCAACTCAACCGAATTGAATCTGAAAATGAGAAAATTAGGAAAAACCAAAATCGCTTGCGTAGAAATCGATCCACAACATAAAAAATTCTGACAACCTCGAGGCTACACTCTTATTTTTAGATTTCTCCAAGGCATTTGACTCCATAGAGGGAAGATAGAGCAAATACTTTTAGCCTACAGTCTACCCGTAGACACCGTCGCACCCATAATAATGCTCTACAAAAACATGAAAGTAAAATTATGCTTACTGGGTAGAGACACAGACTTCTTTGTCATTAATGCAGGTGGGCTGCAAGGGACACAGTAGCACCATACATGTTCATAATCTACCCAGACTATGTACTTCGGACGTCGATAGATTTTATGAAAGAAAATAGCTTTACAATGGAAAAGCAAGTTAATACGAAACCACGCGTGAACTATTACAGACGTGGGTAACGCAGATGATATAGCACCTCTGGCAAATACACCAAACCAGGCTGAATCCCTGTTGCTAAGTCTGGAGCAGGCAGCAAGAGGCATTGACGTCCATGTGAACGCAGACAAAACTGAGTACATGTGCTTTAATCAAAGAGACGATATTTCTACACTAAACGGTAGCTCTCTGAAACTAGTGGACAAATTCACCTATTTCGGAAGCAGCGTCTCATCTACCGAAAATGACATGAATACGCAAATAGCGAAGGTATAGACTGTTATAGATAAGTTATCGGTCATACTGATGTCAGACCAATCCCATAAAATAAAACACATTTTTTCCAAGCAGTGGTCGTATTCATACAACTGTATGGATGCATTACTTAGATGCTGACTAAGCGTATCGAGAAAAAGCTTGACGGCAATTGCACAAGGATGCTACGACTTATATTAAACAATCTTGAAAGCAAGATCACACAAATCAGCAGCTGTATGGCCACCTACCACCCATTTTGAAGACTATACAAATTAGACGAACAAGACATGCGAAACACTGCTGGAGAAGCAAGAACAAACTTATAAGAGACGTTCTTTCATGGACACGCACGGACACGCAATTGTAGGACAACCAGGTAGAACTCATCAACAATAGCTTCGTACCGACATCAGATGTGGCCTGAAAGACTTGCCGGAAGCGATGAATAATACAGAGGGATGTAGAGAGAGAGAGTTAGAGAAATCTGTGATAGCAGCACGACATGATATATATATATATATATATATATATATATATATATATATATATATATATATATATGGATGCTATTCAAATATAAAAGTCTACAAGAAAATTGGTGCCATTTTAAACCTGTAAAAGAATATTTTTTTTACGGATGAAGATAGATTAGAATATTGAGTTATTTGTTTGCACTTATATCTTAAATATAGAAATATTTTTTAATAATCAACAACCTTAGTCGATATTTTACTTTCTCTGTTATCGGCTAAGCTTGCCTCTTTTCCGTAACTCTCTCCCTCTCTTTCAATCACACACACACACACACACACACACACACACACACACACACACACACACACACACACACACAGTGTTAGATTGAAATGATTTCAAACCGTTAAAACTACATGTTTATAAATATAGTTATTTTTTAAGATTTGATTAGTTGCGCGACAAGACCAAAAGTGTGCGGCACTCAGGGAGAATCAAACATACTAACAATTGTCTGCCAAGTCAGCTTGCTAACCATTACATAACTCAAGGTGCTCTAACGTCAATAAATTCATAGATTTTGTGTAAATTCAACCACCACTGGCCATTGTCAAGAAAACTGAATAATTGAATATTTTGATATCAGTGATTATTGTGTGTAAACATTCAAATGTATATTTAGTCACGTTTACTTGATGCCATATATATTCCGTGCATTAAGATGCAAAAATGCAAATGCCTACTCCTAAATTGTAAGTTATTTGCATGTTTTTCGTCTTTTTAATTAAAAGCCCCCCACACACAAACTATTATATATATATATATATATATGTGTGTGTGTGTGTGTGTGTGTGTGTGTATATATATATATATATATATATATATATAAGTGTGCATCAGTGTGTGTGTGTGTGTGTGTGTGTGTGTGTGTGTGTGTGTGTGTGTGTGTGTGATTCCTGCTAAAATGTTTGACTGGTTCTGTGTGCATATATTTAGTGTAATATGTTTAATATTTATGGGAATTTATCATTATGGTATCATATACTACGGATCCCGTCGAAGCTTGCTTTTAATCCGTTTATATCCACATATCTTATTGTCTTACAAAAAAGATATTATCAGAGTCCATTTTATATTGATTATTAAATATATTTATTGAATGATATTAAAACATATAAAGATAATTACAAAGAGATTTTGACTGAAAATATATCATACAAAAACGGCCATATCGCCGTATAAATACTCTTCAAATGTTCTACAAAAAATCTAAAGAGACAATCAGACAGACAGACATACAGAGAGACAGTGGATATACTCAAAACCTGAAAAAAATCTGAGAATACCAACGTCAGAAAATTCTGCATTTCTTTTTCATTTTTCATTTTGCTTTTTGACACGTAAAAATAATGAAATAAGAAACAAGGACTTCACACTAAATACTTTTCTGTGGAAAACGAGCTTAAGTCACGTACACGCATGCGTGGTTCATATCTCAGTGGGCTTCTTCTAATCCCGACGCTTCACAAGAGAAAACTGTCTTTAATTTAAACATTTCGCAATTTATTTTAGATGAGCAAATGTAGGAAAATGAAAACTAAACTAAATATTCCCGGAAGATTTTTTTACGTGATACATTTCCAGATTACTAATTTTTCGAAAAATATTTCCATATTATTAAGTTTTATATTTCTACCGTGTCGCTTATCATTCTCTAAAATTACTGGCTGATGGGTTTCTATGTCAATTTTCTTTTTCAAGCAAACAACCGTTTTTAATCATATTTTTTCCCTTTATTCCTGGATTCAATGTCCACATTAAAGTGTAATTAAAGAGGGGACACTTTTTATGAGATAAAAATATATCAGAAAAATGATACTGCATAATTTCCTTCATCTATTGCACCGAATAATTTTGTGCATTTAAAAACATTTATGAGCACTACTTTTCAAAATGCTAGTATATAAGTAACACGAAATCTACTTTTGCTGGATTAGTTTGTAGGAGAGATTATGGATTTTGAGCCGCAGGAGATCCAATTTAACTAGTTTAACGGTTGGCCTTTAAACACACCCAGATTGAATTTGATCTTTATTTTCGAAAGTTATACGATTTTTGAAAGTTATACGATTTAACAATTTAATTCTCTAAAAAGATTTTTTGATCATATTTAGTATTCAGAATTATAAAACATCAATTAATGCACGTCTTGTGTTGAATGCAATCAAATTTGTAACTCATTTGGAAATGTTTCAGGTTTTAGCTTTCCAATCCAATCTACTGTCTGTCCAAGTATTATGAATTGTACTTTGAAGCTCGCAAACACACAAACATACGTACATGAACTTATTCACACACACACATACACATACACACATTAAAACACTCACAAAAACACACACGTATAATAATAATGAGAATAATTGTAACAAACCAATGATAATGATAGGTAATCGCAACACGAAAGAATAAAACAGAAATAACCCCAAGCACGAAAGTAAATACATGGAAAAGCAATTAGACTCAACAAAAATATAGAATAAGTCTCTTTAAATATTCACTTGATAATTGAAGAAAACTGGAGTGTCATAACCCAGGAAAATTTAAGCTTTACTGTTACTGATGTTTTCATTTCCCATCCGTCTTTTTTATCAATGAATTGATGTGTGCGACTTCAAAGGTGGAGTGCTAAAAATTTAATTAGAATTTATAATCATACAGCCAAAAATAGGAGAAAATTGGTTAGAAGTTTGATCTGTAAAATGCATTGAAAGCAAAGAAGCAACACAAATAATATCACGCAAAATAGTTATAAATAAAGGGATATGTGAAATTCAACTAAGTTAGAATTCAGTTTTTTTCAAGGTGTAAGTATCAGCTCTGATTTTTTTCATGGTCTGCTGAAGTGTTTACTTCCTCTGGAGATTACTTGATCATATCTGTGACCGGAGCATAAAAAATAATCAAACCCTGGGTTTCACTGGTTCTATCCATAAATAAATGTCTTATTTTAATCCCGAAAAAAGTAGAACCAGATTATAGATATTTAATGATCAGTAGGTTCTCGGTTGATAGCCAGCATGGGGGACCGAGTTAGCATCCTTGAAATGCTGACTACTTCAATTTAAGATTCAAAAAGGACCAAAACAAGAGCTAAACCGAGATATCAACGAAAATAATGGGTTTGAGAAAACAACAGAAATGTAATTCATGGTTATTTTTAGAGCAATCCGGCACAAAGACGGCATAAAAATAAAGAGTGATCGAATTTAGAACAGATTCCGCAAAATTTAATAAAAGCCAAAGACCTGCTGACCAGGCTAGAATAATTTTCAAGAAGTCTTGAGTTTCTGAACTTGAGATACTAGAAAAATGTGGATATGCATTTCGTGAAATGAAACACAAAATACTGAGAAACAAGAGCATTTAACCAAATTGAAACACAAAATGCTGAAAAAGAAAGCACTACAGACCCTAGCACTTTAATAACACTATCAATGCAAGAAAACAAAAAGATTTTATTGCTACTAAAGAAAATCACGACTGAAATGATGACTACATTACCATCTCCCAGGAATCAAGAATGGAAAAAGGCGTAAACTGAAAAGGTTAATAAATCATTAAAACATACAGTATCACTGTGCTAAAGGAGCAAATTTTAGACTAAAATTAGTTTGCGATGAAATAGTTATCCCTCTACGGAATTCAAATAAAAAAAAACTGAATTGGAAATTTGACTAGAATGACAATTAAAGAAACAGCGACATCAACTGTACGCACAAAGGTAGGAAAAACAGACAAGAGTACATTGGAATGAAAATACCCAAACAAAATTGCAAAGAGGTCTGTAAATCAACATTAGATTAATCAAAAGTTACTGGCGAAAGACGAGAGACTAAAAGATAACGAGACAGTGTTAAGCAAGACAATAACAAGAAAGCAGTACAATCTAATAATACTCGAACAAGTGGATGCAAAGGAAACAACAATTTTGGAGTAAAATATGCGAATAGAAAGAACGTGAAAGAAAGGCCAAATAGATAAATCACATGAAAAATGAATTGCGAAGAGTGGAAGAACGCCCTAAGGCGAATATACACTTGAACTCGCTTTGAGCAACACTCAAGAAAGTACCAAGCTTGCCTACTCATGATGTAAAAAAAATAATGACCGTACAGATTACTTTCTTCAATGTCATGGACAATTTCCAGAAGAAAGGATGCCACTAGGAAACAAAAGGAACAAGCAAAACTATATGTAGCTCAGCACACCCTCAAAGAGACTAAAAAAAGGTGAACAAAACGTAGTCATGGTATTGATTGATTACAAAACGACCGATGGTATGATTCCCAAAGCTTTTATAATAAAATGTCTGAAAGTGTACAAAATATCCGACAAAGCCATGAACATCATAAGAGAAGACATGATAACCTTGAGAGAGGAATTAACTGAGGGAGGACACACTTTTATAGAGGACAAAATTCAGTGAGACATCTTTCAGTGGGACTCCCTCTAGCAACTATTATTTGTAAAAGCAATGATGTGACTCATTTACATGACTTAGGAAATGCAATAGGGTCAACAAATTTACAAAATCAAAATAAAACGTAACCAAGCTATTTGCAAAATATCATAAAGCCCTGAAAGCTTTGATACAAACAATCAGCCAGGTTATTGGGATCTTATAATGCTTATAATGAAAAAAAAGGAAAAGAAAAACAAAATACAAAATAAAACTAACCAATCTGGAAAGCAACAGAATTCTTGGTAATAAGAGAAACTATAGGTAATTGGGTATACTGAAAGCACACACCATTTAACAAGTGGTTATAAAGGAAAAATGAGAAAAGAGTATCCAAGAAGAATCAGGAAGCTTCTCGAAATCTATTTCTGCTGCTGAAATATTCTTAAAAAGATAAACACTTGGGCAGTACTTCTTGTAACGTACTCGGGACTATTCTCAATGTACAATAAAGGAACTTTGACCACGGGACCGGAGGATAAGGAAATTGATGACTATGATCAAGACCTTAAACCGGAGAGATATCATAGAAAGCCTATATGTCTACAGAAAAGGAGAATAGAACAAATAAACACTGGGAACAGCATACACTCATCCATACAAGAAATCGTAGACTACATTAAAAAAGCAAAGAAAGACTTGTGATGAGTAACAGCAGTGTCAATAAAAGGTTAGACAGAAAAGCAACAAAAACTAAGAAAGAGAACTCAGGATAAAACAAATTATGGATATTTCAACAGACAAACTGACGAAATACTATATAAGAAAAACTGGATATGGCTAAAAAAGGGAAACCTCAAAAGAGAAACTAAATCGTTTTTAAGAGAAGCGCTAAACAGTACCGAAAGATCACTTATATTAAAGTGAAAATAGATTATGCACAAGAGAATTGCGAGCGTAAATTATGTCAAGAAAAATATGAAACGGTTAATCAAATAATAAGGGTAAGCTGCAAACTAGCGCAAAAAGAATAGAAGAACGGGCACAAAGGCAGAAAAGGTATCCTCTGGGAATTTTGCAAGTGATGTAAACTTGACCATACGAACGAATGGTATATGCTCAACCCATAATTCGTCCTTGAAAATTAAACACATAAAATTCCCTGGGGATTTGACATACAAACAGATCCCCTAATGCCTGCCAGAAGATTAGTATTTATTAATAAAAAAAATAGAATTTACTGTCTTGTGGGGTTTGCTGCTTCAACAGAGCACAAAGTAAAATAAAAGAAGATGAAAATACTCGGACCTTGCCTGAGAGTTTAAAATGCTGAGGAACATGAGAGTCAAATTAATGCTAATTGTAGATGGTGCACTCGGAATGGTCTCTAAGAACTTGGAGAAGGGACTGGAGGAACTGGAAATCAATAAAAGAATTGAAACTATCCAGTCTAGAGCATTGATGAGATCATCTGGAATCCTCAGAAGAGGTCTAGAGACCTAAGGAGATTTGCTGTTACCCAGAATCCAGTAAAAAGAAAAGGCCAGTAGTAGAAACTGGTGTAAAAAACTTGCCAGAAGTGTAATATTGATAATATTTGAAGATAAAAATGCAAGTAAAAAAAAAAAAATTGTATAAAAGTGTTTAGTTCTTCTGTAGTAGAACTGGTTTGAAACAAAAATATGGAAATTATTTCAGAGTAAAATCTGTTACTCAGAATTTCATAAAAGCACATTGTGATCAGACGGGAAAAGGAGAAAAGTATATTGGCAACTATATTTTAAGTCATGAGGATTTTTTCATGTCTCATGATTTACATGTACATGATATATAAACAAACAAGTCAATTATTATTCATTGATTTTATTTTTTGCTTTTAAAAGTCTGATATACATAGAAACGTTGGGAAAATTACCCCTTGAGGTCAATCAGTATGTAAATGACACGAAAAAATGTGTTTATATAACGACACTCAGAAATACATTAACTTTCTTGTTCAGTAATTTCTTATGTTCAGGGCATTCAAGAATTCATCATTTTTCTTATAGACAATCTGCAGTTGTTATAAACAATCAATAATATACTGAAACATTTTTTTACAATATCCCATTTTATTATGAGAAATTTACAATTTCTTATCTCCTATTTTACATACATATTTTGATCATGTAGTACAATTTGTGTATTTTTATGGTGAACTTTAGATTGTGGTCATATATTTTATTTTCCAATTTAATTCTGTAGCACCAATGTATATCCTTTAATCTGTATCATTATTATCATTATTAATACCTTGTTTTCTGAGAGTAAGTTTCTATATGTCATTAACAATCCAGCAATTACCGTTTGAATGAGATCTCTTTATCTCAGCAGTTGCATCTCAAAATCTACTTATTGTATTTTTCATTTAAGATATTTTCAAATCGTGTTTACTGATAATTTTTCATAATATTTCCCCTGCATCAATTACTTAGTTTTAAATAGTTCTTATTGAACAATTGATGCAAATTATTCGATATATTTTTAGACTTCCTGGATTTCTATTAATTTTTTCAAAGATTTATTATGTAATTTAGCAAATATCAATTCATTTAGAATGCTAAATATATCGTTCTGAAATGACACCATATCAGAATACAGAGGATAGAATTTTTTTTTAACCACTGTAGGAGGAGACGGCTTTATCTTTATCACATTTATGATAATAAGCGTTCGATCTCATGCGTTTGATTAGGCCCCTAAAAAGTATGACCTTATATATATATATATATATATATATATATATATATATATATATATATATATATATATCCCAGCTTGAAGTGTCCTGTGTGGCAAGCAACACTGAAAAGTTGTGATACAACAACGAAACAGCCTGTCTCTGGATGACAGTATTTATATATATATATATATATATATATATATATATATATATATATATATATATATATATATATATATATGACGGTAAAATATTTTATATCATATCGAAGACAAATCAAGAACATTTATTTGTACAGTTTTTATATCAACGATGAATAGGTTAATTTTAGATAGTGGGAGAAAAAAAAAGATCTTTACTTTAGAATATCTTTATGATTCAACTCATGGAAGTTTAATATAGAGGAACATATGGAAACATAAATCAATAGGATTCTGTCGTAGCTCTTCTCAGACAACACTCGTAAACTTTTATGAAATATTTAATGTTCACGACAATTCATAATCTTTACAAACAAAACAAGTTAAACATTTGCTAATTTTTTGAAAGGCTTAGAGTTCTATTAATTTTGGGTAATAAAGCTGAGAATGCGCAAAAGAAACGGATTTTCCCAATTTATTGTCTGATTAATTGCAATATTATTATTCTATTATTATCATTGAATGATAAACGATATAATAATCATGTCAATAAAACATGCAGCACATTCTTTTTGTTCGGATTTCCTTTTCGTTGAAGATAAGCCTGATAATCCTCTCCCTTTAAGGAGTTTTAAGCTGCATACACTTTTCAAAACCTTTAGTAATGGATTTTCTTCTTTCACATCATCAAATTAACTCTAGCTAAAAGTTTAATCCGATTATGCTATTTTAGATTTGAAAAATGCTTTACTTCCAATATATAAAAAGGATAACGAAAAATAATTTTTATAAATCATACGTTTGGAAGTAAATTCTAGTTCGAATATGAAAATAAAAAATAAAACCGAATAACTTCAAAATTATGACAGTAAGAAATATTAATCTTTAAGTCTTATCCATCTTGACAGAAACACATCTTTTAATCAAGCCCTGAAGTCATTGTGTTTTTTTTAGCTTTACTCAAAGTTAATTTTTCTTGTTTCTTTTTCTCCCTTTATTCATTTATTAATCTTCTTCTTCATGACTATTATTAACTTCATAATTAATATTGCTAATACAATTTTTTCTTAATTTGGTACCTTTACTGGTTTTATGGTATTTATTAACCGAACTGTCCATGAGCCGTTATGATGATTACGAAAATTCTTAGGATTTATAATTATAACCACAAAAGCAACATGGACTGCGTTTATATTTCTATTTTTAATACACGGGGATTACAAAAGAAATGGTTTCAGAAGTGTACAATATCAAATACCGGCCATTGGCCTAATAGAGTAGAGTATTCACCAATGGTCTGGAAGGCCAAGTTCAATCCCAGGTCGAGTCATGCCAAAAACTCAAAAAATGGTACTTGATGCCACCGTGCTTTGCACTCAGCGCTATAAAGTGGAGCAATACGAGAAATGGAGTAGCGCTCTCCCTAACACCTCGGGGTAGTAGCTATTCAAAATGCAGCCTTTGGGTAACCCTTGTCTAAGGTCGCCCACTTTACTTACTCTATCAAAACTTGATAAGATATTGACACAAACGATGGTTTTTTTTGCAAACTTAATTGCTGCATCTAGGAGAATTCCGACGTGCCTTCCATTATTTCTGATTGGTAATCTAGAATTCTTGCCCAGTCTTGCACCTCTGCAGAGGGGCAAGACCCTTCTAACGAGTGTCCTAGATATGACACGAAACAATCTGATGTTGAGGTTTCAGAAATGCTGGAGCTTGGGGAATGCAGAACACCCCTTTTTTGCCATCGCTCCCAGGTTCACTCTGGCCGACAGTGGTAGCAATGATAGGGTCCTGTCTATGGTTCAAATAGAACTAAACAGTGTACTTATGCCAAACTGAATTACTGGAAATAGAACTGTTTTGACATTTAAACTGTACTTACGCAAAATTGAATTGTTTGAAATAGAACTGTTTTGCCATTTAACTATGTATGGACAAAAACTATACCTATACTAAAGTGAATTGCTTGAATTAGAACCGTTTGACTAAACTGAATAGCTTGAAATATAAATGTTTTTGACAATTAAACAGTGTATTTATGCTAAAGTGAATTGTTTGCAACAGAACCGATTATTTATATAAAAATGGATTCGTTGTTAAATAACCTACGAAGCTTGATATGGCATAAAACCCAACCAACCAACCAGCCAACCAAAAATAAATAAGAATTCATCAATTTCTAAAGTTCTACCTCCAATACTATTTACTTTAATGAGGATGTGTGACCAGGATAGCATCCAATGTAATAGCTAAAGTTATTTCAGCGTAGAGAAATATAGCAGCAACGCAAAGTTTTCTGAAATATTATAAGAAATGATTATTTTAGAGAAATCTAAACGTAGCACCAAATTCAAAGAAAACCAATCTAGTCAATATAAAATATTTGTCTGATAGTGGATGTTATTTTAGCAGATAAAAAGTGAGATTGAAAAATCAATACTAAAATTTTGTAAGCTCGGAAAGTGGAAGAAAACATAAAGTTTTTAAATGTATACGTTTTTATAAGAATTAAGAATTTGACAGGACCTAGTACAATTTTATTTTATATTTAATATGCAAAGACTCCCACCTGATTGGGCCAGTATGAAAGATTGTAGTGAATCTAATTTCTTCAAATTATTTGCTTATAAAAAAATACTATGTATGACACTATAATCTGTTGTGGTTAATTTTGATATCTTCTGATTGTAGTCTATAATTTTCAATCTCTTTAAGCAATAATTTAAATTCAATAATATTGATATTGTAGTCTCTTACACCGTTATCTTTTTCATCTTTTTGTAAAATGGTTGCATAATTCGTGTAAATAAAAATAGATAGCATTGATGTTATTGTCCCTCCATATTAGATAGGAAATTTGAACATCTTTCAAATTTCGTAAATATTTAGGAAGCAAAATACTTAAAAATTTGCTGCGCTTGATGACAAAAGTTTATTTAGGCTAATAATCTGGAAGATTTTAATAGTATATCTACTATAGATGGCCAAACAGTTTTATGAAGAGTTACTAAATGTGATATGTATATTCACCGGGCACATGATAACGTTTTAACTCAATAGTTTTGTTTACGATGGGAAAATTAAGACAACCATTTACAGTGGGTATTAAATAACTAATAAAATTCATAAGACCATGTTTTTGCATGATGTAACAATCATGCATAATTCTGATTTCTAAATTTAAAAAAAATTATATTTCGAAAAAAAATGAAATTATGTATTTTTTATTTGTAATTATTGCTTTTGAGATTTTTAGCCGCACAAGAGTTATCGTACCACTAAACATCCCTTACCAGATTTTCCCTGCGATTACTTCCTCTTCTTTTTTACAAATGTTTGGTTAATGTCTTCTGTTTTAACAGCGTTTAAATCCATTTTAAACCGCATATGTGGCTATAGATATTTTTCAAATATTTGGAATATCCTAAGCTCATAGAGCCCAGAGTGATGAATTTGAATGGAACAGCAGCCAACTGTTAAGTTTACTGGTTATCTGATAATTTCATCGGCTGGCAAAGATACTCTCATGCGATCTGAACAGATGTGGTTCATTTTTTACATAATTTCTCTTGTGGTCCACAATTTTCTTCTATATTGCAGTGTTTGGATACCATTGATTAAAAACTCAACGACATCAGATATAATGTCATCATAAACACTTTCAACAATGAACTTTTCAGCCAACCCTCATGAAACACGAATGAAATTTTAGATATATGTTGGAACTTTTTGATCACACCTCTTAGAGTATCGGAAGATGATTTTATATTCATGTTATTAGCTTTTAGGGGTAAAATTATGACGCAAATTAATCAACATCATTAAATGAAACAAATATAAAACCATTTTATGAAGAAATGTAATTTCAAATAACATTCGCAAAACTTAAAAATATTTCCAAAATATTTTAATTAAAATCAGAAGGAGTCTATTACAGATTGTGTGGATGATGACTAAACTGCTCTAAATAGACTGGAATATTAAGTTTTATACTATTATATAGTTTTAAAAAAAGTTACTGGTTAAAAATACAAGAGAGAGAGAGAGAGAGAGAGAGAGAGAGAGAGAGACCTATGGCTTGATAAATTAATATTTTAGCTATATATTTTTTTCTTTTTTTAAAAAATGTAAGTTTAACTTTCTATTCCACAATCTTTAGTCTGAAATAAAATTATTGGTAATAACTGAAATTAAGCAATGGATATTTCAAAACCGCAGCTTACAATCCAAACTCATTAGAGAAAAAGATAAATTGAAAGTGGAGATGAATTAAAATTTTGTTTGTTATTTGCAATTAGGGACCACACTATCAATTATTGTCACAAATAAATATTTCTTATGCTATGTGTCGCTCGCTGCTCAGATGTGAGGAAGATAGAACGGCTCCTGAACAAGTGATAAGTGACTGTCGGTTGATAATTTGATAAGACTTGGTATAAATATGTGAAAACAGAAAAGAACAATCTATAAAAGTTTGTGATTGATAAAAAATATAATGATATTTTAGAGAGAGTGAGAAATTGTTGGAAAAAAGAAGCAAAAGGAGAAAACAGAGGAAACAGTTTATAAGATAAACATTATCGCTGAAAAATGAAAAGGGAAACGAAACCTGAATATACTTGAAAACTAGATAGTTTGACTGTAGCGATGCCATGTAATAATTGTAAATCCTTTACTTTAGAATTCCTTTAAGAGGATACATATAATCTCATTTGAATGTTAAGTTTTTATATATATATATATATATATATATATATATATATATATATATATATATATTCGGCTGAGAATAAACAATCCTTTATGAAGCAGTTGATAAATGAAACTGCTAAAATGCTCGACAGAAAAGTAGAATTGAAACTAAAATCTTAAATGTAATTGAATCTCACCTTCCTGGGCAGAAGATACTTCAGCAAGCTCTTGAAAAGGTTCATACTAAGATTTTGAACTTTAGGTTTTAACTTAGTATAAGCCTAAATGCACCTTTTTATGATAATCAGAATTTCGATTTTAATCTTGAATAATTAATTGTGCTGGTATTTCCTTTAATTTCTACCACATTTGATGGTTTTGTTTGTGTTTTTCATACTCCTACTTCAAAACGAAACAGTAGAAAAGTGAATAAATAAAGAATTGTAGCAAACAAACTCTTCGACAACAACCATTTTAATGATTAATCCCAGATTCAGAGACCATAAGAAATAAAGTATTCTTCTGTTCGTCCAACTTCAAACTGAAGGGAAAGGCAGTCATAATTTTACACCAACTTTTGCTGGTTAGAATATTTTTTTTAAAAAAGGTAATATATTTACTCGTTAAAATCATGCAATAAAAACAGAGTGGGTGCTTCTACTTTAACATTCATACTGACACAGAAAGATGAGATAGGTATGCGAAAGAGATTTGACAAAATATTTAATCCCTCATTTAGTGTATTTTCTCTCAAACATCATGATCTGCAAGCAATTAAAAATTCTGTCAAGAAAGCAGTTGGTAGAACAGGTAAATGTTGACTTAAGCCTTTCTCAGGAACAATATTACAAAATCAATATAAACTGATACCACAATAATCCACACACACACACACACACACACACACACACACACACACACACACACACACACACACACGCAATATATATATATATATATATATATACACAGTTGGGGAGGTATAAGCGCATTACCTACACGAATAACTTAAAGGCACCGCAGAATTTTTTCATCGAAAAGTTCCTCTGTTTTTCTTATTTTTCGACAGATGTGATGATCTTTCATTTAAGATCTAAAATACTGCTCATTGCACAAAGGAAACAAGATTTGGATATGTTTATTATAACACACGTGTACAGTATACAAGGAAATATACAGTCTGAAAATAGTGATTATTGACAGGACTATTGCTGTCACTAAAACTTTAATGTCTGATAACTGTAGCAATATTTCACTTTCCCACGTGAAAATTTTAGTCACACGACAAAATTCTTTTATCCATATTTATCAAACATAGCCAAAAATATTCCTCGGTCGAAAATGAAGCTGTCAACGATTCAGTATTTATTGCGATAAAGAATAATCGACGGGAACCCATATTCCAGTAAGATGTAACTTATCGAACATAATTTAATTTTCCAGTTTTTCTAATTTCTAATCTAAAATAAGGATACGAATTTAAAAATTAATTAGTTTTATTGTTAGTTCTTCAACTAAAGATATAAAACAATAACTTTACAATATTGCTCTGTTAAGACTAACAAACTCGAAGAAAAATATCAAAATACTTGACAATTAAAATATTTTTATTCAAAAGTCAATGGTAATTTTCATTGTACAATATTAACTTCCTAAGAAAACTTTTAAGATGTCTTCATTAGATTAGTTTTTTCTTGTGAGTATTTATCTTGTGTGAACTTAACATTTGTATTCAGAGATCATTTCCCAGTACACCTAAATCAATATGATCGTCCTCAACTCTTTCCATTCAGATGGCTTTAAAGTTTAAAAAACGAGAAGGAATCGATCGGAGTTAGGTCAGGTAGGTATGAAAGAGTTTTGCAAGGGCATGATTCTGTGCTTCTAAAATGTTTGCTCAAATGTATCAAAGATTAACACTGAATCGTCTCACCTAGTATATTTCGGAAGAATCATTTGAACTAAATATATATTGTTAGTTTTATCAAAATAGTGAATGAATGGTACACCAATACTAAAACCTCAAAGAAAACGACGAAGAATAATGGAAAATGTATAATGTTGTCAGCAGCAATTACAACTTTTTTTGGAGATCCATCTTAGAAATAGTCCCAATTCAAAGATAATTAAAATAATCAACGGTAAAATCACATGTAAAATAATTTTCGCTGTTACATGATGGTTATGTTTCCATTTGGTAACATGAAGAAAAAACGCCAGTTATTGATAAAATTTCCGTGAAGAGCTCGGTCCTCCTGTGAATGGCCTTGGTGATTCTGATGACTAGTGTAGGAATAAATAGGAGGAGTTAACATAGAAACGGTTGAAGAATAGAATACAAGATAAATGATGAAGACGAAGGAAAAACGAAAATGTGAGGAAACAAAACAGAGAAATAAAGAAAATGAGAGAAAAAATAACAAGCTGCAAGAAGAGAATGAATATTGGGTGAAAATGAACATCACTGATAAAAGAAAACAAAATAAATTCAAAACATTTCTGTGTCTGTTTGTTTTCATATTCACCTAATCGATCTTAATATGTGTTTCCCGCTATTAATTAAGTAAGAAGTCCCTCCAAGCCAAACTGCTGACAATTTTCTTTTTTATAAACAAATAAAGAAAATAATTCAGGCAAGAAAACTACTCGGAACAAAACTCTCCAGCAGAAACCTCATCAAAGGAAAAAATACTTGGGCTGTGCCCCACATTAGATATTCGGGACCCTTCCTCAAGTGGACCAGAGATGAACTTAAACAAATGGATCAAAGAACAAGAAAACTAATGACCATACATAAGGCATTACATCCCAGAGACGAAATTGACAGCCTATATGTATCAAGAAAAGATGGAGGAAGAGGACTTGCCAACATCAAAGACAGCGTTGACGCATCCATACAACGGCTCGAAGACTACATAGAAAAACCCGAACGAGAACTAATTACAGCCATCAGAAACGATACGGATAACACGACAGACGATAGAATGTCAACAACTAGGAAACAAAAATGGGAGAAAAAAACTCTATGGCCGCTTTAAACGACTAATAAACAACATCTCACGCCAAAAAACCTGGACCTGGCTAAGGAAAGGAAACTTTAAGTGAGGAACGGAATCTCTTCTGGTGGCAGCACAGAACGACGCCATAAGGACTAATCATATCAAAACGTGAATAGATAAGACGCAACAAAACAGTAAATGTAGGCTATGCGGTGACAGAGACGAAATGATCAATCACATAATAAGCGAATGCAGCAAATTAACACAGAATGAGTATACGGTGAAACACGACTGGGTGGGCAAGGTGATCCACTGGGAAATGTGCAAGAAATTTAAATTTGACCATACTAACAAATGGTATATGCACAACCCAGCACCTGTCCTAGAAAATGACACGCATAAACTCCTATGGGACTTTAATATACAAACGGATCACCTAATCCCAGCCAGAAGACCAGACCTTATAATAATCAACAACAAAAAAAAAACGAGAATTTGCTAAATTGTCGACTTTACTGTCCCGGGGGACCACAGAATAAATCTGTTTACCCTTGACACGTAACTTATATTACTGAGTGTTAAACAAAGAGGGATCAAGTACAATTTTAAAAGTCTTTGGTATGACGTGACCTGGGATTAAACCCGGGTCTCGCAGACCATTGGCGATCAATAAAATGCACAAATGGCTACTATTGTATAAAGTTGCAAGCAAGATGAACCATCTCACGTATATGAATGATATCAGTTTATTTGCCGAGAATGAAAAACTAAGAAAACCTTAAATAAACTATAAAAATCTACTGCCAGGATATTGGAATGGAATGTTGGATGGAAAAATGTGCTATACTTATAATGAAAAGAGAAAAAAAGGACAACGGAAGGAAAACACAATCAGTTATTGGGAGATTCTAATAAATAGAATCACACTCATGAGATTGTCTAAAATACTGAGAAGAGTACTGGAGACTTGCTCTCACTTGGACTCCTTTCAAATCTGCTAGCAAATACTAGTGAGAAAACTTTCAAAGATTTTGAAAATAAAAGAACCAAACAATTAAATTGAAGAAAGCATTTTCTTGTGATTTTGAAGAAAGTTATATTTTTCAAGTAAATCTCGTGTATAGACGCGGTAAAAAAAAACCCAAAGCAACAGCAATAATACTGACAATATTCCCAGAATTTGATAACTATGCAACAAATAATATCCAAGTACAAATAAAGAAATATGCGCAGATGAAAATTGACATAATAATAATAATAATAATAATAATAATAAGAAGAAGAAGAAGAAGAAGAAGAAGAAGAAGAAGAAGGTGAATTTAAAATGTAACAAGAGAATCAAACGAAAAGTGATAAAAATGAATTTGCTGGTTTATTTCGTAAACAGCTTTCTCGAACGGCCATTTTTAAATAGGATAATACATCTTTAAGGAAACTGAAATAAAACCAGCCGATTTGATCAGGGCTTGTCACGATTGTTTTCCCCGATATATAATGAATGTCTCACAAGCAAAACACAAGTTTAAAGCCTATAATTGATTATGTCATATTATAAAGAAAAAATATTGCTTCCATTTCTTTTCTCATGTCTATATTCAAAATTTTCCAAGTTATTAAAAACTGTATTTTTGCTGAATTTACTTTCTGTCTTGTCGATTTTGAGTAGTAACAAAGTTGACAGTTTTCTTTTTTTCCGATATCTTTTGTTTTATAAGATTATACAGTATAATCTATTCCTAATTACATGCTTTAAAATATCTATGTTAGATGAGCGTTCTTATTTTAAATCAATATATATATATATATATATATATATATATATATATATATATATATATATATATATATATATATATATGTAATATATATATAATGAAAAAGGAAGATAATGGGGACCCATCTAGAATATCTAGACAATCGCTAGTTGCGGTAAAAAAGAGATGCATTGTCAATATATGCATAACAATGTATATTCAAAGTATTATGTCTATCTGTGTATGTCTGGCTGTCTGTCTTTTTTGGGATAGTACTATAATATAATATAATATAATATAATATAATATAATATAATATAATATATAAAAGGAATGTCTTAAAATATTCGGTATTTTCAAATAAATATATCAAACAACTTGACATAAGCCGGACGGGAGGATATTATAACACCCATATAATATATATATATATATATATATATATATATATATATATATATATGTGTGTGTGTGTGTGTGTGTGTGTGTGTGTGTCTGTGTGTGTGTGTGTGTGTGTCTGTGTGTGTGTCTGTGTGTTTCTCTCATGAAGAAAAGGCACATTTGTCTACAAAACCCGGCGACTTTTTCACAGAATAAAATAATATCTTGATATGATAGTAAAAAATGTAATTGATAAACATTTTCTTTGCAATGAAAACTTTTCTTATTGTTTATTAATTTCCGTTCATAATTAAAAAATTAAAAAATTGACAGTATCTTAAAAAATTAAGTAATTATTTTTTCTATTTATATTTCTCTACTTATGTTGTTTTGCCTGCAATCGAAACCTCAACTGTTTTCCGCTGTAAACTTGTTTTCTTTCCAGTATATACGAAAAACCCATTCCTTTTGTCAAAACCGTTTTTGGTTCATGTCAAAAAATGATATCATAAAAAGAGCTTTCAAAATGGATTATTTTTAAATTGAAAAGGTTGCTAAATTTCCAAATAGCTTTGACAGTAAATATGTAAACGATATGATAAAAAATATCCTTTGTTGTCTTTGCTATTGGCCCGTTATAATGATTAATATTATCTGCTTAACTGATCTTTGAATTGAATAGAATGGAAAAAAAAAACAGATAATATTTTAATGATACGCAAATAATACAAATACAATTACACTGAAATTTTATGCGTCTACCATTGTCAGTTTTTAACAATGCGATATATTAATTACAATGCATCTATTCAGGATTTATATATGAAGTAGACATGAGCAAACATTACTTGGAGTGCGGGAGAACATGACTCATAAACAAGTTCTTGCCAGTATATTACAGGACGTTATTTGTAATCCAATGATAAAATCAAACTATTTGGACAATAATTGCCTGAACATGGACATTACAAAAGAAAAATCCATCTTTTCTTCTGTGAGACAAGAGGTTCAAAAATATGTCAACGATGTGTATTTCTAAAAGTTGTCGGAATCTGACATTCAGATGATGATTAAAGAAATTTGCTCAGTAAAATTCGCAAAGGAAAACTAGCATCGGATTTTTATACTTATTTAAATAACCTTCGTTTTATCGAATTATTTATCTTCTTTTATTCATCCTCATTGAAAGTACGATTATAGACCATTTTATTTCGTCAAAGTGTACAAAATTAAGCTGACAATCGGTGAGTTATTGAAATAAGTACTCCTACCAACTAATATGATATAAAAAAATTGGACATGGGAATAGAGAAGAGTATCCCATGAGTTGATGGAGACATTAGGTTTATAAGTCACAAAAAGTCAATCAGAATTGTCTGGCAAGGATACAAGGCGGAATGGATGAGGTGTTTGGTTCGAAAGTGCTTCTGAGTAAAATCACCTGAAGGAGTCAGGTCCATTCCTAAATCAGGTAAGAATAACAAGGAATACTTCCTTCAGCTTAACAATTTTTATTGTTAACAGAATTGGAACAGTCTACCCCGTTGATAGAATAAAGGTTTCAGTTGTAGATTCTCTGTATACTCCCGAGTTCGACATGAAACACATGAAGGACATATCGGTCAAAAAGTTGTACGTATAACAATGAAGATAAAGTCAAAAGTCCAAATATATTTAGTGAAAAAAAATATAAACAAAGACCAACAATTGACACATCTATGCAGACTAGAAAACATACAATGTGTATTCAAAAGGTATAGAAATGGACAATGAATGAAACTTTAACCTTTTTTCAAAATAGTCCTTCAGCTATTCTAAATACATATTTTAGCACCTTTTTCCTTGAAACTCCTCTTTTGATTTAGTGAGAAACTGCACTGTCATGTTTATTTTTCATATCCTTCATATTTAATACTTTCTCGCAGAGAGAAAACTTTCAGTTTAGAAAATAAAAATAAAGCTCACAGAGAGATTTAGTGAAAGTAGAAGTTACTGTTTTTATAGAACCCTTTGTTCCAGCAAGAAATTTATGTACAAAAGATATAGACTAGCTACACGTTTTTTTTTTTTTAATTGGTACTAACTCAGTTTTATGTCGAGACAGTATCAGGATATTATTAACATTGTTCAGTCGTGCACATATCATCATCTTAGATGTAAATTTGGAAATTTTAACATTATAAAGAAATTTTCAGTTTCGGTTCTCTTGGATTCTACATAGTTTCAATACAAAAAGAGATTTCCGTTACCAGCGTTCTGTTTTGCGCCCTCGTGAAAGAATATTAGCAGATGATTTTCATGATCAGCAGGGTTTTCTAACTGGGAAGACATTTGCGATTAAATGTTTTTACTTCTTTTAATTCGGGTTTGGGTTTGGATTCAAACTAATTAAAATTTAGGAAATATTTTTTTACTGTAATAGATTTATATATCAACTAGATACACAGATTTAAACGTATTTCTTTACATGTGTGTATGTGTGTGAAGCATATATATATATATATATATATATATATATATATATATATATTTATATATATATATATATATATATATATATTGACCTAACACTGCCTCGATTAAATTGTAATTGCTCTTAATGATGACCCCGCTTTTGAAAATTTTAATCGATCTAAAATTATTCTATGACCTCTGGCAGAAAAGATTTTTCCGGCTGAATCCGCAAGAGGTGATCATGATAAAGAAATATTTGACGATATTTTGTATTTACTATTCACGCCTTTTAATTAACATTTATAAGATATGAGCTTCACGTTATGGATAAGAAATGAAAATTTAAAGATTTTAAATTGATTTTTATTTCATTTTATAAAGCTAAATTTATATCATACAAAAAACTTAACTAAGAAATTTTTCACTCTCAACAATATATTTTACCTACTCTGGTAGGGTTGTAGAATACACCGACTGCTTCTCTGTAGAGGGGTAAGTGTACTAGATATAACTCTAAACAATATGATGAGGAAGCTCCAGTAATGCCGATTCTTTGGGGAATGCAGAGTGCCCATTCATTGCCATTGCTTCCAGGTCTACTCTGGCCTGAAGTGATAGCATCCGATAGGGTCCAATCTATGGGTCAAAAAGAACTAAACTGTGTACTTATTCTTAACTGAATTGCTTGAAATAGAACTGCTTTTATATTTAAAGTGCGTACTTATGCTAAACTGAATTTTTTTTAGATAGAACTGTTTTTTACATTGAATCTGTGAACTTATGCTAAACTGATTTTTTAAAAATTGGACTGTTTTTGACATTGAAACTGTGTACTTATGTTAAACTGAACTCCTTTCAATAGAACTGTTTTGACATTTAACTATGAGTAAACAAAAACAATACTTATATTAAATTGAATTGTTTTTCCACTCGCCGTTTTTTAAAGGTACAATCCGTCAATAAAATTTACTTTTTTGGATTATCAAACTTGTGTGTGAGTTTTTTTAATGCAGAGTCCATCATTGTAGGAGAATAGCACGGGCTCTATTTAAGCTATCGCACCGGGAATAAGATGATTCGAAACCTTTTCCAAGATTATTAGTCCGAAAGTGAACGTCATAGCGTGACTGATGTTTGAACTCGTTTATTAATATATTGTATATATATATATATATATATATATATATATATATATATATATTAAGTAAGATCTGAAACTCAGAGTAGAAATTTTAGTAAGATCTGAAATTCAGAGTAGAAATTTTAGTAAGATCTGAAACTCAGAGTGGAAATTTCAGTAGTCTGTGTTATATATATATATATATATATATATATATATATATGTGTGTGTGTGTGTGTGTGTGTGTATCTTCTAATACAAACAAATACAATTTCTATACTTAGTTTCACGTCTTACTTTCGATATGTAAAACTGAGTAGAAATTTTAGTAGTTTATGTTAGAAGGCTTATATATATATATATATATATATATATATATATATATATATATATATATATGTACACGCTGCCCTCCTGGGGGTTGAGCACTCTGGTGAAGTAATTAACGGCTGCCATTTGCGTGATACAAAGCTCTTCTATATCCAATATCCGGTTTGGCAAAATGTAAAGAAACGAAAGCTACAACAAAATGCCTTATAATTCCCATCCTGACGTATGATGTTTGGTGGCTGAGCGGTATGATACTAATTGTAACATAACGTTGGGCGAGTGTCGATCCCAGCTTGAAGCCTTCTGTGTGCCTTGCCACACTGAAGAGTTGGGATACAAAGAAACAGTCTAACTGACTATGGCAATATATATATACATATATATATATATATATATATATATATATATATATATATATATATATATATATATATCGGTCTAACGGATGGAGTGTTGGCGCGGGAAACCGTGCTTCAATCCCTGGTCGAGTCATACTAAAGACCCTAAATATATACTTGATCCTTCCTTGCTTAATATTTAGCATTATAATATACGGAAAAATGGAAAAGTGGGTCAATCCAGGGAATTGAGGAGCACCCTAAACCCCGGAGTAGTGGCTATTGAAAATGCAGCATTCGGCTCGCCCGCAACTACGTTCGCTAATTTTCCGTTGTAATATATATATATATATATATATATATATATGTGTGTGTGTGTGTGTGTGTGTGTGCAATATTGCCGATATTAAGCACTAGCAGTTGGTATTACAATCTTAAACACTGTAATTATCTATCTATCTATCTATCGTGTACATACGCATTTGTATGTATAGCTATTGAATAAATATAGAGTGCAAATATCTACATTACTGTTTTCATTCATCTTCTATTCTGTTTTTCTATTTCTCGCTCCTGTTGACTTTGCTTGCACAACTGTGCACACACACACACACACACACACACACACACACACACACACACACACAGAACATATATATTTATATATATGTAAAATCAAGGAAGTTTATGGGGTTGAGAGCTGTTTCTTTTTAATGAATATATATAGAATTACAGAAGGGTCAAAGTTTCTAACCCACCTTCATTTCCGCAACGGGTGGCATCTTTGCAATAATACCTGTAAATGGACGTGGTCTGAACGATTGTGAATTGGGTTCACAGGGTCATTCTGAACACAAATCATGTTGCCCGAAGTCTTTGCCATTCCGAGCAGAAAGAAGAGAAACATAAAGATGGAGAGTTGGAAACGAAAGAAAAAACCCGAAACTACTTTCTTTTGTAGCCTCGACCTACAGGGTCAAGCAGCGTTTATTGTTTTTACGAGCAAAAAGAAAAAAAATATTTGCGTAAATCGCTTTCTAACCTCTTTCCCACCGCATATATCCATACAAGTGTTTGGACTTGCCGAGCTCGACTCACCCCCGGCCTGGTCACCCATCACATACAAAAGATGACAGCAACTAGGGCCACTCTCGATTATTGCTGATGGAAAAGAAAGTAAATAATAAGTACAGAAAATAAAAACATTCTTAAAATGTTGAACCTGCGCAAAGATCCCTTCTTCTCTCCCAGTTTTTTTCTCTTTATATCTCTCCATCTTTCTTTCTTGCAGTATGACCGAGAGGTTGTGTTATTGAAGCTAGCTTTTTGCAGAGATTAACTGACCCGACGCCTGATACATAAAAAGCCTACCACTTTGTTGCAGAGTGACAGGGTTGCGGCCGCGTCATTTTCCCGACCACATTTAAGAGTTTTGTTGATTTACGTTCCAAAAAGGATTCGCTTGTACTCACTAAAAGCGGAATAGAGAGAGAGAGAGGGGGGGGCAGACAGAGAGAAAGACAGAGAGAGAGAGAGAGAGAGAGAGAGAGCGAGTCATTTCAAGGAAAGAAAGAAAGCAAAGAGCTACAATTAAAGAAAATTACAAAATATCAATTCATCTTCTTGTTACTTTTATTCAACATAGACTTTCTTTATTAAATCAATTTTTGATTTCAACAAATATAGTTATTGTTAATGTTCGAATTACAACGTCGTAATGTTTTTTATACTATTTATTAGTATAAAAAAGTTCACAGATATGTTCGAAATTCTACGAGATAATCTTTCTCAAATGTCGGTGAATAATATCACACGCTTTCAGATCTATTTTCATTGCTATAATTCGTATCAATGTTTATCAATTATTAAAGTAGTTCATCCCATTTTAAGGAATATTCTTTGGATATATATATATATATATATATATATATATATATATATATATATACAAAATCGTTTCCACTTAGACCAAATTGAACCGAGAAAGAACAAAAAATAATCTACGAAACGTCGTTAATAAATCGGCTACAACCACAAAAGATTGTGTAACTACTGAGTATGCTTTCTTTCATTTAATATGCAGTAAATACAAAAAAAAAAATGAAAGAAAGGTTGATTACAGCTGGCCAGATATATAAAAAAAACTTGAGGACAAAAAGAAAACGCTTATCAAAACATAGAGCAACAATGGAAAGAAAAACAACCATATGGATACTTCAAGCAACAAGGAAATTGTACATGAAATGAACGAAATGGAACTCTGAAGAAGCAATTCTCTTTTTATAACAGCACAAAATAATTCCATCAGAATTCATAATTTCAAAGCAAAAATTAATTGTGCGTAAGAAAATTCCAAATATATGTTATGAAAGGTAGAGACGGAAAACATAATCACCTAATAAGCAAATCCAACAATCTGCTAAAAAAAAAAAAAAAAAAAAAAAAGAAATACAAAACAAGGTACAGCTTAGGTGGGAAGGGGGATTTACTGGTAATTATGTAAGGGACTTAAGTTTGGCCATTATGTCAAATGGTATATGTATAAATCTGAATCTGTTCAAGAAAAAAAAAACGCATAAAATTCTCTTAGAATTTGAAAAACAAATGGACCCCCAAATCCTATCAAGAATGTCAGACCAAAGAACTTTTTATTTAGAGCTTTTTTGCGTTCGAGTAAAAATTTAAAAGTAAAGATAAAGAAAGTGAAAGGATAGAAAAAGTCATGTATTTTGCCAGAGAACTAAAAGAACACAGGAACATGAAGATGACGGTGATATGCATTGAACTCTTTGAATAGTCACCAAGAAACTAGAAGAGAGAGATTGGGGAATTAAAGTTTAGACGAATAATCGAGACGATCCAGGTAACATCAGTGTTAAAATCAGCTTGAATAATTTGAGGACACGTGAAGACCTGATGTGATTTGTTATTACTTAGACTTCAGTGAAAAAACAATCTAAATAGTTTTTTTACGGAAGTTTGAGTGATAACAAGTCACCTCAGCTCCTCTGGTCTCCTCTAAGAGTAAGTGAGACAATCCGCAACAAAAAATAAACCATCTTATGTTCTTTGAGGATATCTGCATTTTTGTTAAAAAAACGAAAGAGGGGGAAAAAAGAAAGAAAAAAACCCAGAAACAATCAATAAACACAAAAGAAACTGGAAATCCTTGAACAAAAAGTCAACATATCAACCCAAGTCATATGGGTGCAATTTGAAATTTTGAAATACGCGAATCCTCTAAAAGAGCTGAAACGAAGGAAGAAATGAAACAATCTATACAAGAAAGCAATAAAACACTCAGATAAAACAAAAGTAAAAATAACTGAAAATATTTGAATATTCAATCAAAGAAACAGAAAGGAAAGAAAAAGTCAGAATGGTTTACATTAGAAGGAAAATACAAATAGTGAAAAGTAAACTCTGCAGTAAGAAACCAATCAAAAATTAATTAGCTGATCAGTGTCCGTTGCAAAATATTCTGAATCCTAAAGAGAAGAATGAAAGAACTAAGAAACATGGAACCCAGAACTACTAAACTGTTGTCGATACACAGAAGATAGGGAGGATGAACTATATATTACAAAAAATGAGGAATGAAACTCACCAGCATTGGGAAATGTGTGAATATAGCAAACAAGTGAGTCGAAGAATATACCAAAAAGGGCAAAAAATGATAATTGTAGCGGATAATAAGAGCAATAACAACCAAAGTAGCACAAAAATAAACAGCCAATAACAATCATAAAATAAAGAAAACTGAAGGGCGAAGAAAAACAAGTTTACGTTATTTCAGTAGGTAAACTAAGGAAATCGCGTAATACATGACTTTGACATTGTAAATTAGAGGAAGGCGAAAGAGAGAATATACTCTTTAAGGACAAAAGCAACAAATAATGCCATACGACCGAATTACGAGAAATATAAAATAGATGAAAGAATAGCAATTCTAAATTATGCTGAGAGATGCAGACACACTGACAGAGTGCGGAAAACATTCACATAATTTGCTGAGAAATGGCACAGAAGGAGTACAAGAGTTGGTACCTCTGTGTGGGAAGATGATCCACTGGTAATTGTACAAGCGTGTTAGTTTGGAAATAGACACAAATGTTATGCACATAGAGCAGATATCAAGTACTTCAATAGTTGCTACTGCAAAAATTATCTTCATTATCCAGAAATTCTAAAACTTTTCCATAAAACTATGGTATTTTGAACTTGTATTGAGATTAATCTTGAGTTATGGTGGAGATAATTGATTTGATGGATTCCTATAAAAAGCGTATAAGAAAGCAACATGCAATATGAATTTTATTCCAGTAGACAATGTATTTTTTTCTTAATTGCTAATGCTGTTAAATTATAGAAATTGATTATCATTTCTTTTAAACTGTAAATAACATTATCTAAAAATGGGTTGATTTGAACATTTTCATTTATAAACGATCCAAAATGAAGTTATTGAAATATGAAAAAAATGTTTAGAAGTGAGTAAATTTTAGAGCTGTTTTACTGTGATGAAAATAAGTTTCACGTATCAACTCCAAATATAACCTGGCATCATGTTTCGTTTAACACTCCTGGTTCACAAAATCAAAGTTTGAAGAAAGAAATATGTCATTTCCATCGACATGGTATTTTTAATAGAAAAATAACACTTTCTTTTAAAGTTACATCAAATACTGAATTAAGTGATATTTGCGCCTTGAAATAGCTAACCATCTATTTTGTTATTAATTTGTCATTATGTAAAGATCATGGGTTTGAATTCTTCTTATATCAATCTTCCAGAATTATCTAATACCAAAGCCATTGTTGTAGAAGAATATTAGTAATACCATTTAATCTACAGATTGAGAAATTAGAGGATTTCATATCTTTTCCAAGAGTATTCCGAAAGTAAATGTATAAGGGTGACTGGAGTTTTAACTAGCTTACCGTGAAACAGCAGTCCAGCACTTTAGCCATTATGCTACCGGGTCTCCCTCTTAACTATCTTATGTTATTGCGTTGGTACTCAACGAAGAAATAGAACTGAATTCAGAATTCTCATTTATTTCTGAGTTTAAAAATATATTTCATATGTTAAATCCCGTAGAGATTCAAGATTTTTTTCCAGTTGTCATGATTCTATATATGTATCTTGATAATGATCTTATGCTGCTAATACTGGCACTTTTATATACAAGACAAGATCTGTTGACCGTTATCCTAATACTAAATTCTACATGAGATTTTCACTGTATAATACGATAACGTATTGATATATATAATGTTTTAAGCACATTGACAAGAAAGAAAATTTTGGAGAAAATAAATATTTTAGTGCAAAATAAATGATATTTTAGTTATTAACTCTTGAATGTTGACGAAACAACATACGTATCTCCTTTGTCTACCTGGGATTGAACCCCGGTAATAATAAGAGTTTAATCTCGCAAGTCATATCTTTAAAAGATATCCGTTTACATCTTTAAACATCTGTTCCTTGATTTCAAACTCTGAAAGACTGATCTGATCCTTTTATGTCACAGAATGGCTTGAAACTTATTTATTTAGACGTTGCCATTAATCCATTTTATCAGCATGATCTTTCAAACATTGACTTAAGAAAACGACATAAAGATGTTGTTTTACAAATGTAACTGGATCATAACAGTTTCGTCACGTGTAAAAATATGTTGAATTACTAAGAAAAGTCAAATATCCAATTTTCTATGGATTGAGACATTACGAATTTTCTGTGGTTTCTCCTTTAAGTTGCCTGGCATTTCAATCAGTTGCGTCTTGACCTCAATAATTGTTTATACTCTACTCTCATTTTTAACGGACGTAAGACGTAAACGATGTATTCTTTAATTTCTGACAGTTTATTTTTTAAGTAAATATTACAGTCATTGCAAAGAAATAGGCCAACGAAGAAATTTATAAACAAATTCCGGATGATTTTATGCATGTTTTTTCCGGGTTCGAGAAATTTCATGATAAAATGCATTCTTGTTAGATTGACTCTTTAATTCATTTTTGCTATACACTTAAATGTTGTTTTTTACTTTATCATTAAATGAAAATTTATCTCAACAAGAGACAACATGAATGTGAAATAAATTACAGAATATAGGAACCAAATATAAAAGTAAATTCATTGTGGAAGAAAATCAGTCTATCAGTGACAAGAATCGGGGATATAAATTGGAAACTGGTGTGTAGATATGAGATAGACTGCAGATGTAAAGTCCATTCGTATAAATCGAAATTAAAACGTATATTTACTTTCTTAAAACTCCATGCGGCAATCATAAAGTAGGGTGAGTATCTGTGGAGTAATGGGTAACGTGCTGAGCTGCGGACTCTAAATAAAGGAAATTGAACATCAGTTACCCTATTACGTTCACTATCAGACTAATACTCTATGAAAATGTAAGAACTCCCTTATTTCGTGAGCTATGGGTTATATAATATTTCTGCTGTTCTTCAGTAAGGATTAATTTGGCATTAAATAACCCATGAAGATTGACATACTCTTGAACGAAAAAACCAAATAAATCATATGTTTCTGTTTCTATAAATTTCAGTTTGTGAAATCAGTGGCTTCTGGTAAATGTATATGTTTTCAAGTATTAGAAAATATAATTTTGTTCTAAAAGTATTAAGTATCAAAAAACACATAAGTACTCAGAAGAACAATTTATTCCAGTAAGACCGAAATTAAAACCAAAATTCCTAAACCGATAGATTTGTTTTAGACGAACTCATCTAAAGGTAGTCAATTACAAAGAAAAATAATTACAATAGAGATGCATCATTGAAAATATTTTTTTTCATTTGCTAAAACCATCATTAGGTCTAAAGACTAATCATTTAAGTATATGTTAGTTGGATTCGGAACTTTACCTTTTGTTCGTGCGATTTTGAAATTTACCTTAAAGGTACAATTATAGAAAATATTCTACAATTTATTTTTTATTTGACAATCTCTATTTTGAAGCAAGAGCACAATGAAAAAGTGACTTCCGTAATATACTAACATTCATAAAGATATCTCTATACTTAACTATACTTTATGAAGCAGTTTTTTATATTTTTATTTATTCATTCATTTTCATATTTTCCAATTTTCCTATTTTCTATCATTATTAAGTTGCAAATTGAATTGGAAATCTAGAACATGTTGACGCGTTAAGTAGTGCTTTTTAAAAATGTTTTATGCAAATAGTTTACATTTATAATCAAATGAGAATCCTACTGGGTGAATTTATATTCTCTGAATTGTAGTGGATGTTGATTATTGCACACATTTTCATGTGAAAGAGAGACTGATCGAATGTTAAAACTCTCATTTTGGTGTTATAAAGACTTTTTTCGTCGGATATTTATGAAGGCTTTTTTTTCAACATGTGACATTTTTCTCTCAGATGAGAGATGGTTTACTTATTAGAAAATTCTACATGAGAAATATTTTCTCGAACCCAGATTAAAATACTAAAGACAAATACGTTGCCTATGTATTCTCTATGGAATGTTTAACATCTTGATTCTGTATAAGTTACTTAATTTATTTTAAAAACACAATTTCGACTTGTCAAACTCAGCGGAATCGACTATCATAATAACCTCAATAAATGAAAAAACAATCAATCATGCGGCTATTATCTTGCCAGGATGTTTTTTCTTTGTAAGGTTGAGACAAAGAAAAAAATAATGAGCAGCTAAAATATTCCTCCCATCTTTGCAAGAAAGAGTAAAAAATAAAATAAGCGAATATAATAAGAAAAAGAATGAACAAATGAAATACAGATCGAAAAATTGAAAGAATTAAGGAACAAACAGCAGAAAGAAAGAAAGAAAGAAAGAAAGAAAGAAAGGAAAATATTCTCTCTTTATGACAAGACCAAAAGAAAGCTGAGGAAAAATCAGTTATTATATTCTTGACCGAGTTAAACGGTAAGAAAGCGCAGGAGGCGAATAAAGAGTCAAATGAAGGGCCAAGAAATAATAATGAGCGACGTTTTCCTTAAATTGAGGGCCAACGGACAGCGGGCGGTTGTAATAAAGCGGGAGCCTATCGTCACCCTTGACCCAGGTCCGTTGCATCTTCATCCATCTCAATCCTTTAACAGAATAAGAGATTAGAGGAATTAGGAGCGCTAGCCAATCCAGTTATTCAGCTAGATGATGGTGAATTACAGACACGAGCAGACTCGAAGGGAGACAACTCACAGAATTTCTATGACACTGTAATTCATATAAGCGTTAAAATGATCATGCTTACGCACGAGCAAGAACGCCTGTCGTGGTGGACTGATTAGCAATTTACTTTTGCAAATCATTGCTATTTCGAGCCTCACTGAGTGAATAACTGCTATGGTCTTATGTCAAATTATACTGAAAGTTATAAATGCCTGTATACACACGTAAATGACAGAATTCCTTGGGAAACTTATTGCAACAGAGTTGAATATGATATCGTGTATTTATACAAAGATGTTTGAGTGTAAGTGAGCAAAACAAATCGAAACAAGAAATCTCTCTCACTCTCTCTGTCTGTCTGTCTGTCTGTCTCTATCTATCTATCTTTCGAGAGAGAGAGACAGAGAGGTAGATGTTCAGTTAAGAGAAATGTATATTCAACTGCAGCTTCATTATAAAAAAGAAAATCAGAGTTTTTTTTTGTATATTAATTATGCTTCATGTTTTTTTTCAAACTATCCATTTGTAGTCCAAAATTATCTCCTCAGCTCAAATGAAGACGCAAATAGGAGTGGAGAACGCGAACTACGTAGGGTGACGGATAATTATCAGGGCGGAAGACTGATTACTATTTACTGAAACCGTCTGGCAGCCACAGTAAAGCAGCTCAAACAATGGGGTGATGGTTGGTGAGGAGGTGACTCAAAAACGACAACAACCTTCTTAAACACAGATCCCCCCACTTTATTTCCGTTTAGGTTCTTGGAAAGGTGGAACCCGAGTCATTTGACATGAAGATATTAAGTTACGTCTACTTTCAGGACTTCGTCATCTCTCTACGGTTTTCTTTGAACAATCTGTCTGACCTCGTTCCAGGCTCCTTTTGGTTCGTCTCTGCGTTCACCTTAACGATTTCTCTCTCTCCCCTACAAATCTCTCACTACATTAGCAAGCGTACATATCTCGAGGATGACACGCCACTCGAGTAAATGTGGTGACCAAAAGCTTTGATTTTGAATTATATATATATATATATATATATATATATATATATATATATATATATATATATATCACTGTTTCCACAGCCACCTCTCAACTACCTGACCGATGTAACTACATACAATCCACGTTTATAAAACTTAGCAAGTGATCTCATTACAAAACAAAATGTAATGCTAAACATATACAATGTAACCTATAAATAGACAATTATAATAATATCATTATGAAGGGTAAATACACATAAGAATCGTTAAAAACCCAATCCTTTTACTCTGCGGGTGGCATTGTTCTTATGAAAAGCCTGCTAGGTTATGATATTATATAAACATAGAAAAAGCCTTCATCAAATGATGATTCTAAGGTCAGGCATGGCATCATTAGATTTAATCAAAAACACCTTATTAATATCTAAGCATACTTGTTTTCTGTCACATCATGGGATGATCTTCACTCTTGATGTAACAAAGCGTTAATTCAACGATGCAATATCTAATGTAACATTTGAATTAATTGACTAGATAACACATCAGTGCACTGAACGATAATAGAATTTCCGTCAGATTTAAGTGCGCAATCAGTGTACAAGATCTCTATAAGGAATCGTTAATTTAATGCTGTTAATTCAAGAGGAGATGACAATGTCAAATTAGATTGGAAAGTCGAGACAATGGTTTTTACAGTTCAAGTTGAAAGGTTTTTTTTTTCTAAACTGGTAATGTAAACCGTACTGATAAACAAAGTAATCATGTATATTGACGGAAACTCTTGACTCTAGATCTCTTAAACTGACTTACTATCTCAGAATACTCTTTACAGCATTATTGACGAGTTTTCTTGAGATGGTATTGCACTGTTTTCTGGTGTAATAAGTACATATCCCATTTGTTCATGACATGGTCTTTCTCAGCGGTCACTAGTCTTTGCAAGAGACATCACTAAAATTTCCTCCACTTTCTTCTTATATGTTTTGTAGATTTTTAACATAGTCTGTAAGAAGATCGGCAATAGCTATCAAAATAATCGACAGTTTTCTCCGCAACTATGTTTTACTATCTATCAAATCTATTTCGTATTTGATACCGATAAGCCCCCGATGACGCTACACATTCCATTACTTGAGATGTGATATCACATTCTCCGCAAAAAATAAGAAGCAAACAGCAAGCGGACAAAAAATCAAGCAGGAATGTAATTTTTCTATTGATTCTTTTACCAAACAGTATATCTTTTAACGGTTCAAATTAGCACTTGTTGTAATTTTAGCCGCTATCAAAACTAATCAATCTAAAAAGACGAGATTGATGCCGCTCAAACAACTGAAAAACGCCCTGAACAAAAACAAATAAATGAATAAAATAAAATAAAGTAAAAAAAGACGACAGAAAAAATGTATAACAAAGCAGGAAGAGGGACAAACAAGGTAGTTTCTTTATTTTGCATTAATTGACTTTGGCCATATGAGAAGGACATTTTAGTGAAACAAAAGCTCGGAAGTTGGGCAAATTGAATTAAGAACCTGTGTATATTAAGTTTATGCGTTTCAAAAGAGATTTTGCCGTACGGGAATCGAGAAAAATACGCCCATCAAATGACGCACTTATCTATATGGGTATATATGGTTTATATCAAATGGGACGAGAAAAATGTTCGGCTGATATGAAATGATTTTGTTTTCTTTTAATACTTGATGGTAAACACTGCATGTCCTGATGTTATTGTGTCAATTCTATCTTTTTATCAAACCATTATTTATTCATGAATTGTCTTAAACAAAAATAGCAGTGATTCGAATCAGAAAACTAAGGTTAAACATATAGCTATTGGACGAAATTTGTCCACCTCTTATCCTTACGTTTACTCTCTTTTGACAAACACACACACACACACGCACACACACACACACACACATATATATATATATATATGTGTGTGTGTGTGTGTGTGTGTGTGTGTGTGTGTGTGTGTGTGTGTGTGTGTGCGTGTTTATCTTGTTGTCAGTTGGTTTTATAGCATATGAACGTTTGTTGATTTGTTTCTGTCGAAGTCATTATAATTTGGAAGCAATTGTTTAGTTTGATAGCAATCATTGTAATCAAAGAAAGCTTCAAACATTACTCCTAATACAAATAATTTGTACACAGTTATATGTTTTTGAGCATTCCTCTGGAATAATAAGTTGTATGCATATATTATTTTAAGTATTCAAAGTAACTTGACAAGCTTAATAATTAGCAGTCTAGACATCTAAGGTAAATAATTTCTAACAAATGTATTTGACAAGAACTTTACCACGTGCGTTAGAGTAGAGCAAAGCATTATGATATCGATAGGATAACTTAGCACTTCCCAGAGTTCTCTAAAAGCATTTTAATGATAAACCCAGCAAACACACATACACACACACACACAAACACACACACACACACACACACACATATATATATATATATATATATATATATATATATATATGTATATATACGAAGATCATTAAATAAGTTTCCAGACTTTTTTCGTATGAGCACTTTTATTGATAGTACACGCATGAAACTCTGGTCCCCTTCAAAGCAATCTCCTCCGTATGCAATGTACTTGTTGTACCGTTCCAACAACTTCTGGAAGGCCCCATTGAAGTGTTCTTGTTTCTGACGGAAATCCTATTATCGTTCACTGCACTGATGTGTTATCTAGTCAATTAATTCAAATGTTACATTAGATCTTGCATCGTTGAATTAACGCTTTGTTACATATAGAGAGATCATCCCATGATGTGACAGAAAACAAGTATACGTGGATATTACTAAGGTGTTTATTTTTTTCGTCACAGCATCTTTCATCTCCACAATAGTCTTATAATGACAGCTTAGAGAATAAGCAAAACTCACAGTGAGCAAGGTCTGGACTATAGGGAGGCTTAGGAACTGTCTTGGTGCCTATCTTGGTCAAATAGTCTGTGACAAGAATGGAGTTGTGGACTGGTGCATTGTCCTGATGGAAATGCCACTGACCCGGTTTCAAGAGTGCTGACTTCTTCCGACGGAGTTTCTTCCTGAACTCCCATAAAACCTCAACATAGTGTAATAACGGTGTAATAAAACGGTGTAATAACGGTGTAATAATAACGGTGTAATAAAAAACGTTGTATTATGAGGATAATTCCTACACGTTAAAAGTCCTATTATCTTTTTTTAATTTTTTCCCCTATTTCATCTTATAATGACTATATATGTTTGCATATTTTATCTATTAATTTTAATTGTATTTTCTATTAGGAAAATATTAAATTGATTAATTCAATGTTCTATCTTGTAAAGAATTATGGATTAATATATCAATATGCAGAATTAAGGATAAATAAATCACTTAATTAAAAGTAGATACATTCATAATTCTAATGATATAGTAAGTTAAATTATACCAAGAACTTTGTTCTATGTCTACATGCTGCAATCATTTCTCTTCTTGATGTATTTTTTTAAATTAAAAATCTTTAATATAAATACTTTCTCTTCTAAGCATAAATTACACTTACCCTGTAAACTATTTGTCGAGGACGATCCTTTTATGATTTTTTTCAATTCATAACAGGCGATAGTCCTAGTTCTTTTAGATCCCAATAATTCTTAGATAGGGTAATTTGATTTCTTAATGTTTGATTTCTAAATGACTGTCGATGGTTATAATATGTAAATTTCCAGTTAATGTTTGTTATACCTATGAAAGTCTTATCAATATTATCATTTTCTCAAGCTGAATCGTTGGTCTGATACACAATATTATTAAGGTTACATTTGTTTTCTTCGGGGTATTCATGTTGTATTCTTCAATTACCAAGTAAACCTCTGGCCGGCTAGGGTAGGATTTGGAAGAACAGATAAGGATTTATAAGACCAAAATATCCATCCTTGATCGCCCTTCGGGGCCCGTGACGCAGCGGATAGAGGTGTTGAGTCTGCGGTTCCGTTGTCAGAAGATAACGGTTTCAAATCCTACCCAAGCCGGCCAGAGGTTTACTTGGTCAAAAACGTGGTGCGATAGACAACAACTATGGAAGGCAGTAATTACTGGGGATACGGTTACAAGACTCAGCATTCCTATCCGAGGTTGCGGTAAAATCGCCTGAAGAATGCCAGAGGTGAAATTTGGCCGAAACGTAGTGAAAGAAGAAACAATACAAAAATTACCAAAATGAGGAAAAAAAGTCCGCAATAAATAAAAATTAATTCTCAAACATATTCATGCAATGATAATTTGGATGATACATGATCATATCTATCTATCTATCTATGTTTTGTGTATCAGAGAAAATTCAACAGAATACGTGCACACTACTTGCAGAAAAAAAAACAAAAGATCAACAATCATTATTTATTTCTATTTCAAAATTCGGTAAATTAATAATAAAGAAATACATGAGATACAAGATTAATGCGAAAACTCAATATTTTGCTTCGTCATTCACTTGCAAAATACTAACTTTTGTTTTCAACTAAATGACTTTTGTAGATGCATATATTTATCTAAATTTTTGGAAAAAATTAAATAACTTTTCAACAATGTGTATTAAGGCACATTTTGCTGGTTGGCCAAAAAGGTGCACTTTAATAGGAAATCTTTTTAAACTTGAATAATTATTAAAGCTATCGATATACGAGGTGCATACGATAAGTTTCCAGACCTTTTTCGCAAGGGCACTTTTATTGATAGTACACACATGAAACTCCTCCAGCTGTAATGCACTTTTACCGTTCCAACAACTTCTGGAAGGTCCCATGGAAGTCTTCTTGTGTGAGCGTGTCAATAAGCTTAATCTCAGCCTCTTTCATCTCCTCCATTGTCTCATAACGACAACCTCTGAGCTTAGGGAATAACCCAAAAGTCAGAGGGAGCAAGATCTCGACTATAGAGAGGCTTAGGAATTGTCTTGATGCCTATCTTGGTCAAATAGTCTGTGACAAGGGTGGAGTTGTGGACTGGTGCATTGTCCTGGTGGAAATGCCCCTAACCCGATTTAAAGAGTACTGCTCTCTTCCGACGGAATTTCATCCTGAACTCCCTTAAAACCTCAACATAGTAACCCTAACCCTAACCCGTTGGCCAATCGACTCTGGTGTATTGACTTCCTTACTCCTCCGACACCTCTCATCATCCATCACAGACTATCTGCCTTCCTTGGATGTCTTATGTCACTCAAAAACTGATGCTCGATTCATGCAAGATGGTCGAAAAGCAGTCTGAAGCATTCCATACGTTTCTGTGGCATTTTTTCCAAGTTTATTGCATATCATTCTTCTAAAGTGTCAGATTGTATTTTTATAATTCACCAGCTGTGACAATCAGGCTTTAGTAGGGTCGATTCCAATTGCTTCTGTAGCTGTTCATTTGAAAAATTGGTCAGTCATCTCATAAGATATATCGCAATAAGATATTGACTTTTCAAGAATGTATGACAATTTGAAATGCCAATACGAAAAAAGTCTGGAAACCTATCCTATGCCCCTCGTACATATGATATATATACAAATAGGTGATTAAATTATTAGATTGAAAGGAGAGAATTAAATATATTCATCCATTTTAGATCTTAATTTTTAAAATAACTTATTTTTCATTCAAACCTATTTATATTAAAGTAAGATATAAAAATTGGTCAACTTTTCTATGGTAAAAAAAATTGGTAATTTATAAAAAAACTTGAAGAAATGAACAGGCAACAGTTATATATATATATATTATATATATATATATGTATATATATATATATATATATATATATATATATATATGTGTGTGTGTGTGTGTGTGTGTGTGTTTGTGTGTGTGTTTGTACGTGTGTGTGTGTGTGTGTGTTTGTGTGTGTGTTTGTGTGTGTGTATGTGTTTGTGTGTGTGTGTTCACTCAAGAAGAACTCGACTCGGTTCTTAGAAAAATTAAAAGTAGGAAAGCTGCAGGGCTGGACGAGATTCCCCCAGAAGTATACTAGACCAGACAATTCGACAACATACTGCTCCGACACTATCAAAATAGGATAGACAGATGGATGAAGGGATGCATCCTCCCCTTCCCTAAAAAGGGTGACCTCGGATTAGCCAAGAACTACCGAGACATAACATTTACATCCATAGCAGCCAAAATTTACAATGCCCTTCAAGCATATTATTATTTGTCGACTTTACCAAGACCTTCGATTCCATTCACAGAGGAAAGATGAACAAATCCTACAAGCATACGGCCTACCTAAAGAAACCGTAGCAGCAATAACGATTCTCTATAGAAACACCAAAGTGAAAGTACGTTCACCAGATAGAGACACAAAATACCTCGACATTGTAGCAGGAGTACTACAAGGAGACACTCTAGCCTCTAGCCCCATACCTCTTTATCATCTGTCTAGATTTCGTGTTTACAACATCGATTGATAAAATCAGAGAAAACGACTTCGAGCTGACAAAGAATAAGCAGAGGCACCCACAAAAACAATTACCGACGCCGACTACCGCCGATGACATAGCGATACTTGCAATACACCCAACCAAGCCGAAACACTAGTGCATTGTTTGGAACGAGCCGCTGTAGGCATTGGCCTCCATGTCAATGCACACGAAACGGAATATATGTGCTATAATCAAACAGGCGACATCACCACACTAAAATGAACCCCTCTGAAACTAGTAGACAAATTCACCTACCTAGGGAAGCAGCGTCTCATCAACCGAAAACGACATCGACCCACGGCTAACGAAGGCATGGACAGCTATCGATAGGCTATCAGTCATCAGTCATATGGAAATCAGACCTGACCGATAAAATGAAACGCAGTTTCTTCCAGGCAGCAGGCGTATCTATTATGCTGTACGGATGCACTACTTGGACGCTAACTAAACGGTTTGAGAAGCTAGACGGCAATTACACAAGGATGCTGCGAGCAATATTGAACAAGTCCTGGCGGTAACACCCAACAAGAATTATTTTAACATTACATCAATCTCATTCAGTCTGTATGAAGTTGTGATAATTTTAAATATCCCAAAACTTCATAACTCCAAGTCAACAATCTTTTAAAAAATTTAACTAGTTTTCATTGACCAATCTTATGTTTAGGATTTTTGTCTTTTGAAACTTATTCTAAAAGTTAATCAAACGAACTAGTCAGTAAAGAACTTTTGTGAGGAATGAAAAGTGCAGTTGTTGTCTAACAAATATGCAATCACAGTATTTCGTATATTTTGTTTACAAAGATGAAATTCTTACAAAAGATATATGCATGTCTAATTCATTCCAGTATAAATTTTTACTTCGCTGGAGAAAAGTTATTCATTCAAAATCGGAGTCAAAGTAACTTCAGACAATCGTTTTAATTTATATCTTAAATAACAACATTTAAAATCTTTGTTGAAGATTTCGAATTGAACAAATAAATATCGAAGTCTCTATTGTAACAATTAAGAATTGTTTGCATTTCTTTCATGTGACTTTCATATTGCATGAACTATTCAACAATCTGATAACCAAAAAGTGAGAAAGATAAACACTCGAAATGTCTTTAATCGTGGAATAGTTCTCATCATATATGACGAGATTGAATAAGTGTAGCTCGGCATATCTGCTTGTTTGAGATTATGACATTGATTGGCAAATAGAGTAAGCAGAAGTATTGTTTGAGATTATGACATTGATTGGCAAATAGAGTAAGCAGAAGTATTGTTTGAGATTATGACATTGATTGGCAAATAGAGTAAGCAGAAGTATTGTTTGAGATTATGACATTGATTGGCAAATAGAGTAAGCAGAAGTATTGTTTGAGATTATGACATTGATTGGCAAATAGAGTAAGCAGAAGTATTGTTTGAGATTATGACATTGATTGGCAAATAGAGTAAGCAGAAGTATTGTTTGAGATTATGACATTGATTGGCAAATAGAGTAAGCAGAAGTATTGTTCAACTTAAACCGATCAAGTCATTCGAGTAAACGAATGAGTGTAAGAAAGAAAAAAAAATGAAAACATGAGTTCCATTTCAATTTTCTGTTGAATATCATATTACATTTCGTGTGTTATTTAATACCAAATCCATCCTTAAAGAAGAATAGGAGTGGTATTATTTAACCTATACTTGAAAAGATAAGGCCCTTCATACCTTTCGTAAGATTATTAGTCCGAATGGGAACCTAATAGCGCAACTGGGGTTAGAATTCGCTTACCAAGATATTGTAATTTAGAACTTTAGTTTCTGCACCACGAGACTCCTCCTGCACTGAAGCTAGTTTCAAAGACAATATATATATATATATATATATATATATATATATATATATATATATATATATATATATATATATATATATATATATATGCGTGTGTGCGTGCGTGTGTGTGCGCATACATGTGGAAGAAAAGTTGCCGATGATCAAAGCTACAAAAATGAGATCAATGATTCAATAGAAAAGAGCGGGACCAAAATCTCATGTATACTAATCATGTTCTTTTTGAATACGTTACTTCAGGTTCCATGTGGATCTTACAGTCGGCAAACGGGAAAAGGAGAAAACATGGCTTGTCAACTGTACTTAAGGTTAGTGGATTTTGTCACGTGACATGATGTGCACGTGATTCACATTCACGCACATTCTAAAAATTTATTAATTTATTGATTATTGAAATATCAAGAGTCTAAATAAGCGTTAGATACATCTTGAAATAAGTCTTGTGATAACTGACACAAACAATGCTAACGTTTACAGTAAGAAAACTACTTAATTTTTTGTTCAACAAGTTATTTTTTTCTGAATATTCTAAATTACAAAATTTTTCTTTCAGATATGATCAGTAATAATTATTTCCTCATTTATATGCTTGATTTTTTTTGGTCTTTTTTCACTTGATTCATTTTTATATAAGGGTGACTTGCTTGTTTTATCTTTATTCCCCCTTACATACAGGGTATAGCATATGCTCTTTAACACACTTTCAATTTAAATTGCGCATGCGAAAAATAGAGTACACATAGCGGATATACATATTTTGTGGCTAAACTATTACTCTTACTTCATGCCACATTTTACTTCTTGATTCTTCGTCGTTTAGAAAAAGCAAATTTGAAAGAGAAGCGATTTGGTGGAGAAAGCACAACACGAAATGTTCAACGTAATGAAATAACATTATAGCTTTCATCACACACACACACACACACACACACACACACACACACACACACACACACACACACACACACACACACACACATATATATATATATATATATATATATATATATTCACTCATCCCACTTATACGCACACACAAGGCTAGAAACCGTGACAACTGAAGTCATTATTAGTATCTTAAGGAAAACCATGATGTCAGAAATACATTAAGCACTAATATATGAAATAAAAAAGATGAAATACCGAATTCAAAATCATTTACAGGCCGATTCATCTTAAAATATTCATTTTTCTTTCATTGAACCAGTAAAAAATTGTATATATATATATATATATATATATAGAGAGAGAGAGAGAGAGACAGACAGACAGACAGACAGACAAAGTCAGAGACAGAGACAGAGACAGAGAGACAGAGACAGAGACAGAGAGATAGACAGACAGAGTCAGAGACAGAGACAGAGACAGAGAGCTTCTCCGATATTATCGTGCAAAAATAAACTAAAATACAACTCAATTTCTCAGAAAGTTCTGAACAAATTCTGTCGAATTTAAACTCCTCTATTTCCCTCCATATAAAATATTTAACTAAATTTCTTCCCATTTTTAAAGGTTAGTTTTTGAGATATTTGGAATTTACGAAAATGAACTGACTGAAGTAGCTTCACAGATTTAAGCACTGTTAGTTTAAGACCTCTGAAATCTAATTAAAATTATTTTTTTCTTTTTGTCCATAACATATGTTGGAACATAGCTAAAAGGGAAGGATCTGAAAACTGCAGCGAAACAGAAAATAATAAAGTTATTGAGAGATATCAAAGAAGCTTTGCGGTGATCACTGTACGATAAAGAAGCTGTTGAAAAGTAACTAATTTGAGAAATCAAAACGAAGGAAGGAAAACGCTTGAATAACTTATTTCCTCGAGATAAGCGTAAACTAAAGCGACTTGTAACGAAGCAATCTCTTTTGACATACACTCAGATCTTTGAAATGCTGGGATTTAAAAATAGTCTAGTAGAAGAAAAGTTGTAGACGAGTGTGTGAATTGGTATCTGCAACAAAAATCTCCTGAGAAATTACCTCTCACTAAAGTAAATATCTTAACAGGTCAATTCTGGGCCAAGAAATTGGCTTTTTAATATTTATTTTTCCGGAAGGATCTCAAGTGAATTCGACGGACTTGATGGATGGACCAAAGAATATCCAATTTTATCCAATTTAGACGTGCTTGCGGCTAAAAGAAGGCAACAAGAATTCAGTTGTTTGATGTGGGCTGGAACTGTCAACCAAATCATTGTTGGACAATAATAAAGTCGATGAAAGAGTTAAACCGAACCATGTTAACTAGAGCGATTTAATGGGCAAGCATTTCTTTGCATACTACGAATTCCACTCTTGAAGTTTCAAAATGAAGTATGAATTCATGCACGACAATGCTCCTTCTCATGTATCTTAGCTTATTTGAGAATTCTTTGAGCATGAAAGATTTAAAGAGAGAAGATAATGTCATCGCTAAAAACAAGTCTTGATCTGAATCCGATGGAAAATCTATGGTCCATTGTGAAGATGAAATTATATGAAGGTGGCAAACAATATTACTGAAAAACAAATCATCAAGTTCCCTGATTATTTTTCTTTCTCTCACCATTCGTTTCTATCGTCTGTCTCATCTGCATCCAGTGTCCAATATGAGTTGTTGTAGGAGTCCTTAAAATAACGTCACTTACGAGCTCGTCGTTACTTCGTCGTTGGCAGTGTCCCATAAGTTTTGTTCTTTGTACTTGGATGGCTTATGAGATCGGAGGTAAGTGGTCGAACAACTGCCGTTTTTTTAGGTGTTGCTTCCAAACTTTGTTCAAAACAATACGTAGCATTCTTGTGTTGTTCCTATCTTGCATTTTCTCAGTTTCATTTGCGTCTTGGTTCTGCATCTATTCAATAATCCTGACAGCTTGAAAGAAATCCTGTTTTATTTTATCAGAAAGATCACATTTTTTTTTTATGATCGAACCCTGTCAATAGCAGTTCATACCTTCACTCTGCGTATCTTCTCATCACTTTTAGTCGATGAGATATTGTTGCCGAAGTATATGAACTGGTCTTCTTATTTCAGAGGCGGCTTTTGCCACTTAAGGTGCTAATTCATCCTTCTTGTTTCAAACACATGAAAGCTGTTTTATTTGCGTTTACGTAGAGGCCAATGCAACCTGCAGTTATTACTTATTATGGAGCAGGAATTTGACTCGGGTAAGTGTATTGGCGAGAATCTCTATTCTATCTACATCTCTAAATTTCTGTCAGATGTCATCTGGTATTTGTCTTTTTTTAATGTTGAATCACTCAATAGTGTAAAGAAAATCCACCGGAAATGATGTGTGCTACATTTGATAGCAACTCTTACACTATAAACATCTCTTGCTACTTCCCCACAATTTCCACTGATGAAATACACATTACCACATTTTATAACGAGCAAAATTATTTTGCCCGACACGTTCTCAAATGCAACGTACCGATCATCAGTGAAAACATGAGCAAAGACGGAAATAATATATTCTGTTTACGCAACTCACCAAACAGAGATGGCGAATATCTTTCACTGTTTTCTCACGAAAACAAGCTCTTATGTCTAAATACAAATTTAAATAAAAGGGAATGCTATGGACTTAGACTTACCTAAATAACTCTAAAACCCAACTAGATTATACATTTATAAACATGAAGTGGATAAATAGCGCGTTCAACTGTGAGGCATACTCTCCTTTCAAAAGAATATCTCCCAGTCGTCTCAGCAAATATTCGCTTCAATCTACACAGAAATAAGAAACAAACAGCTAAAACGGTATAACATAACAGGTACTCACTTGCCAAAAAATGATTTAAACAATCAATAAAAATAAGTTTCATAATCTGAATAACGAATATAAAAAAAATTATGGCTCATATAGAAGCAGCAGCCGAGTGCGTACCAGCCAAATCAAGCGCTAAATGTAGAGTTCCCTGTGAGTCAATAACACAAAGAGGAAAAAGAAGATAACATGAAAAAGCATCCATAAAAGAAGCCCATCAAACACCGATGTGCAGAAAGCCCAGTGAGAACTAAGACAAACTGAAAAGAACTTCTGGAATACATTCAAAGCCAAATATTAAAATCATGAACTAAAAGCTACCAGCCAAGAAGAAAGATTTCGGAAAGGAAAGAAGATTTCAAGAATCCGCTTGAAAATTCTCATGAAATCCAAGAAATTATTAATTGCAAACCAGACATCAAAATTAGATCGTTGAAGTTGGAAGAACTTGACGCGTTAATGAAAAGAATTAACAGCAGAACAGCTGCAGGCATCGATGAATTACTTCATGAAATGTGGAAGATAAGTAAATAGGAAGATGGTACGAAAAAGTGGAAAAGTTCTTAATTTTCAATATTTCGATTTAATAATGATTAATTAGATATGAACAATTATTTTATTAAGATATATACTTCTCTTTTTGTATTTCGTTACTTCAAAAGTTAAATTCTGTAGGATTTTCTTTTACGTATTTCAGCAACATGGCTTCCTATTATTATTTATTCTCAGAGGTCTTCTCTCTTTAGCATTTTCCCTTCTCTCTGAGGGAAAAAAATATAATTTAAAACAATCCTCTCTATTAGATAATTATGCATATCATATTTGCTAACTCAACATTTAAATGTCTGGATTTCTGCAAACGATAGATAAACACATATTTCTTAAGCATTTATATTATTTATATAAGTGCATATCAGCATTTTCTGTCCATTTTAAATATGCACGTGATGTGTGAAAGGGATTAAATAAATGCCTGTGCTTATATTGCCTCTTACAGTTCTTAATCTGGCAAATTATAGCAAAATATTCTAAAAAGATAAGTAAAAATGAATATATATTACTTCAATCTGCCGCCAAGCTTCCTGGTAATAGGCGTATTGAAAAGGTTTATTTAAAAAAATATATGTAGCATTTAATAATCATTTTATAATATAAATACGTTTTAAATCAGAACTTCAGATATCACTAATCCTCTACATCCTATGAATTGCTGCGGTAAAGATTTTTACAAATGCAAGTGCGCGTGGGTGTGTGTGTGGTTAGACGAGTGAATATCACATATATATATTCATCAAAAATTGAGCAAAAACGCCTTAAAAGATATTTTAATATTTCACAATCTCATCCAAAATTAATTACGGACATCAGACTTGATATATGGATTAAGGAGAAATATTTTAATGCCGATTTCAAGACGAGATGAATGCAATAACGTGTTTGATTTTAAGCTTTAAACGATGATATTGATATTAAATCTTAGGTGACCAAAATGTTGGGGACATTTTTAATGAAATAAAGAATTGAAGAGTATCTCTAAAACTACTCGACACATATTTTAAATTTATCCTTTTTTCCTAATGATGTGAGAAATTATTTAATTACCTCTATTCGTTGTTTATAGAAAATATCAATTATCAGGAATATGCGTTGAATCTTGGGAACGCAAAATACCACAATTTCTTTATGTTAAAGCTATCTTGGAAGTGTTTGCTAAATTCTCTAATTTTATGATATTTTCGTTTTGTTTTCTTAAAATCTAAATCGATATGCATTTGTATATCAGTCATGAAGTTCAACGTGTTTTTCCTTGTGGTGACAAAAGACTTTCTGCTTTACATAAAACGCATACATTGAAAAAAATATATTTGGAAAATAAGATATGCAGACAGTATATATTTTATCGGTGCTCTCTGCAAAATGGTGAGAGGAGTTCATATTCTAACCGACTGAGTTCGCCATGCAATAATGCGTTGGCAAAGGCATGAACTCACTACTTAGTTATGAGTAAAAGAACTGAGTTGATTGAACTTACTTTCGGGAAAACTTGCCTTGTCCGCCCGGCCTGCAGAATACACCAAATGAATCTCTGCAGAAGTCTAAGACTCCCACAACGAGTGTCCTAGTTATGACATTAAGCAATCTGACAGTGAGGCTCCAGTAATACTGGGGCTTTGGGGAATTCGGAGTACCCATTAATTGAGCTTGGGTCTACATTTCGTATTAGGTGATCCGTTTTTGTCTCAAAATCCCAGACTATTACATTCGTCTCATTCTCTGGGGCAGCTTCTGATTTGTGCATATACCATTTAGTATTATGATCAAATTTCAGTCTCTTGCACAATTCCTATTCGATCACCTTTCCCACGCAGTCTGTTCTACTCATACTCCCTTGTGAGTTTGCTGCATTCACTGACAGGGTGATTAATCGTTTCATATCTTTCTCCGCTAAACCAACATTTGCCATTCTGTTGCATATTGTCGATTATCGCTTTAGGATAATTGCCCATCATAGGCATTAGAAGAGATTGAGTTTCATTTTGAGATCTCCCTGTCGTAGCCATATCCAGGTCTTCTCGCGTTTAATTTTTACCCACTGTATCTGGTCTATTACTCTTTTCTTCAGTTAGATTGGATAAGAATTGTAGCTTCTTTGGCCTCTGTTTATGGTTCTCGTCGGCATTTACTGGATTTTTCATATTTTATTATTATTAGAGTATTTCACATCAGCGTTAGCTGATGGTTTTCACTGGAGTTTGAGTCGACAACAACTCTCCTCAAGTCTCCAGGACTCTTCTCTGTATTCTGGTCGTTTTCAATAATGCATTAGTTTGGATGGTCTCCCCTCGGCCGCCATCTTTGAAGTCATCCAGTCCCTTTAGTAGACCTTTAGTAACTGTTCCAAACGCACCAATTACAATTGGTATAATTGTCACCTGCATGTTCCATAGTTTTTTCAATTCGCTTGCAAGGTCGAGGTACTTATCCTCTTTTCACATTCTTCCAGTATTATTCTGTGGTCAGACGGGACAACAAAGTCGACCATTTTGCAAGTTTTATTCTTTTTGTTGATTATTATTAGGCCTGGTCTTCTGGCCGAGATTATGTGATTTCTGTGTATGTCAAAGCCCCATAGAAGTTTATGTGTGCTATTTTCTAGGACAGGTGCTGGGTTGTGCATATACCATTTGTTCGTATCGTCAAATTTAAATTTCTTGCACATCTCCCAGTAGATCACCATGCCGGCCCAGTCGTATCTATTCTTACATTCCTTCTGCGCTAATTTGCTGCTTTCGCTTATTATGTGATTGATGGTTTCATCTCTGTCACCGCATTGCCTACATTTGCTATTTTGCTGCGTTTTATCTATTCTCACTTTGATAAGATTGGTTCTTATGGCGTTGTTTTGTGCTGCTATTAGGAGAGATTCTGTTTCTCTCTTAAAGTTTCCTTTTCTTAGCCATGTCCAGGTTTTGTCGATTGGGATGTTGTTTATTAGTCGTTTAAAACGTAGATTTGTTTTCCTTCCCATTTTTGTTTCCTAGTTATTGTCATTCAGTTGTCTATCGTGTTATCAGTATCGTTTCTGATGGCTGTAATCAATCCTCAATCGGGTTTTTGTATATAGTCTTCGAATCGTTGTATCAATGCGTCAACGCTCTCTTCAATGCTGGCAAGTCCTCTTCCTCCATCTTTTCTTGAAACATATAGTCTGTCAACGTCGTGTCTGGGATGTAATGCCTTATGCACTGTCATTAGTTTTCTTGTTCTTTGATCCATTTGTTTAAGTTTTTTCTCTAGTTCACATGAGAAAGGGTCCGGAAGCACACTAAATCTACGGTTGTAACCTCGCCGTGGGAAAAGGTGACGAATACACAAAACTGTCTTAGTTCACTAACAAAAGTTTATTCGCTTCAACACTTTTGAAGTAGTCGTCGTCAGGAGAATGAAACATAGTATGAAAAACTGAGTCACCTGCGTTAGCTGGACAAAAACAAACCACATGCCATCAACAAAGAGAGAGAGAGAGAGAGAGAGAGAGAGAGAGAGAGAGAGAGAGAGATCAGACAACAACATTGAATTATTTTATGGTTTTCTTTTATATTTCTAAGGTGATTGTTCGCTGGTTTTGTCTCTACCTGCGTGTTTGGTGTGAAACTCCTTTTCGGAGCTCACCCCAAAATGGGGGCCTGATCTTTAGACTATCATCATATTGTCCTGGCAAATGTTCATTCTTATTTTTGCAGACTTCTGAGCCAACTACTTTTCAAATGCAAATTGTTCCTTATTTCCACTGGGTGTTGGAGGGAGGATATATCTGTTTTTGGTAGTTCCACACATGCGCAGAAGATTTCAGACCTCCAGTTTTTTTTTTTCGAGCCATTTTTATTACTGTTTCCATTCACCCATGACTGGCTGACCTACAACGAGAGTTTAGTCAGTTGGCTGCCCTGCAGACTCTCTGTATGTATTTTATTTTTCTTCTCTTTCTTCTATCCCGAAATTCTCTATAAATTTGTCCAACCATTAGACGCCGTAATAGTAAAAAAAGTAAAGTTGGTAACTGTAGTTGGGGGCGACCAGTAGGCTCCCTTTTTAATACCTACAACACCGCGTAGTAGGGGAGGGCGTTACTCCTTTCCCCAGATTGCTCCACTTTACCCTTGATACGTACTTTATATTGCTGAGTGTTATGCAAGGCGGTATCAAGTACCATTTTTAAAGTCTGGTGTGACGCAACCTAGGATTGAACCCAGGTCTTCCGGACCATTGGCAAACGCTCTATCCACTGAGTTTGGTTTGATTTGGTTTGGTTTAATCGCATATTGAAGACTATTTAAAGTTAAATCCTATTTATATATATATATTAAAAATGTATTTGATTCCTAAACACATTTCATTGATAACATTTTATAATAAGAATGGGGTCTTTTTTCACAAAGTTAAATGGTTACAAGTAATGCTATATAACAATCACAATTTAACATCAGTCATTTGTTTGTTCTATTTGACCCATATAAGGTGCTACCGCTATGGAGCTGAAAGGACCAGGGAGCAATGGCAATGTAGGTGTATACCACATTCTCCAAATGTCCAAAGCTTGAGCCTCACCATGAGAAAGTTTGATGTCATATTCAGGATAAATGTTGGTCTTACCCCTCAGCAGAGATGCATTCGGTGGTTTAAGTAGTCCGCTATTTTGAGATACATAGAGCTTCAGACAAAATAACAAGAGTGCAGAACACACACACACACACACACACACACACACACACACACACACATATGTATACACACACACACACACACACACACACACACATATATATATATATATATAGAGAGAGAGAGAGAACGAGAGAGAGAGAGAGACCAGATGTACATTGACACCTTGAGATTTGCAAATAATAGCTTAAGGAAATGCAATCTCTTGGCCAGCGAAAATTGTTGGCTAAGAAGCGACTGATTGTTATAATTTCTTTAAAGGAGGTTAAATTTTCTAAATCAAAAGTCAAAACGTTATTTTTGGAATGATGCCTATTTATGATTTGATCATGGATATTATAAGAACAGATGTTAAGAATTTTCCCTCGAGAAAGAATATTGAGATAAGGAAATAAAAAAAATACCAAAAAATTGAAACTTACAAGAAGATGATAAAAAGAAGAAAAGTAACAGAAAAGAAAGATAAGAATTAGTTTAGAAATTTAAGAACAAGATGTTAGAGATAAAGTATTTATAAGGGCAATGGAAGAAAATTTCCAAAGAAGATGGAAGAGGGGAGGAGGAGAGACATATTTTTGATGTATTGTTGTGTGGGGCTGTGTTTTCTATAATCAAAGAAAATTAAGTTAATACTGAAACTAAAAACAATTCTACAAAACAGAAAAAGATTTTAAAAAAAGTTGCAAGTTGTCGAGTTTCGAAACGGGGTACATAATTCAAGCCCACCACGACAGAGTTTGAGGTTATAGGTCATAGCATCAGCTATGGTAAAAGAGAAGGAAAGTGGTTAAGAGATAGATTGAGAAAAATAGATAAAGAGACAGAGAGAGAGAGAGAGGGGGGGAGAGAGGTGGAGGTGGAGGTGGGAGAAATAAAGAGAGAAGCGGTCATTGACATGTGCGATTCGTAATAAGACCTGAGCTGACCAAAGCCCCTTGGTTGTAACATGTGACGTTTACCATATTTACATGAAAATGACAACGTGTCGTCCCCTCCATGAATAATACGGTTCGTTGCCTTGTCAGTTACATTATTGGAAAGAATGAATGGCGCGAATAACGGAGACATCGGATAACAACCGTCCGGTGCAGACTAGTCGCAGTTTGTGGGCGCTTATGATATATCACTGAATGTATTTTACTCTTTCGAATTGTTTCCTACTGAAGCAGCGACTGACTCTAAGGAGGAAGCGATATATAAACGAGTACGGGTTGAAAAGGTCTTTGGGCATTTACCTCATGCCTTATTTAGAGGCAGTCTTTAAGTTGCTGCTCGACTGGAATGTATATTAATGCAGACATAAATAAATATATATGAACAACTAACTTTACCTGCGTCTCGAATGGTGGAAATAAACATAGATACGAAAAAAAACATATATAGAAAAGTACGTGCGCACGCACAAGCACATCTATCATATATATATATTAGTAAAAGAAGTTGGCCGACCATAGTCCAGGGAAACCCAGAGGTTGGGGAGGACGCTACTCCTACCCTGGCTTGCTCCATTTAACCTTGATACGTTCCTTATAATGCTGAGCGTTCACCAAGGAGGAATCAATACCATTTTTGAGTCTTTGGTATGACTCGACCTGGGATTGAACCCTCGTCTTCTGAATCATTTACAAACACTAACTATATTCCAATGGTAATTCACAAGCTCGTATTGCAGAACTCAGAGTTTAACATTAACTCGAGCTTTAAAAAAAATCAGCAGAGTATTACATTAACGTATAACTCTGATTAGTGAAATACAACTTTGAGAATAGTTTAATATTATTTATATTCCCTCAATTTCCTAAGATAGTAATAATTTGAAATAAAATGCTGTATATTTTTCAAGTTTCTGAATCAACATACGAAGTATTGACAAAAACAGACTTTAGATAATGTCTAAATATTGATCGGTTAGGGTTGTAATTAGAGAAAAGAACAAACGAACGTGAGAGGAACCAGAACATTATCAAAATACTTAATGTCATTTTATACCACAGGAACATCTATGACTACAACTATGACATGTAACGGGTCTTTGCTAAAAAAATTGTGAGACAATTTGTCATAGGGATAATGTTCACAGAGTGCATTCATACATAAAACTACTACCATCAGCTTAAAGCCAGATTTTTAAATCATATTCCGTCCTCACCGAATTAATATTAAAGGATTATGTGATAATAAAAGATATAAACTCCAAAAAATGAAACAAAATAATTTAGGTAAATAGATTCCAAAACGTAACCAATAGAGAATGTATATACGTGGTACATTCAATAAATGTCTAGACTTTTTTGTTGAGGCATTTAAAATTGTTGTAGCCTCTTGAAAATTCATTATGTTATTGCTATACATCTTATGAGATGACTGGCCAATTTTTATGATTTCACATTCAAATGAACAGCTACAGCAGCAATTGGAATATACCCTATTAAAGCCTGATTGTCACAGCTGGTGAATTTCAAAAATGCAATCTGGACATGAGGACACATTAGAAGAACGATATGCAATAGAATTCTGTTTTAAACTTGGAAAAATGCCACAGAAACCCATGGAATGCTTTAAACTGCTTTTCGAGCATCTTTCATGAATCGAGCATCAGTTTTTGAGTGGCATAAGAGATTCAAGGAAGGCAGGGAGTCTGTGAGGGATGATGAGAGGTGTCGGAGGAATAAGGAAGTCAATACACCAGAGTCGATTGGCCAAAGGATTAGGGTTACTATGTTTTAAGGGAGTTCAGGAAGAGATTCTGTCGGAAGAGAGCAGCACTCTTCAAATCGGGTCAGTGGCATTTCCACTAGGACAATGCACCCGTCCACAACTCCATCCTTGTCATAGACTATTTGAAGAAGATGGGCATCAAGACAGTTCCTCAGGTTCCCTATAGTCCAGACGTTGGTCCCTGTGACTTTTGGTTATTCCCTAAGCTCAGAGGCTGTCGTTATGAGACAATTGAGGAGATGAAAGAGGCTGTGACCAAGGTCATTGACACACTCACAAGAGGACTTCCATGGGACCTTCCAGAAGTTGTTGGAACGGTACAACAAGTGCATTGCAGCCGGAGGAGATTACTTCGAAGACGACTTGAGTTACATGTGTGTACTATCAATAAAAGTGCCCATAAGAAAAAAAGTTTGGAAACTTATTTAATGATCCTCGTATATATAAAGTTGATACGCCCCTCTCTCCCTTATTCTTTATATTTTCAATTTTTAGAGAATGAAATTACTCATAAAGCAGAATATTTCAATTTGATTTTTCATGTCTTCTCTTTTACATCTGGAATCACGCATTGTTACAAGACTGAATATTTGCGATAACAATTATCTTGAACGTTTCAGCGATAAACAACCAGACTAATTTCGTTTTCTGTCACAAAGTCAGGATGCTTGCTTAAAATAGCAACCTCTTCATATTTAGTAGCATTTAGAACTTTCCATGATATTCTGAAATGATATCTAAATTACCAGATGATAATATTAAAACACTGAATGGTGTGCATGAACTTCATTGGCAAAATCGAAACATCGTTCGACATTATCCAATCTGAAGCAATTGGCGTTCTTCATTTTTAATCTGATTATTTCTACCAATAAAGGAATCCTGTATATTGACTTATATTGCTGTCACAAAGAACGTAGATTGATATGGATATCCAAAACAAACTTCCCAGATACACAAACCCATAATTTAATGTAAATATGTACGTAATGTAAACATTGTTATATTAGAAAGTTGCTGTTCGTACTTTATTTATTTTCATAAAGTACATTCAATATATACTCAGCAAAAATTTCATAAAAACATTTATATATTGTTGTAAACTCCTATTAGTTAAAAGTGTTTAATATTTCTCTTGTAGTTTCGTTTTCAACGTTTCTACTTTTTCAATCTATTGTTCATAAACAGCAATTTATAAAATACAGAATTTTATAATTATACAAAGTTCTCCCCCTCTATTTTTCAATAAGTAAATAATGTATATTTATTGTTTTCATTTTTGACAATTCAAATTGGGAATTCTTTATGTTTGTAAAAGAAGAAAAGGAATGTTCTTTTCAAAAAAGAAAAAAAAAACAAAAACATTAACCAGATTAATTTGTATTATGTTTTATTTTTTCTTATTTTCAGTGGTTAATCCTAAATCCTTCATGTACTTTGGGAATATGCTTAGAGCACCAAAATGGAATTTCTAGAGAAAATGTTTCTAATATTTTAGCTGTGTAAGTTACACGCTCCTGGTTCTGCTCCATACGTTGAAACCATAGGACACTAGTTGCACCACAGTACCTATGCAATCTTGTAATTTTTTCCCATCCAAATCCGATGCAAGGCTATTTAAAACTATTCTATCTTATTCATATTTTGAAATAGTCGTTCTTTCTAAACATGATCGAGGTGACGTAGATATACAATACTTTCTTTTCCATTTAATAGGCTAACAGGAGCGTAATTGACTGAACAAATTTAACCCCTCATAGAGGATGCTCGTAATTGTTGTTCTTAGTGTAGTTTATCATAAGAACTTTTCCAGAAGTCGTCAGTCACGAATCGACAGATCGTCTGGAGGTAGATGTTCTTAGATTAGAAAACATCTGTTGTTGGAGAATTCAATTCGTTGCAGTACAAGATAAGGAACAGATCGAGTGTAGAGCGTCAGATAACACAGTTTCCCATTTATAGACGTGTAAACTTCCCGGTTTTAAGGATAAATAGTTCGACTTCCAAAGAGTTCCATTTAACCTCTCTAAGTAACAGTTTCACAGTGGATTGTACGCCGTAGACTTACAAGTAGTTATAAATTTCTCAGAAAAAAGATATCAAACAAAAAACTTCTCAACTCCACCGACATAGAATTACGTTCTCTATCAGAGTGTACCGAGCTAGGCCTACTGAATATGTAAAATGATTTACTTATGCAGGTCAGGACAGTTGTAGAAAGCATGTCCTTCCAAGTAAAGGGGAAAGGGAAACAACTATACTCATCAAAGATGGTCAATAAATACTTTCCTCCTCAATTTGAAGTCCCTTAAAATTTATATTCATTTTTTCCTAGGGTTGATTGACTTTAATTCATTGACTTTTTCCTCTTTCAAACCGTGACTTTTCAATGGAATTCCCTTTACATTTTCCCGTCATTCTCATTACTTGCTCTGTTGAGTTGGGAAAATTTTTCGATCTGATAAAGTGCATAATTTTTGATAATTCAAGATGACGTAGATAATCATGTAATCATTTAAGGTTGTTATTTATGACAGAAGAGCAATGAATCCTTAACATATCTGAGCATGAGGTAGTGATGCCCGGTTCATACTTAATGCCACAGTTTTCGAAGCTTTATGCCAATCGAAAATGTTGGATGGAGCTTTTGAATAAGTGGCAAGAATAGAATAATAACCTTTCAGGACATGATTCCGTAGCTTTATTGCTTCGATGATCACGTTAGATTTGTTCAGAGAAGTTTAGAGATCTGAACCAGAATGGAATAGACCTGCGTCGAAGCAAGACTCATGTAGCTAGCATCAGTTTAAATTCTTCTTCTTCAATGTGTAGAGTAGCTTTTTCTAATTCAATTTTCAAATATTCAAAGGAATATTTTTCAGGTTAAGTATGGTTATCAAGCTCAAATTATTTAGCGAATAATTTAGAATCCAACGACTGTTGATGGCTAAAATTCCCGTGATTCTTTTCTGAGATTTTACATCGTCAGGTGGGGTCCGCAATTTCTCATAGATGTCTTACCTCTTCAGGTACTAATCTATTGATCCCTTTATTTATCTCATAGCTCATAAGTTTTACTTTTATTTTTTGTAGACTCATTTACTCTCATTTAAAGTGAGACTGTACTTTTTAGCTACGTCTTTGAGTCTTGCCAAGTTATCGTCATGCTAACTTTCGTTTATACCATTAATGATGAAGTTATCTATATTGGCGAATGTTCCTTTTAGTCTTTGGTTTTCGATTATTTCATCCAAAATTCCTTGAAACCTGACTACATTGTTCGGGATCTCAAATAGTATCCTTTTAAAATTATGTAATTTACCACCAGTTTCAAAAACCAAGCCAAAGTCGGGGGTTTTATGTAGGGAAACCTAATGATGCGCACTTTTTGGTCAACTATAGAGTACAAACTATACTTTGCTACTTCCGAAACCATCATTGTAATTTCAAGTAAGATATAGGAATCTTTTGAGGTTAATTAATTTACAAAAAAAGTAGAAATTCTACATGAAAGTAACTGATCACTTGTAAAACTGAATAGACTTGCATGAGAATTTTATCTTGTCTTCAGTATCAAAAAAGTATTACCTGACTGTTGACTGTAAAATTACAAATATGCTCTATAGAGGCCTTTTTTTTGTTTTTCATCCTTAGATACCACCACTTGGTTTCTTCAGAGGAATCTACTGAGTTCAATGATATTTGAATATAAGAAGCTTTTTATGTTCTTCCTTATAAATGCTTCCCCTTCACAAGATTAAATTTGAGGGGTAAAATATTTGAATTCAGAGTCTTTCGCCAGCACGTTCCATGTTTGAAAATACTGATTTAAAGTTTCTTTAGTCTGTTGTGTTCTGGTTATAAGTACATTCCTGACGCATATCTCGTATTTCCCTTGTACGAAAGCCTTCTTTAGGAAGTTTATAACTTTCTCAAAATCTGTACGGTCATTGAACATTTCATATACTTCTGACGACACAAAATGTATAAGAATATTCTACTCCTACACGATGAACTTCAAAAATGTTCAGGATTAATGAATTTCCCTGATCTGAGGGGCTTACTCACTAGATTGAGTATTATTAGATTTTGTACCTTGTCTATATTCATATATCCGAGAAAAAAATTGAATATTTAATACAGCAAGCTACAATTAGTTAAAAATATTTTCTATTATTTCTTTAAGAGTTCGTCTTCAAGGTTTGGATTGTTTAGCCTCTATTTTATGAACTACTACCGGACATTGGCCTAGGGGTTAGAGTGTTCGCCAATGGCCCGGGAGACCTGGGTTCAATCCCAGGTCGCGTCATACCAAAGACTCAAAAAATGGTACTTGATGCTTCCTTGCTTAACACTCAGCATTATAAGGTACGGATCAAGGGTAAAGTAGAGCAATCCAGGGAAGGAGTAGCGCCCTCCCCTACACCTTGGTGTAGTAGCTATCGAAAAGGGAGCCTTCGGGTTACCCTCGACTATGGACTTATAATGTAAAGATTTGCACCTGAAATCTCTCTCTCTCCCTGTCACACACACACACACACACACACACACACACACACACACATATATATATGTGTGTGTGTGTGTGGGGATGGGTGTGTGTGTGTGTGTGTGTGTGTGTGTGTGAATTATATGTAAATACAATCCTGTTGCGAAAAAACAATTGTGCAGCTAAAGCCGGTACCCCCCCCTCTCTCTCTCTCTCTCTCTCTCTATATATATATATATATATATATATATATATATATATATATATATATCTCTGGTGAAAATGTTTTGCCCAACCATATAAGAAATGATCTTTCTTTATTTTTCTTATTGACTTTTGGAAGAGAAAATTAAACTTGAAAAACAATATATATATATGTGTGTGTGTGTGTGTGTGTGTGTGTGTGTGTGTGTGTGTGTGTGTGTGTGTGTGTGTGTTTGAATCAGTTTGTTTGTATATGTGTGTGTTCTTGTCAGGCAATATTTAAACGGGTATAAAGTTATATAAGGATTTATGACGTGCGAAAATCGAAAGAAGCGTGACATCATCATTTTTCAGGTGATAACTGAAAGTGGGTAAGACTAAACAATAAAACCAAGGAACTATCAGTTAAAACCTATGAGAAACTTGAAACTTTGTGGGCTCAACTATTTCAGGTTAGAGTTCATCGGTAAACGTGACTTGGTTCTACATGGAATGCTTAAAAATTGTTAGTATATTTTTCTCAGATTTCCCACAGTTTCTTTTGTTCACCTCCAATACCCGTTTATATCATTTAAAAAGAATCAGTTGACACTTTTGGGGATATGTGAGACCTTGCAACGGCGTTGTCACTGCCATGAAACGAGATATTTCACACGAAGTGCCCTTTTAATGAGGAACGCATCTATTCAAGCGATAATATGTATCCTAAAAATAATGGCCGATTTTAAATGAAAACAAGCTCGGCTATTTTGCTCTGTGATGAATGTGTGTAATGCAGCGTCAAAAGTGTGACTAAAACAATTCGCGTCCTATTGCATAAAAATAGTCTCTCATCTCGATATATTTATACAAACTTTAGATGAACTAACAAATGAATATTTTACTATTCTCATGTATATGAGTTTCAAACGGAGATACTATAATGTACAAACTTTGTTTGATTGATTAATTTTAACTGTATGACAACTCATCTATGGTTATTTCATACCTAGCAGTTTAGGAATTGCGTTTATTTACATGTTTGTGTGTTAAAAGATGTTCTTTCTTTTGTAAATAGACCAAACAAATGAGAATAATTTTTTAAGCAATAATAAGTTTTAAACAAGAATAATTTGCAAATAAGAATAACTTTATTTTGACTCATACATGGTACTATCACTCCAGGTCAGAGTTGATTAGGGAGTAATACCAACGTAGAAGTACTTAACACTCTTTAGATCCATCAGATGCGGTTTAGCGTCCTCCATAGTAGCCCACCATTTTTGGAATGGTCTTAATCCTCAGCAGGAGATACATTCAGCGTATTCTATCTACTGGACAGGGCGTATACAATTTTGGAAATATTATTGTACAATTCAAGGTACTATGGAAGTCAAAGTCTCTTTAAAAATTTCAACAATTGCACAAGTATTTAGACGGAACAATTCGTGATTATAATGTGCCCAGCGATATCGAAAAAGTGAGCCAACGAACACCTAAGTAAATGTCATGAATAGCCACTTCTTTTAATACAAGAAAAAATCTAACGTACTGAAGCATTTATAGAAATAAAAATAAAAATGGAAATAGTTGGTAGGTTGAGTTTTATGGCATATCAACCTTAGTAGGTTATTCATCGCCAAATCAATTGTTCATGTAAGTAACCAGTTCTATTTCAAACAATTCAGTTTAGCATGAATACAGAGTTTAATTATCAAAAACATTTCTATTTCAAACTTTTCAGTTTCTTCAAAGAGTTATCATTGAGCTAATTATGTTTAGTATATGTACATATTTTGTCTACACACAGTTAAATGTCAAAACAGTTCTATATATAACAAATCAGTTTAATGTAAGTACAGTTTCAATGTCCAAAACAGTCCCATTTCAAACAATTTGGTTAAGCATAAGTACGCAGTTTAAAATTTAAGTAGAGTTTAATTGTCAAAACATTTCTATTTCAAGCTATTCAGTTTAGTCAAACAGTTCTAATTCAAACAATTCAGTTTAGCATAAGTATGCAGTTTATTTATGCTAACTTTCGTTTATATCATCTAATTTGATAATTTCATTATTAAATTAGATGATTCCAGAAAAAAATAAGGAAAAAAAATTAAGAATTTTTGAAAACTATCAGATGAATTACTCAAACGAATTAGATTGTATTAATAGCGTATAGGTTCAGTACAAAGATACTTCTTTGTTAAGATTCATGTAAGGAGGTAACAAAAAGTCGTTATCTCCAAAGAGATATAACAAATGAACAAATTAATTAATATGCATAAAAATACTTGAATGAGAACCTTCACAATTTATAGTAATTTAAAGTTAGTGCTTTTACTTTTGCCACATTTCGTATGAATGTTCGCAGCTGTGAAATGTGTGTATAAGTTCATTCAGCGACTGATAACGTTGTTCAGAAACAAAATAAAATGTTTGCAAGCCTATATTGATGATAACCGGCATCACTTTCAACATTGTTTATGTTTTTCATTCACGTTCTCCTCTTTTGAATTGGATTGAAACATGACTGTTAATAAATATATGTGCTTATTGACTTTCTGAACACTCCGTACTTGATTGGAGACGTCCATACTTTTTTTTTCGAGAACAATTTTTTTGCTTCTCTTTCAGTTTCAAAACATTTTAAAACACGACTTGGATCAAAGCACGAATTTTCTTTTGTTTTCAGCGAATGGTTGTGATTAGTTCCTTTTTGTTGAAAAATTGAGTTAAAAGTTGTGTATATTGTATCAGAATCACTGCATAAAGCTTCACTTTCAATCATTTCAGGCTGAGTCATCAGAACATTCCCGTTTGGTTTAAACCATGACGTATATCCAAAGAGTTTAGAAAGTTGGAGGGGTTGCAAAGATTCTCAATTATTCAAGTAATTTTTACAATTCTTTACCAGTTTGTTATATAATGAATTTTATGACCATCATCCATTTTTTCATAACTCAATTCTAATTGGGTGTTTTGAAGAAGATATGGCTGCCTCAGAACAATATGAGTGATATAGTGGTGCTTATAATATATCCAAGTAATATACAACAGATAGCTTAAGGTAAATGGTATCAATAGCAAGAATATATCCCTGAAATAAACTAGATTTTTTTAATATATGAATTGAAATGAATATGGATTAATATGTGAATTAAAAACGATTACAGGACGTGACACAAAGTCAGTTTAACGTAAATGAACGTCCATAGGGGTAGTGAAGGAAGTTTTTCTCGCCTTGTCAAAATTATCGTACACTTTTTTCGACTATGAGTCTTCTGCTTTTTGTTCAATTTATAATTCTGTATTTCAATTTCATTTTTTTACTGCCATTGTTTGGGGGCATATAGTTTTTTTGTGTGTATTGTGCAATATACTGTCTGTAGCTTTTTTCGTTTTTCAGTTTGACCAATATTTTTGGTTTATTTCTTTCATAATGTCGGTTATTTCTTAGTTTGTTTTTTTTATGTTCCCCAGTGTTTTATTGCTGTCGTTCGACTTGTCTTTTAATTATGTACCCTTAGTAGGTTCATTATCTGTCCTTGTAATCCGATTTCAAGAGACGGCTTGTAATTCCTATTTGCCGTGGTTTTCTCTTGTCTTATAGCATTATTTGCTAACTATTCGTTCACTATTAGGTGGCTGGTTAACAAAACGCCTTCTGACATTACTTTACATTCAGCTCGATGTTTTTGTTATTATTCGTCAAAATGTGACTGATCTAATTTATACGATACATAAAACATTCGCTATCACTGGTGATGTATTAAGCTAACTTAAATACAGGTATTCGTGAATCCCATTCTTTCTTTAAAGTTTATTTATTGTTCCTTGCTTTTTCACTCCTGCTTTCCTATTCTGCGTGATTTCTAGAATTTCCAGTGGCATATTTTTCACAATCCTTTCTAATATACGCATAACATTCATTAAATTAATGTCAACTGTTTCTTTGACATTCTTCGATATGTTTTTGTTTTTAGAACTTTTATTTTACATGGCTTTCTAATATTATCGCTATTTCACATTCATCTTGTCTCTTTGAATATTTAAAGTTTTGTTCATAATGAGAATATTTAATTTAGCGAAATCGATTGGGTTAAGATCAGGGCTTAAAGCTTGTTTACTTGCTGCCCTCACCGTTCTCTCGTGGACTTTCAATTCATTAGCGTTCTTTTTTTATTGACGTTGAGGCGTCCTTCTCATCACTGCAATGAGAGCAGTTAAAAAAACCTTCTTTTCGTTTTTGTACAATCTTCCACACCCCTCTTCATTGAAAAGCTCTTTTTCTATATAAAAAAGATTCTTTGCTTTGTATACGGTGGACAAAGAAACTTCAGTTATTTCGGAATTTTGATTTTTTGCTTGGTGTCGACGTTTAGCAAATCATAGATACTTTGTTGTTTCTTTTCTTCCTCATTGATATTAGGCTGAATAAGAATTTTTAAAAATTACTTGAATAATAGAGCTCATCAGAAAAAAAATTAGACTTATCTCGCTTTTTCAAAAAGTAATCTAATCATGCTAAAAAAGTTTTAAAATTATTTCATATTTTGCTTCTGCACCATATGTATATAAATATATATGTCTACAAAAGAAATAAACAATTTCAAAAGTATTTTGTTATCTTAATATGACACTAAACGGTATCTGATGGTGATGTTTCAGTTCTAGATCACTTGGGAGTGGAGTACCCCTTCATTACCATTACTTGCAGATTGATTTTGATCCTGAGTTGTTAGACTTCTAAGGTTCCATTAGCCGTAAGAATCTGTTTAAAAATTGTTCGAATTTAAGGCTGTGTCCAAATAAAAATGAAACTTCTTAAGAAACAACTATATAAAAAGCGTAAATATGAACTTCCAGGGAACGGAATTCCCAAACCTCTAGGTATAAAAGAAGCCTGAACAAGTTGATATGCCTTTAAAATCAATCAATCAATGCATACATTCAACCAAAAATATTCTTTAATTTTTTTCCTCTGAATATTTCTCTTTGTGTCCTGGTCAGAAATAAAGATATTTTATTAGGAAACATTTTCAAAAATTAACTTAGATTTTCCCCAAATATTTCGTGTGGAATTTATGTCCTTATGTCCTTCTTGTAGGGTGCGAATGTAAATTGCACTCTCCTGTGGTTTTACGAATATAATTGATACCCTGGACTTTTGCCATCACACAAATATCTTGTCTTAAATGCACCAGTTAAAGGTAGATTGTATAGTAAAATCAATCGTCCAACCAAAAATCAAAATGATTTTCACTACATTTTTTTCCCTAGCATTTCATTCAAGAAATCATCTGATAATGTATGTTTCGCAAAGCATTTTCCCAATTTTACTGTGTAGATTTCATGTTTAGAAACAAACGAGTTTGTAGATATACGAAGAATAAGGTGGTTGAGTCAAGAGACTCGTCAAGTGTTTACCAAAAATAGATAAGTAAGTAAAATTTTAAAGAATCATGTGTTTGTCTTCTATTGACGTAGAAAGTATACTATTTTTGAACTCATCTTTGATGAATTTTCTGCTAAATCTGCAACACTGTTTCAACTCGGGAATTAGCCGACCACTTAAGATATCTTGTCCGTGGTTGTGCTGCAACATTTAAAATGTAATTTTTTTTCGTAATTTGAAACAGAGATTCATTAAAACATGCTTCATTTTTCAACTTGAAGAAAAATGAAACGCCATAATCTTACACTTAATGAAGCACTAGAGTGTATTTCCCCAATTCCTCCATCCCAAGCACAATGTTTCAGGAGGCCAAATTTTAGGTCTAATTCAGATTATTTGTTCTCCTGGACTGGTTGCAATACGAAGGTAAAAGAACTTCGTCTATCCAACTACTTACCCAATAGTTAGATTAATACTCCCCCCCCCTTGGGTATTAGAGTGATGTGAACGACAAATAGTCAAGTCCGGGATTCGAACAAGAGTCGCCGCCGACTACAATTCTTAGGATGATAACAGTTACAAGAGCGAATATAACTCAACATTTATTTACGTTTTATTTAATCTAATCAAAATTACAGCAAACAAAAAATATTCTCGGGCTTAGAATTCCCATGGCTTTTTAAATGTAGTTTTGTGGCATTTGTGTCGACATTTCTTCGAAGATTTTAAAAATCTGCATTTACATTTGTATTTCATTAGGAGCATCGTGCGCGAGGAAAAATCTATCAATAATATCATTCGAAATAATCTATAATGGATGTTTTTTCTTACTTTAAACAAACATTACATTTTCGTAAGGATCTTTTTTTGTAATAATTATCATATTTAATATCATATATAGACTAAAAGAACTTCCTTAACTTCGAGCACTGAGCTAGGTTTGAATCAAGTTAACAAGTAAAATCCTACTGACAAATAAGTCATTAATAAAAAAAATCGGAAACTTTTTCCTCCCGATCTTCTTTATGACGATAAATTAAAAAATAAAACAATAAAAAATGAAATTAAAAAAAAAATTGAGGAATTACTCCGCCAGACATTTATAGTAAGATGCTGACAATCATAAGACGAGTAGATTAATCTTAGAGGGAACCTATTCTTGATACCGTACCCAATGAAATTTTGTCTTTTTAAAAATTTTTTTATGAGAATCTTTGTACAAATGATTACATTCGATTACAAATATGTACGATGGGGAAAACTACACTTCACCTACAATTCCTCTTTTCCAAATCATTTCTATTTACTATCAAATACCTCCACAATCGTTAGTCTGTTGTACTCCATGGTCCTGATCTTTTAATCCATCATCATCTCGACGCTTTTTCTGCAGATTCTAAAACCCCTCTGATAGTCTTTCTCTTTTTTTCTCCTATCATCCCTAATCGATTTAGAATTCTGCATACTGGTCTTCCCGCAAAACCGCAGCAGCCAACTTCTATTGGATAACATGCTGTCCGCCATTTGTTAAATTTACATTGTTCTACAAGCTCCTGATATTTTTCGAGCTTTCTTTTGCAGGCCACATCGATGTTTTCCTCCCACGGGACTGTCAGTTCTATCAGCAGCACCTGCCTTGATTCAGTTGACCAAAGAATTAAATCCGGTCGCAGTGTTGTTGTTGCGATCTGCTCTGGAACCTTCAATCATTCCCCGATGTCTACTCTCCACTGCCAGTCTTGAGCAGTAGATAGTAGGCAAAAATTGATTTTACACACCTAGGGCGTGGGCATTCACCGACTTTGACGAACAAAATCGGCCTCGCCTTCGGCTTGTAGTTGTTCGCATGGATTGCAGCGTCCACTGTATCGGCCACCGTCCTAAGTCCTAAGTACCTGGTCATGTCTCCAACGGTACCTTCCTTCACCTAATGCCCTTGGACAGGCACTCATAATGTGTCTTAGTGTGCCGTTTCCGGCATACGGTGGACACGATGGTATTCCGCTCTTCCCCCAAGTAAATATATTCACCAGACTCGGTAGTACATCATAAACTGATTGCACTAGAAATTTCAACCGACTAGCGTCGGCGTGCCAAATGTCTGACTAGCTTTTTTTTCTTTTCACAAAGTTCTCCCATCGCGTCCATACTCCTTGCCGTGATAGTCCCACCATTTGGTTTCTTCTTTTTTCCATAACAGTAGCGCGAACCTCTTCTTGAATTAGGTTCCGTCTCTTCTTCCTCTTGTCATTGTGAATTTGAGTACTGGGGAAGTGGCCCAGGCCAGCTTGACCAATCGCCACCGTCCTCATGAGAGCCTTCTGCCTTAATCACTCCACGGTTTTACCCAGTTCTTTCTTTGCACTCCATTTTCTTTTGTGCGAACTTCAATGCCAGCTGCCGCAACTTTTGGATCTTTCGAGTCCCTATGCTATATTACTTTTCTCGTTCGTAAGACTACAAATTCCTCCATCAAGACTTTAAAGCGTTATTGTAGTGCGTTTGAGGAGCCATATAGTAGGGCACTACTCAAGCTTCTAGCAAGCCCTAGCCATCTTCGGAGGTAGATAATTTTCCTTTCCATGGCTTCCACGATTGTCATTGAGGAGTCATAAACAAATAACGGCCACAGAATCCTGGGGAGTACTGCGTGCTGATATATCCACGCTTTGAAACAGCCCAGACCTGTCCACTCTGGTCAGCCACAACTCCAGGTCACCTACCGTGACTCGGACAGCATTGGTGTCTCTAAGTGTGGTGTCGAAAATCTTTCCTAGGCTCTTTACGGGACACTCCGACAAAGTGGGTAGCATTGTTCCTGCTATTGAAAAACGGAATTTGTCTGCCGTTCTCCCTTTCTTTATGACGAACGACCTCGATTTAGCGGGCTTGAAATTCATCCTCGCCTACGCTATCAATTTTTCAAGGCTGCGTAGGATCCACCTGCTCCCAATAACTGATGTTGTAGTAACATTCAAGTCGTCCATGTATGCTCTTATATATATATTATCCTATTCCCGAAGCAATTAGAAAGGTTTGGTTGGTTTTTATATTTAATGTCATATCAACTTTCTGTTGGTTATTTAATGCCAAAGCTATTCTCCGAGAAGAACAGCAGTGGTACTATTTAACCCATAGCTGGGAGGATAAGGGTGTTCATACCTTTCCCTAGGGTATTTGCCCGAAAGTGAACGTAATAGTGCGACTGGAGTACGAACTCGCTTACTACCATTCCGCAGTCCATCGCTTTAACCATTACACCATGTGGACACCCCCACAATTAAAAAGATATCTCCTGAATATATACAAAGTCTTATTTTTTAAAAATATTGATATAGTTTAAACTAATTGTTGTAAAAAGCATTGAAATTAGAATATTCAGATATTTCCATATATTTTCACTTCATAGCACTTATCTTAATGCAATGGTTAAGTTGATTAAGCAAACCATAAGCGGTGAGTTCGAGCTTCATTGATGACCTTCACTCTCTACGGTGCCACACGAAACTCATTCCTGTAAATATAGTAGAAGTCTAATTAACAGTATGTTTGTGCCTATTATTATTTACTGTTTGAGAGTTTTTCACATCAGCGTTAGCTGATTGTCATTCACTGGAGTTTGAGTGAAAGCAAGTCTCATCAAATCTCCAGAATCCTTCTCAGTATTCTGGCCGTTCTCAACAATGCTGTACTTTGGATGGTCTCTACTCGCCCTCCAACTTCCAAGTCCTCCAGTCCCTTTAATAATCCTTTAGTTACTGTACCGAATGCACCAATCACGATTGGTATAAAAGTCACCTTCATAGTTTTTTTTCTATTTCTTAGCAAGGTCGAGGTAATTATCCTTTTTTCACTTTCTTTCAGAATTATTCTGTGGTCAGCCAGTACCGCAAAGTCCGCAATTACTATCATTATTATAATTAAAGTTTTTCACACCAGCGTTAGCCAATGGTTTCTCACTGAATTTTGAGAGACAGCAAGTTTCCTCATGTCTCCAGGATACTTCTTGGTATTCTGGCCAATCTCATTAATGCTGTAGTTTGGATGGTCACCACTCGTCCTCTTATTTCCAAGTCCCCCAGTACTTGCACCAATCCTTTGGTGACTACCAAGAGCACCAATTACAATTTGTATCAACGTCACTTTCATGTTCCGCAGTTTTTCAATTTCCAAGCAATTTCCAATCTTTCTTTTCACTTTCTTTCAAATTTTACTCTGTGTTATCAGCCGGGACAACCAAGTCTACAATTCGGCAAGTTCTCTTTTTTTTATTAATTATTTCTAGGTCTGGTCATCTGGCAGAGATTATTATCATCATTATTCCAGTGATTGCAAGTATTTCGCGAGAGCCTTAATTGTTGGTCTTTCCATGGAGTCACAGTGACAGCAAGTCTCCTTGGCTCTCCTGGACACTTCTCAGTATTCTTGCCAATCTCAACAATGCTGCTGTCTGTATTGTCTTAATCTTTCCACAGATCTCCATTTCCTCCAGTCCCTTTTCTAAGCTTTTTGGAAAATGAACTAAAGGATTACTAAAGGGACTGGAGAACTAGAAAGTTAAGGGACGAGTGGAGATCATCCAAAATACTACATTATTAAGAACGGCGAGAATACCGAGAAGAATCCTGGAGACTTGAGGAGACTTGCTGTCACTCAAACTCTAGTGAAAAACCATCAGCTAACGCTTATGTGAAAGACTTTAATGAGTAAATGATAATATTGCTGTACCAATACTGTTAATACCCATGAAAGTTGAAATACCGTTACGCAAAGAAACCAAACCACACTTATAAATGTGGCAGAGTGCGTATAACATTCCCACTAAAGTAAAGTAAACTTTTTGTTATTTTTGAAGGTTTTGAATTTGGATTTCGTACCCCATCCCTTTTTCGTGGTGTTGTCTATTTTCATCATTCCATCTACCGATTCAAGCCAAAATCACCTGTGCAGACAGCCTTATGAGCAATTAAACTTTACCTTTCATCCCTTCGTTGGCTTTTTGATATTTGATAATTCCCTTTAGTGGAGAATGACCACGGTGGTCTAATAAATAAACTGATAAAATTAGACAAATGAAAAATTTTATGAATTATTTTTAGTTGAACATAATATTTATCAGAGTGGATAATTCATCAGGGTGGATACTATGTCAGTATTTACTGAAAGATTACAACTAGATTGAGTGTCGTCCATATCAGTTTATATTGATCAGTATTTGATGTCAGAAGAGAAACCGTGACCTCAGACCGTACACCTTTCGGGTCTCACCTCTAATAACCTGTACTGATCAACTTCGTATCATTTTAGATGCAAAAGCATAGAAAACTAAGATCAGTGAGTGCAAATGATCAAGCAAATTTCCATCGCTTTGTACTTAAGTATGATTTGGGATACATTAACATTAACACGTGTAAACAGATCGAATGAACTGCTTGTGAGTGACTGACCCCAGAGAAAATCAAGACTATACTGCAATCCTGATTTTTCTCATAGAAATTAGGTGGAAGTAACAATATGATATTTTTGCTTGAGATGACAAATTTTTCCTGGTTTAAATTAATTCTGTCTAAATTTCTGTTAAAACTTATATGTTGATATTTTCGAAAGTATTTGACTCTTTAGGTACTTATTAAATCTTTTATTTAGTGTGCATCAATTGCTTGTCCTGATTAGCTTAATCTAGTTGAGAGCACGGTAGTTATTTAAAGGAGAAAATGTAATAGTTTTAATATATTAGTTATCGGTGTTAGCGTTTTAACATTTGCATAAGCAGAGCCACCTGTAATGCAGTATAACAAACCAAATTTCTCTCTCTCTCAATCACTTGCCCTCTCTTTCACACACACACACACACACATATATATATATATATATATATATATATATATATATATATATATATATATATCTTTAATACGTGTAGGATTTATTGAGTTAAATAATTACTTGGATAGTGTCACGATTGCCCGTACTCGTGTTTAAATAAACATCATCATTTTGCATCTGATTTTCAGGTTATGGTAGCAATTGGTGTACTTCCAAGAAATAAGTAAACAAATTCACATATTGATTCATTTAGTTTAATTATAGATGCATGTATTTCGGCTAAGAAGAAAATCATAATTTGTTCATTCTGTAAATAATCAAATTTAATTTACTTTACGTTAGTAAAATAAGACGAAAGATTTCAGGTTAGCTTTCTTTTCAGTGTCTTTTTATCATTTTAAAAAAGTTCATTCTTCTTCTTCTTCTTCTTCTTCTTCTTCTTCTTCTTCTTCTTCTTCTTCTTCTTCTTCTTCTTCTTCTTCTTCTTCTATTATAAAAGGAATCAAATGTTTTGGATGATCCAAATAAAGGTAAGTAGAAATTGATTTGAGGACGATTAGAAAAAATTCAGAGTGGGTCATTTAATTTGTTTTTCGTAGATTACATAATTCATAAACGATCCAAAAACTTAAACACCAATAAAAAATTAACTTTTTAATTTGATGACACCTATCAAAGAATTAAAACAAATATTTGATAAAACATAATAAATTAATTGTTTCTATGAATGTATCATTCGTCTTTGAAGATACGTTATATATGTTAAATAAGGTCAATAAAAAAAAAGGAATAAGTAAATCCATTATTTAAGTACGTCGAATATCTGAAAGGATTTTTTGTGATATATATATATATATATATATATATATATATATATATATATATATATATATATAATTAGCAAAAAATTTTAACGTACTCATTATTGCTATATGAAATGCAAACAGCCCTATTCAGAGTTTGAACTCGGATAGCAGATTCTGTTTCCGATGACGATAATCATTTTGCCATCAGCGCCTCCATGGATTGATATCAACTTCCAAAACACTATAGCTTTATGTCTTGCTGGGTAAAGTTAGTGTTTAGTAGCAATAAATTAGCAGCGGAACAATGATCGCCCCCCACCCCCACACACCTATGCATACATACATATACATACATAAATAAATGTATATATATATATATATATACATATATATATATAGAGAGAGAGAGACAGAGAGAGAGAGAGACAGACAGAGAGAAATAAAGATATAAATAGCTAGATAGATGAATAGATACAGAAGAAAACTGAAAGAGAGATAACACAGACATTACTTCAATTATTAGATATCGAGAAGAAAAATAATTCTGCTTCTAAAAACTGGTCATGACTAAAGCGATGACTCTACATAGAGATATTTTTAGGCTTTTATGGACAAGCCATCGTGTTTGGCCACTCGTCAAAAAATGAAACGATTTATCATCTGGTTGTTCATTATTTATTTTTGTCCAGTCGGGCAATACCACAACTGACCGACGAATCAACGACCCGATACAATTCTAATGATAAATCGTGTATTTTGTCAATAAACTTAACATCTTTATTATTCCTTCTATTAGTCATGCACACACCTTATAGTTCAGTAAGCTGGAGTAATTCTGTTGAAAGGCTAAATACTCGACTCACCTTAGATGTACAAATGACCAGCGCTTTATGTCGTAAGCCAATAGGAGTTGACCTCAGCGAATTATCATCGTCTTCGACTGATGGATGACACCTTAGTCGACATTAGTGCATTTAAGCAATTACTTTGAAACTAGCAAATTGTTAACCCTGCAGTCGACGAGGGGAAACAAAAGTGACATCTTGGACACTCGGATATCTGAGGCGTGAGACGATTTTCTTGTTTCGCAGGGTCACATGAATAAGATGGTTGCATTTGTGTTGTACCTGGTCTTTGTGAACTATTTCTCTTTATCTGACTGTGCTGTGAGAAGCAATTAGTATATAGAGAATCAACATCATCAACATCATCAAACATATCAGTATCTTCAAATGTTCATGAAAATAAGTGTTGACGTCAACTTAAATGTAAACAAACTTTGAATGCATGTGATAATGTTTACGCATATTCTATTTTAACTTCTTCCAGTCCTCAAAATTTTCACACTCACATACACATATACATGTATACGCACATACACACTTTTACACGTATATCTATCTATCTATCTATCTATATATATATATATATATATATATATATATATATATGCAAATGAGAAAAACTATAGTAACATTATACACTCCTAGACTGAGTGTATGAAATGTACGGGAATGTTGAATGAAAGAAAAAAAGGTCAGATTTAATTAGACTAGATTGCTTACACACAAACTCACATACACCAACAGACACTGACGCACACACGCACGCGCGCACACACACACACACACACACGCACACACACATATATATATATATATACATATATATATACCTAAAGAAACCGTAGCAGCAATAACGATTCTCTATAGAAACACCAAAGTAAAAGTACGATCACCAGATGGAGACACAATACTTCGACATTGTAGCAGGAGTACTACAAGGGGATACGCTGGCTCGGTACCTCTTTATCATTTGTATAGACTGCGTACTTAGAACATCGATTGACAAAATCAGAGAGAATGGCTTCGAGCTGACGAAGAAAAGAAACAGAAGGTACCCCGCAACAACAATTACCGACGCCGACTACGCCGATGACATAGCGATACTGGCAAATACACCCGACCAAGCCGAAACACTACTGCATAGTTTGGAACGAGCAGCCGCAGGCATAGGCCTCTCTGTTAATGCACACAAAACGGAATATATGTGCTATAATCAAACGGGGGACATCTCCACTCTAGAAGGAACCCCTCTTAAACTAGTAGACAAATTCACTTACCTAGGAAGCAGCGTCTCATCAACCGAAAAGGACATCGAAACGAGGTTAACGAAAGCATGGACAGCTATCAATAGGCTATCGATTATATGGAAATCAGACTTAACCGATAAAATGAAACGCAGTTTCTTCCAGGCAGCGGTCACATCGATACTGCTATATGGGTGCACTACATGGACGCTAACAAAACAGCTGGAGAAGAAGCTAGACGGCAATTACTCAAGAATGCTGCGTGCAATCTTGAACAAGTCCTAGCGGCAACACCCCACAAGACACCAACTGTACGGCCACCTGCCCCCTATCACGAAAACTATTCAAGTTAGACGAACCAGACATGCAGGACACTGCTGGAGAAGCAGGGACGAACTCATAAGAGATGTACTCTTATGGACCCCACACATGGCCGTGCAAAAGCAGGACGACCAGCACGAACATACATTCAGCAGCTATGTGAGGATACGGGATGTTGTCCTGAAGACCTACCTAGGGCGATGAACGATTGGGAGGAGTGGCGAGAGAGGGTCAGGGATATCCGTGCTACCAGCGTGACATGATGATGATGATGATATATATATATAGTAAACGAAGATCAAGTATGTTATATGCTGGATATGATGTTAAACTTGTTTCACAAATAATCATTTACAGACTGCGTTGTCAATTAAAGATCAACGCCCAACTGAACCCGAGCAAAACTTTTGAAAGAATTCAGTTTTGCCTCAATTCTTACTTGTCTCAAAAGATATAAAATGATAACTGTATCCATAAACATTAAATCCCCATGACAAAAAGATTATTTTTGAGTATTAGCTAATGAAGATAATATTGTTCAGTAGAATATTTTAAAGAAGTTTTGTACGCAATCATTTTTCCGAGATTTTAACGAGTGACACATGAAAGTTTTATTGATTAACATATTCTAATTTCGTTTTGATGGTTCAGCTTAACAAGACAATTCTACTACATTCTTATTTTTTACCTTCGGTTTGAAAATGAATGTTTAATTAGCTGTGAAGAATTATTTTAATTGGACAAATAATATTTTCCTTTGGTGTTTGTAATTTTAATATGTACGCTTATTTTCGGGTTGCAGCAATATTGCTTCCAACTGATTATTATCTTTTCTTCTTCATTTGCTCACAAAACTTCTTTTTTAAATATTGATGATTAAATAAAAGAGGAAATTGGACATTCTTTTTCAGCTCCTTTGGAATTAAAAAAATCTCTTTCGATTAATTCTTCTTCTACCAATTTACATTCAATGTGTAAGTGTTTTTTGGACATGGGATTTAAACTTTGAGTTTTTTTACCGCTGTAAGACATACTCGAATATCATCGCACATTGATATAAAATAATATGTAAATATATATTCCTATATGTATATTCTAGCATAGAGCTGAACATGTATCTCAATCTTTACTAAACAGATGAGCAAACTCACACTGAATAATAGTTTTGATTATTCATCTATCACAACGCATTCACATTTGATATAGCAATTGATATAACCACAAGTTAAGCTAATTTAATTAACTGATTTATTATATTCTACTTACTAAAAGAGTGCCTCTGGCCAGCCGATGGAGATTAGAATATGCTAACTGTACAACTACCGAAGAGTAAGATCCCATAAATGGGGTGTTATGAGTCTGAAATTAACTGAATCTCATTGGAAGTCTCTAGTTTTGGAGATCGGGGCAGTACAGAGTACTCTTGTATTGCCATTACTCGCAGGTTCACTTTGATACAGAGTGCTTGGGTTAAATCAATGGAGCAAATAGATTTGTTAAAAAATGATTCGTATTCGATTGGTCCTTGTGGAAAGAAAACTTTAAAGAAACAATTATTCAAAAATGTAAATATGAACATACAATGAACGCGATTCCCTAACCTGAATGCATAAATCATTCCGAGGCCATTAAAATTAATCAATCAGTATTTATTGCCATACCTTTCGATAAAAACTCTCACTTATAAAGAACAAACTCAAAAATTTATTTCTTCTTTCATAATCATTAGATAATAATTACACGATGGTTTGGTTTTAAATTAGCTAGTATAGAAGATTCTAATAGTAAACAAATATAATTATCTTTCTTTATATCCGCACGTGGATTCAATATTCAAAGATAAAAACCTTAGAGAAAACTTTGATTTATACACATTTGAGTTCAAATTATTCTAACTTATTTTGACATTGCTTTTAACAATGGTGAATAAACACTTTCATTCGGAACTATCAAAACTAATTTAACCTTTTTTTTTTCCTTAATTCTATCGCAGTTGTGGAATTTTATCAGTTTTTATGTTATACTTCGTTAGAGATTTAGTGAATGATAAATAATGCTACATTTCATCGTTTTTTATTGAAGAGTTCTTCCCTTGATTTTTCTCTTAACAAAGACAATGCTTCATTTTTACATTGCTGACATTTTGTCCTCCTAACATGAAAAGAATCCTAAGCAAGCATTATGGAATTACATTTTCTTTTTTTCAGATTGTCTTCTGCCGTCTTTATTTTTAAAAATCCTTTTTCCTCCGAACTGGATTTCTTCTCACTTTCATACTCAAGCTCCTCATTCCACTACTTGGTTGTTTTAATGTTAGTAATTGCAATAAACATACACAAGCTCATATTTCATATATGTATGTATGTATGTATCATGTATGCATGTATATATGAATATTCTATTTTCCCTTTTAAATTTATTCCTAGCTATATGCTATGAAAGCGATACGCCTTATTAATTAGGGAACTCTCCATGGCACGGTGGCCAACATGCTAGAATTGTGAGTTCAAACTTCAGTCACGCAATTCCGTTCACTTTGGAACAATTACCCTAAAGAAATGTATCAACCTCCTTATTGCACCAACTATGTGTTAAGTAGTACCACTGTGTTTCTGTAATGATGCAATTGGCTTTAAATGACCCATGAAGTTTAATATACCATCAAAGAAACCAAACCCAACCAAAACTGTTAAACCTTAAGAGATGTTTAAGCATCAAAATAATAGAATAAAAAACATGTTATGGGGTTAATAGTATCATTAATATTCCTTTTCAAAGATGGCTTTGGCCTTAACTAACCATCATTGATATATGACAAAAAGCATTAAGCATTGGTATCAATGTTTAAAGACTCTTTAGTTTATTTTGGCAAAATATCTCTAAGCAAATCGGGGGTGTCCTCGTGGTGTAATGGTTAAAGCGATGGACTGCGGAATCGTAGTAAGCGAGTTCGTACTCCAGTCGCGCTATTATGTTCACATTCGGGCAAATACCCTTGGGAAAGGTATGAATCCACTTATCCTCCCAGCTATGGGTTAAATAGTACCACTACTGTTCTTCTAGGAGAATGGGTTTGGCATTAAATAACCTACAAAGGTTGATATGCCATTAAACAAAGAAGCCAAGTCTAAGCAAATCAAATTTAATCATGTGTGTTAAGTTGAATTGAGCATGTTTTCCATTTATATTATTTGCATCATTAAGATTGTACAAATTCGGTCAAATAATTTCTGATATACTATGGATTATCCACCATTATTAAAGTAAACCAAAAGCAACGGAAAAAACAAACAAACAAAAAAGAAACCAACTAACAAACAACCACAACAACAAAATCATGACGAGTAAATATCTCCACGGAGAAGTTGTTTTTCTTGTTATGTGAAATAACTGCGAACTGTGAAATAGATGTGGAAAGCACGCTGTTTTTTTTTGGTTTTTTGTAAATAATTAACTATTATTTTATCTAGTTATTTTATAGATAATTGTGCTTTATCAAACACAACAGCAATAATAGGCATGGTACTAATAATTCTATAAGACTGAGTGTGTGATTGTAAAAATGAACAAGTTGCATTTTATTTGATTTTAAAACTGAAAGGCATTAAGCTAAGCAGAAATACAGTGAACAGAACTGCTATCGATGCACAGATTATTTTGAAATGCAGATTAGAAAAATCCAGACATATCTTAATATTTAGACAATAAGGCCGTAACGGTTGACGACAACGAAGAAAAATGTTTAAAGATATGAACTTATTTAGTAATGATGCAAACCATGAATAATAATAATAATAATAATAATAATAATAATAATAATAATGTGGTGGCAGAGATGAAACCATCAATCACATAATAAGCGAATGCAGCAAATTAGCCCAGAAGGAGTATAAGACTAAACACGACTGGGTGGGCAAGGTGGTCCACTGGGATATCTGCAAGAAATGTAAATTTGACCATACAAACAATTGGTTCATGCCCAACCCAGCAGCTGTTCTAGAAAATGACACATAAACTCCTATGGGACTATGACATACAGACAGATCACCTAATCTCGGCCAGAAGATCAGACCTAATAATAACCAACAACAAAAAAATTGCAAAATTGTCGACTTTTCTATCCCGACTGACCACAGAATAAAACTGAAAGAATATGAAAAAAACGATAAGTACCTCGACCTTGCAATGGAATTAAAAAAACTATAGATCATGAAGGTGACAATTATACCAATTGTGATTGGTGCTTTTGGTACAGTAATTAAAGCATTATTAAAGGGACTGGAGGACTTGGAAGTTGGTGGACAAGTGGAGATCATCCAAACGACAGCATTATTGAGAACGGCCAGGATACTGAGAAGAGTCCTGGAGACTTGAAGAGGCTTGCTTTCACTCAAACTACAGTGAAAGACCATCAGCAAACGCTGATGTGAAAAACTAATAATCAAATAATAATAATTACTGGTGTAGTTTACTTGAAGACAGAGATCGTTTGGTTTGATTTTATGGCATATTAACAATTGTATGTTATTTAATGCCTCATCCATTTTTATACTTATAAACAATTCTATTTTAAACAATTCAGTTTTGCATAAGTACACAGTTTAAATATCAAAAACAGTTCTTTTTCGAACAGTTCAGATTAGCAAAAGCACACAATTTAGTTCAATTTAAACCATGGATAGGACCATATCACTCTGGACCAGAGTGGACTCGAAAGCTATGTCATTGAAGGAGTACTTCGTATTCCCCAAAGCTCCATCATTACTGGAGATTCACCTTCAGATTGTTTTGTGTCATATCCAGGATACTCGTTGGGAGAGTTTTACCCTCTGCAGAGATGCAGTCGGTGTATTCTTCAACCCCAACTGACAGGACCAGAGAGAGATGAGAGAGTTAATCAAACGATACGTGAAAGCAGCAAACAAGCACAAAAGAAGTATAAAACTAGGCATGAATGGGTTGGGAAGGTGATTTACTAGCAATTATGCAATAGATTATAATTTGACAATACTACCTAATGGTATATGCGTAAACAAGAATTCGTTCAAGGGAATCAGATGAATAAAATTCTCTGAGATTTTGAGGTTCACATGGATTAATTAATGTTGGATAGTGTCTTTGACATACTACATAAGTTGCGTGGGTGGCATATCAGGATATCCATCGGTCTCGAAAATTATATAAACTACTGAAGATTTTGATCCGAAGACAACGAATGAGCCGGCGTAAGAGTCAGAACATATCACTTTGCTCTGGTCGCTGAGCTTATGCCAGACTGACCAGAGTTGAGAAGTAGAGAAAAGTCTGAGCTCCACGAGATCCGCGAAGCAGAGAAGCGCGAAGAAATAGCCTTGTGAAAGTCGAAAAACATGAAGAAACAGATTCGCCAAAAATGGGGAGAATATAAGATGATTTGGTGCCTTGCAAAAATTCAGAAGTCGACGAACACGTAAAAGCTAAGATTAAATGCCTTGCGAACACGTAAAAGCTAAGATGATTAAATGCTTTGAGTTGGCCCTCTATCAGTCTTGCAAAAGCAGAACGAAGAAACAGCTGTTCTCTGAAGATTAATATCTCACCTGATGAGTTTTTGACTTTCTCATTCACTCTACAATTTCGTGCTTTCCGTAAGAAAAGGACAACAATAGAGGCAGATTATATTTTTATGCATAAAAGTTGTTTTTGTTCTCCCCGTATATAACACTTATCCAGACCTGATGTTGCATATTGACCTTTGAAAAAGCCGTCGGTTCTAGCTGTATAAACAGGAAGACAACGACGCATAGATGGAAGCAGCTCAAGTGGGTTGAGAGCCGGAAGCCTGTCACGTGACTTGACAACTGGAAGAACATGTAGGCGTTATGAAATCATATATGCAGGCATTCGCAGCAGAAACGGTCAGTTTCGCCATCTCGGACTCAGAATCAAGTAGTGAAGAGACCCGGAGCGTGGCCAGCGAGTGCCCGTGGGGGGGGCGGGGTAAAAACATCTCCCTGTCGAGAAGCAGAAGATGTGCCAGTTGGGGCTCTGAATATGGCACAAAGCAGTTAAGAAGAGGAAAAGGGTCAATATAGAAGTCCTCCGTCTCTCCCCATCTCTCTGTCTCTCCCACACAATCAACTTCAGACACTTTCGAGAAATAAAGTGAGAATTTAATTTTTATAATCACGTGTTATGGTCCATCATTTATTCATTCCTTCATTTATTATCCTATATTATTATACTATATAACACAGAGGAACATATCTAGTGCTAATTAAAACAAAAAGAATTCATCGTGGGGATTTTCGTGTTCCAGTGAACCAGAGATTAAAATAAAAGTGAAAAGACAAACAATTAGATCTTGCCAAAGAAAAAAAAAAGAAAGACAAAAAATTGTGTAACATGTGGGCAATGGTGGTATCAGTTGTTACTGATGCACTTGAAACCGCCCCCAAAGGCTAGTGGGGAAGACCATTAATTAAAACTGGTGGGAAATAATAATAATAATAATAATAATAATAATAATAATAATAATAATAATAATAATAATAATAAGAAGAAGAAGAAGAAGAAGAAGAAGAAGAAGAGAAACATTCCAGATTTGATGTGTAGAAGCAAAACAGACCTCGTTCAAAATATTGTAGGATTCAGGCAAAAAACTACAGACATATGACATGCTCTCACTTAAAGTAGATACTCTTGTTTGAACGTGGGACAGATTAAATATATAATATAACGGAAAATAGGATTTCCTACCGAACAAAATACAGAAGAGGAACCAAATAATCGAATGACAAGTAATGTAGATAATTCTTAGGAAAGTCAATTTTAAACAAAAAAATCAATCAGAAGTTTTGAATAAATAAGCGGATAACATGATCCTTGAAAAGATGTGGACCAAACGTCCAAGGACTTTCAATGAAACTTCAGTTTGATCTATCCCAAAGTCAATAGAAAATCGAAGTGTAAAACTGACTGTCGAAGGAGAATCATTTGTCGAGTTTCTATGAATAGAGAATTTATTTTTCTTTTCTTTTCAGGGAAAGGACTCTTAGTCTACAAGTTTTTTAAAAGGTCAATATATATCTAATTCTAAAGACTGCAAAAGGCAAAAATTCAGAAAGTTTGTTGGTTGATTTTATGGCATGTAACGCTTTGTTGGGTCATTTTATACCAAAGTCAGTTTAAAAATTATAGTCTAAATGTACATATGATAAAAATGTATCTACAGTCATTTAACCGGTTTATATTTCCTTATTTCATCAAAAGATCTCTTTGACTGATAGATGGAAACTTCCACGACATCACCAGCATGAATATCGAGATAGAGAATTTCGCGCTACTAGTAATATACAAGAAAACTAAGCAGTCGAGGAATTAAGTATAACTGCCAGTGTAAATGCAATTCATCAATTTATTTAACATTTTATCAGTTGATCAGCTCGGCATACGTCTTCATCTAAAATGTAAAAACCCAGGATGCATATATTTGATCACAGTTCTTACATTAGCAAGTGTACAACCACTTTGACTTTGACCGAACTAGTAAATACTATCAGCACAAACAAGAGGCTGTTATGAAAAATTATAATAATAAGACACCTTCCGTCATTTAGGTACATACCGATTAAACTGTACTGGTTTAAGAAGTTAAACTCATGCAATTTTTCATTTCAGCTGGTACCCTTTGAATTGGCTTCCACGCGGTAAGACCAGTAAAACACACCCACAAGTTTCTGTGGTTCTCAAAATAATAATAATATTAATAATAATAATAATAGAATTTGATTGTGTTAAACAAGGAAAAAAGAATCTACGAAATAATTAATTTTATTATTCCAGCAAGAAATGCAAAGAAGCCCAAATTAAGAAGTATGGTGTACCTTATCCAAAAGTTTCATGAAGTAAAGGTTTCATAGTAGTTGGTGCACTTGGAAACATTTTATAAAGTCTAGTGGCAAGATTAAATGCATTTGAAAATTCGAGAAAAACTTGAAATTCTCAAGACGCGACAATGTTCGAGTGTGCGAAGATACTGAGGTAGGTATTTCAGATTTGAGGGAACTTACTATCATTCAATCTCTATCGTTTACCACCCGGTATTTCGTGTGAACATGCAAACCAATAATAATAACAATAATAATAATAATAATAATAATAATAATAATAATAAGAAGAAGAAGAAGAAGAAGAAGAAGAAGAAGAAGATGTTGCAGAAAACAAGAAAAACAGCAAAAGAAATGGCGTAGGAGAAAAGATAAAAATAAATGATAACAAAAGAATAAGGAAAAGTAAAAGCGTTTTAGCAAAAAGAACGATAACGCTGATTATGAAATAAAATGATCTAAAATTATTAGAATGTCACATGAAGATATAAGATGAAAAAATAGAATAGAATAAAATAAAATAAAATAAAAAGTGCTACGAATGAAAAGAGGAAAAGCGTCAAATTCTTACACCGCTTATCCCGCAGACAGAAAAATTGTGTGGCCGTTATCTATTGCAATCCTAATCAAATTTTTTCACACCAGTAGAATACGCAGATACGAAATTTCTTATCGGCACCGCGAAGCTATCTACGCTTATAATCAGAGAAGCCGTGTCAATGATTTTGAAGTGTGGACACCTAACCAATTTAAACGTGAAAAAATATCAGCAACGGAGACATTTATTTTCCTCGTTTCGTTTGTTTCTTTTTTTTTCTTTTTTTTTTTTTTGGTTCTCAGATTTCTATTTTTTTGTGTGTTTTTTCAAGCTAAAATTTTCTACTTGTCCGTTTATGCATCCGGCCATGTTTTATAATGTAATTCTGTATCGATCATTGTGTATCACCTGAAAATATATAAATCACAAAATATTTACGACGAAACCCCGAAAGTAATGTCTTCAATTTATTTCCATAGACATTGCAACTAAGAAAGGGACTAAATCAAACCCGAGTAACATTGTGAATGTGTCTTACAGGCGCTTACTCCTAGATAAGACTCAAAAGCTGTAGATCGTCATTCATTTCCAGATGACAAAAGAAGTTGAAAAACATGCATTTTTTTTTATTTGGTGTCTATAGTCATTAATTGATGTTTTAATTAAATTTGATAATTTCTTTCTCTAGGCTTCCAATCGTCATTTCATAGATTCATAGTGAAGTTAAACTTGACTTTGGTGCCAAGCCTCGTCACAGGTTCTCAACTCGATGATGCATTACATTAAAATTAGCTGATAGGCTATTTTTCAGCTACAAAATACTACTTTTTTGTTCAATACTCTGGTCTATGCCAGTACGCAATTGATAAACAAGGGCCAGCATTATGTGTTTATGCTTGGAATTAACATTGTTCAGTCGTAATCTTTGAACAGTAGCTACGACTGTATGTTTGTGAATGTTCATTTGTTTGTCTGCATAAAATTGTGACCCTAACGTAAGAACTTCTTTAAATATCAAATAATTTTCGGAGTAGCCTACAAAATAATTCAACAATTTTTTTTTAATAATTGCGCTAGATAATTTGCATATGTTGCTTTAAAAGATAACCAGACTTTGAAAAAAACAAGATGGAAAATGAATAAATGTTTTATTTATCATTTTCAGTCTTATTTCATTTATGACCTATTTTTTTGCTTGAGAAGTGATTGTTTTCTTGATAATTTCTAAATCAATTCTGCAATTCTGTTTATTTGTTCTCACTTCTTCTCATCAAAATATACTCCCCGCAACCAATTGGGATGCGGAGCCGTTCATTACTGGAGTACAAAAGTAATTATTACTGACAGATTCCTGGAAATTTCACGGAATAAAAAATCAAGATGAACAATCATCGAAAAAGAATGATTGACAATTTAACTATCTATAAATCCTATTGTTGCATTTGAAATAATAAAATAAAATTACAATCTGCATAATACTTAAGGAATATATCATTTATTAGTAAAAAAATTCTATTGAATCAAGATCAATATTTTTTTTTTTTGTGGATAATGGTATTGCTGGTATCAATGATCTCCACAGCTCTTTTCCTTTTTAGCCTTCAACATTTTGTTAGGTCATTCGATTCTCGGAGCCCATGAGATCTTCGGCAAACCAATATACAATAATTTATGTTTACTGTGCTACTAGTAAGGGATAGATGGAGTAAACTAAGGGTAATTTAATCGGAGTTGAATAATGTATTTAAGATTGAACACTTTATTCAATCATTTCAAAGTGTTTAAGATTAAACACTTTATTCAATCATTTCTTCTTGCTTAAATCCTTCCACTTCATTTTTTCGTTCAATGTAATTTGCACGGGTCCCGCAAGTTTATAATTATTCTTGAATGTGATATTGCCATCAGCCCTGACCTTCAAGCGAATCGGAAACGTTTCCTGTATTGCAAATAGAATTACCAACCTAAAATGTAGTTATATCATTTTTTTAGAAAATTACGATGAAAATATTTTCCTAGAAAAGTCATCTACGTAGTAGGTAGGTGACTTTTCTTGGAAACCGATCCTTGATTTTTTTTCTTTTTGTCATTACATGGTTTTATAGAGTTTTTGCTTCTATTGGTATGATTTTTATACATGGATTTCATGATATTTCCATGGGTGCTGTTAATCTTTAACAGAGATTCTACAGAAATTGGCAGTACTTTTTCTTGTATAGTAATAATAATAGACATGACAACGAAAAAGAAATCTCAAAAGAAAAACGAAATCTATTTTGATTGCTAAACAAAAATTATGCCATGAAGACCAACTATATTTTTAAAAAAAATCAATGATACGCAGCAGAATAGCAAGTTAAAGTTATGCAGAAAAAGAGATAAAATAATCAGATAATAAGCGAATATAGCGATTTAGGATAAAGGAATACAAGATTAAACACAAGGGCGTGAGAAAGAGGATCCACTGGGAATTGTTCAAGTAATTGTAATTTGACCATACAACCAAATGGTATATATGCGAACCAGAATTCGTCATAGAGAATGAAATCCATGAAATTCTCTGGGATTTTGAGGTCAAAATGGATCCAGAAGACTATACTGAGAGATAACAAGTAAAAAGAACTTGCCAACTAGATTTTACCATTACGACGGACAATAGGGTAAAAATAAAAGAAAACGCAAGGATAGAAAAGTATTAGGACCTTGCAAGAAGACTGAAGGTACTGTGATACCGACTGTAGGTGGTGCACGTAGTTCGGCCCTCAAAGACTTGATAAAAAGCCCGGAAGAGTTGGAAATCAGAAAAAATCGAGACCATCTTAGCATTGCTAAGATCGGTTAGAATACTTAAAAGCGTTCTGGACAGTTGAAGAGAAGTGATGTCACTCCGACTATAGAGAAAACTGCCAAGTAACGTTAGTATTAAATGCTCACAATAATAATAATAATAATAATAATAATAATAATAATAATAATAATAATAATAATAATGTACAAGATATCTGAGGAACTCATTAAGCATATCGAGAAAATCATGAAACACTGGAGAGTGGAATGGACAATAGGAGGAAAAAGTTTAGGTCAGGTAAAAATCCAGACAGGTATTATCACTATCACTATTTGCAATCGCTACGATGCCACTCAACCACAGACTCAGAAAATGCACAGCCAATTATCATCTTACTTAATCGCAAGAAAAGCTCAATCACCTAATGCACATGGACAGCATCAAACTGTTTACTAAAAATAAAAATAAAAAACTGGAAACGCTAATACAGTTAGTGAGAAAATACAGTCAGAAGGGAATTTGGCAAAGATAAATGTGGCATACCAGTATCTCAAACCACAAATGACGAAATCAAGAAAAAGTCAGAACTTTATTTATTCTCTGTCCCACCACCAGACAAGTACGGCACAGGGCCTTTTTAAAATGGGTCCGGACGCAGGGCCGCAGCTCACACGCGTCCGGCAAAATCCAAAAATACTTTTGGCCCCGTCGGCACCCCCAAAGTAGGCGCTTCAGTGGCCAGGAAATAAACAACAAACAATTGGTAAAACAATTGATGAACGCTCAGAGAAATGGAAACTTTCAAGTAATTGGAAATATTGGAAGCGGACACAATCAAACAAGTGGATATGGAGAAAAATTAAGAAAAGCATATCTTAAAAGAACTAGAAAACCTCTCGAAAGCACAATTATGATCAAAGTGATAAACACATGGCCTATCCCCAACTAAGATACTTGTGACCATTTTTGAAGTGGAAGAACTCTACAAATGGACCAGAGAACAAGACAACTACATACGATACAAACAGTCTAACATACCAAGCAGGAAGAGGACTTGTCAGCTTTGACAATAGCATTGATGAATCAATACGACGACTACATGAATACAACTACATGAAAAGAGTAAAGAAACACAAATCAGACGCAACCAAAAATACACAACGATCGACAAAACAAAACTATAAAGAAAAACAACTTTATGGAGATTTCAAGCGACAAAAAATTGAAATGTCTTAAGAAAAGACTTGGACATGGCTAAGAAAGGAAAATCTTTTGAGAGAAACTAAATCTCTTCAAATAGCAGTAAAAAGCAATGCCAAAAGTGCCTACTATGTTAAGCAAAAACAAATAAGACGCAACAAAACGCCAAATGGAGGCGCTTATAGCGACGAAACGATTGATCGCATAATAAGAGAATGCAGTAAATTAGCGCCAATGGAGTATGAGACTAGGCAGGACTGAGTGGGGAAAGTGATCAACAGGGAATTGTGCAAGAAATTTAATTTTTACCAAAGGAACAAATGGTATATGAACAACGCAGAATCCGTCTTGGATAAGACCCACAAAATTCTATGGAATTTTGAGATACAAACGGATCACCTAATTTCGGCCAGACGAACAGAACTGGTGAGTCAGCAATAAAAAAGATATCCTGCTGAATAGTGAACTTTACTGCCCTGGCAGACTATGAAGTAAAAGAAAGCGAAAAGAGAGGTAAGTAACTAGACCTTAATAGAGATTTTTAAAAAGCTATGGAACATAAAGGTGAAGGTGATAAAAATGGTAATCAGAAGAATCCACAAAAGATTGTTACAGTGACCGATGCACATGGAAATAAGAGGACACGTTGAGAACATCCAAACTACATCATTAAGATAGACCACAGCAATCGGATGAGACATGGTGGCTAAAGATCACTTGCTGTCACTCAATCTCCACAGGAAAACTATCAGCTAACACTAGAGTGAAAAACAGTAATGATTTGTGATCAGCACATTCTCAATGAGAGCAAGATGAGACAGAAAAATTCAGGTGTGGCCTGGATTGACAACAAAAAACATATGATATAGTTCCGCAAAACTGGATAATAAACTGTCCCAGATTGTACCAGATATCAGATGAAGTCATAAACTTTATAGAGAAAACCATGAAATCCTGGAGAGTGGAATCGACAGCAGGAGGGAAAAGCGAAGATCCAAAGAGGTATATTCCAGGGAGATGTTCTATCATCATTACTATTTGGAATAGCGATGATGCTACTCAACCACAGACTCGGGAAATGCACTGCTGGATACAAACTTACTAAATTACAGGAAAAGATGTCACCTAATGTACATGGACGACATCAAACTGTTTGCGAAGAATTAAATGAATTGGAAACTCCAATACAAGCAGTGAGAATAAACAGTCAGGACATAGAAAAATGCGCCATGATAATAATAACAAGCGGGAAACAACACACTGAAGGAATGGAATTACCCAATCAGGAAAATATCAAAACACACGGAGAAAAGGAAACCTACAAATGATTTGGAATATTTGAAACTGACACCGTCAAACAAGTGGAGATAAACGAAAAAAAAAGTAAAAAAGTGTATCTCTGGAGAACGAGAAAACTACGCAAAACAAAACTAGATAACAGGAACCTTATTTAAGGGATAAATACTCGAGGTGTCTCCACAAGGTATTCTTAAACATTCTTGAAGTACACCAGAGAAGAACTTAAAAAATTGACCAGAAAACATCCCCGAGATGACGTTGACGGATTATATGTGTCAAGAAAAGAAAGAGGAAGGGTACTTACCGACATTTAAGACAGCGTTGACGCATCGATACAAAGACTAGATGACTACTTAGAAAAGCGCGGAAGAAAGACTGATTACAGCCACCAGAAACAATAATGATAACACGAGGCCCACCAGAACGGAAAAAACCAGAAAACAGAAATGGAATGAAAAACAACTCTATGGACGTTTGAAGCGACTAACAAGTGACATCTCACACGAAAAAACGTGGATATGGCTAAGAAATGAAAAATTTAGGCGAGAATCTAAAACTCTTCTAGTAGCAACACAAAACAACGCCATAAGGACCAATCATATCAAACCATGAATAGATAAGACCTAAAAAAAAACAGCAGATATTGGTTATGTGGTGATAGAGACGAAACGACCAATCACATAATAAACGAATGCAGCAAATTAGCACAGAAAGAGTAGAAGACTAGACACGATTTGGTGGACAAATTGATCCACTTGGAATTGTGCAAGGAATTTAAATATGACCGTACTCAAACTCTAGTGAAAGACCATCAGCTAACGCTCATGAGACAAACTCTCAAAGAGTAAATAATAATAATAATAATAATAATAATAATAATAATAATATAACAAGTTATCTTTAGAAAGAAGCATAAGGAACCTTAGGAGACTGGCAATGTTACTGACAAGAATCAGTGAAAATTCCCCGAAAATTCACACGAAATAAAACTTGAGAACGGACCATTAATAATGTAAAAAGTTAATTTGAAAGGATATTCATTTTTTTAAATCTAAAATACTCGTAAGTAAACAAAAAATACCTGTTTTCATGGATGAAAATAGAATTTCTGTGTATAAGTTTTTGATTCTTTATCCCCAATTCTGAATGCAACATTTACTGTTATTTAACTGAATTTTTCGGGGATTTTTGACATAAATATTCCCTTAGAAAATTTCAAATTAGAAATAATTTTTTCCTCGTGAAAAAGAATTATCAATCCATGCTCAAATTTCTGATGTCAACAAGGAAAAAATCGAGTAAAGAAGGTTTCATATGTATCTGTCTATACCCATAAAACAGTAGGCACACGAGACTGTCATTTATTTTTAGCTTTCAAACACAAGCAAATATTTACCTTTAAAAATTGAATAAAATTTCCTCTCCTTAGTATAAAACAATTTAAGATTTCTGAAAGTTGCAAGAATTAAGTATAAAATTGAATCACTTTCTTTCCACTCTAGAAATTTTAATTAATGACACCCATGTTTACCAAATAAAGAATAAAGGTAATTTTATACAAAAATTAAAGGAAAAAGTTTTTGAAATCTTAAGTCACTCCTGTCAAATTCCTGTCCTAACAAATTAAGATATTTTGTTACAACTCAACCGGATATAAAATGCGACAGATTGTTTTTGCGTTGCTGTGCCCGGATTTATAAGGACTGTTATCTTAAATGTGTGTAAATGTAGGTGCATCAAGATAAAAGAAATATCATTTTTCATACTCCTTTATCTAACTGTAATCCGAGTTACACAAATAGAAGTATTATAAGAACTTCAGAATGCATTTAAAACTTAGATTTCGTGAAGAAATCGACAGAATTCCGTTTATAGAAATAACCCAATACATGAAGTGATTCGAATGAAGGTAGGCTATTGACATTGAAGATAATACCCCACTTCCATTTCGTTTGGGAAAACCAGAAAACTCGCTTCAAATAACAGATTACATCGCTGGCAGAGGGTGCTACCTTGGCTTTCATAGTTGTAATCTTATTTTAAAGGAAATCCCAGACGATCAACAATTGCGTTGACACGAATCAATAGTAACAATAATGTAAGGTCTTCGTTTGTGCTCATCGTAGTCATTTCAATTTCAAAACTGTCAAATGTAAATGATAGAGTATTTTCCCTTATTCATAATTTGCAGTTCTTAATGCTTTAAATTCCATCAATTGTTTGTAATTCAGTATTGATATAAATGACTAGCAATTTTTCAGGGATTTTTGACGTAAATATGCTTTTACGTAAGTTTGAAAGATGATATTAAGAATTATATTTCGGAAAAGGGATGGATTCTTATTGTCATTTGATAATTTTTCAATTTCAAATTAAAAAGAAATTGGTTCATTCAATATGTTTGACTATTTGAAGTGCACTGATGTAAACAAAAATCTCGCTACGATTACACACATACGGACACAAACATATGTATATGTATAATCATCGTCATCTCATCATGCTGAAACACGGTGTTCCATGACCCCTGCTCTCTCTCTCTCTCTCTCTCTCACCATGTATCCCTATCCCTCATCGCTCATATTAGTCTTATAGACTGCATTCTGTGTCCGCTCAAAACTAATTTGTGTAAATCTTTGTTGGTCGGACAACACTGGCACATCCATGTGTCGGAATTCATGAAATAATATCTCTTTTGAATTCATCCTTGTTTTTCCAGCGGTATCTCGAATGTCTTGTTCGTTTTACAGAGATTGAAGCACGGTAGCCGTAGAGTTGCGCTTTTTGGGATGCTGCTTCCAGGATTTGTTTAAGATAGCACGCAGGATTCTTGTGTAGTTTCCATTTTTCGCTGAGTTTTGATGCGTCCATATATTAGTAAGAACACAGTACCAGCTTGAAAAAAAATTATTTTATTTCATCGGATAGATCAGATTTCCATTGATTGATAACCTGTCAATAGCATTTCATGCTTTTGCTAATATTATATTGATATTCATTTCATTTGATGAAATGTTACTACTGAGGTATGTGAACTAGTCTTCAAATTTTTAGAGACAAATGAACTCTGTTTTATTTGCATTTACGCAGAAGCCAATGCTTTCATCTGGTTGCTCTAGCTATGCAATAGGGATTCAGTTTGGGCTGATGTGTTTGCAAGAAGTACTAGATATATGTATGCAAAATCTGCGTTTCATAGTTTATGGGAGATATCGTCTGCTTGGAAACTTTTTCAATTTGAAAGCATTTTCTTTTATTAGATCTATTGAAGTTCCAACCACAAAGTCTAGGCAAAGTTTGAACAAGTATGGTGCTTATGTATATCATAGCAAGACTCCAATAATAATGTCAAATAAGTTGATATATCAGTCTGGTAAAATACCCATTGCATTCGTGTTTTCGTAAATAATTAGAATAGTAGTCAAATCATATTCCAATAGTATTTGCTCAATCTTTCGTCTTCATATGGTAACAAATACCTTAAAGAAATGAAGAGATCTTTAACTCGTAGTCCTTCGATGTTTCCTTGGTTAGTCAGAATTTTTGTCGTTGTAGAACAACTTCTCGGAAAGACAACTCGGTGATCGGAAGATAATACTTCAATAGATGTATATGGCTAAAAGTTTACAGCGCTATTTATCTACTTCATGAGCATATAATCTAGCTTTAATTTAGGTTTATTAGGGTCGATATCGGTCCATAGATTTCCCTCGTATTTTTTTTCTGCATGTAGAATTTAGGTTTGCAAGACTAAGCATTTGATAGATATTCGCCATTTCTATTTGGCAACTTATGTAACCATAATTTATTATTTCCGTCTTTGCCTTTTTCTGCATTATATATATATATATATATATATGTGTGTGTGTGTGTGTGTGTGTGTGTGTGTGTGTGTGTAAAGATTACAGAATAGAAAAAACAAAGAAAACTGGATTTTGGAAGCACGAAAATCAGTGTTATAAAGACAATATAGCCACTTTGTTTTTTTTAAGCATTAAGAAGATTTCTATATATTAAAATTCTGAAGAAGTCTCCGTACAAACTAAATATCTTCTATTTTTGCAAAATTTTTGTTCTATTTTCGATATACATATTTTTCTTCCTCAACCCAAACTTTTGATCTTCAGAGGAAATATCAGGCCTCCTTTTTATTCCCTTATTTTTTAAATCTTATTAACTTTTAAATCACTCTCTCACTCTCTCTCTCTCTCACACACTATTTCTCTCTCTCTCTCTCTCTACATATATATATATATATGTATATATCATCATCATCTCGTGCTGGTAGCACGGATATCCCTGACCCTCTCTCGCCACTTTTACCTACCGTTCATCGCCTCAGGCAGGTCTTCAGGACATCTTGTATCCTCACATAGTTGCTGAATGTATGTTCGTGCTGGTCGTCCTGCTTTTGCACGGCCATGTGTGGGGGTCCATAAGAATACATCACTAATAAGTTCGTCCCTGCTTCTCCAGCAGTGTCCTGCATGTCTGGTTCGTCTAACTTGAATAGTTTTCGTGGCTGTACAGTTGGTGTCTTGTGAGGTGTTGCTGCCAGGACTTGTTCAAGATTGCTCGAAGTATTCTTAAGAATATCAGTGTTATTTACGTATTATAGCCAATGGGCATATAATGCATGTATAACACTGATTTCGTGCTTCAAAAATCCGAATATCCTAATTTTTTCTATTGTGTGTATATATATATATATATATATATATAGAGAGAGTATATGTGGAAACACTATTTTAAAATTTAGTGTGGAGATGTCACTTCTTTGATTAAAGCACATGAACTCTGTTGTATTTGCGTTGACATGGAGGCCTGCCCGATCCAGACTATCCTGCCCGGATTCAGCCTGGGTGGGTGCATTTGCCAGAAGCACTGTGTCATCAGCGTAGTCTGCGTCCATAATAGTTTGTACCGCCTGTCTACAGCGTCTTGTCTTTGACAGTGAAACGACGTTTACTTTCATTAAATCTACCGCCGTTTGAAGCACGTAGCAGATAATAACCAGGTATTAGGCAAATGTATCCTCTTGCAACATACCTGCAACAATGCCTAAGAATTCTTTGTCTATATCCGGTGAGTGAACTTTTATTTTCTTGTTTTTATATAGCAACTATATATATATATATATATATATAATTTTAAATTTATATGTACATATATACGAGGATCATTAAATAATTTTCCAGACTTTTTTCGTATGGGCACTTTTATTGATAGTACACACATGAAACTCTAGTCCCTTTCGAAGTAATCTCCTCCAACTGCAATGCACTTGTTGTACCGTTCCAACAACCTTTGGAAGGCCCCATGGAAGTCCTCTTGTGAGCGTGTCAATGACCTTCGTCATAGCCTCTTTCATCTCCTCAATTGTCTCATAAGGACGACAGCCTCTGAGCATAGGGAATAACCAAAAGTCACAGGGAGCAAGGTCTGGACTAAAGGGAGGCTGAGGAACTGTCTTGATGCCCATCTAGGTCAAATAGTCTGTGACAAGGATGGAGTTGTGGACTGATGCATTGTCCTCATGGAAATGCCACTGAGCCGATTTCAAGAGTGCTGGTCTCTTCCGACGGAATCTCTTCCTGAACTCCCTTAAAACCTGTTGCTGTTCATATGAATTAGATGTATTGCAATAAGATATTGACTTTTCAAGAGTCTACGACAAATTTAAATGCCTGAACAAAAAAGTCTGGAAAATTTTTGAATGTACCTAGTATATATATATATATATAGAGAGAGAGAGAATGGGGTGGGGAAGACAGAATGAGAGATAGAGAGAGAGAGAGAGAGAGATAGAGAGAGAGAGAGAGAGAGAGTGAGAGAGAGAGAGAAATACACAGAGGAAAAGAGAGAACAATAGTGTTTTGTGTGCATGTACTTGCATGTTGGTAGAAATTATTCCTTAAAAAATAATTTAAAAAAATGTTTTTTTTTATTTTTCTGATTGGTGAATGGAATATGCTAAAATTAGAAAAATTCTTCATAAGATTCAGAGAAATGTTGATTAGATATATTTTTGTATGATAATTTTCATTAACAAGAATAATCAAACAGTTAAAGCTCCAAAATATAATCTTACTTTCACTGGTGTTTATTGCAGCATTTAATCCTAACTAAATCAAGTCTCGGTTATTTCCATTCTTTTTATTTTTAGACTCATTTTAGAATAAACGCTTCTCATTCATTATATATATATATATATATATAGTGGTCGATGTAGTCGAGGGGGACACAAAAGTTCCGTTTTCTTTAGCTGGAACACCGAGATGTAGGGGAGGACGCAAATCCTTTCCCTGGATTGTCCCGCTTTACCCTTGATCCGTATCATAATTCTGAGTATTAAGCAAAGAAGCATCAAGTACCATTTTTGAGTCTTTGGTCCGACTCGACTTAGGATTGAACCCCGGTCTCCTGGGCTATTGGTTCAATCCCAGATCAAGTCATACTAAAATCTCAAATAATAGCGCTTGATGCCTCCTTGCTTAACACTCAGTATTATAAGATGGATCAAGGATAAATTGGAGCAATCCACGGAAAGGAATGGAGCCCTCCCAAACACTTCTGAGTACTAAGAAGAAGAACTGAGACTGCTAAGACCACTGGACGGATGAAATTGGCTAGAATTTTGAAGGAAGTCTTGAATAGCTGAGGTCACCCTTGAACTTCAGTGAAAATCACCAGTTACTACTTTTTGATACAATGGCAAAGAAGAAGAAGAACAACAATAATAATTATTATTTTAAAAAGAAATTATGCGACGCGCTGAATGGTGTTCTGTGACTAAAGCACATATAGAAATGAATCCCTGAGTCTGGTATAACCATAATATGTTACCGATGAAAAATTTCAGGTTTAGTCACAAAGAAACGAGGAATTCAAATTACAGATTTGAATGTTATGATTGACAGGTGCTCCTTGAATAGTTAACATGTGGGATGCAGTCGTCATTCTGTGAATGTTTGCAGTACTAATTTCAAGTGAACAAACAAAAACCTAAGAAAAAATAAATCTGAGTGATATCATAGAAAATTGGAGGAGGGAAGACAATAAAAATGTAATCAACTACTTTTTTAAAAGTAACACAGCACATAGTTTTCATTAGAAAAGAAGGAGCAAAATGTTGGAAGAATCCGGTAAATCAAATACCAGACAAAAGTAAGGCTGGTTTTCTGACTTCAAGTTACTTAAAATAAAAAAAATATTTTTGAAGATTATGCTTAAGAAGAGCACCCTAAAAAAACTGAAACGCAAATACTGAAAACCAAAATATCCTAGAATCCAGCACTAAAACATGAAATGTTAACACAAGATGAAATAAATGATGTGGAGTTTGGTGAAAATATAATGTAATGAAGTTCATGGGTGTATGTCTATCAAACACAAAACATGAAAAAAGTCAAGATAAAGACCAAAAAGATAAATACATTATTGATAGTTTTATCAGCATACAATTTCACTGAAATAACGATCCATTTTATGCAGAAGTTAAACTAATCAATGACTAAATTGGTACCCCCCCCACCGAAAAAAAATACCAGAAATACAAAAACTGGATGGGAAATGAGGCGATGTTTCATAATGAAACGCTACAAACGAACAAAAGCTCTAAATAAGGGAAATATACAAGGACACAATAGAATAAATATACCGAAAAAAAACAACAACAGAGGACAAGACTGACGACACAACTCAAAGAAATAAACCAAAAACTATTGGCGAAAGAAGGCAGACTCAAAAGATACCAAGACGGAACAAGCAATAAAAGAAAAACAAGACCTAAAATGATGAAATAAATTTCTACCTTTAAGTCAGTGGAGAAAGAATAAAGACACAGAAACAACCAGATGCAAAATGAAAATATTTCTGAAGCAAGTTATGGGATAATAAAGAATATGAAAAAAGCCGAATAAAAAATAACCAGAAAACAAAAACTGAAAGGACTTAAAGAAGGAGCTAAGCCAGATATATAATAGAACTAAAACTCAAGAAAACATCGAATTCGAAAAAAAAAAGCAGCCTATGATGACATACAAAGATTCTGCTTTTAAAAATCCTGTCCATCTACTACTGATGGGCTCAGCAACTGAATACATATCAAGAACAATCAAGAATTTCCAAATTGATGACAAGAGGAAAATCTACTCTGATCGAATATGATCTTCAAAAATGTCAAACTTCTTGGACTGCGACATTGAGTATTGAATTCAGTTGTGCTATAACGTTTACTTTCGGACTATTATCCTTGGGAAAAGTATAAGACATGGTTCCGAAAACGTTAAAAATATAATGTCAGAAAATATTCATAATATCCGGCAAAGCCATAGAAAATAGGAAAGTCGAATTGATATAGGGAGGACAAACCCTAGCAGACTTTAAAATCCAAAGAACATTCATGAATGAATGTTCACTCTCGCTACTATTATTTGTTATAGCGATGATGCCACTTAATTAGATACTTAAAAACCGCACAGAAGCTAACACATTTACAAAGTCTCAGGAAAAGATTTTAGGCATATAGGCGATTTTAAGATATTTGCCTAAAATGTAAAAGAACTAGTAAAATCTATCAGCATACTCAGCAAGGATAAAGGAATGGAATTTGGGGTTGAGCAGTTTGCTATGCTTATAATGAAATATGAGAGGAGAGAAATGACGAAACAAATAAAATTGCCAAATCAAAATTACATTCAGAACACTTCGGGAAATTGAAAATTATACCCAAAAAGACGGTCGCAAAATGTCAAGAAGAGAAGGCGAAAGAGAAATCGTCAGCATTAGGACAGTATAGATGCAATAATTAAAAGACTCGAGGCAATACGTAGACAAGAGGAAAGGAAAATTAATTACAGTAGCTAGTAACAACTATGTCAACATCAAAAAAAGGCAAAACAACAAAATCTAGGTATAAAAATGCAAAGATTAACGAAGCTATGGATCCTTCGAGTGACAAAATGGTAGAATTTCTCAATAGATGACCTGAACCTGATTAAGAGAAGGAAACCTTAAAAGAACAATTGAATCTCTTAACGGCAGCAGGTAGTAACTCCATAAATTATTTCACGGCGAAAATCATAACTAGTATAATAGAATGAGTAGGTTATGTGGAGAAGGGTGAAATGGTTAACCATATAATAAGCAAATGCAACCAACTGCCACAAAAGGAGAACAATTCCAGGTACGATTGAGTGCGAAAAATGCAAAAGACTGGGAATTGTGCAAGAGACTAAAATTTGACCATGCGGTTGAACAGTATATGTACAAATTAGAATGCATCCTAGAAAATGAGACGCATAAAATTATCTGGGATTTCGAGATACAAATGGGCCACTCAAAGGGAATATACCAATAACGGTAAGATGACCAGACCTAATAGTGATTATTAAGAAAAAACAGAATCCACGAGATGACCATATTTTTGTTTTTTCTTAATCATCACTAGGGCTGCTAATCTTACTGGAATTCCATTAGACCATTGAGAAAAAAATTAAAAAGCGAAAAGATACCCAAATACTTGGACCTTACTAGAGAGCTGAAAAACTCTGTAACTTGAAGATCAAAGAAATACCAATCGTAGTTGGTCCACTCGGAGAGGTTCCCCAAAACTTGGAAAGGGAACAAGAGTAAATGGAAATCAGTACAATAATCGAAACCATTAAGACTACAGCATTGCTGACACTTGCAAGAAAACTTAGAAGATTCCCGAAGACCTGAGGGGACTTCTCCTCACTCAGAATCCTGTGAAACCCAAGCTAAGGTTATTGTGAAAAAATTACAAAGTATAAAATAATAACAAAACTCTACGTTGTTGAGTTAAAATTGTCACCTTTACATGGACATAACTTTCAACATACTCCACTCCTCCTTATGATTTATAACAGTCTTTTTTATAATTTTCCAATAGTTGTTTTGTATACGTTTTTATATACTTTTTCAATAGTTGTTGGCGTTTCATGTCTCTCTGGAGATTTCTTATTTCCAATTTCCTAACAATCGTCAAGATTTTCCTTTTCATCGATTCATTACTACCATTTGCATCTGTTGGACTCTTTTAGGCCATTATTACGAGAGTAAAAATTGGAAAATTTGAAGTTGTAATTCTATGCTTACAACCATGTTTATCCGACTTAAAATGGCAACGACGGAAAGGCGTTATTCGCTGTCGTGTTGAGGAACTGCTTAAAATGCTACTTTATGAGCGTATCGCAGTAATAGTTAATATGAAACATTTTAAACTCGATAAAATGTCTTTCAAGTGCTCCATTAGTAATTCCGGACATTCGTAAGTCAAGCATTCGTAAACAGGAAACATTCCCAAGATCAGTGTGCATCTCACCGTTCACAGTGATATATTACTTTATTTTGATGTATACATGAATCCGTGAAGGAATATTTTCAAATAGCGTTCATAAATATGTTGATTTTTAGATTTAATTAGAGAGGGGTTTTTTTTTGCTTTTTGTTTGTTTGTTTTTGTTTTTATTACCAGCGTTTGTTTGGTATTATTGATCAATTCTATTCTCTGATTGGCGAAGCCATTGAGCATCTATGTGTTTCCGAAGCACAAACCATCTTTGAAAACATGTGAAAAAGCGATAGGAAGATAGTGCATGAAAGAGAAACTGACGTGTGCAGCAGAAACTGAACATTACGAAAAAAAAAAAATAGGCATGTAAATAAAATAATCATTTTAAATTAGATAAATAAAATGACAGTATCGAGCATATTCAATAACCGTACACTGTGATTAACAAACGATAACTTTTTTTAGGTGATCAACACAATTTACAATTACACATGTTTCAATACGATTGCCACAAACACACACGTACATGAGGACATAATGATGCATCTCCAACCGTATGCTTACACACGTACGCACATCTCTTCTGTGTGTCTTCTGTTTTTTTTCCTTTCCTTCCCCTCCTTTCTTTCTGTCTTTCTTTGTCTCTCTCTCTCTCTCTCTCTCCCTCTCTCTCTCTCTCTATATATATATATATATATATACTATTGTAATAATAGTAAAACGTTAATTTTTGAAAAGCGCGTGAGAAAGGGCTCAAGTTGTTTTGAGCAGATCTGTTTAAAAATCTAAAACATAATATACAAAGTCCACCGCTTACTTGTCACCAAGGTCATCAAACAGGAAAAAAGGTTTCATTGAGTTGTCTTCATGAATATTTTATGTTGAATAAAGACAAGCCATGGAAAAAAAAAAAACATTGTCTAAGTCTTAGTCACGCGTGAAACTGTTAATAAAAGGAGAATCACGGTGCTAGCATTTTGGAGGCTTACTTTTAAAACTAGCGCTGGTGAAAAGTCTCTCTCTCTCTCTTTCTCTTAATATATATATATATATACTCTTATCCACAGACAGACTGCTTCGTTCTATCAGAACTCTTCTGCGTGGCTTGACACATACGACACTTGAAGCCGGGAACGAAACCCGTCCAACATTACGTTATACTTACCTCAGACCGCTCGGCCAACAAGCGTACCATGTTGGCTCAGGGAATTTTTAAGGTATTATGTAGCAACAGCAGCAGCAGCAACAGCAGCATCCGTTTGTTTACATTTAAAAAAAAAAATATTCCCTATCGGCTACCAGAGTGCTCAGTTCTTTCGAAGAGCTTTGCATTATGCGAGCGGCGGCCGAAAATTCCTTCGCCAGAAACTATATATATATATATATATATATATAGTTTCTGTCATAACTAACCGAGATTATTTACTTAAGGTACAGCAGTTCAGGTCCTTCACTGATTTTGAATTCATTAAAAAGAAGAAAAAATAAAGTGAAGAAAATACCAAAAGATGAAACCAAAGAGATAACCTCAGAATGAAAGGTAAATAAAAAAGAGAATTAGTTCGAAGTGACCGAAGGAAAGAAGAGTAAAATATAGTCTTTTATGGGGAAATAGTAACAAAGAAAAAAGTGAAAGAGCAAAAGTGGTACAGAAATTAGGTTAACCAACTTCGTAACCATGTAGAAAATTACATTAATATTTTGAATTATTACGGGATTATCTTATGAATATGTAAATTCATGCAAAAGAAAGGAAGTGAAAACGATAAATGTCGCAAGAATTCTACTGTACTCTTCGAATCAAAAGCAATCATCCGGCGATGAACTCAAGAAAAAATACAGACTATTCACCTTCATGCACATGGCTATTAAGTGAGTGAGTCATATATATATATATATATATATATATATATATATATATATATATATATATATATATATATATATATATATCGGGTATTCGAAACAGAAAGCAACCTTTCTTTTGAGAGCTTGTGATCACACAAATTTATCATCTTTGTAAACCCTTTGTAACAACGGTTTTCATGGGTATATCAATGTTTTACAATGTATGAAACGCTCTCTCTTTCATACTGAACGCTACTTCAAGCACTGTAAAAAGAAATATCAAGTAAGTTGTTTTTATATTTTACAGCTTACGAAATCCATTCAACTTTTTCTTGGATCAACATATTCACTCTTGAATACAGAGAAAGAGAAAGAAATTATCGATAAATAGATTGCTAGATACATCAAGATAATATTCATATTAATACTTGTGTTCATATATTCATGCGAAGAAATTTGAATGTATATGTATATATGCATGGAGATTGAGAGAATACATATATCAAGTAAATCTGGTCATAGGAATATGAACATCTGAATGTGTCTTTGAGGCACACTTTTACACACACACACACACACACACACACACACACACACACACACACACACACACATATATATATATATATATATATAGGCTTCTATTTATGTCTAATTATATATAGAAATGTTCTTAGATAAATACAGCACAGAAATTTATATTTGTAGGAGCTGAAATATACAAAATATATAAATATTTTCTTTAAAAGTTTATATTATGAAATTTAACAAAATAAAGTAAATTAAAGAGAAGTAAACATTTAAAGTGAAAAAATTGCATTTATAAATATTGACAAGTAAGGTCTTTAACTAAAAAGATATTTCGATCTTATATACGTTGGTGGAGGTGTTCTAGTTTTTGTTTACAGTATAAGTAAATAAAAATTCAAACACATTTTCTGAGAAAATTTTGATTATACTTTACATTTCACTGTTAGTCAAAAGCAACGTTTTAGAACCCAACTAAAAGAATTATAATAAAGTGATTAAAGGAAAAAAAATTTTTTTACTAATATATATATATATATATATATATATATATGTGTGTGTGTGTGTGTGTGCGTGTGCGTGTGCGTGTTTGTGTGTAAATGTATTTCAAATTCCAAAGTGTAAAATAAATCTACAATTATTTATTTGGTAATATAAATTCAGCTTCATTGTTGCAAATTATTTCAATTTAGACTGAAATAGTTTGCATCTAAATAAATGCCTAAATAACTGCATAAAACTTGCCATTATTGATCCATTAGTAATAAAATCACCTGTTGCAACATATTTAGTATCGGGGCAACACCAGGTATCTTTGCTTGAACCAGATCTTTAATGAAAGAACTAATCGGGAGATATGTGGTTTCAAAATTTGTGTTATAATTTAGCGTCTTCGATTCATGGGGAAAGTGGGAGAGTGAATACAGAAAGAGAAAATCCAAGCAATATGTTGTGTGTGTTTCTCTGTGTGTGTGAGAGAGAGAGAGAGAGAGAGAGAGAGAGAGAGAGAGAGAGAGAGAGAGAGAGAGAGTGTGTGTGTGTGTGTGTGTGTGTGTGTGCGTTCTGTATTTTAAAAAGTATCAACCGTCTATGCTCTCTAATTCTTTTTCTCTCTTTCTCTGTAAAACTGTGAGTCTATGTACAAATGGAGAGACAAAGACAGCAGACAGCTGACAGACTGATTCAAAGATAGAGAAAGATAGATATATAGATTGATAGATAGCGAGATAGAAGGAAGACTACCTAGAGGCGCGAAATTGACAGGTAAACTAATCCATGCATTCGGATAGATAGATAGATAGATAGATAGATAGATAGATAGATAGATAGATAGATAGCGTAAAAGAGAAACAGTGACAGTGAGCTAGATAGAAAGACAGAGTATGTAACCGGGTAGATAAACTATTGTAGAGATTGAATAAATGTACTTGAATGAAAAGAAAACAGTTTCAATTATTTGCAATGAGCTGACAGGCCGGCACTTGAACTGTAATTGCAAACGCTTCTTTACCTTAGGCTCTACAAGCAAAAATGTTGTCGCTAATATTTGGATCAGGTGCGCTCATTTAGATATTTTTCCGCTCCTCTTTTCCTTGTGTCTGTTTCTACCACCCCCAACCTTACTTCAACGTGCGTGTGGCGTGTGAGTGGCACCTTCTAGTCGTGGAAATAAAGTACTTCTTGGAAACTGAGTGTTTCCGTAATGGATAAACTATTACAATTCATGACAAAATATATATATATATATATATATATATATATATATATATATATATGTATATATATATACCTTAAAGTTTTTTTAAAAAGAAGATATCGCTTCAGGTACATTGTAGCAAACAGTTCTCACATTCTTTCGAAGACACGGATAGGAGGGTCGAAAACCTTCATTTTTTTATTTCCTTATTGTTTAGAGTTTGAGAACGACTTTGCAAATATCTGCATCTCCTCCGATTTGATTTCATTCGAGTGGGTTGGTCAGATCCGAATCGTCAGTAAGACAATCAATGTTAGAGTCCAAAGAAAAAGTGCCGACACTCACCCGAGGATATATATATTAATCTTCTTCACTGTCATGACGCCATCTTGCCGTGGCCGATAACACGGTTGAACATTTTCAAGTGTCTTGACTGCTCTTCAACACAAGATTCGTGTCTCGTTTCGCTCAGACACAGACGGTGGTGCGAAGGAAGAATAGGCGTGGCAAAACTATTGTTTCATTGTTTTCTTTATTTTTTTTCCGTATGGAATTGTTTAGTTGAGGCGCCAACAGGTACTACTTGATCTGAAGGTACAATGTGATGCTTCCATTTGCCTCTAAGCCAAAGTTGTTGTTTTTTTCGAATTTATTGTATTCATGTTTATATAAGAACGCTCATGTCGCAAAACTGACCTTGGCAAAGCCGCTTACTCTAATAGTGACACTTCTCTTTATTTGTAGTTTAAATCGGCTTTTATCATTATTTTCTGGTTACATTCTAACGACAGTTCTTTGAATGCAGATGGCTTTTATATAATATTCTCTCTTTTACCTGATGTCTGTGAGCAGCACTATAATAATATCGACTAGTAGTTAGCATTTGATTAAGATTTGAAAGCAGAAGTAAATCAGCTCAATCATACATGTTTGTTTATCGATGATATCAAATCAGATACATCAACTTGTAATCGATAACAAAAATCGTGATGATTTGGTTCGGTTGTTTGATTTAGAACTATCAAATAGTGTATACATACTCACTGGAATCAAGGGAACATTTCAGCCGAAAACGTGTTCGTTATAAGAAATTTCTTCTAAAGCCTGAATAATGATCTGAGAAGCTATGCTGCCGTTAAACAGTTAATGACTACTACTCTTTATTACTCAAGCCATTTGAATTTAAAAAAAAAAAACTTTAAAAGAAGAATTAACAAATATCAATTCTGCTACTAAAATAATTATTCTATTTTAATCAAATATCAAAGATTATATTTATAAGTAATTTTTTTAAAGTAGAAGACGTAAAGTGAATATAATAGCATAATTGTTTTAATCAGCTTAATAATCTGAACAAATATTCAAATCGTTAAATATCTTAACCTCAAGTGTCAATCAGCAATAAAATCTAGTGAAAGTTATCGCATTTTATAATTTACGTTTTATGTGCAATTTAAAAAATTTTGTCACTTTGATAAGGCAGGATTTACTTATACTCTACTGTGAAAAATGCATGAACAGCTCGTTGTGTGTAATGTTAAGTCAGCTAGTCTCACGAATCATTACGACTGAGTTCTATCCTCTCTTAGTGATATCTGCTAATGGCCTTAAGCCAAACTATGCTTAAACTAATAAGTGCCAACTAATATGGGAATAATTTCTCTTTAAAAAAATGCTCAATCAATCACATTTTCCGATGGTCATTTAGACGAATATCTAGTCACATACGTTGTACAGGAGTGATATTAAGATTAGTACCAAATTAATAAGGGAAAAAGGTAATTGTTACCTTTAATTCTGATTTAACTTTCATAGAGAAAGTATAATAATGAAGTGAGAACGATCACTTACCATACCTTATTTTTATTATTTTGAAAATTTGATTTGAAATCGATTAATTCATTGATTTAGCTCACGTTTATCGTATAGCACAAGGAAAAATCTCAGTATGATGAGACCTTTTTTCAGTGTAATGATATGATACATTGATACATATATATATATATATATATATATATATATATATATATATATATATATATATATATATGAGATGTTTGAGATGTAATCATTATCTTCGTAGAAAATGGACACAATGAGCCGAGTTCAAATTCTGGACGAAACCATTTGGATATCACATACCGCTAGTATACTTAGGAAAGGTATGAATTCAACGACACTCTCTAGTAATGAGTAAATTTCAAATGGACTTTGAGATAATTAATCTTAATATGTCAACTCGAATAAGAAGAAAACTCTGAATCAAACCAGTTAAACTTAACTTAAATTGGCTTTATATTACATTCAGATCGTACGGAGAAATTACGAGGATCATTAAATAAGTTTCCAGACTTTTTTCGTCTGGGCACTTTTATTGATAGTACACACATGAAACTCTAGTCCCTTTCGAAGTAATCTCCTCCAACTGCAATGCACTTGTACTGTTCAAACAACTTCTGGAAGGCCCCAGGGAGGTCCTCTTGTGTGAGCGTGTCAATGACCTTCGTCACAGCCTCTTTCATCTCCTCAATTGTCTCATAACGACAGCCTCTGAGCTTAGGGAATAAGCAAAAGTCACAGGGAACAAGGTCTGGACTATATAGAGGCTGAGGAACTGTCTTGATGCCTATCTTGGTCAAATAGTCTGTGACAACGATGGAGTTGTGGACTGGTGCATTGTCCTGGTGGAAATGCCACTGACCCGATTTGAAGAGTGCTGCTCTCTTCCGACGGAATATCTTCCTGAACTCCCTTAAAAGCTCAACAAAGTAACCCTAGCCCTAGCCCTAACCCTTTGGCCAATCAATTCTGGTGTTCTGACTTCCTTACTCCAACCACACCTCACATCATCCCTCACAGACTCCTTGTCTTTCTTGAATCGCTTATGCCACTCAAAAACTGATGCTCCATTCATGCAAGATGGTCGAAAAGCAGTCTGAAGCATTCCATACGTTTCTGTGACATTTTCTTAGTTTAAAATAGAATTTTATTGCATATCGTTCTTCTAAAGTGTCAGATTGCATTTTTAAAATTCACCAGCAGTGACAATCAGGCTTTAGTAGGGTGTATTCCAATTGCTGCTGTTGCAGTTCATTTGAACCTGAAATCATAAAAGTTGGTCAGTCATCTCATAAGATAAATAGCAATACCATATTGAATTTTCAAGAATCTACGCCAATTTTAAATGCCTGTACAAAAAAGTCCGGAAACTTATTGAATGCACCACACACATACACACACACAAACACACACACACACACACACACACACACACACACACACACATATATATATATATATATATATATATATATATATATATGTGTGTGTGTGTGTGTGTGTGTACGAGGTATCTCTGAAAGTAATGCGTTATATTTCCAAAGAAACTACCAAAATACAGTCCATATAGGCGACGAGTACACCTTCTTATACAGTATGTTTGAAACTCAAAAATATGTTCGTCGCTGATGAGATTCAACGGTGTCTGTATGCTCCTTGCATCTATTGTCATTATTTCGACATACACACATAGATGCACAGACAAATACACATACAGACACATATATACATATATATTCTAAGTATTAGCTTACGTGTATAATTTTCCACTCCTGTATTAGTATCCATTTCTCTAATACTTTATCTAACCTGCTCTCTCAGCAATTATCCAATCATGAAATCTGATGGACTCACGTGTTACTCGCTCATGAAAATGCTCGCATTTTCGCAAGCGGCCTTTTCATTTGGACAAATCTTTTGATGATAATCTAAGATCATTTTCATAGCGTTCATTTCAGCTCTTTTCAAGTTACTTCCCGCTTCTCCTAATGTCAGCTGAAGCTGTGCAGATCGGTCAACGCAGCAACCGGTCTCATTCCTTTTTTAATTCTGTTTTTCTTTCTTTTTTTTTCAGTTTTTGATTTTGCGATAGAAGTTCTTCGATTCCCTTCGGGCACCTGCTGAGTCGTAGAGCAATGATCAAAAGTTAATCACGTTTGCTAACGGCAGCTACATCCTTACATCTTCATTCTTCAATTTTTTCCCCCACTTTTTTTTATTTTCAATTATTCTCTTTCCCCCTCTCTTCTTTTCTCATTATCAATCATACTCTGTTCTTATCTATCTATCTATCTATCTATCTATCTATCATTTTTCATTTTCTTCTAATCTTGATGTGAAAGGTTTATCTCTTTATTTCGAACTTTTTTTCTTTCACTTCCTTTCTTTCACACATTATATTCTTTTCTTCTTTTCTTTCTTTTTTCTTCATACTTTCTTTTTCGCACTGCTTTTATTTTGTTTCCTTTTGCAATCATAATTTCTTTTCTTTCAAGTGCCTGTGACTTCTCGGACTATTTCTTTCATCTAAAACTATCTATCTCTATTGCTATATTTTCTGTTATTTTCTTTCCAGTTCACCATTAGTTTTCTTTTCAAGTTTTGCGACATATTTATTCAACAAGACCTTTAACCTTTGCATTATAGATTCTGAAGCATTTGAACAAAACTTTGTGAGCCTTACTCTGTGAAGTTGATGTTTATTGCGTAATACAAAAATAGGTGCTTACAAGAGACCTGAGTAAATATCGTCTCTATCCCTTCAAGATTTGGTTATGAGAATAAACGTTTTATTTGTGTATTTCTCTGCCTCTCTTTATTCAGGAAACTTCTCGTGTCATTTTCCTCTTGCTCTCATCCATATATTCCTTTAGTAGTTCTTTTAATTCCCTTTTTCTTGTTGAACTTCTATTCTTGTTCAGTTTTTCAACTATCGAGCTCTAAACATAAAGGAGAAAAATATTATTTTCCCAAATTTTTTCTGAATTTTTTTTCTGTTTGTAAAGGCAAGATTAGAATAAAGACAACATGAAAAAGACTGAAATGAATCTAATGGAAGAAAGAGAAAGACAATATATTCTAAAATAATATAACTCGAATCCGTGTCTTTTTCTATTGAAACATTTTGGGTTGATCTTAACAACCTACGAAAGGATTAAAAAGGCACGTATGGCGTAATCATTGGAAATATACTTGGCTACCCTAGTTCAAATCCCAAACAAGACCGTTTGCATTATATGTAGCTCTTATTCTATAGAGAAATGCATGAATCCAGCTATTGTACTCCTCGTTATGGTTAAATAGTTGGGTAGACTGAGCACTTTAACATTGGTATGACGAGCAGTCAAGAAGAAAATCTTTCAATTCAAACTAGTTGTAGACCTAAAGAGATGGGTTCCACGAGGCCATTCTTGCTCAAGACCTACACCTCTGAGTAGCACCCTTACACCCAAACCAGTTTATGGAACAGGTGAGAAAAAATACCTGCAAAGAGGGAGGGGACCAGTAAATTTGTCATTGAAAAGATAGGATAATAAAGAAAGTAAAAACGCTTTATCAAATATTTAATAATAACCCCAAAATTAATATTATTCAGTCAAAGCAATGCGCTTATTATATATATATATATATATATATATATATATATAGAGAGAGAGAGAGAGAGAGAGAGAGAGAGACAGAGAGACAGAGAAAGAGAATATGATTTTGATATTGAATCTGAATGCCAGATTAAGTCAGTATTTTCAAAAAAAGTACACCACTTGAAATCGTACGGATAAACATCGCAACTTGCACCTCAAATTAACATCAAACGATAACAAGCCATTGATAAAAAGAAACTAATGATTAAGAAATGATGAAATCATGAAATGAAAATATTTATAATAATCATCTAAAGATTTTAAAAATCATCCTTAAAGAGCATTCCTTCAACTGAATAATGATTGTGTAACTAAATATTACAAAGAAATATTCACAAAGTATCTTCTATGAAACTGCATTTGCAAAGACAAAAGTGAACCAGGAATTAAATGTTCAATATTTTTCAAACAGATCCTCTTGACATTCAACAAAGTGATTCTGTCGAATTTTCTATCGGTCGAAGTTATAATCTTAATATAATGTTAAACTGTGTTGTCATATTTCTTTTAATGTCAGCCAGCATATCCGTAAATTTGAATTTTTGATAGGAATTTAAAAGGAAAAGGTAACATAAAGCTATTTTGATGGATATGGATGAGATTGCAATCAGAGAACCCTTTTTGAGAGGTTTACAAAAATTGTGTTCAAAAAGTATCCAGAGTTAGGTCATATATATTTTTTTCTAATTACCCCTGACACGTCAGAGCAACGGACTGAGTTATGATCTGCACTTCTGCAGTATACTTATTCTTCAACTCTTCTACTTCAGTTTTCTTGCATTAGATTATTCTACTGGCAGAAATGTATTGAAAATAATGTATATGTACTGTAAAACGAATGCATTTTCTCTATTACTTAGGTCCTTATAGACTATAGACAATAAATACACACGTTATCTCCCTATCTTTCTCAGTATATAGGTGGGTATCATACAATAACTGATGTTTATACAACAGCATTGCTTCTAACAAAGCCTTCATTAGATGATGACTGTGGGTTCAGGATTGTTTAGGGGCCGAAATATATATATATATATATATATATATATATATATATATATATATATATATATATATATATACGTACACTCCTCCTTAAGATCGGGTTGGAAGATAAAGACACTTTTTTAAACAGGTTTTAAACGGTATTTATTTAGGTTTCCTTCTAGACCATTCGGCATACCAAGATTGAAGAGACCAATCTAGTCTACAATTTTCTCATCGCTGGAAGGGTACTATTTACCAACCCCTCCGCTTGGGCAGAATATGACACAAGGTCAATTTTTAAGCGGAGTTTAACAGGTTTGAATTCAGAGTTTTCCTTCTCCTAGACTAGTTGTAACAAGGTTGGAGACCTAGTCTGTCCTACTATTTACCCATAGCTGGGGGGAGAATAGTTGGATTCATACTTTCCAAGGGTATTAGTGCTATGTGAAATGCAATCAGTCTCGTCCAGGATTTGAACTCGAGTCGCCGTCTTCCCGATCGAGTATCCGTTCGGAGATACGATACCGAGGCATCGCTTGAAGGGAACGTCGATCACGTCGAGGGTTTAGATCTCCATGAAATGCATCGACCTCACCGGATTTCAGCTCACGACATTTCAAACACATTACACTATATGTGTATATATATATATATATATATATATATATATATATATTTCTTCTGCAATTCAATTATTATTATTATTATTATTATTATTATTATTATTATTATACATTGATATCTCTTATATATATATATATATATATATATATATATACATATATATATATATATATATATATATATATATATATATATATATATATATATATAAAGTGTGTGTGTCGATGTGTGTGCGTGTGTGTGTTTGCACAATTTTTAAAGCTCAATTACTTCATGTGAATATCCTGTATACCTGGATATTTTTAATCTATTTTATTATTCAGTTACATTTCTGCATTTTCTTATATGATTAGAAATCTTATATTTGCAATAAGTTGTTAATTTGAAATTTTCAGATGCTTTTAAGTGTTCTTTTTTTTCTGGTAATAATGAATGGAGAGGCAATTAATAGTTTTAGCTTTCATTTCTTACATAATTTTTTAGACGTTGTAGGATTAGATGATCATCTCGCACTGTGATAGTTGGCTGACGTACATCAACGTCATTTTCAAACATGATATCCTCCTGCAAAAATTATAAATTCTATAATCCACAAGACGAATGCATTTAAAATCATGCATTTTCACTTAGTCACGTATCATGACAAATTTTGTTGGTTTAAAACAAAAATAAACTTATAAAAATCACTTACAGATATTCATTTAGTAGAAGTTACTCCCCCCCATTTTCTGCACTAATTTGTAGGATTTCTTTTATTCTTAAAAATCTTTTTTTTTCATTTTTTATTTCCCTTCCTGTGGTTCACCACATTTTTTTGTGTTCCACCCTCCTACGATATTACTCTTAGTTCTCATCAAATTTATTCTCTAGAGAGATAATTAACTTGGTGTCCTCCAGTGTCTTACACCTGCCCATCAACCACAGGCAGCAGGTAAGAAAACGTCACATATCTTTTTCGTTTTAACATGTCTTTTATCGTTTCTCTTTTACTATTTTATATTTCTATAACTATTGTTAAGTATCTTCAATATAATTTGTAATACTATTATTACTGATACTACTACAACAGTTCCTAGAAGTAAATGTATATAATATTGGAGAATATATCTTTATATAAGTGCTATCGTTGTTACTGTTATGAAGCTATTTACAGTATTATAGTAATTATCTTTATAATCATTATAGTCTCTTTTATTATCATTATCATCAATTTTCATTATTTTCTTTGTCTTCATCGGTGGTTTCATTATCTTTACTCATGTCTTTCATTATCAATATTAGTCGGATGCTTTCCATTATATCTCTCACTTGCTTGTCATTCTCCTCCATCAGTTTTTTTTTTAAATATTTTTTCCGTTTCTTCATTCCTCGTTTTCTTTTTTTTATCTTTCATTTCTAGCCTTTGTAGTTCTCATTTTCTTTCTTTCTTTATTCCTTCCGCAGGCCACAGCTGTCGTTTGCGAAAAACATTCACTTCAATTCTCCATAGACATCAACGTCTATTGGTCTTTATTTCTCGAAGTGTAACTTTGTTGGGCGAGGATTTAATTTATGTAAACGAAAAGCCTTTCGCAAACCAGAGAAAGAAAGAGACAAAAGAAAATAAAGTAACTTCAGTAAATGACAAAAAATATATCAGAAGCAAACAAATTAGTCAGTCCCAATATTATTATGATTGTTATTGTTGTATTTTTGTCCGAAAAAATGCTGGTAAAAAATTGTCAATATCCATTGACGATGCTTGAAAAAGCAACATTTTCATGATTGCCATTATTTAACTTTCGGGGCTTATTTTCATGTTTTTTTTTCTACCCAATTTTCACTTTCTTATCATTTGTGCAAATACAAAAATATTTACTGCAAATATAAGCAAATTAAATAAAGCCAACAAAAACTCTGACTATTACGTATCTCTCTTTGATGATAAATTAAAGCTCGTACATTTCATTCTGTCCAGAAAAAAGATATTTGCAAATGCAAAGCGTGTGTAAGTGTATGTCACCGTACCGTGAATCATTGTTAGTTTAAAAATTATTCCCGACTGTTCGTATATTGATATATAATTAATTCTAAGGACAAAATTCGTGCACAAAAGTATGAGATGCATACAACCACACACGTGTGACACACATAAGTACATACAAATGTTCATACATACACACACATGTACACACACACACACACTCACACACATATGTATATAAGCATATATATATATATATATATATATATATATATATATATATATATATATATATATATATACTTTGTTAATACCCACACACTCAGCACACGCACACACTCAGCAGAACACATACAGCACACACATAAATATATATATATATATATATATATTATATTATATATATATATATATATATATATATAATATATATATATATATATATATACATATATATATATATAAATATATATATATGTGTGTGTGTGTGTGTATGTGTGTGTGTGTGTGTGTGTGTGTGTGTGTGTGTGTGTGTGTGTGTAGGTGTATATTAGTGAATGTATGAGCGCATGTGCGTGCGATTGTGCGATTAAAATATCTAAAAATTTATTATAATGCTATTTCTTTTCTTTCGTTCTTTCAGTTTCCTTTCCATCAATAGTTACCAACTGTACGAACTCTAATAAACATAGTGTGATAGAAATAACTTAATTTTCTAATCAGCTCCATAATTTTATGAGGAACAGATGTAGAAAAAACAAAATGCAATAACTTCACAATTCATAAATGTTTTTTCTTTTCAAATTCTAATGTAGGTTCCCTATATTTACTCAGCATTGCTTGACATTTTATAAATGCTGCTTGATGAAGAAATTTCATCTACACTAACAACTTCTGTTCCTTCTGTTATCTTTTCTTTTAGTTTATTTAAGCAACATACATGGATAGTTCGACATACACTATTCTTCGGAATTATCGAATTCATTTAATTGAACTTAAATCACATGGTCAAAAATATTTATACAGGTAAATTCTATATTGTGTTGTAGCCTTTATCACGAATCACCATGTGAACATTTTGTTTCCTAATTATTTTTCCCAGAGATACTTAATTGCTGTCATTGTTAATGGGTCTTAAATTGAGTTGGGTTTTATCAGCTCAAAATGTTGTTGAAGCTTTTTCTTCACGTTTATGTAAGAATTTAAATTTTTCTCATCTTGTTTAAATCTAAGCTGAAATTTATAAATATTCAAAAACTGTAAACTCCATTTTATATCAAAACCCCAGCATTTTTAATAATTTTTTGTGATTGGCCAATATTTTAATTCATATAATATCAAGTGACTTTTGACGCGCACAACACACACACACACACACACACACACACACACACACACACACACACACACACACACATCAAAAGGGAATATATATATATATATATATATATATATATATATATATATATATATATATATATATATTCATTTTTGATAACTGTAAAAAAGTCTACATTGATAACGCATCTAAAACCATTAAAAATATTGACAAGAACATAAGATATATTTCAAGTTAGGTGTTTCGCTAAATACTCAAGATAAACATAATCTAAATACCGATCATAATTTTGATATTAGATATTCAAAATTATTGTTAAATTACATAACAACAATGAATACAGTGGACTCTATCATATTTTCTAATTATAATACGATTATAATACAATGTTATTTCTTTTGATTAAATTAATTCTAAATCCTATTAGAATTAATTTAATCAGCGGAGATAAATGAACAACTTCCCTTATATCAATTTGTTTTATTCCTTATATTTTAATTATAATTTAATTCATTTATATATAGATTTATAGAATAAACATTGATTAAAGACGCTATTTTAAAATTTTCGAATAGAAAAAAGTGACGCCACTAAGGAACGAACGAAAATGCGTTGAAGAGTTCAATAACATATTTTCTTTTTTCATTTCCCTTTTTCGTTTGAAATTATTTTTAGGTGAAATAAAAAACAAAAAATAGGTGTCCTTACGATAGTCGTATTGACTGAAACATGGCATTGATAATACAAATAATACATGTGATTATTTCGTTTTTGTGTCTGTAAACCGTCAGATTTACTATCCAATCTCTTTAGTATCTATTTTTATATCTCCTTCTCTCTCTCTCCCCCCCTCTCTCTCTCTCTCTATATATATATATATATATATATTATATATATATATATATATGTGTGTGTGTGTGTGTGTGTGTGTGTGTTATTCAGTCCAGTTAAACCGGAGTTGGGAGTCATTCCATCAGGACAAAAAAAAAAAAAAAAACAGCATTCAACAGTGAACATTTAAATGTTCCTGGTAAAGAGCTCAGTGTAACTGACATTATTCATATTGCTCCTGATTAGTTGAGCTCTCTTTGGAAAATTCCAACTTAAAAACATATTATCGGAAACTTTACCAACTCGGAAATGGATATTTATACTCCGGAATATTCACTGACAAACATCCCTTATCCATCTTACCATACTTTCCAGCTGGCCTTAATAGAGATAATTGAGGATTTCGTCAAATGATTGCGATGGAAGGCCTTTTTCTACCTGGACTCATGTGAAGATAATGTGAAGATATACAACCTCAAATCCTAGAATACTCCCTGAAATAATAAGCTACTGGACCCGTTTGAGGCGGAATTATTTAAACTAATTAGAAAGGTTAAATTTAAGAGAGAACATAATAATTTTCGAATGAAATTAAAGAAAGATATAAAAGAAGTAAAAACTTCTAAATGTATATGGGTGAGGGCGGATAAATAGAAAAAAAACATGTATAAGATTAAACCCCCAAAATACCAAGAAATTCTAAAGAACAAAATTACGGATAATTATAAAATAGACTATAATAACACTATTGACCAAATAAATAAGGATACTTGTAGTTTTGCTAGTAAATTACTCACTGACGATAGGTTAGGGAAATTCAAAAAGAAAGATGCATACATTCTATTTAAAGACCATAAACCTAATTTTGAGAATAAATTGCAAACTAGACTAATCAATCCCTCAAAAAAAGAGTTAAGTAAGATATCAAAAATTATTATTCAAAATATTGTAACGAATGTGAAAAAGGCTAACCATAGTAATCTTTGGAGAAACTCATTTGACACCATTGAATGGTTTCGGAAAATTAAAAATAAGAGTAAAGCTACTTTTTGCATTTCGATATTATTGATTTTTATCCTTCTATAACTAAAAATACTCTGAGAGTTAGCATTAACTACGCCCGAAAATATGTAAATATAACTAAAGAGCAATATGAAATAATATTAACTTATAGAAAAACAGTTTAAAAAAATTATGGATCCCCGTGGGTAAAAAGTGATTCTGATAATTGTGATGTCCCTGTGGGGCGTTATGATTCCTCACAAATAGCTGATCTTATGGGTTTATATATATTAGATATACTTACTAGGATTATTAGCCCAGAACAGATAGGTTTATATCATATGATGGTTTAATATATATCCCAAATAGTAATGGCCCAAATAGCTCTTGCATACAAAAGAAGATTTTAAAGGCTTTTAAGTTTTTAAGATTCAAGATAGAAGTCTCATCAAATAATAAGATAGTTAATTTCCTGGATGTGACCCTTATAAAACTTATAAACCGTTTATAAAAACTGATCAGTACCCTGATAAAGTTAACTCGAATCACCCTAAGACCATGATTAAACAAGTCCCAAAAGCGGTAAATTTGAGAATAAGAAATTTATCAGCAAATGAGAAAATATTCCAAGAGATATATATGGATGCCCTTAAAAATAGCAGTTTTAAGGAAGAGTTTACTTATCAAGAAGAAAATATACCTAATGATATTAATAAAGAAAAAAATAAGAAGTATGATCATAAAAATAGAAAAAGAAAAATTATATTGTTTAACCCCATTTTTGTAGACTAGCTAGTATAAATATAGGTAAATATTTTTTGAAACTGATAGATAAGCACTTTAAACATTTTAAACATGATAATATACTACATAAAATATTTAATAGAAAAACGTTAAAAATTAGTTACTCCAGCACTCAAAATATTTTTCAAATGATCAATAAAAATAATAAAGAGATAATTAAGCAATTTCAGAACCGAACAAATAATAATAATAATAATAATAATAATAATAATAATAATAATAATAATAATAATAATAAAAATGAATGTAATTGTAAAACTCGAAAAACTTGTCCTATGAATGGATTATGTAACTTAAATAATGTAGTATATCAAGGAATTATTTACCCAAAAGAGAATATTGAGGATAAAAGAACTTATATTAGAATTTTCTCCACGAAATGGAAAATTAGATACGCCAATCACAAATATTCTATCTTCCATGAACATCTAAAACACCAAACTAAGCATTTTTGGAGTTTGAAAAATAAAGCTTTAACCACTGAGATTCAATAGTCCACATTAAAAAGGTCAAATACTCCAAAATGTTTTGATAGTAGATGTAATCTATGCCTAGAGGAAAAAATACAAATAATGATATTCCCAGACCCTGAAAAATTGTTAAATAAGAGATGTGAATTAATAGCTAGATGTAGACATAGGACTAAATTTAAACTATAAAAAAATTATCACAGATAATGCTTTAAAAAACATAGGATTAAATTGAGATTAAGGTAAATGAATAAGAATAAAATAAAATAAAAAATGTGAAAATACCCTATCATATATACCTACTATTCAATAAAAGGGTAACTGAATTAATAGGCTCGAAAATAAAAATCTTGAATTTAATTTAATATAATTATTACTGTATTCTTACGTAAAGTTATTAAATAAAGTTATTTTATCTAAATTAGTATTAGATCTGGAGTTTTAAGTCGAAAAGTACTTAGAATTTAAAAATAAAGTAAATTCTAACCGGCAATAAAATAAAAAAAAAACGGAAGTAGGCTAAATATGGAGAAAACTCTTCACCCCTTTTCTATCCCCTCCCACCCTTCTTTCCTGTGTTTATTCTCAATTATTTTATCCATAAGATCTGAAGAAGTCCTGTTAATCTTTTTCGTGTTTTTGATTTTATCAAAAACACATAACAGGATTGAAATAAATGTATAATTCTAATGTGACCGGTTTTGATTTTTTCTTAAAGATATATATATATATATATATATATATATAATTTTGAAGAGAAAAAGGGGGAGAAGAGAATAAGTGAAATATGTTTGAACAAAGGCACAAATATATAAGTTCATATCTGTGTTTGTATGATTATGTCTGTTTTATACACCTGAATCTACTTTACCACAAGTGCATATGCTCTAACATACATAGCTTAATTCATTAAGAATTCTGTAGTCTAATGGCGAAAAATATCAATATTATACAACTATATTTTTTATACAATCTCCATCAAGATTCACTGATAACTCAAAACAGTGTCCTCCTTTTTGTTGTCATCATAGCCCAAACCTTATGGTTTGATGTCTTTGTTTAATGGCATATCAACCTTTGTGGGTAATTTAATGCGAAAACCATTCTTCTATAAGAACAGTAGCGGTTCTATTTAACCCATCATCATCATCATATCGTGCTGGCAGCACGGATATCCCTGACCCTCTCTCGCCACTCCTCCCTATCGTTCATCGCCCTAGGCAGGTCTTCAGGACAACAACCTGTATCCTCACATAGCTGCTGAATGTACGTTCGTGCTGATCGTCCTGCTTTTGCGCGGCCGTGTGTGGGGATCCATAAGAGTACATCTCTTATGAGTTCATCTCTGCTTCTCCAGCAATGTCCTGCATGTCTGGTTCGCCTAACTTGAATAGTTTTCGTGATAGGGGGCAGGTGGCCGTACAGTTGGTGTCTTGTGGGGTGTTGCTGCCAGGACTTGTTCAGGATTGCACGCAGCATTCTTGTGTAATTGCCATCTAGTTTCTTCTCCAGCAGTTTTGTTAGCGTCCATGTAGTGCATCCATATAGCAGTATCGATGTGACCGCTACCTGGAAGAAACTGCGTTTCATTTTATCGGTTAGGTCTGATTTCCATATAGTCGATAGCCTATTGATAGCTGTCCACCTACGAGGATATTGGGGTTTATACCTTTCCCAATGGTATTTGTTCGAAAGTGAATGTAATAGCGCGACTATTGTTCGAACTAGCTTACCACGATTCCGCAATCCAACCCTTTAACCATTACACCATTACACCCCCCCAAAAATATCTCGGTTCTTTTATCAACCCCATTCGTCAGCTTTGTGTTGCAGATTACGTAATGACATCCAAGAATAGAAAACTCGTCCAAGTATATACACGAATAATACTTCTTCATCTGAGAAATAACGACAAAAATAATATTTTGTCTTGTAAACAATTCTACTTCAATCACTTTGATCGATATTATCTGACGTAACTATTGAACAAAAATTTTGCGAATAATTGATTTTATTCACTTTCATACGTTTTTTTATGAAAACACCATGATATTATATATAAATAAAATAGTAAATGTTTTTTTTCACATACTCGACAATTATATTGGTATTCTATACGTGATTATTTAATGAAAAAATATATTATAACCATATTAGGCATCTGAAAACTTTTACAAATGAAATCTAAGAAATGTTCATTCACGCTTTATGATTTTATTCTTATTATAATCATTGACATTTTCAAGTAAATCATAAATATTGAGATTTTTCTGGTTATATATGCAAGATAAAAAATAACAAAAAATTTGATGTTATTATTAACATATCGATTACACCTTCCTTGATTTAGGATATAGCATCAGTGCTTTCTACTTAGGAACAAAATCACATTGATATATAGTTTATCATTTATATTTGAACCCATTCACAATGCATAGAATATGATATATGCAGATAAAACAATTATTTTTTCGAAGATTATAAAATTTAATTCACACTTAAAAATACAAAGTAAAAAAAATCAAAATATATTCCTAAATTAAAAAATTCATTTTAATACGTTTATGATAATTTAATTGAGTTACTATGTATACAGATGCTATAATCGAATTACAATTTAATCAAAATTCTGCAATCTGATCGCAGAATAAGTGACTGACAGAACAAACAGAAAAACTCAAATGTTCATTATATATACATAACCAAGCAAAAAATATTTCGATGTCCAAACTCTTGTACATTGATGTTAAAATGTAACTTTCCAAAGAATAAAAATTGCCCGAGTTAGACTCATTTTCATACCAATTTCTTGTATTATGTTGCAGAGATTCTGAATAAGAAATGAAAATCCAAGATGACTCCTAAAATAGCTTGGCAAAGCTTTTGGCCACCTGATCATGTCGGTGCTGTTTCGAAAAAATGTCTAGGAGTTGTTCCACAGATTTTCCAGGTATATATTGAAAATTCTTACATCGAATACCTGCATTAATGTTTTGCTTGAAATAATGGATAAAATTCCGAAATGAACTTGAATTAAGATTGTTTAGGTTCCCAAGTATATGAGCCAGCGAGTATCAGCAAACAAATTTAATTTTCAGTGGCATTTCAGAAATGCTCTGGACGTTTCAAAGCACTGGAAGTGTTTCCGACTGACCAGGATAAGGTCACCATCAAAAGCTATATCTTTGGTTGTTACAACAACTGATGAGATCAGCAAAGGCCTGTTTATAAAAGACTGCAAACAAGTGATGGGTAAGTGCGACTGGTTTAATTTAGTGTGTGTAGCTTTTGAGAACATCAAAGGGGCATTTTAGCTGAGAAGCCAGCATTATAAAAAATGCATTTGAGGACAATATTTAGTGGATCAAAACGTATGATCTAAATGCGATAGTGATGCTTGAAATAATAACACATTCATCAATAGAAATAGAATGGAGATGTAGTCTATTTAGCAAGAATTTGTCAGGCTGAAAAAAAAGTGAAATGAACCACGTTAAAGCAATGAAGTTTGACGGTATTCTGATGGTTCACAAAGTTGGTTCAAACTGACGAGAGCTTTGATAGTTTGGAATATATTCAGATGCAGAAGGATCATTTGATATCGGATATGGATGAAGATGAAGTTTTCCTGCACATTTGAGCTACAAACTACAGTTTATGTGCAAAACACAAAGTTTGGCTAATAAGAGTGTCACTGTATAGAAGTAGGGAGTCCCTGTGGCATAATACAAAAGTTCTGGATTGCGGCCTGGAAGTGAACGAGAAAATTATGAACTCACATATTCTCTCAAGTATCGGTTAAATAGTATCTCTAATACTCTTCAATAAGAATAGCTTTGGCATTAAATAACTCATGAAGGTTTATGTGTCATTAAACAAAAAATTAAACCATGTTGCAAAGTTGACCAACTCATCGAGGAAATATGGAGGGGACTGAAAAGAGTTCTTCAGAAAAATCTACGCTCTTGAAGAAGTATGGGAACACAGCTATGTAAAATGGTATCACATACCTGTGAAAATAGTGGAGGTTTGGTAAAGCATCTTTCCACGGGCACATAAATACAATTATTGATGCTAAGGGAAATCACTTCTTCAAATAAACATTATGTAATATTTTTTTTTATTAGAGACATTATACTGTTTTAAAAGAGTGTCTAGCTTAACCTAAAACCTTTTCAAATCCATTAATGATGGTTGTCTCACACTTCGTGTTCATATTTAGAATTCCCACGAGAACCTATAGTAGACTTCAATTGGGACAATGCTATAAATGTAGAAAACGCTGTGTGAAAGATCTGCCAGTAAGCAAACAATTATGAAGAATTACCATAGATTAAAGTTTCCGTAGACAGTACTGTGTACGTATATAATGTTATCAATCATTTTTCATTCTTCAAGGTTATTTCATTTCTTCTCATCGCACCCAAAAATCTTTATGATATTCTTTACAAAACGATAATTTCCGTCGGTATCAATTTTAACTCAAACACAAATAGTGCCTTTTTCAGACGTGAATTCGCAAAATACGTGATTAAGTGTACTCAAAATCTGGACTTAAATTCATTCTATACATCATTATAATTCTAAAAATATATCTTATAAATGCTTTGAGTTATTCTTTTATATAAACAATTCACAAATCTAAATTTTCGAGGGTCGTTTTAAAGATGTTTTACTTCAGTATTGTTTTTTTTATTTTTCTCCTTTGTCATCATAGAAAAATCTATATTTGAATCTTGAGTTCTTTTATTTTCGGTTTAATCATTTCATTTTAGAAATTCATAAAACGTACTTTTTATGGCATTTGTTTTTGAGAGACTTCTTCCTTTTGATAAATATGTGAGTAGTTTTTCTAGCCTAGAAAATAATACAAACTGAGGTCTGTAATTGAAATATTATACCAGAGAGTGACAACCACTGATTTTTAAAAATGAAGATTCTGGAACTATTGTCAGTGCACTTTCGATTTTTTCTTCTTATATTATTTCCCTTTTATTTATAAATTTTAATAACGCTTCTTATTAACATCCCTCGAGACAAATTCAACCCTTGTGCATGATCAAGTATATAAGCAGTAGCATTCTTTAAATAGATATACTGGTACGTTATAGATTCACTTAATGTATAAAAATTAAATGAACATGATACTACAAAATTTAAGAAATCCACCTGCAAAAGATATCATTAACGATTAAATCAGTTTTTTATGAATCTATGAAAAAGTTGTCAAGGGATAGTGTATAAAATTCCTCAGTATAATCTGATTCTTCCTTCTCTGGCACTGAACTAACTTAGTTTGGCACAATTTATGACACCTGGATTTGCAAGCATTGTTCTAATGAAAAGAATAAAAAAAACGTTACGAACATTTGATGATATATATATATATATATATATATATATATATATATATATATATATATGTGTGTGTGTGTGTGTGCGTGTGTGTGTGTGTGTGTGAACATTAAAATAAAATAACAATTATAATCATTAGTTTTAACTTTTGTCGATCATCGCGCGATAATGAAATATTTTCGTTTTCTTATTCACTGTACTGACTACCTCTACCATCTGCATTTGAAAATAAAGTCTTTGTCTTATATAATAATAATAATAATAATAATAATAATAATAATAATAATAATAATAATAGAAACTGAATCCCTCCTAATAGCAGCACAGGACAATGCCATAACAACGAATCATATCAAAGCGAGAATAGATAAGATGCAACAAAACAGTAAATGTAGGCTATGCGGTGACAGAGACGGAACAATCAATCACATAATAAGCCAATGCAGCAAATTAGCACAGAAGGAGTATAAGGGGAGACACAACTGGGTCGGCAAGGTGATCCACTGGGAAATGTGCAGGAAATTTCAATTCGATCATACAATCAAATGGTATATGCACAACCCGGCGCCTGTCCTAGAAAATGACTCGCATAAACTCCTATGGACTTTAACATACAAACGGATCGCCTAATCCCGGCCAGAAGACCAGACCTCATAATAATCAACAAAAGAAAGAGAATCAGCAAAATTTTTGACTTTGCGGACCACAGAATAAATCTGAAGGAAAGTAAAAAGAAGGATAAGTACCTCGACCTTGCTAGAGAATTAAAAAAACTGTGGAACATGAAAGTAACGATTGTGCCAATTGTGATTAGTGCGTTAGGCACAGTAACTAAAGGATTATTAAAGGGCCTGGAGGACTTGGAAGTTGGCGGACGGGTAGAGACTATCCAAACAGCATTGCTGAGGACGGCCAGAATACTGAGACGAGTCCTGGAGACTTGAGGAGATTTGCTGTCACTCAAACTCCAGTGAAAAACCATCTGCTAATACTAATATGAAAAACTCTAGAGGTGTAAATGATAATAATAAAAGAAGAGTCCTGGAGACTTGGGGAGACTTTCTGTCACTCAGACTCCAGTGAAAAAACATCGGCTAAAGCTGATGTGAAAAGCTCTAATGAGTGAATAATGATAAAAGAACTACCTTATGAAGTTCTGAATTATCAATGTATCATCTGTGACTGGCGAAAAGACTACAATCGGTGAATATAAAACATCTCTCCCTCTACTTTTTGAAAATTGCATATATTCTGAATTCTAATTTTGTTTTTCTTAAAAAATCGGTGCTATTTGTCTCTAAATACATAAAGTACTAAATGTAAATTCACTATATTTACAAGCTCGTTTAAATCCGTAGATTCGCAATGAGAGAATAATCAGAATATTACTTGGAAAATACACTATCGTTTTACTCAAGTGACTTGTTCTATCAGTTGCAAGATTCAAATAGTTCTGTGTTTAGAAACAAAAACACGATACAGAAAAACCCACCGATTTATCGAAATTTAGTTATATATGTTATACCGGAAAAAAAGTTAGCCTAATTGTCCACAGTTAGGCTTACATTTTTTTTTAACCAAAAATACGTCCTAAATCTTTTTTTTTTCTCTTTGTTATTTTTTTGGTCTATTTTTTTCCTACTTTAGAGTTCTCTCGCTGTAAGAGAACCTGGTCACATGTATGTAGGAACGCAGATAATAAACAACCCTTGGGTCTGATATAGCCACAATATAATACCCATGAAAAACATGACTTATCAAAACTTAATTCAACTTAGAACACAGACAACAGGTCTGAATGTTATGATCTGCACGTGCTCCCTTAATATCCAACATGGAAGATCCGTTTAGCAGCTTGCGAACGTCTGTTTTTTTCCAGGTATATAAACGGCGACCTAAGCGACGTATAAAAAAAGAGACTTCAACGCAGAAAATAGACTCGAGAAAACAACAAACTTATTCAACATTGCTATTTTAGAAGCAAACCTACGCTAACGAGGTTATAGAAAAAGATTTAAAACAGCAAACCAAAGACTCACTGACCAAACTAGGTCGATAACGAAGAAAGTTTGGTTTACTGAATCAGAAATATCAGAAATACACCAACAAATAAATAGAGTATCGTGTCAACAAGGCCCGAATACAAAAACCGAGCTGGTATATACGAGAAAAGAGAACACTTTATTCAAATTGAACCGCAAAGTAATAGTAATCGAAACACCATACACCCAAACACAAAACAAACTCTAACACAAGAAGAAAAATCAATGTAGAGACAATGAATATAATGATGTCTGAAAAGAAAGCAACATTACCATCTCTCAGGAATGAAGACTAGAAAACAGTTAAGGTAGAAACGGAAAAATAAACGGATTATTAATGCATATCTTGCGGTATTAAACGAATTAAACTATGCAGGAGTAAACTTAGTCAGTTAAGAAATTGGGGTTGCCCTAAAGAACACTAATACACATTCAAAACCTGGATGGGAAATCTGACTAGGAAGACAAATACAAAAGTTTCGACGACAAGTGAAAATGCTAAAACTAAAGCAAAACAAGAATAAGTTGGGACTAAAAGAGCAAAGGAATACAATTAAAAGAAACGAAACAACACGAGTTCATGAATTCCAAAACAACGGAAGAAAATTCCATCAGCAGGTAGGGGGAAATGGTGCAAAGACATACTCACAATCGAATATGAGGGAAGCAAAACAATTTTGGATAAAAATATTGGAACGTAGAGGTAATAACTAAAAGCCGACTGGATAAAAACAAGGAAAACAAATTGTAAGAACTGGAAGAATGTCCGAAGGCAAAAATACACCTTAGTTTAATCCGAGCAACACTCTAAAACATACCAAATTGGAAGGCTTCGGACAATGATAGTATACATGAATTCTGGTTAAAGAATTCACCTCTGTTCAAGAGACATAGGCTATCGAAATGAATAGATGCTTAGAAAAAGTATACATACGCGAATGAATGATCAATTGAAAGACAACGCTCATCTGGAAAGATCCCCCAAAAGGACCACCCCAAACAACTATAGACCTATAACATGGCCACCTATTGCGTGGAAAATACTAACAGCGCAAGTAAAGGACAATATTTACTTCTCGTTAATAATCCGTGGAAGGGATGCTGCAAGGGATCCAACGCATTCTCAAAGAGAGCAAAACAAGACGCAAAAATCTAGCTATGGAGTGGATTGATTACAAAAAGGCATACGATGGGGTCCCGCAAAGCTGGATAATAGACAGTCTTAAACTGTACAAGATATCTGACAAAATCATAAAATTTACCGAGAAAACTATGTAAAAGAGGAGAGTGGAATTAACGGCAACAGTAAAATGTTTAGCTGGGGTGAAAATCAAGTGAGTTATCTTCCAGGGAGATACAATATCACAATTACTATTTGTGATTACGATGATATCCCTCTATCACATAATCAAGAAATACACGGGCGGATAAAATATTATTAAATTACTGGAAAAGATCAATCACCTATTATAGATAGGCGACATTAAACAGTTTACCAAAAACGAAAAAGAATTGAGAACCCAAATACAGACAGACAGTAAGAATATAGAATCAGGACATATGGGATGGAATTTGGCATTGAAAAATGCATCATGCTAATAATGAGAAGCGGGAAACGACACATGACTGAAAAAATAAAACTACCAGACTAAGAAAACATCAATTGGGCGAAAAAGAGGAAATTTTCAAATACTTGAAGGGGACACCATAAAACAAGCGGAGACGAAAGAAAAAAATAAGAAAGAGTATCTCTGGAGAACAAGGAAACTACTCGATACCAAACTATATTGAGAAAATCTCATTAAAGGAATAAACGCTTTGGGCTATCCTCTCACTGAGATACTCGGGACCATTCTTGAAATGGACGAGGGAAGAACTAAAATAAATGTACCAGAAAGGAAAACACTAATCTCAACGATTAAGACAGACTGTATACATCAAGAAAAAAAGAAGGAAGAGGACTATCCTCATTGAACTTTGCGTCAATGCATCGATATAAAAACTTGAAGACTACATAAAAATGTGCAGAGCAAGACAAATATCAGCCAGACAAACACAAACATCAAAAGAATAAAAAATAACCAGAAAACAAAAATAGGAACAAAAACAACTGTAAGGACATTTCAAGCGAAATCAAGAGAAATCTCCCTCGAGAAAACTAGGACATGTCTGAGAAATAGAAAGCTTAAGAGAGAAAGCGAATCCCTTCCGATAGCCGCTCAGAATAACGCTATAATGAGTCACTATATCATGGCAAAAATAGGCAAAACGAAAAAAAAAAAAAAAAGAAATGTAGGTTATGTGGTGATTGAGACGAAAAGACCAATCCCATAACAAGCAAATGCAGTAATCTAGTGCTAAAGAGTATAAGACTAGACACAGCAGGATGACGAAGTTTATCGACTGCGAATTGTGCAAGACTACATTTGACCATTCGAACAAATAGTATATGCACAATCCAGAATTGATGCTGGAAAATGAGACGCATAAATTCCTCTGGGATTTTGAGATACAAACGGATCACTTAATATCGGGCAGACGACAGGACCGAGCGATAGTCAAAAAAAAAAGAAAACCAACTGACAAGTGAACTTTTCCGGTCCGACTGACTATAGAGAAAGAAAGCGAAAAGAAAGGTAGTGTGACGTTGCATAAAATATTCATTCCAAGGCGGGAGTTTATTTTTCGCACGTGTGAAGTCGGGGCAGTCTGGCACTTGACCCATCGTAAAAATAAGTTCCAGTTACGATTCCTTCTTCGGGCACATGGGAAACTGGCAGATAATGTGGGGGTTAATTTGAGGCTAGACTGACCGCCGCGTGCAAGGGGTTTCCAAATTTATCGTTACACACACCCACCACACCACTTTGTCTTCCTACTCCTAGGATAATGGAAGATATGGGCCTCTATGTTTAGATATAATGTTATTATTTATCGAAGTCAACAATTCCAATTTCCCGTGTAATATTTTAAAAGGTGAATAGGACATTTAGCGAGAATAAATTGAAGCGAATGAAGCTGAAAAGGAACATGCCTAAAAGGCAATTCGATAGGCAAACAACACAATGAATAAATTTCGACACGAGGGGACATCTAAAATATAACAAGGTTTTAATATGTGCGGACAAGCAAATAATTAAGGCACCGGCTATACTACCAGCAGACAATATCAAATACACAAATGTCTCTCTTTCGTTTTCCTTTTCTCTCTTTTCTGTCTCTTCTCTTGAACCTTGAAAAGGTAGCAAAGTCCCTTCATAGGTTTAGAGTTCATGAAATGAATATTTTCCTTCTATTTCTATTCTTTTATTTATGCATATAATTCTTTATGCTTCTTTCTTTAAATTGAGAGGGAGAGCATACAATTGCAATACGTATGAAGGGTAGAGGGAGAAAACGGTTTTAAGGTTTACTTAGCTTTTCGATGGGTTTCTTCTGAGAGTATTTTCTCTTTTACAGGCTAGCGGGATTCTGTACAACTTGGTTTGAAGGCATATGTTATCTCCCATCCAAGAACTCTATTTCTGTTCCCTCGCCCGGAGTTTCGGCATGAGATTCGCATGTCCTTCCATGGCGACCTCCGTCTTGAAAACTGAATTCTTTATTTTTATTTCCGCTGACGAAAAAAGCTACTTCCGTTTTAAAGGTTCTAGCCAATCATTCGGCCTCTTTCTCCTTCCTCACCCTGTCAAGCGATTCATTCGGACTAATATCTCTATCCACCCGGGTGAGATTATGGAGTACAGATAGCTTGAACTACATTCTAATTTCCTCTTTTAACGGTCAACTTTTGGGGCCTGTCAATTCAAACATGGAGGAATAGGGGATATTTCTTGTTTCTCTCCTCTCAGTGGTAGACCACGTGACAGTAGGCACTTGGACCTCACTTGAATACTAAAATAAACTATGGAACATGAAAATGACGGTGATATCAATTTGATTAGAGCACTCGGTACAGTCACCAAAGGATTGTTCAAAGAATAAGAGGACTTATGAATTAGAGGATGAGAGAAAACGATCCAAAGTACAGCATTATTAAGATCGTCCAGAATACTGAGAAAAGTCCTGAAGACTTGCGGAGACTTGCTATCACTTACACTCTATTGAGAAATCATCAGCTAATGCTGATGTTAAAAGCTCTCAAAAGAGTGATATAACGGTAATAGTAATGAAGAAGAAGAAGAAGAAGAAGAAGAAGAAGAAGAAGAAGAAGAAGAAGAAGAAGAAGAAGAAGAAGAAGAAGAAGAAGAAGAAGAAGAAGAAGAAGAAAACTCCCCGAAAGCAAGCCCTGCTGAAGAAAACTCGTCAAATGGATGAACAACTGGGCTATCCATCCCCACTTGTAAGATATTCTTGACCAATCTTAAAATAGATGCGAGAGGAATTATAAAAAAATGGACCTAAGAGAAGAAATTTGATGATTATAAACATGGCTAAAACACGAAAGATGACATAGAAAAACAATATATTTCCAGAAAAAAATGAGGAAGAGAACTACCTTACAAAGAGCAATGTAAGATTAATTTGAATACCAAGTAATAACAGCACTTGCAGCCAGGAAAACAACAAAAAACTAGGGAACAGATATTTGAGAATAAAGAAATGTATGGAAATTTTAAGCAACAAGCAAATGAAATTTCACTCGAGATTACCGGGACAAGACTACGAAAGGGAAATATCAAGAAAGAAACAGAATCTATTCAAATAGTAACACATAATAACCCCATAAAACAAATTAAATTAAAGTGGAAATTAATAACGCGTAACAGAATAGGAAGTGCAGATTATTTAGAGAAAAAGATTAAATGATTAATCACATAATACGTGGATACATTAAACGAGCACAGAATAAGTTCAAGACTAGGCAAAACTAGGTAAGAAAAGTAATCCAAGAGGGATTATGAAAGAGATTGAAACTTAACCACACTACCAAATTGTACATGCTCAAAACAGATCAGTCTAAGAGAATGAGCCAAAGCAAATACTCTGGGATTTTGAGATAATAACGGATCAGTGATTCCGGATCCAAAGACCGGACCTAGTGCTAGCAAACCAATTGATAAAAAAAAAAGAGAGTTTGCCACCTTTTGAATTTTGACCACAGACTGCCTATAAAATGAAAAGAAAATATATACAAATACTTGGACCATGCTAGAGAACTGAAAAAACTGTGGTACATGGAGGTCAACGTAACACCATTTATTGATGGTGCGCTCGCTACGGTCCTCAAATGCCAGGAGAAAGGACAGAAGGAATCGAATATCAGTGAAAGGATCTAGTCCATCCAGATTGTAGCACTGCTGAGATTTGTTAGATTACTGAGTATAATCGTAGATACCTGAGGACACTTGCTGTCACTCAGAATCCAGTGACTAAGTCACAAGGAATAATACGAAAGAGGACTGATTATGGCCATCAGAAACAATACTCACAACTCGATAGATAACAGAATGACAATAACTAGGAAACAAAAATGGAAAGAAAACAACTCCATGGGCGTTATAAATGAGTAATAAACAGCATCTCACAAGACAAAACCTGGACATGGCGAAGAAAATGAAACTTTAAGAGAGAAATAGAATCTCTCCTAATGGCAGCACAAAATAGCGCCATAAGAACGAATCATATCAAAGCGAGGTTAGATAAAACGCAACAAAATAGCAAATGCAGACAATGCGGTGACAGAGATGAAACCATCAATGACATAATAAGCGAATGCAGCAAACTGACACAGAAGGAGTACAAGGATAGTAACGACTAGGTGGGCAAGGTGATACACTGGGAAATGTGCAAGAACTTTAGATTAGACCATGCCAACAAATGGTATATGCTCAACCCAGCACCTGTCCTAGAAAATGACACACAAAAACTCCTGTGGGACTTTGATATACAAACGGATAACTAATCTCAGCCCGAAGACCAGACCTTATAATAATCAACAAAAAAAATCTGCAAAATTGTCGACTTTGCTGTCCCGGCAGACCACAGAATAAAACTGAAAGAAAGTGAAAAGAGAGATAAGTATCTACATTGCAAGAGAACTGAAAAAACTATGGAACATGAAGGTGACAATTATACCAATTGTGATTGGTGCTTTTGGCACGGCAACTAAAGGATTATTAAAGGGCCTGGAAGATTTAGAAGTTGGCGGTCGAGTGGAGACCATCCATTGATGATGTAAAGACATTTAAAAAAAGGAAAAGCAACTGGACACCTTGATACAAGCAATAAGAATGTAGAGGATATAGTAATGGACTTCGACATTGAAAAGTGTGCCGTGCTGATAATGAAAAGTGGGAAAAGAAACTCGGTGGAAGAAATAGAACAACTAAATGAACAATTCATTTGGACGCTTGAAAAGAAGGAAAACCGAAACTATTCAGAAATATTGAAAGTGGACATAATCAAACAAGAGGGGATGAATATAAAAATAAGAAAAGTGTGCTTCAGAAGAGCAAGAAAGTTTCTCTAAGTCAAGTACTGAAGTAGAAATATCATTAAAGGGATAAACACATGGGCAGTCCACTTTGTAAGATACCCGATACACTTTTTAAAATAGACAAAAGAGGCATTCAGACAACTAAACCAAATGATAAGAAAAACGACGATGACTACGTTCAAGGCGTTACAGAGACAGACTGTATATTTCAAGAAAAGAAGGTGAAAGAGGACACACGAGCATTTAGGATTGCGTAGATATATTATTACAAGAAAAGGAAGATTAACTATAACAGCCAATAGGAGCAGTGACAACACAAACCAGGCAGCAGAAATTTTTATTGACTAACAGGCGAGATTGCTTAGGAAAAGACAGAGATATGGCTACAAAAAGGACATTTTAGAAAAAAAAACAACTTTTTTTTCTAATATCAGCACAAAACAACGCCTTAAGGACAGATCATGTTAAAGAGAAAATCGATAAATTACAATACAATAGCCTGTGTAGTTTATACTGAGAAAAAGGTGAAGCAATTAATCATATTGTAAACGAATGCTTCAAACTAGCACAGAAAGAGTAAAAGATCAAGAAAAACTAGATGAGAAAGGTGGACCACTGAGAATTTTGCAAGAGACTGAATTTTGACCATACTACCAAATCGTATATATATATATATATATATATATATATATATATATATATATATATATATATATATATATTCTATTGATCCGTCCTACAAAATGAGACGCATAAAATTCTCTGGGGTTTAGAGATACAAAGGAATCATTTGATTTCGGTTAGATGACCACACCTAGTGTTAATTAAACAAAAAAGAAGAAAACTGGTCGTCTTCTGGATTTTGCCATTCCGGTATACCACAGAGTGTAGATAAAAGAAAGCAAAAAGATCGACAAATATTTAGACCTTGCCATAGAATTAAAGAAACTGTAGAATGTGCGGGCGATGGTTATACCAATTGGAGTTAGTGCGCTTGAAACGGTCTCTAAGAGCCGGGAAAGGAGACTGGAACAGTTGGAAATCGAAGGAAGAATCGAGACCATCCAGACTATCGCATTGTTGAGAACGACCTGAATTCTGAGAAGAATTTTGGAAACCTGAGAAGACTTGCTATCACTCAGTCTCCAGTGAAAGACCACCAACCAATTCTGGTGTAAAAGAAAACTCACGAGTTGTTAATAATAATAATAGTAATAATAATACTGTCTGAAACAAATCTCTGTCCAGTACGAACGACAGACAAATTATAATAAACATATAATGACAAACATTAATGAATATATAAATGATAAAAATGAAAGTAATTGTCTCGGGATTTTTAAGTTGCTTCGATAAAATCCATAGAAATGCAATAATCAGAGATTTGGGTTTTTGCCATAATGTTTTTAATTTTTCCCAATACCAAGATAAAAATTGATTTAAGAAAATCCATTTTGATTTTATTAGATTAAGTAAAAAAATTAGAAGCAAGAACAAGACTTTAACTCCATTTGTTTGTGAGTTAATTCTATGTTTTTAAGTAAACGTATGCTCAGATAAAAACTATTGTTTTGAATATAATCGAATTATAAAAACAATCATTTTTAATCAGTTCATTTTTAATCAGTTCTGGAAATGAAAAGAGATAAAAGTTACTTTTTCCAGCTTATCTTTGTTTTGTATTCAGTATGGGTTAAATTGATGACAATACTCATAAGCATATTTAATGTTTGGGAAGCCATAGAGTTTCAAGTATGCTGAATACCATATAAAAAAGTTTGAGGGCAGAAAATCAATTCCTAATAGATTTCGGCTATCAATTACAAAAAAAAAAAAGGAATTCATGATAATAACGAGGAAAAGGTTGTTTGTTCTCTTATCGAGGGTCAAACAGTTTGATTGAACAACCTGGTTTTATATGCTTGAATTAAAAAAAGATTTCAACGTAAAAAATTTCTTCCTCTTGTGGAAACAAGCGCTTTTGCGTACGAGTCACTGACAATAAATAATAATTCAGTTGCAAGACACTCGATTAAATGCGGGGAGATTAGCTTAATAGCTCTATGTAGGAAGGGGTGATTGTGGACTAGTCCATTTCCTTGCAATGTTTGAGGTATATTTCCTTTAATCCCTGGGACCCAATAATCAAAGGGATCGTTAACTCTTTTGAATATATACCCAAAGTCTTCGATGTCAGAACAGTCCTCAGAACCTTGATGATCTTTTTTCCCTTAAAAAGTTTCTGGGTTGTTCGAAAGTCGTGGAAAACCCAAAGATCTGCAGTTGTAATTTCTTCTCCCCTCAATATGTCTGGAGCTAATTTGACGAAGTTTTCCTCTTGCTGGAAATGTTTAGTCAACTCTCTCCATATCTTGGTGTATCCTCTTTTTTGTTACCTCTCAGGGAACTCTTTTAAGGAAGAGGCGTAGACGGGGATATTAGACGCATACTAAGGGATGTTAGGACGGATCTGAAGGCCTTCACTTTTGAATTTCTCCACTTGTTCAGTTTTTATTTAAACTAGCTGGGTGATAAAATTTGTTAATTTTATAACTAATATACTTACAGTGACTCCAGAACGTATAACTGAGGGACTTTTACTCTATGACAGTTTGTGTCAGATAACCTGATTCTTGAGGAGGATTGAGGGTCTACTAGTTTTTAGTGTCTTCTTTTCTTTTCAAATTGTTTCACATTTTCTTTCATGCTGCTCTTTTGTTTCCACTTACTTCTGAGGAAACGGAGGAGACTTGAGAGTAGGAAGTTCCGTGTGGCTCGACATCAGCCATTATTTTGGCTGTTGGTGGATCCATATTTTTGAGGGAAGAGAATGGATCTTGAGATTTGGTGTTAGTCTTTTCAGGCGCCCTCTGAAATAGCGGTGGATATTTTACGAATATCATCACAGTGCCAATACTCCGTTCTTCAGACTTTGAAGATTATCGGCCACTTTTGGGCGTCTGCGTTAAACCACTTAAAAATGTGCGACGGAAAAATGTGATCCAAGATTAACTCAAATCATCATTCGCTCAATCATCGCAAACAATCGTTTAACACCCTGAATATGTTATCATGCTGACATAAATATTTACCGAGATGAACCCCAAACACAGAGTTAGGAACCTCATTTGTTGTCATTCTAGTTTACATATGCCGTAATGCTTGACCCGGAAAATTCTTATTTATTCTTTTGGGTAAGAATCATGAATTCTTGTTCTGTAAACAATTACATGTTCTACCCCAGAAAGGTATTGCCACATATGATCTATTGTGCTGTCAGTGATTTCATCACATTATCTTTTGTGGATTAGATTACCTTGTTTTGTTTTCTTTCAAACACACAACAGTTTTTACTGACCAAATAGTCATGATTCTTGGACTGCAGCACAAACTTGTTCACATCAATTTAGCCAGATTTCAGGAGACTCCACTCTTGCTGTTTGGCGTAGTGAAGTCTCCTTAAAAGTCTTCGCTCTTACTGGTCTTTTCTAAGTTTATTCTTTTTAAAAATTGTTTAGCAATGTTTTAAATGTAGTATTGTAATTGTTCTTATCCGGGGTATTAGGTCTTGATGTTTCAGCATTTGGCAATTCTTATATTCAGAAGACGAGGCAGTTTCACCGGCTCTGTCTAAAAGAGGCAAAATTAGTTAATTTCTTTTACAAAGAATAAAGATTTTAAAAGAAACATATAAATAATAAACAATGATAATCCTCAATTAGCTGATCAATTATAAACAGTAATTCGCATCGAGAACAATGGCCAGCAATTCCGTACGGGTCTAATAATCCAAAATATTAGAACTTCAGTAATTGTGCCTATCTTTTATTCTAATTTTCAGAAAAAAACGGAAATGCCAGCTGTAGTCAAGCCGTACGCACCAGTGCAGTGGGACCTCATTTGAGTAAATGATGTATTCCACTTATATTTCGTACATGCCTCAACACTTCTTGAAAAAGTTCTTTCATGATTCTGTATTCTTTCTTATCTTGTTTTATTTGATAACTAAAATATGAACCAGTGACTGGTATCTGGAGCTCTTCAATACCCTTTTACTTGTCGTCTTATCTACAGGAAACTTTACGAAGACATTAAGTCACAAGATTAATTTGAAAAAAATGAAATAATCAGACGGATATTTTAACATATATCATTCAGCTGTAGAGTTCCCATCTTTTAAGCAGCTCATCTTTTCATCTTGAATTTGCTTTAACTGCTGCTTTCTTGCGTAGACGTGTACTTCAGCTAGCGAGCAATCTCTATTTTTAAATTGCCGGTATGTGTTTACTTGTTTGCTTTCAAATGAATAAACATAATGAAAATAAAAACGTCAACATGTGCTAATACTGTTAAAGAAATGTCATTCAAAATCTCCATTTAAAAAAATCTACCTTTTACTGTTTTGAAATTCCAATATTTCTTTGAATGTCTTCCTAATGTATTTACATCCACCAGGTGAACTTTTGTTTGTATGGTATCGAATGTATCTATTGACCACGGTATTAGTAAAACATTTGCTTGGAATAAACAACAAAAAAAAACTTATCAGAATTTATATAGTCATAGAGCTTTCTAAAAATATAAATAAAAACATTAATTATATTTATGTAGACATTTATACATGGATTATATTTACATATAACATCTTGCATCTTTTCTAATCCCGGGGAATCGAATGTATTTGTAAGAATTTACAAAAGAATTAGCAAGTAATTTAATAATGTATGTGACTTTACTGCAAGTATTCTCCTAATTCTAAATCACCAACATAATTTTCAACTTGAAATCAACAATGTTTTTATTCAACTAATCGGCATATTAAACTAAAATCCGAGTTTTTAATCTCGGAATAACGAGTGGACACTTTTGTAAAACCTTCATATAAGTGATGAATATGGCCTTACAGCAAGAAATGTTTGAAGTCTGATCACCTTTTTCGAGGCAAAATTTATCCGTTCCCCGCACATAATATATTAAGCTATGGTAACAATTTCTCGTTATGTTCAGCGAGACAAGTAATTCTCATAAAGTATTAAGAAAGAAGATTAGACCCTGTCATATTTAATAAGCACAAGTGTCACTCATGTGAGTTGGTGAAAACGTGAATGGTGAGTTCTTTTCCTCTGCTTACAGACGATCATGAACTGTTGATGAAAGACAAAATTGAATTCAAATCTTCTAAAATCATTAGTAGCTATATTTTAAAAGTATCGGTCATAAAACAAGATCCAAGAGAAGTGGTATTTTCAAGGTGTACACTGCTTGCAGATGAAAAGTTCATCTACGCAGACATACAAACCGATCCATTTTTTTTTCTGTGTATACCTGTTATATTATCTAAGGTTTGCGTTTTTTTGGTAAAATATAAAGTGAATACTGAATTGCATAAAATTAAATGAATTTACCGAAGAAAGAGGTCAAATGGAAAATAATCGTCTGGTGGGATTCTGAGTCATGTCTATAAGATAGATTGATAGATTGATAGATTGATGTGCTCGTGGTGTAATTGTCATCGTCGTAGGAAATGGACACGGCGACACGGTTTCGAATCCTCGACTAGGTTGATTGCATTTCACATCGCACTAATACCCTTGGGAAAGGTATGAATCCAACAATGGGTAAATAGTCGGGCAGACTAGGTTCTAGGAGAAGGAAAACTCTGAATTCAAAAATTGACTCTGTGTCATATCCTGCTCGAGCGGAGGGGTTGGTAAATATGGATAGATTGATAGATACACACTAACATACATACATACATATTATAACAAGTTCATGTAAAATATATGGTTGTGTAGATGTATAAAGAAACACTGAGGTGGTTACACACACATATATTTGTTTACATATATATATATATATATATATATATATATATATATGTGTGTGTGTGTGTGTGTGTGTGTGTGTAAGCTAACATAAATATAGAAATAAATATAACTTATGCTGGTGGTGGTAGACTGTTACATATATAAAATAAAGGCCTGGCAGAGTCGTATATATACCGTAGTTAAAATACGAAGTAATTTACCATGATATATATATATATATATATATATATATATATATATATATATATATATTTGTATTCTCTTAAGTATCCTAATCCATAAGTTTGTTTTTAATAGCTTATTTTTCAGAGTGGAGTCATGTAATATTAAGCAGAAAAAAATTATCAACATAAAAATACATTTGTTTATTTTTTCATGTTTCTGATTGCTAAATATTTTGAAAAAATTCTCTTAAAATCTTTTTCAATCAGGTGGATAGAAAATTCACACCACCATCCAGAAAGGTTGTCATACTAGTGAGTTACACAGAGACCTCGCAATGTCAGGCAGCAGTAAAAAGATTTTTTGGCCCTGTCGACTGGGGATGTAGAATGTACCGACTGAATCTCAACAGAGAGATAAGACTCTCCTAAATAGTGTCCTGAATATGGTGCAAAACAATCTGATGATGAGACTCCAATAATGCTGGAGCTTTGGGAATGCAGAGTGCCGCTTCATTGCCAACACCCTAGCCTGGAGTGGTAGCACCTGATAAGGTCATATCAATGGATCAAATAAAACATTTAAACTCTGTACTTTTAGATTTAAACGGGATGCAAAAATGATTTATGCTAAAATGAATTGCTTGAAAGAGAACTGTTTAATGATTTAACAAATAATTATTTGTATAAGATAGAAAAAAGTGAAACCATTGAACAGCGTTCAAAAAAGTGAACTCAAGATTGTTTAAGAAAGTTATCTAGAATGTGTTTAGAAGTCATATATTTGATATATATGCAAAAAAGGATTTGGCCTTCAATAAAACACAATAGTTGATAAACCATAAAACCAAATCACCCCAAAGAGATTTTTTATTTGTTAAAAACTTTCTGTAGAATAGCATAACCATCGTCCGACGGAAAGTACTGTGGATAAATGTTTGATAAAGCATAAACGGTAATTTTCTTTTTGCTTAAGATTGAAAGTTTTATAAAGAACCTAACAAAATAGCAATGTGACAATACATTTTTACTAAAAAGATATTGCGAGATGATGAATATGGCAATTGAGCAGTTGTTAAACCTATCATTGTATGTTTGGATTCAGAATTTTCATTTTCCTCAGCCGGTTGCATTACTACGAAACGATTGTCCATTCTGTTCTCCGATTTTAGCACGTTTAAGGTAAGAGGGATAGTTTCACGCAATTTTAAGTGATATTAGCGCAGAATTAAAAGAAACACTGTCGTTCAGAGATGGAACTTTGCAGATTTCAACTGTGATGCTAACAATTACACTCTCGGTGCCACTTTTCTTATTTAACATTTTAATTCTATTAAAAATTTTCAAGCCAATGCAACAATATATCTTGGTTTAATGATAAAACTGTTTACCATATATTTTTATGAATAGGTTAATATAAAGTCCTAATATTAAGCTTTACAGACGTATTCACCAATTTATGAGTAATAATTATATAAAGATGGAATTGAGATATAAAAGAAACTAAAGCAAATATTGCCTCAAAAATGAATCCCATAAATTATAGACTTCTTAACAATCAAGATAAAATATACCCAAAACCGGCTTATACACAAATATATCTGGTAATATACATAACAATTATCTATTTCTTAGAATAATGGTTTTTAGTGAACTTTACCCAGACTTTAATCCTTAATCAGATGATGAAAATTCCTTTCAAAATTAAAAAATAATAACTGTGTCATTCTATAGAATTATACATGCACCCCAATATATATATATATATATATATATGTGTGTGTGTGTGTGTGTGTGTGCTTAACCTGTTTTTCTCTCTCTTTTTCCTCTCTCTCTCACTTTCTCTCTCTCTCTCTCCCTCTCTGTATATGTGTGCGTGTGTTGCCGTGCGACGTTTTTACTAATATATATACGGTCTGATGATTGCAGGGGTAAAAAACTAAAAGTCAACGAACCCTTTTGAGTCTCTGTTATAGACATCCCAACGTAAATGTATATGTTCTATTACTCCCATTGAGAACTCTTTATCGTAAATATAGAAAACTTAAAATATGTATATATATATATATATATATATATATATATATATATATATATATATATATATATACTCACATATATTTTCGAATATGTCTGTGAGTGTGTGTGTGGTTGTTTCTTAGTCTGCTCAGATGTGAAACTGATTAATGCTATTTGATATACGAGTTCCTAAATATGTATACATTTTTCCTGTTAAAGTGGTAATGATACCGGAAGACTCATTCATAAAAAGAAAGGTGAGCAATATGTTTAATTTTACTGGAATGTGCATATATGCTCCAAGTAAATGAATGCAACACTTTACTATACTTCATTATGACATCCTTCCGACTAAAAGTGCTTCCACGACATATTATTACTTTTGCATTATTAATTTCTTCTTCTTCTTCTTCTTCTTCTTGATTAGTCAGCCCTTGAGCCTCTATTGAAAGTGTCCTTGCACCAACTACCAACCCAATTTCCCAAACCATTCCCTCTCCCTTCATTTACTGCCTCTAAGCAGATGATCCACTCCTACTCATGCACAATTGATCGTTTTCTGTTACAAAAAAATCCAGGAACTCTTACATATGCTTATATGCATATCATAGACAGCTCAAACACATGCCTTTCCACCTAACAGACACTAGCTTGGACATCTCTATCGTCTATAATATTCTTGCGGGTCAACGACTGGTCACGTTTCCATTTTTGATTTGTCTAGCTAAGCAACGCTACTCATATTATTTGCTTTTCTTGTGTTGAGGTGGAAAAACTATGACCTGGAGCACACTTTCTGCTTACCATTTTTGTCGATCGTGAACAAATTAATGAAACTTTTTTCCTCGGTTGCTCTTATGAACAAAATAATCGACAATAGAGCTGATAAATTGTTCAGTCGTAATGTCGATATATTTTTGTTGTTTACTAGGCTTTAGCATTTTGTAGAATCTCTTTCTTCCTTTTCTTTCTTTCTTTCTTTCTTTCTTAGTTATTTTTCCTTTCATATTTTCCCGCAATTTCTATCCTAATTTTACTAGCCTGCCTTTTCTTTTTCTTTTTATCATTTTGCTTCGGATTCATTAACCTTTTCTTTGTATTCCATTCCAATTTCCATCTTTGTCTATTAATTCTTTCCACTTTTATCTTGTGATTTTCCGGGATATTTTTCTTGTCTTCCACCTTTATTTCCTTTACACGGATATCTATTTTTCATTACTTGATCTCCTTTTTTCTGCCAGTTTTTAATTTTCTAATGGTTAATGATCCAGTTTTATCTTTACTTTGCTATTTTTTCTTTTGTTTTTATGCTTTCCATTACTTTTTTGTTTCTTATACATTTTGTATATATTTTCATATAATATTTTTCTTTCTTCCGTTTTTTTTTTTGTTTGTGCTGCTTTTTTCTGAATAACTTTATGAAATATTATTTATAAAATTGTTCTTTGAGGGATAATTTCTTGGTGTAAGTCTTAATAGTTCAATGTAAATCTGTACACACAAATATACACTCACAATAAAATCTAAAATATTCAATGCCAGATATCGAGAATTCTCTCCAAACAGCAACTTGGGAACAACTACACCATTTAAAAACAAAAAGACTTTTCTTTTAAACCAAAATTACCGGAAATTTTTCTCATAGCATATATCAAAAAGGATATTCTTAGATGTTATTTATTGCCAAACTCTTCAATATTGAAAGTTTATAAACACACACACACACACACACACACACACACACACACACACACACACACACACATATATATATATAAATATATATATATATATATATATATATATATATATATATATACATATATATGTATATATATATATATATATATATATATATATATATATATATATTCACAGTTTACAGACAAGAAGGAATTTAATTGATAATAGAAATAATTCCCACATAAAATCTAGAACAGGAGTTTATGAAATCCCATGTATGGATTATAATAAAATATATGTGGGTGAATCCTCTCGTAGTCTAAATAAACGAATTTACGAGCACAGTGGAGATTCAAAAAATAAACTTTATAGCTTGATGAAACATGATTTAGAAACTAATCAATTCTATTTATATACATAATAAAAAAAACAGGCATTTGCAGAATCTTCTATCATTTCATACCTCATATCCCTTACTAGATATAATTTGGCTTCATCGTTAATAGATAGATAGATAGAGAGCTAGATGTAAAGTGGATTTTTTTAAAAATAGATTTTCGACCGGTAATTACATCACGCAAATTTGAAACAGATCGTTACCAATAGAAATGGAATGTATTAAATTTTCACATGATTTTTTCCATTTAATAACTGGAAAATAATTCTCAGAATAAAATTATCCTCAAAGGACCATTTTTTTTCTCTCCGTACATTCAAATACACACACACATACACACACAACCCCCGCGCGTGCGTGTGTGTGTGTGAGTTCAAAAATAATATATATTTATTCAATTGTATTTTTGGTCACAGGACTTGGCATGCTTATTCAGTTCTGATGTTGTAGAGTTTAATTATACATAATACCAAAGAATAACGTTAACGTTTATAATATATATATATATATATATATATATATATATATATATGGGGGAGGTGCGTGTGTGTGTGTGTGTGTGAACATGTTTCTTTAAAAAAACACTCAGAAAGATATTTCTAGTCTTGAAAGATTTCTGAACTTTTTAGAGTTATTTTAAAGGAAGAGCCATGATGTTGTTTTCTTTTATTTCCTAAAAAAGTTTCGTTATAGTATACAATATTCTTTCTGTTTATACAGTTCGAAGTCAATTTAGGACAATTTTTAAACATAACTCAATCAAAGTTAAGAAAGAGAGTAAGACAGAAAGAAAAATCAATGTAAAAAAACACATTCAGCATTTTATCAAGTTTTTATTCAGGTATTAAAAATTGATGGGACCTTTGCAAATATTTCCTGTGTATACATATTACCGGTATCTATGAATGTTTGTGATGCCTACCTAATTATTTTGAAGCTGTCCTGACCATTTAGGTAGGGTTTGCCTACTCTGTTAAGAGCCTTTAAATTGTTCATAAGATCAGCCTTTAATTTAATTTGCTGCGGATATAGTAAAACAATGGAACTAGAGGAATAGATGGAGGTGGAATTGAGTTAATATTGTTTTTTTTTTGTTTGTTTTTTTTTTTGTGCTGCGTGCGTTTATTTATGTTTCAAAAGTTAACCTTCGAAAATAAACCTTATATGTAAGATATATTTTTAACCATTTGCCAGAGAAAAATTCTCTCATCCTGCAAGCAAATACCCTCAGCAAAAAAAGGCATATGATATATTCTTAATATTTCTTCACTCTTGCCTGTAAGGCTGGACTTCCAGTTGATCTTCAATATATGACAAAACGGCTTTGATAGAAATGTTTTTGTGACTTAATATGGCGACAGTATTGCGTCCATATCTCTAAAGTGTATAATAAAAAAAGTGAGAACATAAGTCATGTAAAGACTTTGTGGACTGATATAGGTCTGTTTCAGATCGTAAATATTTTTAAATAAAAAAAGCTGTTGATCATTTTTGGACTCTCAAATTTATTTTAGAGTTCAACGAACCATTCAGTATTGAACTAGAATTTTTAGTTTAGCAAATCATTCATATGACAAAGCAGTTTTTTGGGGTTTTTTTTGGCTTTTTTTTGCTATTAGACTAATGATTCGACCTAAAGCATTACATCCATAATCTTTTGTATGTCAGTTTTGAAATGTGCTACATGATCAAAAGCATTGGTACGTAGAAGATCTCGAACCAGAGGGAACAACGTATTATTCCTCGAGAAGAAATGAAGTAAATTGGAAAATTTATTAATTGTGCTATATAAAATATAGGTCACAAGTTTCCATTTCATAAAAAAGTGTTAGTAAATATCACAGCAAAAAAAAATGGAATTAGAAATTGAAAAAAATATACATTAGTCGAGAACTGCACAAAATGTTGATGATTTTGGAAGCCAACTAAGCTTTCCCAAAATGTACCAGGATCCATTTCTATTTTCAGTATTGATTGGTTTTCAAAAGTCAAGAAAAGCTGAAAAGTAAGTATTACAATGTATATTTTTCTCGCTTTCAGCAAGTGGAAATCATATCTGTAAAGTCATGAATAACCTGAAAGTTACACATAGATTCAAGAACAATGATAGGACAGATGTGTGTCTGGAAATGGTTCATAAGAGCAAGGAAAAAAACTTTTCCTATAGTTCCAAACTAGGAAATCATACTGAAATCTTTATAATTTGGTTTATATTTTAAAGGATATTCGTATTTCATCATTTTAGTTCCACGAGACGAGTGATTCATTCTATACATCCACAAGTAAATTAGTTATACTATCTACCATGACATTACCACCATGATTTATTACCTCACATGGAATGCAATCGAAAACTGGGTTATTTCCATAATTCATCAGATTAATTGCAATCTTATTCTCGTCTTTGTCAAGCAGGATATACTCAGCATCTGTGACGTAATATGGAGGGAGTAGGTCTTTGACGTTATCATAGATTGTAAAAGACATTTTTGAAATTCAAAACGTTTGAAAGTAGCCTTCCTAAGACTTAACTCATCCTTAGATCTTAAAGGAACAATATGATAGCTGTTTCCGTGCAAAATTTGTATCCGCATTTTGCATTCAGATTTAGAGTCATTTTTATTGGAAGCCAGTTAGACCTCATTTGCTGCCTTCGGTGAACATTTGTTAATCCTGGCTCTCAAATCTCACTGAACAATTGATTTCTGAAGCTGTAAAGATTGCTCCATATGAAACCTGTCACCTCGGTCTCTGGTTTGACTACTCCTTTTCATGTTCGTTATACTGGCTGGAAATTTCATATTTGTCCGCATCAATCGAGTCCTAATGTTTACAAGATTTTAGCAAAAAATATGAGCCACAACGCTCTATACATTTTGCTGCAAGTTTTCCCAGATATCACCTGTTTAGGAAAGTAACAATAGCTTTACAAAAAAAAAAAGATTTCTAGTTCTTAGTGTCTAATTATTTGCAGTTTTTAGGACATTGTATGATATTAAGCCTTCCTTTTTCATAAATAATTAGGTTAAAATTTACCATAACAGGATGTTACCACGTGGCTTCACACAGGACACGAACGAGGCACCGATTACGAATTTTTCCCTTACAAATGATAAATAAGTCAATTATGTTTCCCTATTTTGAACCAAAATGTCTCCAGATAAGTTCATGCTAAATTTTTTGATAGCAAAAGGTATTACAAGACATAATCCAGAACAAGACTAAAAATCAAATACAATTGGCGTTCTGCTTTTAATGGCGAAACGATTTAAACAGAACAAGGATTAATAATCCTAACGAACACTTATATTAAATTCACCCGAAGGAGTCATTTTCTCTTGAATAAGGATTGCCAGAATGAGTTTTCGAGAGCTTTCACTGAAATATGATACTGACTCCTCGGCTGAATAAATAATATAAACTGAGATTAATTTTACATATCGACTCGAGAAATTAGAAATTGTAGATTTACAATCTGATCATTAACATTGGATGATATTATGGACTTATATATATATATATATATATGTGTGTGTGTGTGTGTGTGCTTTTAAATACATCCATACACACATATGTATATTTATATATTTTGCATATCAGTATACATATAAATGTATGTAAAGTACAGTCAGACACGTAATGAGTGTGTGTGTGTGTGTGTGTGTGTGTGTGTGTGTGTGTGTGTGTATGTGTGTGTGTGTGTGTGTTTTGTTGCGGATGTTTATGGATATATGCATCCATGTGTATATGTGCGTAACAGTCCGGCTTTTATGTTCTTATTTGATGAGTTTCGTTTTTCCAAGCTCATAATTTTCAGGTTGCTTTTTGTAACTACCGTCATTAAATGTCCCACATCTACGTACTGCGCCGGCTCATCACTACTTAACTAATTTGATATGATGGAATCTGGTGCTTTAAACGAGACTTGACTATAAGCCCGGTGATTGTTTTGACAAATTCACCTCATAGAAATGCCTTTTATTCCAAAGTTATCTGAAGCTGTATTAAGAATATTGAAAAGGGGAAATAACTCTAACTGAAGGCAGGGAGTGAATAAGAAAGTTGTTGTCTGCTATTCGTATTTTGATATCACAAAAACTCGTTGCATTATTCAGCAGTCACTGCTCCCTATGATCGTGCATTCTGTAGATATGATTGCATAGCTAAACACCCGTCACATAATAACCAATAAATACTGGATTGTGTTTATATCTATGAGTATGTGTGCACATATTTATAAGTTTTTGAATAAGTAAGGTGATGGTAGTAGACTTCTAGAGAGCGCAGGTCTACAGTAATTTCAAGTTAGGAATGGTGCTGTAGATCAGTATCAGTTTGTTTTTACGAGCCGGGAATAGTAGCTCCATGTCCCAGTTTAGAATTCATGTATTTTTCCTCTGATAGATCGGATTGTTCGCCTAAACGGATGGAGAGTCCAATCCTCTCCACAATTCACACCTTTGCGAACGAGAAAAAAATCATACAAGCGTATATATATGTGTGTGTATATGTGCGTGTTTTTGTGTGTATGTACGAGCTATTTTTGTTTTAAGTTGCTTTTATCATTCATTTTTAACCGGCTCATTGGTCTAGTGGATAGAATGTTCGCCAATGGTCCGGGAGACCCAAGGTTCAATCCCAGATCTCGTCATATCATAGACTTTAAAAATGGTACTTGATACACCTTTGCTTAACCCACAGCAATATAAAGTACGTATCGTATCAAGAATAAAGTGGAGCAATCCAGGAAGAGGAGTAGTGCCTTTCCCTGCAACTCTGTGTTGTAGCTATTGAAAAGGGAGCTTTCTGGTCGCCCTCGACTACGGTCGCCAACTTTACTTTTAATAGAAACATCTGCTATTTCTATTACATAAGTTACACTACCAGTCAAAAGTCTACCCACCGTTTAAAAATGTCATTTCTCATCCTAAAAGAGTTTTTTTCTGATGAAAGAAGGAAAGCACTGCACTGGTTTTATTCATTATATTAGATACTGGTCTTCCTGAGACACATTAAATACAAATTAGACAAAAAGAACACAAAAAATATTTATAAACTTTTGATTGATCAAAATGATCACTGTTAGCCGCTATCACTTCTTCAGAGATTGTCGGCATTCTTTCTATGAAAGACTGGCGGTAGACAGAAGATTGTTATGCTCAGCTTCCCTGCTAGAGTTACAAGAGGTGAGCCGTACTTGTGGGTTGTTTAGCTGTGACATTTTTATTAAGTTAATGTAACACGAGTTCAATGGGATTTAAATCTGATGATTGTGCCGGCCAAGACATCAGTCAAAGAACGTGCTGTTCCCCTTTGCTTTTAATGCACCTTTGGCAGAGTTTACTTGCTTGCTTAGGGAAATTATCAAGCATGAGTACAAATCCTACAGCTACAAGCCGTGTTTCTGAAGCGATTGCGTAATAGCCGGTCTCATTCAATTTGCCCTTCATGTGGCGCAAATCCCGACTATAGTCAAAAACCCCCAACATCATAACAGAGCCTCCTCCATGCTTTACTATTGGTATGATACAATGGGGTTGCTGCTCTCCGCCGCACATAGACCCTCCTATTTGAGCCAGAGTTCTTGAACTTTTATTCGTCAGTGCTCTATTGACCAGTCTTTATGCACCTTAACCCACAGGAAGTTTTTGACATCATTTTGCTCCTCAGCAGTGGTTTCTTGACATTATTTCTGCCATATACGCCGGCTTCACAAAGTCTTCTCCTCACAGTGGATGTTGACACATTTTTACATGACATGGATTCAGTTGTTGCGGTAGCCGGCGATAAAATTGTCCTTCGCATAGGTAAAATAGGGAGTATCAAGCAAGCAGTAATTCAGCACAATGTAGTCATATATGAGTTCAAGTAGTGGTATAATGCAACTTTTTGCAAAAAGTTTTATCCATGCTCAGTACTAAAGATGAAAAACGCCTTCAAAACAATTTTTCAAAAGATATCTGGTTATACAAACATCAAAATTACATAGGAAGGTTCGTTTAAGGATATTATCAATAAAATGTGTTTAGAAATAATATATTTAAATTATATGTGTATAAAAATGATTTGGAATTAAATAACCTACAATGGTTGATATCCCATTAAACTAAACCAAACCAAAATCCATCAGCCTCTGAAAAAGGAATCAAATTAGATTCTGATGTTTCGTTAAGGAGCTATTTTCATTAGAAATGATACGTTTCTGCGAACTGAAATTCTATTTCTGCTGAAGTTTTCCATTTATCTAGACATTTTAATTTAATTTTCTGTATTGTTTTCCATTTCTCTTTATCTCCCTCTCTCACTCTTTCTTTTTTTCTCTTGCTCTGTCTCTCTCCCTCTCTCTCACCCACACATACACATACCCACACACACGCACACATATATATGTTTTTGAGTATTTGTGTGTGTGTATGTGTGTTAAACGGTAACTAAGAAAACCAAAGACTTATTGAGACATTTATTAAAAGTAATAGACATTTATAGAAGTAACTGATTTAAAATATCCTAACTTAGAAATTATAATCAATTTCCGGTTTAATTTATGACATGATTATTTAGTGAGGTCTCTTTTAGCGCTGAACATCATTTTATAATCAGTCGACTTGATATAAAATATGAATAAGTCTGAAATTATAATTAGAATTATTCGCTTCTCAATACAGTTAAAACTACTCTTTTAACGAGCATAAAACAGGTCCATGCGTCATCTAGTTGTTTTCACGTGTCAATCATTTTGCTGTCTCGTAAATGTGTGCTTACTCAGTTTAGCGATCGTTTCAAAAGTTCGCCAATGGCCCGGGAGATCTGGGTTCAATCCCAGGTCGAGTCATACCAAAGACTCAAAAAATGGTACTTGATGCTATCTTGCTTAACACTCAGCATTATAAGGTACGTATCAAGGGTAAGGTGGAGCAATCCAGGGAAAGGAGTAGCGCCCTCCCCTACACTTCGGTGTAGTAGCTATCGAAAAGGGAGCCTTCAGGTTACCCTCGACTACGGTCGCCAACTTTACTTTACAACAAGAACATTCAAAATGAAGAGTAATAATGCGCAAAACACCATAGTCCAATGTTTATTTTCATTTGCAAGATGATAGCCGACTGATTATTAAACCAACGAACACCACGTGTTTTCATTAATATGCATCCAATAAAAGGTGGATAGCCTGGATTGATAAAAGGCTTCCCTATCATAGGCTATCAGTATTGGATTCGACATTGGGGAAAAGAAGAAAAGAGCAGAAATATCTTAATTATGGGTAAAGCAAGTTACATCCGGCAGACAGGAGCATGTTTATTCGAGGCACGTAGATGCTACAACAGAGCAGTTAGTAAAACTTGTTAAGATCGTTTACATAATGAATAATCACGGGAAAAGGATGATAACAAGAAAAAAGAAAAAAAATTAGAATATGTAAGAAAATTGATATTGGGAGAAATATTAATTGGGATATGTTTTTATAGCATGTGCGTTATGGTAATTAATTCATAGTACTATTATTATTATTATTTACTCGTGGATTGTTTTTCCACATTAGTATTAGCTCATGGTCTTTCACTGGATTTTGAGTGACAGCAAGTCTCTTCAAGTCTTCAGGACACTTCTCAGTATTCTGGCAGTTCTCAATAAGGTAATAGTTTGGATGTTTTCCACTCGTCCTCATATTTCCAAGTCCTCCTGTCCCTTTATTAATCCTTTGGTGACTCTATCGAAAGCACCAATCACGATTGGTATAATTGTCACCTTCATGTCCCATATTTTTTAAAAATTCCCTAGTAAGCTCCAGGTACTTATCCTTCTTTCCACATTCTTTCAGTTTTATTCGGTGGTCATCCAGGAAAGCTAAGTCCGCAATTTTGCAAGTTCTTTTATTATTTTCTCATTAGAGTTTTTCACATCAGCGTTATCTCAATAATGATAGTGTGCACTTGTCCGCCAACTTCCAAGTCCACTAGTCTCTTTAATAATACTTTAGTTACTGTAACAAAAGCACCAATGACGTTTGGAATAATCATCACCTTCATGATCCATAGGTTTTTCAATTCCCTACCAAGGTCGATGTACTGATCCTTCTTTTCACTTACTTTCAAATTTATTCTGTAGTCAGCAGAGACAGCAAAGTCGACAATTTTGCAAGTTCTCTTTTTTTGCTGATTATTATAAGGTGTGGTTTTCTGGCCGATATCAGGTGAGCCACCAGTATGTCAAAGTCCCGTAGGAGTTTGTGCGCCATTTTCTAAGACAGGAGCTGGGTTGTGCATATACCATTTTTTCGTAAGTTAAATTAAAATTTGTTGCACATATCCCAGTGGATCACCTTGCCCACCCAGTCGTGTCTAGTCCTATACTCATTCTTTGCTGATATGCTTATTATGTGAATGATGGTTTCGTCTCTATCATCATATAGCCTACATTTGCTATTTTGTTGCGTCTTATCTATTCTCACTTTGATATGATTGGTTCTTATAGCGTTGTTTTGTGCTGCTATTTGGAGATATTCTATTTCTCACTTAAAGTTTCCTTTTCTTAGCCAGATTAGTTGGTTATTAGTTGTTTAAAACGCCTATAGAGTTGTTCTTCTTCCCATTTTTGTTTCTTTGTTATAGTCATTCTGTTGGTCATCGTATTGTCTGTATCGTTTCTGATGACTGTAGTCAGTTCTCCAGCATGTTTTTCTATGTAGCCTTCAAGTCATTGTATCGATGCGTCAACGCTGTTTCAATGCTGACAAGTCCTCTTTCTTCCTCATTTCTTGATACATATAGTCTGTCAACGTCGTCTCTGGGATGTAATGCCTTATGTATGGTCATAAGTTTTCTTGTTCTTGGGCCCGTTTGCTTCAGTTCTTATCTGGTCGACTTCAAAAAGGGTTCTGAATATCTAATGAGAGGCACAGCCCTGGTATTTATTTCTTTGATTAGGTTTCTGCTTGATAGTTTTTGTCTCGAGTAGCTGTCTAGTTCTCCTCCGATATTCCTTTTGAATTTTTCCTTTCCTTTCCACTTGTTAGAAGGTGTCAGCTTCCAAAATGCCAAAGTATTTGTAGGTGTCCTTTTCTCCGAGCGTTCTAATCTTTTCTTCATTTGGTGGTTCCATTCCATCAGTCAGATTTCGTTTGCCAACTTTCATTACTTGTTTAGCAAATTTTTCTATGCCAAATTCCCTTCCTATGTTCTGACTGTATATTTTAACTGCGTGTATTAGAGTTTCCTGTTGTTTTTCATTTTTTGCAAATAGTTTGATGTCGTTCATGTACATTAAGTGATTGATATTTTCCTGCGATCTATTAAGTTTATATTCGGCTGGGCATTTTCTAAGTATGTGGTTAAGTGGCATCATAGCAATTATGATTAGTAACAGTGATAGTGATTCTCTTTGAAAAATACCTCCTTGATCTTTGCTTCAGCTAAGCTTTTGCCTTCTGCTGCCAATTCTACTCTCCATGTTTTCATGGTTTTCTCGATAAACTTTATGTCTTCATGTGATATTTTGTGCATTTTGAAGCAGTTTATTATCCAGCTTTGAGGAACCATATAATATGCCTTTTTGCAATCAACCAGGCCATAGCTAGATTTTTCCGTCTGGTCTTGCTCTTGTTTAGGATTTGCTGATCTATGTAAAGTAACTCTTCTGTGCCTCTGAGTCTTTTGTGGCATCCTTTCTGTTCCGCTGGGAATAATCCACGGCTTGTTAGCGAGTAGCAAATCACTTCCCTTATTAGTGCTGTTAATATTTTCCACATCATCAGTCTGTATCTTTTGGGGGCGGTTTCTTTGGCTTGGGTTTTTCTGAATCAATGTGGTCTTTTCTTTGGTTATCCATTTGGGTATGTGTGCTCCGTGTAGGCATCTGTTCATTTTTAGTGCTAGACTGTCGTGAATAGAGGTGGGTTTCTTGAACCAGAACCTCTGAATTCCATGATGACTTGGCTTTTTCCAGTTTGATATTTTTAGTGCATTTTTGAGTAAATCGATATGTATTTCTGCTTTCGGGCCTTCTTCGAGCCCTCTCTAATCATCTTGTCATATTGTTTACCATTCAGCCTTTTTGTTATGTTTTTTGGTTGCCTTATTGCAGTCCAAAATTTTCCAGTTTCTTTTGCATCCGGTTGTTTACGTCACTGGTTGGTGAGGTTCCTTGACTCGTCATTTGTGTACCTGAAAAAAGAACATCCAACATTAGTAGGATGACGATTGGGTCTCCTATGTTAGGTATCAGGAGAGCACCTGCCGATAATGACACCCAAGTCTGTTGCCTGGGTCCCACGTTGTGTTTCAACATTTTTAATAGGGGTGGTATATTGTGACTATACCAGACCAAGGTTTCTTAGCCATGTCCAAGTCTCCTCGTATGAGATTATACTTCTTTGTCACTTAAAATATCCATTTTTTGTCTTCCCATGTTTATTTTCTAGTCATTATTTTTTCTGTTGATCTTTGTATTGTTTCTGCTGTTTGTGGCTATAACTACTACTACTACTACTACTACTACTACTATTTATTATTATTATTATTATTTACTACTTTAGAGTTTTTCACATCACCGTGATTATTATTATTATTATTATTATTATAGTTTCTCCTTGAGGGTTTCTCACATCCGCGTTAGCTGATGGTCTTTCACTGGAATTTGAGCGACAGCAAATCTCTTCAATTGTCCAGGACTCTTCTCAGTATTCTGACAGATCTCAATAATGCAGAAGTTTGGACGGTGTCCACTCGTCATTTTATTTCCAATCTCTACAGTCATTGTACCATCCTTTAGTGTCTTTACAAAGAGTACCAATTATAATTGGCATAAATGTCACTTTCATATTCCAGATTTTTTTTTAATTCCTTGCAAGGTCGATCAAATTATCCTTCTTTTCATTTCCTTTCAAGTGTATTCTGTGGTCCACAGGAACAGCAAAGTTCATAATTTCTAAGTTCTCTTTTTTATTGATTGTTATAAGGTCATTTGATTCTGGTCGCTACTACTACTACTACATTTTATTATTATTATTATTATTATTATAGTTACTCTTTACCCACCCAGTTCTGTGTAATCATACCTTTTCTGTGCAAAATTGCTGCATTTGCATATTATGTGATTGATCGTTCCATTTCTATCCCCATATGACCAAGATCTGCTGTTTTGTTGTTTTTTGTTTTTTTCCATTCTTGCTTTGATACGATTGGTCCTTATGGCGTTATTATTATTCTTTTTGCAAATTTTCACACAAGTTGTAACTGGCACTATTTACTGAAGTCTCAGTAACCGCAAATATCTTCAATTCACTTGATCTCTCTTTATTTTCCGAACATATCTAATCAGAAATCTTGGTATAATTTTTTACCAGTTTCTTTGATGTGATGAGTGTAATTTCTATTGCAAAGTTTTCATTGTTATCTTCTTTTTTGGTTTCCTTTTCTTTCCATTTTTTGCAAACTGAATTTCATTGGTACAGGAATTCACTTGCTAACAGTCATAGTCCATAATGACCGAGAAATTAATCAATTCTGGTCGGTTTATATACCAAATGTCAAAATTCAGTTGAAAATTCAAGTCAAAGTAAATCATCTACTACTGCCTGCTCCAGTACTTTGTTTAAACAGTTTTCTTCATTAATTTACGATGTGGATGATTGTCTCATCTTTATCTTCATACTGGCAAACTTTGCTAGTGTCTAGAGTTTTATCTATCTAAGGATTTACATAGTTGGTTTCTTATGACGTTGTTTTCGGGTAATTACAGATAATTTGATTGTTCTGTTTAGGTTGTTTCAGTTTTGCTATGTACACAGTATCCGTAAACTCTGTAGTTTTTCTTCTTAAACATTTGTCGTTGTTTTCTTTCCATTTTTTGCTTATTGATTTACAATTTACTTTGCTGCCTTTTTTTTCTTGGTTATTCTTGTGTCTTTTTTTTCCCTGCTTTTTGCTGTTGTGTTAAGGCTATTTTTCCATGCATTATTTCAATTCTTGTAAGTTTTCACACCAGCGTCTGCTGGAGGTCTTACATTAGTGTTTGAATGACAGCAAATCTCATCAGATTTCCAGGGCTCTTCTCAGTATGCTAACCGATTTCAACAATGCTATGTTATCGTTTTGGTTCTTCATCACTTGCACAAGTCTTTTGTCCAGGTCTTTGGGGACCGTTTGAAGCACACCAAATACAATTGGTATCATAGTCACTCTCATGTTCTACTCTAGTCTACTTACCACTTTGGAGTCGGTATTTTGTTTCAATTCTTCTTTGGATAACTGATTGACTTTCCATTTTCTTCTCAGTTTTTTAACAGCTTTTTAACGAGAACACCCGTTTTTTTTTTTTCCAGTTTTGTGCCATTCTATTTAATATTTTATTTTTTGTCTTGAAAAACATCCTTCCAATTAGCATAGTTCCCGTAAGAAATGACGGGATCATTTACATCAACATTCAACTTTTTATCCAAATCTAAAATGGTGAATAATTTGAGAATAACTGTCATGGCTAACCGAAATGTGTTGTAAAATATTAGAACGATAGTAACAGAATTCCATTTGACATAAGAACTCTTGTTGCTTTCAAAAGCCGAAATAATATACTATAGTGAGTAGTCTACAAAACTGCAGTTAGTAAGTATGTTTATTTATTTTTAGACTCTATCTTTCTCTCTCTCTCTCTCTCTCTCTCTCAATATATATATATATATATATATGTGTGTGTGTGTGTGTGTGTGTATGTGTGTGTGTGTAATCGATATGCTCTATCACACGCTTCTTTCTAAAACTACTTGGGTAAATAAATCGCCTCCACTTTGTAGAAAATGGTGGCGATTTATTTACCAAAGTTATATTTACCCGATTTATTTTCGTTCAACAGGTCTGATGTTTTCCTTTGTTGCATGAAACCCTAAATCAGGTGACTGGTAGATGATAACTGCTTTCAATTTTGAGTTATATATATATATATATATCATCATCATCAAATTACACTGATAAGACAGATTTACCTGAATCTCTCTCCATCCATCATTATAATCCATCGCTCCCGACAATTCCTCCAAATTGCGTTTAGGGTCTGTACAGCTACTACTTTCTGAGGTGTTTGCTTCCAGTATTTGCTTAAATCAGCATGGAACTTTTTTTACTTCTCACCTAACTTTTTCTCCATGAGTTTTGTTTACGTCCTTGTGGTGTAGTAGTTCTGACACAGCCACAGCATGAAAAAAATCCGTTTTATTCTATTGGACAGATCAGACATTCACGTAATCGATAACCAGTTGATAGCAGTCCACATTTTCATTTTCGGTAAATTAGATATTGCTGCCGAAGTAAGTGAACGTGTCTACTAATTTTTAAACCCTTCACTTTTGAGTAGAAATGGCTACTTGTTTAAAACACATGACTCCCGTTTTATTTGCTTTCACGTGTAGCCTAATACCTCCTGCTGCTGCTTAATCGAGTTGGAAGGGTATATATTCGGGAAGCGCTAGAACATCTGCATAGTCCGTGTCTGTTATAGATTCTGAAATATATCATCTATTTTTTCGTTTTTTGAGAAAAGCCATTTCCTTTTAATAGATCTATTGACACTGAAAGCACATAGACCAGGCAGATTTTAAACAATTTTAGTGTAAACGTATCTCCTTGTAAAACTCCAGCAACAATATCAAAGAAGTCTGTGTCTCCATCAGGCGAATGAGTCATTGCTTTTGTATTTTTATAAAGCGACATTATAGAAACAACCATTTCTTTGGTAGACCATGTGCTTGAAGTATTTGCTTCCTCTTACTTTTGTGTATGGAATCAAATGCCTTGGACAAATCTACTAACAGTAGTATCGCTTCGAGAGTCATTGCACTACAAATAATTGGATTCTGAGAAGTTGTGGATTGATATCTCCAAAAACCCTTCTGATTTTTCCAAATATTTTTTTCGATTTCAGGCTTGAAAGAGTTGAGAAGCAGAGCATTATAAACTGTAACAGCGATAGCATTAAGATTTTTGCCTCTGTAGTTCTTACTGAGTCCGAGGTCAACTTTCTTGGGTAAGTGGGTGTGCGGCGTTTTGTTCTTTTCTCTATTTTATTTTACTTACTGAAAGCGTTGCATAACTGGATAAGTGTTTCATCAGATTTCTTTGTCTCCCCTACTTCTGGAGATATTTCGTCAAAGTCTGCAGCTTTTCTACTTTTAACTTTCGTCAGCGCAACGTCAAGTTCTTCCTCTGAAAACTGCCCTAGTTTGATGTCTTATTCGTAGTTGATAATTTTTTGACTGATTTATCAGTCACTTAAGGGGAATTTCCAAACTGATTTTTAAATGTTCTTCCCATTTCTGTATTTTTTTTTTTTTTTTTGGCTAGCTACTTTTAGTATATATATTTATATATATATATACATATCCAGCGCCATGTCAGCCGATGGTGGAAACGATTCTATTTTAGGATTTTCTTTCTTCCATATCCATGTAATCAAAATCCAAAAAGAGTTCAAAGTTAAATAATTATAAATTAAAATACAGAGCAAATAGTTCCATATTAAAGAAAAACCTTTAAAAATTACCCATATTTTTTATAATAATATTTATTTCAGCAGACTTTACAATTTTTTCAAAATGTTAGATCTGCATCTTCAGACAAAGAAATAATGAGATATTTCAAATGAAGATTTATAAAAACCCACGAAATTCCAGTCTCTCTGTCTCCCTAACCCAAATTCCCTTTTTTTAAATGTAAAGACCATATCATTTGTTTTTTCCTGTCTGGTTGACAAATAACATTAATTTCCTGTTACAATATGTATCAATTTTTGACCCCGCTTTCCCTTTCGCATCTTTTTTATCTTATGGCAAACAAACTTTTAAACGCAAATGAAGGAAATAAGTAAAAAAAAAAAAAAAAAAATAGGATAAAGGAATAAATGGATTCGTGGAGAGAAAATTATGTACTATAAACATCTTACATGGGTATCAACAACCTCTTAACAAAATCTAATTATATTTTAAAATATTATATTGTATATTAATAATATTTTATCAAAAAAAAAAAAAAAGAAAAGAAAGTTGTCGAACCAATATTTTTATACTATTCAGTATAATTGAACACATTAAAAGTAAAAATAAAAATCATATTTGTTACTGTTAAGGTTATTGTCTAAAATTATAAACAAATACAACATAATATTATATATCTTCAAGATTACAATTATTTCTTACAAATTATCATAATATTCATATTATTACTAAACCTCAAATCCTTAAATTCATAAACAAAATCATACCAATCATAATAGATAATACCATATTAAGAATTATCATCAGTATTAATATTGCTATTACATTTATTAAAACTAATCATCAAACCTATTTATATAAACTAATCAGTAACTCATTATCATTATTATAAATATTAATAACACCAATGCCAAACAATTAATAATCAATACTGATTACAAATTATTTTAATTAATATTAATAATTATTACTATGTACTACAATATTATAGCAAAAATATCATTTACAATATACACTGTTATCAATACAAATTACGATTCGATATCGCTTATCACATAATCAAAATAAATATAACCAGTTGTTTAAAATATAAAATAAATTTAGATGATATCTTAAAACATATATACTCAATCCAAAGTACATTAACTTTAATAAAATTATATATATATATATATATATATATATATATATATATATATATATATATATATATATAATTTTCCCCTTTCTTTCCATTTTTTCCTTTTTTTTAAGCTTAAATGATTTCCCATAAGCTTATATCTATTTTATGGTGACATTTAAATATGATGCCATGTCTTTAATTAAGTAATTTACTGGTATTTCTATATTTTATAATACTAAATTCCATCTAACTAATGGTGTAAGGCCACTATCCTTCAATCTCTAGAACTATTTAGAAAGGGCTGTTTGGTTTCTTAAGGAGGGGCTAGAAAAGGAATTCCTATAACTATAAAACATATGCTTCCAATTTCCAGCAGAAATTCCAAAGTATATTTTATATCTTTTCTCTTTTCCATTGGGAAAATAGTTGCCTTCTTCACAACATTCTTGGAATTAGATTTACCGCCAACAGGACATCCTTCTCGAACCTTGTCTATCAACATATGATTTTTCGATTACATTTTATCATGGTTGCTAAATTTTGAATGAATTATTACTGCAAGAATAACTGATTTTAATTGTTCTCCTATAAAAATGTTTTCAATGGGTTATTTCCATTGAAAAGCTTATCTATACGCCTTTGGAAGTACTTACCTATATTAATAGTAGATAATTTACAAAAAGGGTTGGTTGAACAATATTATTTTTCTTTTACCTATGTTTAGTTTTATTATTTCTACAGCTGCTATCAATGTTATTCCTGTGACTAGTGTTATTCAACGTATTATTTGTCTCACCATTCACAGTCCTATTATTATTCACTCATTAGAGCTTTTCAATCAGCGTTAGCCGATGTTTTTTCACTGGAGTCTGAGTGACAGCAAATCTCAAGTCTCCAGGACTCTTCTCTGTAATCTGGCCGTTCTCAATAATGCTGTCGTTTGGATGGTCTCGACCCGTCTGCCAACTTCCTACTCCTCCAGTCCTTTTTGTAACCCTTCAGTTACTGTTCCAAACGCACCAATTACAATTGGTATAATAGTCACCTGCATGTTCCACAGCTTCTTCAATTCCCTAGCAAGATCGAGGTACTTATCCTTCTTTTCACATTCTTTCAGTTTTATTTTGTGGTCAGCCGGGACAGCAAAGTCGACTATTATGTCCCAGTGAGGTAATGGTTAAAGCGATGGTCTGCGAAATCGTAATACGCGAGTTCGAACTCCAGTCGCGCTATTACGTTCATTTTCGGACAAATACCCTTGGGAAAGGTATGAACCCCCTTATCCTCCCAGCTATGGGTTAAATAGCACCACCGCTGTTCTTCTAGGAAAATGGCTTAGGCATTAAATAACCTACGAAGGTTGATATGTCATTAAACAAAAGAAAGCAAAGCAAAGAAATCTATTTACTGCATTCGCTTATTATGTGATTGATGGTTTCGTCTCTGTCATCACATAGTCTGCATTTGCTATTTTGTTGAGGCTTATCTATTCTCGCTTCAATATATTTGGTTATTACGGCGTTGTTTTCTGCTACTAGTAGGAGAGATTCTGTTTCTCCCATAAAGTTTTCTTTTCTTAGCCATGTCCAGGTTTTGTCGTGTGAGGTGTTTATTAGTCATTTAAACCGCCCATAGAGTTGTTTTTCTTCCCATTTTTGTTTCCTAGTTATTGTCATTTTGTTGTCCATCATGTTATCAGTATCGTTTCTGGTGGCTGTAATGAGTCCTCCTTCGTGTTTTTGTATATTGTTTTCGAGTCGTTGTATCGTGCGTCAACGCTGTCTTCATTGCAGGCAAGTTATCTTCCTCCCTCTTTTCTTGAAACATATAGTCTGTCAACGTCGTTTTGGGGATGTAAAGCCTTATGCATTTTTTCCCATTAGTGTTAGCTGATGGTTTTTCACTGAAGTTTGAGTGACAGCAAGTCTCCTCAAGTCTCCAGAACTCGTCTCAGGATTTTGGCCGTTCTCAGCAATGCTGTCATTTGGATGGTCTCTACCCGTCCGCCAAATTCCAAGTCCTTCGCGCCTTTTAATAATCCTTTAGTTATTGTACCAAAAGCACCAATCACAACTGCTTCAAACGTCACTTTCATGTTCCACAGCTTTTTTAATTCTCTTGCGAGGCCGATGTACTTATCCTTCTTTTCACATTCTTTTAGATTTATTCTGTGGTTCACCGGGAAAGCAAAGTCAAAAATTTTGAAATTCTCTTTGTATTTTTTTTTATTATTATAAGGGTTGGTCTTCTGGCTGTGATTAGGTGATCCGTTTGTATGTTAAAGTCCCATAGGAGTTTTTGTGTGTTATTTTCTAAGATAGGTGCTGGGTTGTGCAAATACCATTTGTTAGTATGGTCAAATTTAAATGTCATGCACATTTCCCAGTGGATCACCTGGCCGACCAAGTCGTGTCTCGCCTTATACTCCTTCGGTACTAATTTGCTGTAATCGCTTAATATGTGATTGATGGTTTCATCTGTCACTGCATAGCCCATATTTGCTATTTTGTTGCGTCTTATCTATTATCGTTTTGATATGATTGGTTCTTATGGCATTGTCCTGTGCTGCAATTAGGAGAGATTCTGTTTCTCTCTTAAGGTTTCCTTTTCTTAGCCAGGTCATAGTTTTCTGGTGGGAAATGTTGTTAGTCGTTTAAAACGCCATAGAGTTGTTTGTTTTTTTTTTCATTTTTATTTCCTAGATGTTGTCATTCTGTCGTCTATCGTATTGTCCGTATCGTTTCTGATGGCTGAAATCAGTCCTCGTATGTGTTTTTCTATGTAATCCTCGAGCCGTTGTATGGATGCGTCTACGCTGTCTTCGATGCTGGCAAGTCCTCTTTCTCCCTCTTCTCTTGATACATATAGTCTGTCAACGTCGTCTCTGGGATGTAATGCTTTATGCATGGTCATTAGTTTTCTAGTTCTTTGATCCATTTGTTTAAGTTCATCTCTGGTCCATTCGAGAAAGGGTCCCGAATATCTAACGAGAGGCACAGCCCAAGTATTTTTTCCTTTAATGAGGTTTCTGCAGGATAGTTTTGTCTCGAGTAGTTTTCTAGTTCTCCTGAGATATTTTATTCGAATCTTGTCTTTCATTTCCACTTGTTTGATGGTGTTAGCCTCTAAGATACCCAATTATTTGTTGGTTTCATTTTCTCCGAACGTTCTATTTTTGCAGTGATTTGGTAGTTCCAATCCCTCAGTCATATGTCGTTTGCCACTTTTCATGACGAACATGGTACATTTTTCCATGCCAAATTCCATTCCTATGTCCTGACTCTATATTCTAACGGCGTGTATGACAGTTTCCAGTCCTTTTTAATTTTTTGCAAATAATTTAATGTCATCCATGTACCTTAGGTGACTGATCTTCTCTTGCGATCTGCTAAGTTTGTGTACGGTTGTGCATTTTCTAAGTAAGATTAAGTGGCATCATGACTATTATGAATAGTAAGGGTGATTGTGCATCTCCTTAAAACATGCCTCTTTGAATCTTTGTATCAGCTAAGCTTCTTCCTCCTGCTGTCAGCACCACTCATCAAGTTTGCATGGTCTTTTCGATGAAGTTCATGACATCATGTGATATCTTGAGACAGGTTATTATCCAGCTTTGTGGAACCATGTCATATGCCTTTTTTAGTCAATCCAGGCCATAGCTAGATTTTTCCGTCTTATCTGGCTCTCATTTAGGATGTGTTGATCTATGTAAAGTAATTCTGATGTGCCTCTGGATTCTTTGCGGCATCCTTTCTGTTCGTCAAGGAACAATCCGCAGCTTGTTAGCGAGTAGTAAATCTTTTTCCTTGTTTGTGCTGTTAGTATTTTTCACATCATTGGTAGTCAGGTTATCGGTCTGTAATTATTTGGAGCAGTTCCTTTGCTTGGGTCCTTTTGGATTAATGTAGTCTCTACTTTGGTCAACAAGTAAGGTACTTGTGCGCCTTGTAAGCATCTGTTCATTTCTAGTGCTAGTCTGCCGTGAATGGAGGTGAATTTCTTGAACCAGAAGCCATCTATATCATCATGGTCTGGCGTTTTCCAGTTTGATATTCTTTTTAGTGTTTTTTTTTTTAGTTAATCGATGTGTATTTCCCTTTTGGGTCCTTCTTCAAGTCCCTCTAGTTCTCTTGTAATATTGTTTATTCATTCATCATTTTCGTTATGTTTTTTGGTTGCCATATTTTCGTCCAAAATCGTTCGGTGTCTTTGGCATCTGGTTGTTCGTGTATTTTCGTGTCATCTCCTCTCAGTGGTTGATAGAATTTTCTTTCGTTGTTTTGGAATGTCCTGTTTTGTCTGTATTGTTTTATTCTTTGTCGATATCTCTTTAATCTTCCTTATTTGGACAGCACTTACTGGTTTATTTCCTCAAGTTGTACTGTTATTTTTTTCTTGTATTGCCTGTTCCTTTTTTGTTCCCACTTATTTCAGCGCCTCTCTTTTTTTTATCATTCCGGCTTGTTTTCTTAGTTTCTTTTAATTGCGTTTCCAGTTGATTTTCCAATCCTCGTTTTGACTGTTTCTTCCTGCTTTTTGAGGGGATCGCAATTTTCTCACAAATTTATTTTGCACGTGCATAAGTTAGTTCATTTAACTTGGTTATATTATTCATTGGTATCTAAGGTAGTTTTTGATTCATTTTATTCGTTTCTATCATAAGTGTTTTCCATTCTATGTTTCTTAATGAGTGTAGTGTAGTCTTTTCACTACTTATGATTTTCTTTACATTTTCTGGATTTGTCTTTTGTTCTTGTGATAGTGTTTCTTCATGGTTGTTTGGTAGTGTATCGTTTGGAAGTGTGGTGTTTTCATTTTCCCGAAGTTGGCAGTTCTTTTTCTTTCGATTGTTTTTGTTTGACATCACTTGATATCTCTGATTCTGTATTATAGTTTTGTTAATGTATTTTTTGATGGATTTCTAGTATTTCAAGGTCAGAGACCAACCCTTCTTTGTTATAGTTCTAACTTGGTAAGCTAGCCTTTGGCGAGTAGTCTGAAATTTCGCACATTTTTGATCGATCTCTATCATTCTTTTCCTGTATCCTCTTCGTGAAGGGTTGCTCCTAAAATAGCATTGTAGTGCAAGTTGATTATCTTCGCTAGTCCATGTTTTGCGTTTAGGTCTCTGATCATGGTGGTTTCGTACGTCGTCGTTTATGTAACTGAAAAGAAGAGCAGCCAACAATCGTAGGATGATGATCGGGTCTCCCATGTTGGCTATCTGGGGAGCACCTGCCAATCATGACACCCAGGCCTGTGTCTTGGGTCCCACGTTGTGTAATATTTTGATTAGACATTTTAATCATGGGTGGTATATTGTGGCTATACCAGACCCAGGGGTTGTTTATGATCTGCGCGCCTGACACAGATGTAACCAAGAACAGCTATGATGGCTGTACATAAACAGAGGGTCACAATAAAAAACAAAAAACACAGCTAAGTTTTAAGTTTTTTAAGTCCGCTATTCTCTTTTTCGCTTTTGGGCCTGAGGCCCTGAAGTAGTTTCTAGTTGTCCTATACCACCTTCATAGTTTATGTCTATGATCCTATTTTTAGATAATTCCTTAAGTGGCTGATTACTTTTATAGATAGAAGTATCAGATGACTGCTGTGAAATTAGGGCATAACGGTGATAATTACTAATTTTTGAGTGATAAATTTAAATAAATCTTAAGTATTTCATCATTGTTTCGCTGGGAAAAGAAGAATCGATTAGAAAAGTTTCTTCATTTAAAAAAAGTTAAATTACAGATAATACACTACAACATTTTACAAATATTCGAATGTTGATGTTATTGTTGTTACTGTCACTGTTCTCATTATTACAATTCTCAAAGCTATTTTAAGAATTTCTAAGTATTCTAATCTTTTTTTACATCCACGTTTTTCAAGGGCCTCCTCATATATCTTATTATTTCCATGAAATACTTTTTATTTGAATTTAATATAATAATTCTTAAATTAACAAGATTTTGGATTTGTCTAATTATCGATCATGAGTGGTTAGAATTAACATAAGTATAGGGGATGGGTTATTTATTGTTATGGAATGGCTTAAATCAATTTTCAGATAAGTTAAAAGTAAGAAAGTCACAACTTTTAGATTAGACATTATCTCAATTTTAAATCCCAGTAATTCAGAGAGCCTTAACATTTTCTTACGAATTTTTGATGTTTTGGGGCCATTACACTCTGAGATAAAAATGAGGCCATGGTTCTTTTATAAGCCTACTTGCTTAGGGTCGATAATCTTGCTTAGAGTATCAATATATATACATATATATATATATATATATATATATATATATATATTCCCAACAGGTCAGCGATTTGTGCAGAGTCAAAAATCGATACATCTTGTAACTGGAATCGAATGTCATTTGTCAATCGGACAGGAAAAAAAAATGGTCTGGTTTTTACATAAGAAAAAAAAAAGAAATCTGGGTCAGGGAGATAGCGAGGCTGGAATTTTGTGGGCTCTTCCAAATCTTCATGAGAAAGTTCTAATTATTTCGTTGTCAGAAGATGCAGATGTAACATTTTTTAAAAAAATAGGGTCTTCTGAAATGAATATTATCACGAAAAACATGAATAATTTTAGAAGCTTTTCATTATATCACACACACACACACACACACACGCACACACACACACACATATATATATATATATATATATATATATATATATATAACTTTTAAACAGGTAGGAACTAGCATTCACCAGGCGATTATGAACATATGTTTACGCTATCCTAACTTGAATATTTATCATCTATCACCGATACTGACAACCTTTTATAAATAGAGAAACTGCATTATTATTTTAATTATATATATATATATATATATATATGTGTGTGTGTGTGTGTGTGTGTGTGTGTGTGTGTGTGTGTGTGTGTTAATTGCCTAAAAGTTTTTTTTTTAGTTTGTCTACATTTAAGCAAATGAGGAAATATATAAGATAGTTTTTTGTTCTTTTTTTCTGTAGATGACAAATCATAATGGAAACACTGAAAGACATTCAAATCGCGGGATATAAGAAAATCCTAAGAAAATCCCCCAAAAAATGGTAAGAAGTCTCGAATGTCTTTATTTTAAAATTTCGGAAAAGAAACAATCCATGGTCTTCAAGCAAACATGTTGAGGTAATGATTTGCTGCCGAATTATACCATGTGTGTGTGTGTGTGTGAGTGTGTGTGTGCAAAATCAGCTGCAGCCGAGAATTAAGCTACAATAAATATTGGAGTCTGAACAATGATGTTTTATGTCTTTTGTCTTTTGTTCTCTTTGGGAGTAGATCTTTATTTGTCTCATCTGAGTGTGAATCTTTAGAGGAAAACGAGTGAAAAATGAAGTGATTACATCTGTAAATGAAGAGACCTAAAATAATTAGTTAAGCAATGTATACAAGTAAATTAATGCCCATCTTTAAAGGCAATTCGCTGTCTGTGTATTTCTATTAGTCAGGCAAACCAATATTTATTCATAAAAAATATTTTGAACAGATGGCCCACGTAAAACAAATCACAAATCACAATAAGATTCATTATTTTGCAAGAAAAAAGGCGTGGGTGTTGATACTAATAATATCGGAACAATGACAGAAAAAGCTTATAAATAAATGCTAAAACCCTCCTGCTTCTGATCTCTGATAATAACATGCATTACAAAATTACATTGAGTCATGACCAAAAGAAAAATACTCATTTAAAATTTACAGGTTTGGATAATGAGTGGGAAATCTGAGTGACAGTAGAAACATAGTTGAGGGTGAGAGAGAACAATTGGAAGTGAAAGAGAAAAATGGGAGAGAGAGAGAGAGAAGAAAAATAGAAGAGGAAGAGGAAAGAATGTCAAAGAGAGAGAGAGAGAGAAGTAGGCAAAGGAAAGAGTAGAAAAAAAGGAAAGAAAGAGAGTAGAAAATGGCAGAGGGAGAGAGAAAAATAAATGTAGAAGAAAGAAAAAATAGGAGAGGAACCGAGAACAATAGGAGAGAGACAGACAGTCAGACAGACGAAAAGTACGATAGGAATAGAAAAAAAAGAGAGTAAGAGTGAAGAAAAATAAGAGAAGTGAAGAAAATGTAAAAATAAAAGTATATAAAGATATATAGAAGAAAATATTCCCCGAGTTTTATATAAAATTATTTTCGTTTTTTACTCAATTGAACATTTTTGAAAGCATATGTAATGTTCTACACAATTTTATTATTTTGCTTTGCTGGAAATGTTCAAGTGTTATTCACTGAATCCTCTTTTATCTTGCCTTTTAAATCATCATAAACACATTAGCGGGAAGAGTATTCTAACTATTCTTCAAAGCCTGAGAATCCTTAAAACTTTACTCAAATATTCTCTTGAATTTTCTTTGATCAATCCTGATTATCTATCTAGTTGATACTGATTTCCTGAAATGAGTACTTAGAGTTGTTGCATTAGAGTAACATATTTTTTCTGTTTTAGAAAGGCATGAATCCACATTTTCCGTTCACGTCAGGTTTTGATTGATAGTAAAGCACTTAGAGACTTATAGCCTTTAAAGTAGCAATCCATCTTAGGTTTTCCATCATGGTCAGGTCAGTACAACTTGCTGAGTTTTTAAGGAGGGACCGGCCTCTTTTAAGTTCCCCAATCACCTTGCGATTTACAATGAAGAAAAATTAAACGTTATGGCAATTTATTCGCTTCACAGGTTATTGGAAACATTAATTCCACCAATCCTGTGATATTTCCAACAGATCATTGCATTTTTTCCATATTTTTTCTCTGCTTAATATCACTTATTCCCATAATTAGATATTTATCAAGCATTACCTGCCTTCTTACCAAAAAGAGTTAAGTTTATTGTCCAATTTGTCAGGTGTCTCGAAATGGGAATGTGGACGGAGTTGAGATATTTTTGAAACTACCTCCGAAAGTTAACTTCCTGTGACCTTTTGTCATATTCTGGTCTCGTAGGAGCTAGATAAAGAGCTGTATAGCAACAGGGGTCAGCAATGACGTCATTTTTTATATAGATGAAATTTCATCTATACTAAAACTAGAGGAAGAAGTGTGCTGTCTCCATTTCATCAACACTATCTTGACTTGCACAGGTGAACTTCAATAACGTGAAAAATCTGATATGACCAACAGTTACACAAGTTGCAGGATCTTGCCAGATTTCAGTCCCTAATCGGAGTCTGTCTTCATGTAGAAGCAGCATTCGATTTTTAGGAGTCTACTACTTTTAAATTCAGACTAGTTTCCCTTTCCTACTTTCGAATCATGACTATAGAGCACCTAATTTTTTTTTTTTTTTTTACCTGTGTACTAATGTGAACGTTGATTTCTTAAAGGCATTATATGAAATTAGTACAAATAATATCGATCAGGATTTGAATTGTATTGCCGGTTCTAGTTTACTCACCGATAATTATTTCACCACAGCACCTTCATTAATTATCTCTCTACTACTGTTAGATAAATCGGGCGCCTAACGTTGTATAAGGGGTGGTGAGCAATACTGACAGATTTATTACTTTCCTCAATCGGCTTGTCGTTAAATAGAGTGTCTGAATCCTCAGTGGATCTTTACGACTCCCTAATGAAGAACGTCCTGGATATGACATTAAACAGTATTTGATGCTGACTCTCTTGTTCCGGAGCATTAGAATACCTATTCATTACCATTACTGCCATGGCCCACTTTTATATTTACAAATGAATCGATTTTGGTATCGAATAACCCATAATGATTTGACATACTGTTAAACAAGTAAATTAAACTAAACCAGAATATAACTAATGAGTTTGAATCTTTCGGGGTATCCCATATTTCTGACCTTTTGCAAATGTAAGCTAAGCTTAGTAAATGATTACTAAATTACAACATTCTCAGAAACGTATGGTTAATAAAATTTTAAAAAGTAATAAAACTAAAAAGTGTCACAGAAATTTTTGTGGGTCGTGTTTTCTTCTATGGTCATTTATTTTGTCTAAATAAAATTAAAACTAAAACTAAAAAGACAAAATTCTTACACAAACAGATAAAACTTGTAAAACATATTCTTAGCTTTTTTCTTTTCAGCAGTTCTTGTAAACTTGCATTAATCCAAATAACACGTGTATAACAGATGTATATCAAACAACAGATTTGGTTCCTCTGGCCTTCCGATCTTCATTCAAAGCTATTACATTTCAGAACTTATCTCTTGGGGTTGTAAAAGCTGGCGCCGTTGGTATTATATTGTAATTAAGCTATTTTCTTCTTTTAGGATTTGTTGCAATATAGCATTCATGTAACTGATAAACGACTGAAAGAGAAAATCAACTTTTTATTTATTATAATTTAATACGAATTTTCTCAAAAAATTCTGTTGAGTATGAATTTAGTATCTTGATAGTATAAACGTATCAATAAAAATTAAGGAATAACAAAATTGTTTTGGTTGGTTGTTTTGCAAACATTCATTTAAAAAAAATACACCTACTTTTATAATGGAAATAACAGCAAAAAATATTAATAGTTTCTACTGTTAATACGATGTGTAATGAAAAAATCTCGAAACTCAAGATGTATCTCCCAAGAAAGTAATAAAAAAAGAATGAAACGCTAATGATTTTCAAAATACTCACTTTGTAATGCAGTACTATTATTCTAGCGAATTCTGAAAGGTCAAAGCATCTCTACTACTTCTCCGTATGGTGTGACACTGCACCGCGGTATTACTTTTGATATACGGGATTTTATTTGGTTTATTTCTTTTAATACCATATCAACGTTCGTGAGTTATTTAATGTCAAAATTACCCTTACATAAGAACAGTAAACGTACAATTTAAACAATAGTTCCGTGAATGTTAGGAGTTTCATTGATTTTAATGTATTCTCTGTTGTCAAATTTTACTCTTTAGATGAATTTTTAATCTAAGAAAGAAGAAAAAGACGAACGGAACTAGATCTGCTGTGTATTTTTGGTGAGGCATAAGTATCATGAATGGATTTCAATATTTCCAACACAGGACTTCTAGTGACACGTGCCCAGTTGGCTGGGGCTGCAGAATACACTGACTGCTTCTCTTCAGAGGGGTAAGACTCCCTCCCCAACGAGTGTCCATTATATGACACTAAATCATCTGATGGTGAGGTTCCAGTAATTCTGGAACCTTCGGGAATGCGCAGTACCCCTTTATTGATATCGCTCCCAGGTCCACGCTGGCCCGGACTGGTAGCACCTGATTTAGCTCCTATCTATGAATTAAATAGAACTAAACAGCAAACTTATGCTAAATTGAATTATTTGAATTAGAACTATTTGACTTATCAGAATAACTTGAAATAGAAAAGTTTTTGACAATTAAACTGTGTACTCATGCTAAACTGAATTGTTTGAAATGGAACTATTTTTTACATTGAAACTCTACTTACGCTAAACTGAATTGTTTAATATGGAACAGTTTTGACGTTTAGCTGCGTTTAAATAAAATCTATATTTATACCAGATGAATTAGCTGAATTAGAACTGTTCAAATAAACTGAATAGCTTAAGATAAGAATGTTTTCACCATTAAACTGTGTACTCATGGTAAACTGAATCGTTTGAAATAGAACTGATTATTTGTATAAAAATGGATTTGGCATTAAAGAACTTACAAAGGTTGATATGCCATAAAACCCAAACAACCGACCAGCCAACCGTTCGCACGTGTTCATTAGAATTTTAAATTTCCATATTTAACAAAGATGATGATAATTTTTGATACTTTTCATAACATCTTCTACAAAGTTAGTGACATAAACACCAGAAAGAAGTTTGATTGTTGGAAATTTACAGCATTTTTATTCATACACTAAATAAAGTTCAGGGTCCTATTAGCCCAATTACTCATCCAATCCGATTTGTAGTATTGATAAAACAGGAAAGAATGAAGCAAATAAAAAACATAATAAAGTTATATTCCTAGTGAAATTAAAACAATCAGCGAGGTAATATCATAGTATTTTCTTGTCTACTGCATTATGAAATGACCATGGTTATCTAAAATATATCAGATGTAAAATATATGTCGATAATTTGATACTTCTGCAAAAATAAATACTAAAAACTAACTTAAACATATACTGATTATTATTTTGATGTTTTTGAATTGGCCCAGCGGTTAGAGTGTTCGCCAATAGCCCGGGAGACCTGGGTTCAATCCCAGGTCGAGTCATACCAAAGACTCAAAATATGTTACTTGATGCCTCCTTGCTTAACACTCAGCATTATAAGGTACGGATCAAGGGTAAAGTGAAGCAATCGAGGGAAGGAGTAGCGCCCCCCCCTACACCTTGGTGTAGTAACTATCGAAAAGGGAGCCTTCGGGTCACCCTCGACTATGGTCGCCAACTTTACTTTATATTTCTGCTGTTGTAGATATTACACTCTGAAATAGGAAATGTCACACTATTCAGAATATAAAAAGATTTTAATCCAAATTATTTCACTTATCATGAGTTTATCCCACCAGCGTTGGCTGGTGGTCTTTCACTAGAATATGACAGCAAGTCTTTAGGACTATTCTCAGAATTTTTGTCAATCTTTTATCATAATGTGTGCAGTTTTATATTCAGGTATTTAGGTCGCATTTTAAAGGCTATAACATAGAATAACATATTTTGTAAGGTTGAAATTCAAACATAATGAGAAGGATTAAATAGTCTCCATACATTCATGATCTCGTAAATATATATCAAGATTTATCCTTTGCGAAAGATCAATTTATACTCAACTATATACTCTACTGATATGAATTTTTGAGGGTTTTATGAAAGCGTCGTATTTTTGTGTTTGCTTAAATGGTCTATCAAACAAGCTCACTACTCTTACTCGAATCCCGACCGGGAACATCAAATTATGTTGGAAATTAGTTAACTTGTTAATTACATCGTTTTTTAATCTCTAAATAATAAAAAATACAAATGTTCTACCCCAGACTTCAGATTTGATCTGTGTAAGAGAATGAGACCTTAATAAGACAAACATCAAGCGACCATTACTCTAAAAATAGAACAGACGAAAAGATTCATTTTCAACGTGCAATGTTCTTTATCTCCATTCAACTATGCCTAATTGTATCCATCTGCAAATTAGAACGAGTTAAGAGACTAATAACAGGCGTAGGCTTTCTTTCTTTTTCTCTTTACAGACAAATCAATTTAATCAAAAGATCCGAGAGGGTCAATTTTTTCTGCTTCATTAATGTTAGATTCTTATCATCTTACTTGATCCCTATGATATTAGTTTAGCTAATTAATAAATCATTCTAATTTCAGAAATTATTTTAAACATCCCTCCATTCCCTCATCACTGTTAGATCGTTTTATGAACCGTTTGATCTTAGGCTTAGTTTAGATTTCAAGCACTAGTCCTATGGATTTAGAATAGATTGGAGAGGACAAATTTAAAATTAAATTTATACTAGAACTATCTTCTTAGATCTCGGAAAAAAACAATAAATTTACAACTGAAACAGGTTTAATATATCAAATTTTTGACTTTTCTATTAAAGACTTAAAATTGTAATTTTTAGAGTATCATAAAAACTATTTAAAAACGTTTATTCTAACTTTTATCTCTGGCATACATCAAAAGCTATTTATGGCACCTCTATATTAATACCATTACTTCTTTGATAGTTTTTCATACCAGCGTTTTTCACTGGAGTTTAAAAACAGCAAGTCTCCACAAGTCTCTTGGACTCTTCTCAGTATTCTGGCCGTTATCATTAATGCTGTAGTCTGTATGGTTTCCTCCTGTTCCCATATTTCAAAGTGTTACGATTCCTTAGGGTATTTTCCAAGTGCATAAATTACAAATGATATCACCGTCAGCCAAATGTCAATTTTGTAGCAAGGTCTACGTACGTATCCCTCTTTTTGGCTTGTTTCACTTTTTCTCTGTGGTCTGCCGGGACGGCACATTCCACTATTCGGCAGGTTCTGTTTTTTGTTGATTACCACAAGTCTGGTCGTCTAGCCGAGATAAGATGATCTCTTTGTATCTCTAAATGCCAGAGAAGTTTGTGCTTCTCATTCTGCTCGACGGATACTGTGCTGTGCGTATACCACTTGTTCATATGGTCAAATTTAAAATCCTTGCATAAATTTCCAGTGGATCACCTTCTCCTCGACACGCCATATCAAGTCTTATACACTTTTTGTGCTAATTTACCGCATTCCCTTATTATGTGATTAGTCGTTCTGTTTCTATCACCACATAACTAACATTTGTCATTTTTCTGCGTCTTATCTATTTTTCCTTATGGCGTTATTATGTGCTGCTATTAGAAAAAATGCATTTTCTCTCAGAAGATTTTCCTTTCTTAGCCATGACAAAGTCTTTGGGAGTGAGATTTCCCTTGTTTGTCGCTTGAAATATCAATATAGATGTTTTAATCATATTTTTTATTTTTTTGTTGATTCTAGTGTTATTTGTGCTGTTTCTGGTTGCTGTTTTTTGTCTTTCTTTGATAGTTTTATGAATTCTTCTAGCCGTTGTATCGATACATCTACACTATCTTGCATGCTAGCTAGTCCACCCCCTCCTTCTTTTCTTGATATTTGTAGACAGTCTTCTGAAATATAAGACCTTATATATCGTCATTAGTTTTCTTGTTCTCCGGGCCATTCGTTAAAGTTCTTCCCTCGTTCGCTTTAAGATTGCTTCCGAGTATCTTACAAGGTGAACAGCCCAGGTGTTTATTCCTTTGATAAGATTTATGTTACATAGGATTCCAGTAGTTTTATCCTTCTCCTAAAAAATTCATTTTTAATTTTTCCTTTCATATCAACTTAATTAATGGAGTTCATTTCCAATATTTCCAAATACTTATAAATTAATTTTCTCCAAGCGCTCTGATTTTTTTCTTGATTCTGTGGTTCTATTCCTTCCGTCATTCATAGTTTTTTCTTCTCAGTATTAGCATTGGATATTTTCAATGCCAAATTCCATCTCTACATCCTGACTGTATTTCTTCACTGCTTGTATTAGGGTTTCAAATTCTTTATTAGTTTTGTCGAATAGTTTGATGTCATCCTGGTGATTGATCTTTTTTTTTTTGCATTTTAGTAAGTTTGTAGCCACCTGTGGATTTCCTAAAACTGTATCATCGATATCACAAGTACTAATGGTGACAGCGCATTGTAGCATAACAGTACCAAATGGACGATTTTACCACCACGTACTGAACGGGATTATGCAGGTATTGCTACGTCTTAAGTGTCAGTCAGATCCTATGGTAACCCTACCATGTGAAAAGTTGACGTATACACAAAATTCTGTCTTAGTTCACTAACGCAAAAGTTTATTCGCTACTACACTTTTAAAGTAGTCATCGGGAGAAAGAAAGAAAATAAGAAAGCTAAGTCGATCACGTTAGCTGGACAAGAGAAACAACATGTCAGGAATAGGTAAAAAGAAGGCAGAAACAAACCTTGACTTTTCTTTCCGGTTTTCTGTTGTAGTCTGCATGGTTTCGGAGCTCAAGCCCAAATCAGAGTCGTCCCCTTACTTTTGCCTGGTATCAGAGAGAGGACAATCTGTTTCAACAGCTGCGCAGAAGATTTGGAACCTCTATTTTTTTCAAGCCATTTTTAATTGCCATAGTAATAAAGCCGTAACTGACTGACCAATAACGAATGCTTTGGCCTGTCTCACCAGAGGTCAATGGTCGTTCGTAGAGTCTATGTCTACTTTTTTATCTTCTTATTTTTCACTCTCTCCTTCCTAAGAAATTAGCTTCCATTCTCTTTATGAATTGGACATAACATATCACGTTACAGCATCCCCCTGGAAGTTGCATCTCTGAATTTTCACCCCAGCTTATATTTTCCTCCTGCTGTCAATTCGACTCTCCAATTTTCCTTGGTTTCCCCAATAAAATTTATGACTTCATTGAATATGTTGTACATTTTGAGACAGCCTACAATCCAGTTTTGTGGGAACATTTACTTTGAATTTCTGTTGTCAATCTACGCCATAGCTACATTTTTCTTCTTGTCTTGCTCTCTTTGACGATGTATTGGTCAATGTATAATAGATCTCCAATTCCCCTTGTCCCCTTGTGGCATTCTTTCTGTTCTTCAAGGAACAGTCCACGATTTAATAGCGAATCGTAATTCTTCTCCCAAATTTGTCTCCTTAGTATTTTCCATATTTCGGTAGCCCTGTCATCATCATTATCTTGTAGTGCCATTGGCACGGATATATCTGACACTTTCACGCCACCTCTCCCTATCGTTCATCGCTTCCGGCAGGTACTCAAGGCTACACAACGTATCCTCACAGAACTGCTGTATGTTGGTTCGAGCTGGTCACTCTGCTTTTGCTCGGCCATGTGAAGGGGCTCATAGTAGTACATTACTTATGAGCTCGTCCTTACTTCTCCAGAAGTGTCCTGGTTCGTCTAATTTGGATAGTTTTGGTGACGGGTAGTAGGTGGCCGTACAGCTGCTGCTTTGTGGAATGTTGTCTCCAGGACCTGTTCAATATTGCTCGCAGCATTCTTGTGTAGATGCCGTCAAGCTTTTTCTCTAGCCGTTTAGTTTGCGTACATGTAGTGCACCCATATAGCAGTATAGACACCATCGCTGCTTGGAAGAAATTGCGTTTCATTTTATTGGTCAGGTCTGAATTCCATATGACCTATAGCCTATAGATAGCTGTCCATGCCATTGTTATTCGCGTGTCGATGTCTGTCTCGGTCGACGAGACACTGCTTCCTAGGTAGGTGAACTTGTCTACTAGTTTCAGAGAGCTACCATTTAGTGTGGAAATGCCGCCTGTTTGATAAAAGCACATATGTTTCGTTTCGTGTGCATTGACATGGAGGCCAATGTCTGCGGCGGCTCGTCCCTGACTATGCAGTAGGGATTCGGTTTTGGCCGGTGCATTTGCCAGAATCGCTATGTCATCGGTGTTGTCGGCGTCGGTAATTGTTTTCTCGGGGTACCGTCTGCTTCTTTTCTATGTCAGCTCGAAACCGTTTTATTTTATTTTATCGATCGATCTTCTAAACACGTAATCTAAACAGATCATAAAGGGGTATGGGGCAAATGTGTCTCCTTGCAGTACCCCAGCTACAATGTCGAAATAGTCTGTGTCTCCATCCTGGGAACCCACTTTCACTTTGGTGTTTCTATTGATAATCATTATGGCTGTGACGGTTTCTTTTGGTAGACCGTATGCAAGTAGAATTTGCTCCATCTCCCCTCTGTGTATGGAATCAAAGGTCTTTGTAAAGTCGATAAATAATATTGTTGCCTGTAGGTTTTTTGCCCGTACGCCTTCTAGAATTCTACGGATAGTCAATATTTATGAGGTAGTGGATCTATTTCTGCGGAAGCCCTTTTTGTTCTTCCTAAGAATGTTGTCAATCTTGAGTTCTATGCGGTTACGTAGTTGGGCATTGTATATTTTGGCTGCTATGGATGGAAGTATTATACCTCGGTAGTTCTTGGCTAATCCAAGGGTACCCTTTTTAGGGAAAGGGAAGATGCATCCCTTCATCCATCTGTCTATCGGATTTTGATAATAAACTGCATTACTGTGTCGGAGCTGAATGTCATCGAATTTCCTGGTCTTCCATACTTCTGGGGGAATTTCATCAAGCCCTGCGGCTTTTCTATTCTTAATTTTTTTAAGTACTGAGTCGAGTTTTTCTGGCATAAATGGTCCCAGTTTGTTGGCTAATTGCTTATTAATAGTTCTCGTGATTGGTTCATGAGTAACTTTCGGTGGGTTTCCTAGTAGATTCTGGAAATGTAGTTTCCACAGTTTTATTCGTTCTTTTTGGTTTTTAGCTCTCAGTTTAGCTTTGGCAGTGCAATTCCTTCAGCTCACTTCGTTTATCGTTTGCCATGCTATCCTAGATTGTCTATCTTCCACTGAATCTCTAATCTTATCTATCTGACTTTGTATGTATTCTGTCTGTTCTTTTAGGTATATGCTTGCTAATTCATTTTGTGCCTTTTTTTAAAGTTTCATGGCATTTGCGTTAGTTGGGTTCTTCCTATAGCATTTGGAGGCAGTTTTCACGTCTGCATGTTTTTCTCTAACCACTACTGTCTCTTATAGGACTCTAGATTTAGTTCTCTGTTTTGTTGGTATGCATTTTGCTAGTGCTTCTAGGTGGGCGTTGACGAAATTCTCATATTCGTCATTCGGAGTACGTGTTTCTGTCTTCTCCCGTAGTGCATCGAATTTGTTTCTTAATGCTATTTCATATTCATTTCTAATATCCTTGTTATTAAGGGCCTAGTCATAGGGTATGGTGGTCGTTGTTTGGGTGGCGTTCTTTAGTAGGCTCAATCGTATTTTTGCCGAGACAATTCGGTGATTGGAGGAAACATCCATGAAAGAGGAGTATGCCTCGCAGTTCACTGCGCTGTTTTTCCTTTTCTTGTTTATAAAACGTCGTCTATCTGTGCTTTAGTATTGTTTGCGTATATGTAGGTCCATAAAATTCCGTCCCTTTTTCGAAAGTTTGTATTTATGCATGTTAATCTATTTTCTATCGTGAAATCTGTTAGATGCTGTCCATTTCTGCTTGACGAATTGTGTAGGCTGTATTTGCGGTTTCCATTTTTCCCGATTTTGGCATTCATGTCTCCGCTAATGACAAGAACGTTGTGTTTCGGGATGCTACGCACAAGAGAGGATAGCTCAACGTAGAAGGCGATGAGTTCAGTTTCTTCACTAATATTGGTTGGGCTATAAGCAGGACATGATTGATGTTCTGTGGTTGTCATTAAAAGTAGCTACCTTCATCCTTAGGTGTATTTTCTCAATACTATTTAGTGTTTTTAGGGCTTGTAGTCCTATAAGCATATCTTCTCCCCCTATCGTGGGGTTGACAGAGTTTTTCCATGCTGATGAAGTGGATAGCGTCCATCCATTGCCGGTATCGTGATATTTAATATCCTCTCTCTGAGTATATCTGTGTTCTTGAATGCATATTATGTCTATGTTATGTTCTATGGCAGATGCAGTAAGCTCCAGTCGTTGTCCTATTCTATTTAAGGTTCTAACGTTAAATGTTGCTATTTGTACTGTATGTTTGCATTTTAGTAATTTTTGTTGTTTGAGCTCTGTAGCTGATTGTTCGAACACTGAGGCCTGGGCTCCAACCCCAACAGGATGCGCTCCTTTTTTAACCGCGCGAAGAGCGATGCGGTTTGGACATGTGGTTTGAGTGTGGGTCAGTGTTATCTTTCAGTTATCTGCAGTTTTTTATTCTCATCAATAGAAACCACCCTTATAGATGAGCAGCAGTAGTTCCCCGATCGAACTAATTGATCCTGTCCGAAGAACCATAGGGTACATACGCCCAGGGTCATCTTAGGCATTACGATGAGTCGTCAGAGGGTTTATCCGTTGCATTTACGTTCACCACGCTGCTTCCCATGGATCCCGTTATGTTTTTTTTTTGGGGGGGGGAAGGGTAGAGGCGTTTAGAGGGGGTCCGATTGTTTTTTATTATTAAGTTTTAACTTAGTTTAAGTCCCCGTCAATTATTTTTCTAAATTCATTAGCATAATTGTTTTATGTCTCTTAGCATCCTTATAGGCATTATATTTTACGTTTGCTTAGGTTCTTGGGTTCTAAATGTGTTGGTTTCTTTGAAAAAGTTTTGGTATCAAGTTGGATTTACGGTAAAATTGCCTTTACATTTAAGACACAGATAGAGTACAACCGTGATTTTATAAACAAAAGAACATACAATTAAAAAAAAATCCTTCCTGCATTTTAAATGGTAGAAAACTTAAAGACAATATTATACTGACCAGCTTTTGACTCTTGGCTTCTAGTGGAAACATGGGAATTCTTCTGTCTTAACTTGCTTTGTCATCTACTGTCTCGTGTCATTTTATGGACTTAAATAGAATTTGGTAGGGCTACTACTTGGAATGGGAGGGGTAAAAATGACTGACTTCACCCCTCCTATTCCAAGTAGCTGACTGGTAGCCATGTTATGGGTCTCTGATTGTTGCGGGCGTTTCTTTTTTGGCAATCGTTTTGGATTATTGTGGTCTTTTCGTTGATTATTCATTCTGATATATTTGTTTCTTCTTAGTATCTATTCATTTCGATAGCTAGTTTTTTTATGGATGGAAGTGAATTTTTCAAACCAGAAACCATATATGTAACCAGGGCGCGGCGTTTTCCAATTTGGTACCTTTTTGGGTGTTACTCTGAGTAAATCGAAGTGATTTTCATCTTAGGGCCTTCTTGGAGTTCTTGTAACTCTTTTTCCATATTACTTTTCCATTCACCTTATCTATTATGTTCTCTTCGTTCCTACATTTTGCCCCAACGTTGATATGTCTTCGTTTATTCTCCCCTTAATTGTTGGTTGAATTTCGTTTGTTATTATTATTATTATAATTATTATTATGCAACTCCTTGAGAGTTTTTCACATCAGCTTTAGCTGATGATCTTTCACTGAATTTTGAGTGACAACAAATATCCTCAAGTCTCAAGGAATCTACTCAGTATTCTGACCGATCTCAACAATACTGTAGCTTGCATGATCTCCACTCGTCCATTTATTTCCAAGTCCACTAATTCGTTTACCAATCCTTTTGTAACTGTATCAGGAGCACCAATTACAATCAGTATAACCGTGGTGTAATGGTTATCGTCGTAGGAAATGGACACGGCGACTGATTGCATTTCACATAGCACTAATACCCTTGGGAAAGGTATGAATCCAATTATTCTCCCTCCAGCTATGGGTAAATAGTAGGGCAGACTGGTTTCTTCAGCCTTGGTGAGGCAACTAGTCTAGGAGAAGGAAAACTCTGAATTCAGACCTGTTAAACTCCGCTTTAAAATTGACCTAGTGTCATATCCTGCCCGAGCAGAGGGATTGGTAAATATGATAACCATCACTTTCATGTTCCACAGTTTTTTCATTTACCTAGCAAGGTCCAGATTATTATTATTATTATTCCTTTGAGAGTTTTTCATGCCAGCTTTAGCTTATGGTCTTCCACTGGAGGTTGAGTGACCGCAAGTCCATTCAATTCTCTTGGACTCCTCTCAGTATTCCGGCCGATCTTAATAATGAAATAATTTATACGGTCTCCAGTCATCCTCTTATTTTCAAGTCACTTTCATGCCCCATACTTTTTTCAGTTCCTTAGCTAGGTTCAGGTACTTATCTTTCTTTTCGCTTTATTTCACTTTTACCCTGTATACTAAGTTTTCTTTTTCTTTTTTTTTTTCTTTTTTTTTTTTTTTTTGACTATCTCTTGGTCTGGTCGTCTCGCTGTGACTAGGTGATCCGTTTGTATGTCAAAATCCCCCCAAAACTTTGGGCGTTTAATTCTCCTGGGCGGATTCTGGGTTGTGCATATGCCATTTGTTCCTATGGTCAAATTTAAATCCCTTGCACAATTCCCAGTTGATCACCTTCCCAACCCAGTCATATCAAGTCTTCTACTCTTTCTGTGCTAATTTGCAGCATTCGCTTATTATGCAATTGATCGTTTTGTCTCTATCCGTACATTACCTACATTTGCAATTTTGCTGCGTCTTATCTATTCTTGCTTTGATAGAGTTGGTTCTTATTGCGTTTTTTGTGCCGTATTATTATTATTATTATTATTATTAATGATAATATGATAATTATTATTGACCCCTTGAGAGTTTTTCACATCAGTTATAGCTGATGGTTTTTCCATGGAGTTTGAGTGACTGCAAGTTTCCTCGTGTCTCCAGGACTCCTCTCAGTATAATACTGTAGTTTGGATGGTCTTCTCTCCTCCTCCAACCTCCAAGCCCTTCAGTCCCTTTTATAATCCTTTAGTGTCTGTACCAAAAGCGCCAATCACGATTGGTAAAATTGTTAACATCATGTTCCATAGTTTTTCGATTTCCTAGCAAGGTCGAAATAATTATCCTTCTTTTCGCTTTCTTTGAATTTTACTCTGTGGTCAAAGCAAAGTCCACAATTTTGTAAGTTTTCTTTTTTTGTTGATTATTATAAGGTCTGGTCATCTTACCGAGATTTGGTGATCCGTTTGTATGTCAGAATTCCCGGTGAGTTTGCGTGTGTCCTTTTACAGCATAGTTGTTAGGTAGTGCATATACCATTTATTCATACGGTAGAATTTAAATTTCTTGTACAATTCCCAGGGAATCACTTTGCCGACTCAGTCGTGTCTTGTCGTATACTCTTTGTGTGCTAATTTGCTACATTATCTCTTTCTGGGCTGCTATTATTATTATTATTATTATTTACTCATTAGAGTTTTTCACATCAGCATTAGCTGATGGTCTTTCGATGGAGTTTAAGTGACAGCAAGTCTCCTCATGTCTCCAGGACTCTTCTCAGTATTCAGGTCGTTCTCAATAATATAGTAGTTTAGATGGTCCCCACTCGTCCCTTAACTTCCAAGTCATCCAGTCCCTTTAGTAATCCTTTAGTTACTGTTCCAAACGCACCTATTACAATTGGTATAGTTGTCACCTTCATGTTCCATGTTTTTTTCAATTCCTTACCAAGGTCCAGGTACTTATGCTTCTTTTCAAATAATAATAATAATAATAATAATGTATTTCTCATAAACAAGTAGGTCTATTACAAGATATTATTTTAAAAGTTTATCTTCTTTAGAGCCAAATATACCAGGAATTTTTTTTATTTTTATTGTATCGTCCACACGAACGAAGTATAGCCAAACTCTACAAACAAAAATATTGGTATTTGCCGGCCCAAAATAAGCAGAGGGCAGTTTTATTTTTAGGCGAAAATTTTTATTTTAGGTTTCACGATTAAATATTATAGAGTTTGGTAATATATAATGCATAAAACTATCAGTTATGGTTTTTCAATGATGACCCACTAAACTTCATAATAAATATCTTAGAATATTTTGTTTAGAAATTTTTTCTTCAGTTGGGAAATTATTATTTATAGACAATACTGTATATAGTATATCATTATCAATTCTCTTTTGGTGTACTTTTTTGTTTTGTATGTGGATATGCGTAGTAAGTTTCTGGAAATTTGCATGCATTAATTTCAACTTGTGCTCAAAGCCCCTGAAGAATCTTGAAGAAATCCGCCGGTGGAAAGTATTATTTTACCATATCAACCATAACCAGTTTAACATTATGAAAGATAGTGGATTGTCACTTGAAATAAAGCACAGAAGTGGCTACATATCAGTTATCTATCATAATGAATTACTTAGACTTTATGCTTATTTATTTAAGTATTTTTCTATTTATGATCAATAGAATTTTGCCAAAATGTGTTAAATTATTTATCATAATTGATAATTACACTTATTCTAATTTTTTCTCACAATATTTACAACACAAGTCATGGAAAATTCTCTTACCACCACTGAAACCCTTTTTTAAAAAATTAGATTGATTGATTGATCATAGCGGCATGCCAATGAGTCTGGGGTTATTTCATTTCTTGAAGTAAGGGAATTGTGTACATTTAACGTTTAAATTTACATTTTTTTATGAAGTTTCTAATTTTTTTCAGTTTTGCACACGATTATATGATATTAAGTATTCCTATCTAATACTAATAAATTGAAAGAAGTTCTATTTGACCAATTGTTGGGAGAATAACTGGTACTATGATTCCTGGTCAGAGTGAATCGCTGAGAAATAGCGATGAAAGATTTCTAGAAATTCCGTCGATCTCAAGAAATGTTGACTCACCATAAGATGCAGTTTAGGACCATACTCATAGTATCCATTTTTCTTTTCTTTCAGGATAGAAAACGTACTGAAACATATTATATGTAGAATATAACACAAGCTTTAAAAGACGTACATTAGCCTCAGGGTGTCCTCACTAATTCTCATTTGATTAAAAATCGAAAATATTTTTCATGCACTCTAATATAATAGGACAGCTCTTCTCTAATATTTATGTGAATTGATTTCATTGAATCGGAAGAAAACAATAAGAAAATGGCGATAGAGATAACAGCCAATCTAACCAAAAGAAGGTTACTTTATGCTTATTGAAATATAGCAACTTTCTAAAGATCAGTGTTCATTTTAATTTAAAGTCAATGAAGAAGAAAATGGAATCAGCGAGTCGATTTATAATTCTTAGGGAATCTCTTCACTTTATCTCATCTATTCTTTTCTACCCAGCTGATGGTAAATAGGCAGATTTGATTCTCTTGCGTTGGTAAGATCAATCAGTTTAAGAGAAGGAAAAATATAAATTCAAATCGGTATAAGAAAAGGAAAACTCTAAATTCAAATCCTTCTCATCGTATCAGGATAACTTTTTTGTAATGTAGCGCCAAAAGCAGAAACTGGAGTCAATAACGCAGCTCGATATTTTCAAAGTCGTTCTGACAAATCTTGAAGCGACTCCAATGCCAAGTTGTATGGCATCTTTCCTTTCCATGAAAGATCGATGTTGTGCAGAAAGGATCCAAAATCGATGTGCAGATCCATGAGGTCTTCTAAAATGGAGGGATTTCATAAACATTATATGCATTGGGTATGTCTACCGTGGATACACTTCTTATTTCAGAACTTGTTTATGGATCGATTTGTCTATGCGATTATCAAATGCAAATTGAAATAGATATTCAATCGTTATTAATTTTCAGTCAATCGATAGAGCAGTACAGAAAATATCGGAGAAATGTTACATGCTGATAAAATTCAGTAAATTAGACCTTATCAGGTTATTCGTTAAAGGCATTCCTTAACATATCCTAATAATGATGAGAGCATATTTTATTTTCATGGGATCTTAATTTAATTCCGAAAGCAGAAGCAATTAAAAATTTATCAAATGAAATTGTTTATGAATAATTTGAATTTATCTTTTTATATAAACCTCTTACAATGATAATTATTATTTTGTCTAATTCAAGCTGCGTCCAGTAAATTTGGCTAAGCATACTCTAACTGTATCCCTTGCAGAGGGTTAAGACACCCCCAATTGGTGGTGGTGGGGGGGTCTTGAATCCATGCTGATGGCATGAAATGATGATGAGGAGGAGGGATATGACGCTAAAATACACCAAGTAGTGAGTCTTTTTTCTTGAGATCTGTAGAATTGAGTACTCATTGATTGCCATTACTCTCAGGTCTACTCTGACACGTAATAGTAGGTCTTGTTAGACTACTGTCTATGGATAAGATAGATTTATTCAAAAATGATTCCTGTCCGAATGGATCGTGTGCAAAAATAAAACAACAAAATCAACTAAAATGGTTAAATCTATCTATCGAGTATAATCACTTTTTCTTGCAACTTACTTAGCTCGTCAATTTTAGCACAAATAGGAACAGTCGCATCCGAAACAAAAATAAGCTTCTAATGAGACTCGAACTTACGTCAACTAGAACTGGTAAGTTGAACATTAACAGTAGTCAAAATCAGAAATAATGATAAACAGATTTTTATTAAAAAGTTTAAAAAATAATTGAAATTATCCTCATAACAATATGGTAACAGTATGTGTAAAACGATAACCATCGATCAATAAGAAGCACGAACAGTGAGTAGCTTAATAGATCTATTATGGAAAAGGGATCTGAATTTGAGTCTCACCGGTATTTCATTCAGTATTCTAATTCACGAATCATGCTGTCGTTCAATGTCACCGAAATAATGATGAAAAAATACTTATCTTTTAAAAGTTATAAAGAGTTTAGTTTTACAACACGTATCGATTAACAAACTAGAATGATACTTATTTATTATTTAAGTTCAACATTTTTAATGCTATTTTGCTAACAAATTTCTCAAGATTTGTCATTTTTTTATGTGTTACGGTAACATTTGCAGAAAAAAAAACGGATTATAATAAATTTGATTATGGTAAATGCATTTCAAATTACTCATGGTTTAATATGCGGCAGACATACAATTGGAAATAATCAGAAAAATAGTCGTAAACTAAATCAATGAAATAAGCCTATTTCAAAAGTAGGATATTTGTTGCCCGCATATTTGATAATTCTTGGAAATCTGAGATTTGGAAAACTGATTAATACAGATAAAATGGGAACGAGGAAAAATAATAAAAATGATAAATATTAGAGTTTTGAGAGATGTCTTCTGTGAACTGCTGCTCAGTCTTTAAAAGAAATGTTTTCGTACATTAGAATAATAACAATGAATATTTGCAATTTAAAAATGTCCCTTACCTGCATCAGGATAGCTAGACTCAATGAAATACAATTTATAAAATATAATCTTGAATGAATATTTTGAACTCGAATTGGATGCAAATGGCGGAAAATTTTGTTTCTTTATTTCAAGAGAAGAAAGCTGCTTCTAGGTTTTGTTTTCTCGTGGGACATGACATTTGTCGAGGCTTAACTAAAATTTTTCCTTGTATAAACCAAATGGACCAGCATGGGAAAGTCCGGTCGTCTCTCATGTGCACCCAGACCAGCAGGCCTGAGTGAAACAGACAAGAATCGACCATCCAATGCCCAGAGGTGCTCGACAGCGCTAACTGGTAAATAGGTTCTTCGATGAAAGAAACATTAGAACGTCCATGGTCAGACAACAAAAATAGCTCACTAGTTTCATATAATTACAGTCTATATAACTAGAAAGAAGCGTTTATGGATCTTATAAATACATAAAATGACTTCAGTCACTATTGTTACATACACACAACAATATATATATATATATATATATATATATATATATATATATATTATATATATATATATATATATTCGCACGCGCGCGCGCGCGTGTGTGTGTGTGTGTGTGTGTGTGTGTGTGTGTGTGTGTGTGTTATTAATATGACTATCTTTTCAACGCTTCTACTTGGATTATTGAGTGATACAAAACTGAATTCAAACAGGTTGACATCCACGATTTAATTCATGAAATCTTCAAAATTGTTAAATCTGATGAGTAAGAAAATATATTAAGTGGTAAGCTTTAATTGATTTCATATGAAAAATTAAAATTTCTCACAAAGGTAACAAAAACTGTATATAAGAAGTGGTGAAAACGTCTCAATACATAAGTTATCTCCAGTAAGAGAGAAATAAACTTTTTTTTTCTGTCAGTATAAGCTGAGTAAGTAAGTTAAAATGATTATGATTTCATGGATTTATTTTTTCTACTTAATCATGTTTTTACTTCGATAATTTTAATCCTTTGTTTACAATATATAATGTTATCTACATTTTTTCCTAAATATCTTCAGCAGCAGGAACAGTTACGATTTTGGGACCAGATCCAGAAGGCCGATGAGCAACACTTTTGCTTCGAGCAAAAGTGCAGATCCATACGTAAGTAATCCTTCCAGGATTTATACAAGCATTAAAATATTGAAGAAATAACATAAATCTGGTCTGATTCCGGAAGCAACAGAAATAGTTTCCGTCTCTTAACAGCCATTCAAAATAAATATTATTTTCGCTTCAAACAAAAGACAAAAGTAGAATTCTAAACACATTTTTACCTCGTACCAAAGATATAAATTTGACAAGCACACGCAATATTTATTGAGTGAGAAAGAGACAAATTCAGAATGAAATAAAAAGATAAAGATGTTTGAAATGACCGTAAAGATGGCAGTTTCCTCTTCTTTCCTTTCCATTTAATGTTTCAGCAAATTTCTTAAGTTATCACGAAAATGTGATTACGACATGAAGCAGGCAAGATTTCCCTCTCATTTGATTTCTCGCTTTGTCGTCTCACTTGGTTTAGAGAAATTTGATTTACTAAATAACAGGTTTTCACTTTAGTGGTCCGATCCCGTACCATAATTTTCTGCGGCAACGCGAAGAAAACGCGTTTGTATTTCTGTTAAAAAACCTGTGATCAAGAAGTCATATCACTTTGGAAAATGATCAAAATTGTGGATGTAAATCCGTTACAGAGATGTAATCGTATTTTCTAATGAACAGTTAAACTGTAACAATCTTTCATTAAATAAAAAAAAATCAAACAAGTCAAGGAATGCTATTTTTTCTGGGGTTTTCAAGACAATAACATTTGCATTAAATCTTATAAAATCTTAATATGAAGTTTTCCGTTTCCGTATATGTATCTATCTAACGAGTATGGCCATACAATAGGTCCCAAAGATCTGGTTTTTAGCAGGGATATTTACTTGACCAAAGACGCTAAGGTTAACAGAGAGGGGATGATCTCCTATCACATTAGATTGGTTGATGGATTGTGACTGCTTGCCAACCCGTCTAGGGTTATGCTATGTCCAGATGTTAGCAAATAATATTCATTATAAATATCTACGTATATATTTAGTTTTTAGCTGTTTTCACAAATATGATTTTGCACAAGGTCCTATCGAATGTAAATGCTTTTTAAACATTTCTATTTGACCCACACATAGTACCCTAATAGGTATCTCTACCCTGAATCAGAGGGGACCAACGATTAAAGGAATAAATGGGTACTTCGCACTCTCCAGATATGTAGAACTGCATTAAATGCTGTTAAGTGTTATATTCAGGAAACTACTTTTTTGGGTGGGAATGGGAGGGTCTTACCTCTATGCAGAGGATACAATTAGCGTATTTAGCCCCACTGACAGACCTTTACACTTTTTGATAGCACCAAGAGACAGCATGTTATTTTGGACAAAAGAGGTTAAAATAAAAACTTAAATACGAAGAATAAAATATTTTATAACCTCATAAATGATGAGCGAGTCAAGTTGGGATATTCGTTTTCTCTTGCTTGTTTTTGCCGGTAACTAATAAAAAATAAAGGTGCACATTTGAAAAAGATGGAGAGAAAAAATGAATATTGTGTACAGAGGGGGGCGTCTCAGAAATCAATCAAATTCTTTCTTTGTTTAAAACTCTTTCTGCTTTGTATTCATATCGTGTTTGTGTGTCTGCTAAGATATAAATCAAAATTATTAAATTAAATATTTTGTCTCGAGCATTGCCAATTACATCTGCTACTTCATTGTCCTTTTAAAACATCATAATGTTGCTTACTTGTTGTGTGAAGCAGAAGTTATTTACCTCTCAATTTCATATTTTTTTAGAATTTGGTTACTTCGACACAAGATTTTGAATCCTCTATCTCATGAGTTACACTCCTGCAGTGAAACCAGTGAGCTATCTATATTGAAAAAGCTTTTTATGAAATTTATTACAAAACATGTACGGGTTTATTTTTGCCAATTCAGTCAGTCGCAAAGAAATGAGAGCCGAATGAAGATTAGTTTAAAGTAATCAATCCGATTATGTTTTTCCCGGGAATCCTCAATCAGAAAGAAACGAACCATTTCGAAGCAGCATTGTGGAACGTCATCCCTTTAAACCGCAGCGTTAATGGCATTCACAATGAACCATGTTGCAAGATGGTCGTCCATATTAGAATATTATAACACGAATAAAGCGGAAATTTAATAAGAAAAACTGCATCTGAAAATATAAAAAGAAAAGATTCAATTCAAGAAGGAAAACTAATTAAAAAGAACAAAACAATGCAAAAGATAAGAACAAAAAAAAAAAAAAGAATGGATCCGAAAAAGAAAACAAAGGAAAAGTCAAAATGAAACTGTGACAACAACTAAAAAGGAAAAGACAAAGTAATGAGATAGGGATGAAATAATAAAAGACTATAAAAGAGGTACTGATGTGATATGGAAAAAGAGGGAATGCATTTAGAAATGTTTGTGGAAATCAGAAAAAGAAGAGGTAAGAAAGATGCGTAAAATATATAAAGATATATTTTGTACTTGCCTCTGTTTTCTAAACAGAGAGGCATGTACAAAATCATTTAAGGCTAAAGGAAAGACAAAAATTGCATAACTACATATATATATATATAGATATATAGATATAAATATAAATATATATATGTGTAGTGTGTGTGTGTGTGTGTGATTATTTGCTTCACACTAAATTCATTTTTACCATATATATATGTTTGCATTAGAATACACACACACACACACACACACACACACACACACACACACACACACACACACACACACACACACACATATGTGTATATATATATATATATATATATGTGTGTGTGTATGTATATATTTTTATTAGAATAGTTATGTCCACGAAGAGATTTGTATTTTTTAAAATTTATTTATTTTTGTTCTTACATACGTGTTGAATGTGCGTTTGATTCCAGCTTGTTGCTTACGTCAGAGAACATATATGGCATAAGGCCTTGTTATTGGGGTACTCAATGAGATTTGGCCTAACTCTTGTTCGCAGTTTGAGTGTTGTTCCTTTGTGTTATATTGAGATCTTCCACTGTTTTTCTTAGAGTGTGATTACCTTAAAGCAGACAACGGTAAACACTCTTTAAGAAAAAGAAATCTCTTCGTGGACCTACCTATTCTAAAATATATTTGTATTCTTTCTTTGGATCAACAACAAACATTATATATATATATATATATATATATATATATATATATATATATATATATATATATATATATATATATATAAAGACTCAAAAAATGGTACCCGATGCTGCCTACATAACAATCGGATTTATAAGGTACGGATCAAGGATAAAGGAGTGCAATCCAGGGAATGGAGTAGTGCCCTTCCTTACACATCGATGTAGTGGCTATTGAAGAGAAGTCTTTTCAGTAACAATCTTCTACGGTCACTAAATTTATTTACTTTTACTTATGGAGAAGTGGGAACGAATTCATAAGCGACATACTCATGTGGACCCCGTCACACAGAGGAGCAAAGGCCGAACGACCAGCTAGAAGCTACATACAACAGCTCTGTGCCAATGCAGGATGTAGCCTGGATGACCTACCGGGAGCGATGGATGATAGAGAAAGGTGGCGTGAGACGATGACAGAGATCTGTGCTGGCGGCGTGACATGAGGAAGATGATATATACTGACGTATATATATATATATATATATATATATATTGGGATGTATACACACGCATACACAAAGACACTCACACAGAAGTATATATATATATATATATATAAGTCATTCCCACTTTCATTATGTTTTTCGGTGAGCACATACCCAAAAATTCGCTCACACACACACACACACACACACACACACACATATATATATATATTTGGGGGTATCTGTGTGTACTTATCAACCGCCCCCTTTCAAGAAGGATATGAAGCAAGAATTATTCTTAAAGCGATGTTTAAAATGGTTAATTTTAGAGTTTTCCTTTTCTTAGACCAGTTGGCCATATCAATGCTATTTATTCATAGTTAAAAAGAGAAAAGTTGGAAGTATAACTTTCTCAATAGTATTACATGTATGTGAAATGCAAAAATCTTCAATCGGGGTTTGAACTCGCTTCTACAACGATAACTATTTAACCACAAACGCCCTATATATATATATATATATATATATATATATATATATATATATATATATATATATATATATGTGCGAGGCGCATACGATAAGTTTCCAGACTTTTTTTCGTATGAGCCCTTTTATTGATAGTACGTACATGAAACTCTAGTCTCCTTCGAACTAATCTCCTCCGGTTGCAATGCACTTGTTGTGCCGTTCCAACAACTTCTGGAAGGCCCTATGGAGGTACTCTTCTGTGAGCGTGTCTATGACCTTCGTCATAGCCTCTTTCATCTTCTCAATTTTATTATAACGACAGCCTCTGAGCTTAGGGAATAACCAAAGGTCACAGGGTGCAAAGTCTGGACTATAGGGAGGTTGAGGAACTGTCATGATACCTATCTTGGTCAAATAGTCTGTGACAAGGATGGAGTTGTGGACTGGTGCATTGTCCTGGTGGAAATACCCCTGACCCGATTAGAAGAGTGCTGGCCTCTTCCGACGGAATCTCTTCCTGAACTCCCTTAAAACCTCAACATAGTAACCCTAACCCTAACCCTTTGGCCAATCAACTCAGGTGTATTAATTTCCTTACTCCTTCCACACCTCTCATTATCCCTCAGAGACTTCCTGCCTTCCTTGAATCTCTTATGCCACTAGAAAACTGATGCTCGATTCATGCAAGATCGTCTAAACGCAGTCGAAAGCATTCCATACGTTTTTGTGGCATTTTTCCAAGTTTAAAACAGAATCTTATTGCATATTGTTCTTCTAAAGTGATAGATTGCATTTTTGAAATTCATCAGCTGTGACAATCAGGCGTTAGTAGGGTGTATTCCAATTTCTGCTGCAGATGTTCGTTTGAACTTGAAATCATAAAAATTGGTCAGTCATCTCATAAGATGTATAGAAATAACATACTGAATTTTCAGGAGTCTACGACAATTTTAAATTCCCATATGAAAAAAGTCTGGAAACTTATTGTATGTCCCTCGTATATGTGTGTGTGTGTGTGTGTGTGTGTGTGTGTGTGTGTGTGTGTGTGTGTGTGTGTGTGTGTGTGTGTGTGTGTTGCGCATTATTAATGACAAATTGGTAAATTCTTGGTAAAAAATTTTTATTTTTTACCGAAAAGTTTTCGCTATATTACATAGCCTTTTCCACGGTAGGTGTGAAAAAGGATTTTTCACACGTACTGTGGAAAATACTATGTAATATACGAAATATGTTCGGTAAAAATAAATATCTTTACCAAACATTTTTCCAACTTGTAATTGATACTACACGATGACTGTAGGAAATATATATTTCCATATTACACACACACACACACACACTCTATATATATATATATATATACACACACACACACACACACACATATATATATATATATATATATATATATATATATATATATATATATATATATATATATATATATAAGGATATGTCTCAAGCCTCCCCCACAAACAAGTGCAAAGCTGAACATTTTTCCTCTGGCAACATTCTGCCATTTTTTATAAAACCTCTAACTGAGATATTTTTTAGTTTATAAAAACTGCTTGTGTTTTGCCCCAACAAAAAAGTTTCTTTTTTTTGGTAGGAATTAGAACTTTTTGACCTCTCAACGTATAAGAAGGAACAATGTTCAACAGGCAAAAGAAATAATTAAATCATACACAAATGAACATGTTCTGATTTTAAAGATATAGAATACACCAAAAGAAATTAAAAGAAATTGTAAATAGATATAACAGAAAAAAAAAAGAAGGCAGGTTGTCAAAACAAATATTTCAAGATCAGGTCAATATGCATTGAAACAGAAAGTCTACATTAAATGTTGTTTAAATTTTATGGCTCTCAATTTAAGCCAAATGTTTCTCACAGTGTGAACTGATAAAATAAAAGAGGGTGATTTAATATTTGTTTCCTGGAAATGCATTGACGCCTGAAGATTATGGAACATCAGCAACAACGTTACAATAAACAATATTCTCCACTAACAGCAATTGACTGAATGTCGCCTGTCTGGTTACGTCTCTATCCATTTTGTCCCTACATCACTCACATTTTTTTTTAGTCTTTCTTTTTTCTGTTAGAAACGTTAACAAATCTCACTTGATGATCATACTTGTGAAATATCTAATCATCATAATCAAAAGCTAACAGTGCGGATTTCTTTGACTCTCTCTCAAAATCCGTCCCCATCTGTCATCGCTCTTGAAAAGTCTTCCAGCCAGCATATAGAGCCAGCACAGAACCAATGAATGTAAGTCTGCTGGTTCGTCAATTCTCGTATGATCATGCTTTTGATTCCATGGAAAAATATTTTTGATAAGTTCAAAAGTTCAATCTTACTTCCCAAGCAGTGTTTTTTTTTTCTTCTTTCTTGGATGGTTTATGAAATCACACACACACACACACACACACACGCACACACACACACACACGCATCTATCTATCTATATATATATATATATATATATATATATATATAGAGAGAGAGAGAGAGAGAGAGAGAGAGAGATAGATAGATAGATTTTACTTATTCAATTTTTCTTAGTAATGTCTCTATGATAATTTTAGTAGACGATTGAAAATTTTTATCCAGTGTTTAAAATCAGTTATTTTTACTATAATAACCAAATCATCATCAGAAAATGTTTGCCAATTATAAGTATTATATGAACTTATAAAGTTCATATGGTTCTAGGTATAAATTCATAGTTTTGTTGAGATATATTTCTTTTATTTAAAAGACACTTAAAAATCTATTGATTTTAAAATAGTTTTTTTTTACTAATTTTTAGCCTAATGTGGATCCCCGGCTATTGGTTAGATAGTACCACAACTGTTTTCCTTCAAGGATAGCTTTGACATTGAATAAACCATGATATTTGTATTACTATTAACCAAAGAAACCAAACCAAGTCAATCCAAACCTAACTAAATTCAGAAAAGTAAATAACTGATTTATTAACCCAAATAATTTGATGTTTTTTATTTGATATTTGTAAATCTAAATTCACTACGATTATTAACGCTATGCTTCAACATTTCTCTTGGCTTATTATTTATTAGTATTGACCGATTAGAAAAATACTTAATGATGAAATAAATTACGTTTGAAACATTCGCTGAATCAAATTCATTAGTTCTTTATCAAAATATCTAGACAGTTTTAAGGGAGACAACTGCTTATAGTTCATCTTTCTTTCTTTTCACGTTAACTATTTTCTGTTTCTAATTTTTTTCTTGTTTTATTTTTTCTTCATTCGTTTCTGTTTAATTTCAATATTTTTTCTTTCATTTTTCCTTCATTCGCTACATATAATATCATAAACCACAAATTCATATTTCGCATGCCTTTTCTTTCTCATTTTTCATACTTTAATTCTATTTCTCATAACTCTTACATTCATATTTTTCGTGTTCTTCATTGAAAATGCTATACTATCTCTACGCATTCCACATTCTTTTTACTATAATAGTTGCTATTCTTTTCCTTCCATCCGATCCAGTAATATTCAAACATTTCCTTATTTCTTTCCTCAAACCTCATTCTCATTATTCTCTTTTTTTCTTTGTTTCTTTTTTTTTATCAACAAATCTCTTTTTATATTCAAAACTTTCTCCTCTCTACACCTTTCTTTTATTTTAGTGACGTGGCATAACTATTAATCGAAACACTCTGACCAAGTTTATCGGCAATTACCCTTTCTCCAATGCAGGTCTTCGGAAAGGATCTCCAATCGCCGCTTACCATTCTTTCCTATCTTTCGTCCTTTTCGCCTTTTGTTTATATCTTTCTCCTTTCTTACAGACTGCTCACTCCTTCCTGCCTGCTCCTTTACTGATTCTCCAAACATTTTGTGCCACGGTGAAGGCCTCTATGGTTCCGCTAGTCAAGCACTCGACTCTCGGAAGTGACCTACGAGACAGGGTCATGCGGATGACGTCGACGAAAAGAGCGTTCCAGATCGATTGACATGGCCACAAAAGGCGGTTATTGGATTAGAGGCATGGACCCAGTCAGGCATGTCGCTTAGTTAGCCGTAATTTCCAGCAGAGTCTGAAAAATTAAAGCCAGCAATTGGCTTGCGGTAAGGATGGGCAACAGAGAAAAGGGTAAAGAGGTTGAAGGTCAAAGTAACGGGAGAAACCGAGGAGAATTATTGTAAAAGAAAAGAGAAAGAAACGAAAGCAAAAGAAAACAAAACGTAAATACAAGAATAAGAATAGAAGATAAAAAAGAAGTAAACAATGGGAAATAAAAATAAAAGCTGAATGAAAACGAAAATGGCATAAACATTTTTAGGAGAAAAATGGAGGAAGAAATGAACAAATAGAAAAGAAAAGTTTTTATAATAGAGACAATATAAACATTTGATATAAATAATAAAAGATAGTAATACTGAGAGGAAAGAAAATTATATTTTTCTTTTCTCTCAGTATTACTCTCTTTCGTTTAATTTAGTGGGAAGCAATAAAAATAAACATTATTATTAAATATTAAAACTTAAGACAAAAAATGAAGGAAAAAACAAAAAAGAAAGAAAATAATCTTAAAAACATGTTTTTAAATTCTAAGAGACAGTGGAAATATTCCTATAAAAAGTGAAACCCCGAAAATCAAAAGAAAACTTTGTATAATATCTATATCTTCAGTTTGATATTGTTTTATAAATCAACTAATTGACCCTTAAGTCAGGAAAAGTCTGAAAGAAAAAAGGCCTTATCTATAAAACCTATTCGAGCTCAAACCGTTTTTCTCATTTATCGTCATGAAGCAAGAAAAGGCAATGTTTCAAATGGCAACGCTTACACGATTTGATAATAAAGTAAATTACGGCACGTTTCAAATGTTGCATCCTCAAAGAATGATTTATATAGTCTGCAAAATATTCTTTAAAAAAATGAAAAGAAAAAGAGAAAAGCAGCAAAAATTTCTAAGCAATTTATCCTAGTTAGTTGTTTACTCTCCCGACGACTTTTAGAATATGCTAAATCTATCTCCATATGAAGTTAGACCCCCACTCCACTAAATAATTAATAGTGTGTCCTGGTTATAACTAAAAAGCATCCGATAGTGAGTCCACAATTCTGGATATCTGGGGAGTATGGAGTCCCCCTTTTTTGCCATTACTTTCAAGTCCACGCAGATTCAAAATGATGATACCTATCAGAGACCCATCTATGAGTCAAACAGATCTGCCTAAAAATTATTTAAATAACAAAACAAAAAATGTAGACATTAACATTTAACAAACGCGATTTTATAACCTTGAGATGGATGTATATGCCGTTTAAATCCATTTATCAATCAATCAATGAATCAATCAATCAAATTAAATGTCTTATTTTCTTTGACATATGTAACTCATTAAAAACTGAATTTATTTTCAAATTCTACTTATTTTAACATCCAATATTACTCGTAAATATGTTCAACCCAAACAATTCTTTAATAAAAAGTTAACATTTTTCTAAACAAATATACTGGAATTTATTATTTCTAGTAAAACATTATACAATCAAAACTGATTGTTATTGAGTATTATTTATAACGAAATTTTATCACACTTAAACACGTTAACCAAATTTTGAACCGGTAGCATAAATAAGATTATGTTGTTCTTTATATAAAAAATTATGTTGTTTTTTATATAAAAAACAACGTAATTTTATTTCTATTTATTGAGATGCTTCACTTTTATCTTTCATTACATGCCACCGGGTTGGTTATAAAAATACTTATTAACGTGTTTGGATTCCAAAAAGTTCCTCTATAAATAATGCATTTCTGGTATTTAGAAGAAAATTCTTTCTTAAAATGGTAAGAATTTGAATTATTTATGTATCACAAAATCAAATGTGAAATAAGTTTGAAAACACAAATAAAATTGTTTTGAAACAATATATACTCCAATTCAATTGCTATTAATTATATTCAGCCGTTAAGATCTGGCAAGATCGGGATGGATGTTAAAGAACATATTTTCACTGATATATCGATTTGGATTTCACTTTATTTTGTTGCTGCAAGGATTCATTCATATGCCAATCAGTACATAAATTATGGTTTTGTAACAAATTGTTTCTAATTATTCAGCTTTGGGAATAGTGTAAAGACATTTACAGAAAAGAATAAATATAATTTTTGAGAGCACAAAGGATGAATTCATTTAGCATAATAAAGGTATACAGTTTTATGACTATTTGCTTTGTTCCATCGACATTCTTTTTCAGTTTTCCAAGTTACTGAAATAAAGTAATCTGTATGAGGCACGACTGTGTGAATGACAACGAATTTCTAAACTGCAAATCATTGTTAGGTAAAGAAAAAATTCTCTATTTTTTAACAAACTAAAGCAACAAATAATATATCAAATTTAATACTGATAATTTTACAATCGTATCAATTACTACTTCTGAATGGTTTTCTTTTTTTTTCTTTTTTTTTTCTTTTACTTAGCATTTACATAAAGCAGTGATTGTAAAGTTTTTCTCAAGTGTTACAATTCGGATACACTTATATATTAGGCTGGATAAAAAAAGAATAATTTCTCGACTTTTTTCTGCTTAATTTTATTATGAGTATTTATTTTTAATTAACGTTAATTAAAACATTTTAGCTTTTTAGTGTCTGTTGTAATATCAGCGAACATATTTTAAAAACGGTATCTGAATTAGTAGATTTTTGTTTATTAATTCTGCGAATAAAATATATTTTAATATATATATTTAAGTCATTTTATAAGTGGTAGAAATACGACTGAGGAGTAAAAAGTTGCTTACCTCTGTTTGATGAGACAGTTGTGTCGATGATGGAAAGTAGCAAATCCTCGTTTGAAGTTGTCAGTGATCAAACCAAAACAAAACTTGAAAAAATTAATGGTGCCTCCCGTGTTATAAAAGTTAGGGAGCTAGGATAGAAACCCATATTTTCATTCAAATCGGGTGCCCCATATTCCTGTACCAGTGCCAAAACTCAGATAAGCTTAGGAAATGATTGAGTGATTTAACGGCATGTCAATACGCATGGGATGATTTTAAACTGAGAGGTTAGGTCATTGCATACGTTGTACGCTTATGTTTACATTTTTTGTGTTGTTATTTCATTAGAGTTTTTTTGCACACGGTTATATCATAAGTATTCCTGTTCAGAGAAATAATTTGCTAACAAACCTATTTGACCAATAGATGGGATCTTTACACGTATAACTCCGAACCAGAATGGATTTGGGAGAAATGGCAGCAAATGCGTTCTCTACATTCCTCCAATCTCCCCCATTGCGCCAGGTACAATTTAATGTCACACCCAGTACACCTTTTTCAGGAGGTGAGTTGTGTCTCTCACCCGTTTACAGATTATTCTGCAAACGTAGTCTTATACCTACTGTCAAAGCATGAATAATTACTTGAGAATAGTCAACCTTATACCACGTGAACGAGATTCAACAGAATTAGAATATACTAATCAACTTTTGAATAATTTTTGCATTTACTCGTTTGTTTTAATCGGTTTGATGTTTGATTTCACTTTAAATGAAGACTCTATTATTTAATATATAAATAATCCTTTTAAAAAATGGCAACGGATAATTATTAATGGATAAATAACCATTGTAATAGCAGCCATGCAAGTCTTGGAAGCAATGATTATGTATTAGTCAAAAAGAATAAATGCACCTCATATAAATCTATTCTATTCTATTTTTCATTACAGGGGTATTGGAATTGTATTTCTCCAAGAGTTTATCAATTAAACTAATATGACTAATATATCTCTTTTTATTGTATAATATACCCCCGGAAACAGTAAAATCCTCGTATTTTTATCTTTTTAAAAAATTTTTTAATTGGTTGGGAGCGTACTAGTTTATGGTGGACCCTATTTACCACGAGTAAAGCTTTGCACTCAAATTCAGAAATGTTTTTTGAAAAATAATCTTTTAAATATATCGAAGTAAAAAAAAGCTGTAGTCATTTCTATGCAGTAATCATTTCACTCTGTATAAATCGGCCAAGGAAAATAATTCCCTTTTTGAGAATAAAGAGGCTTCAACAAAGGTACGTTAAAGATATTTTCCTTATGAACATTTCACATTGAAAGTTGGTTTGAAGAATACATGAAGATGTAGTTTACTAAAAAGGCATATTGCTATAAAACCAACACAGTCGATAGAAACACCCGAAACAGAGCTGCAGTTAGCATCTTGGGTCTGCGATGAAGATATACTCGATTTTCTTTTCTTGATTTTTGTTAGTAAGTGTTTTTCTTAACCAAAATGGTTTTGTGTTTGTTTGTAGTGCCTTTAACTCAGCAAAGGAGCATCATTGCTTTGATTAACAACCAGTTTCATTTTTCTTTGTCATTCGTACTTAAAGGTAACCAAAAGTGACCGTTAACACACTATTTAAATAGTATATATTATATCATTTTGAAGAATAATCGAATAGAAATAGCAATGGGACTTCTAGATAACGAGAAAACATTTTCTCAAAAATAAATCATTAAAAGAACAGAACTTTTTGAAAACTATTCAGGACAAAAGTGGTTAGTTCACTTTGCAATTTTAGAAACTGATTAAAAATTACATTGATTGTCAGTACATTATCAATGTCCAGCAATAAATTTTGTATTTACATATTTTCTCAGCGTGTTTCAGTCCCGATTTAAAAAGTCTTGATAGAATAGGTAAAAAAAAGAGAAATAATAATAATAATAATAATAATAATAATAATAATAATAATAATAATAATAATGATAATTGACCATAACAAAACCCCTAAAACCTATTTCAAAATTAAAACCTTAAAGTGATTTTAACTCCTTCAAAAAATAAGATAAAATAAATAACATATTAAATTAAAAATAAATAAATACATAAATAAATAAATAATTACTAATCCTGGGTCACCCCCCCACACGAAAGGGTAAGTTTGGAATGGGAGATTCTAGAAGTACTACGTGCTGTCCATTTTTTGGAATATACATGAAGGGCAACGATGGTCCCAGAACATTAGAGGGGATCGGAAGGAACAAATCTGTTGCTGTGAGTTCTACTCAGAGGAAAAGTTTTGGTAACTATGTCTCTATTTAAAAACATTGATTTTAGTGTCTCATAAAATCGTTTGCTTAACAGTTGTATTTAAATGAAGATTTACAAAATGGCCGAAATTTATTTCAGGTAAATTCTTTTTTGATGGTTGGTTGGTTGGTTGGTTGGGTTTTATGGCATATCAACCTTTGTAGGTTATTTAATGCCTAGTCCATTTTTATGTAAATCAGTTCTATTTAATTCAGTTTAGCATGAGTACACAGTTTAATTGTCAAAAGCATTTCCATTTCAAACTATTCAAGCAGTTATATGTAATAATTCAGTTAAGTGTAAATACAGTTTTAATGTAGAAAAACAGTTCTATTTCAAATAATTCAGTTAAGCATAAGCACTCAGTTTAAGTGTAAGTACGGTTTAATTGTCAAAAACGTTTCTATTTCAAGCTATTCAGTTTACTAAATTTATTTTAGCATTGGTATGCTGTTAGTTCTATTTAACACATTGATAGGGCCCGAGCGATGGCAATGAAGGGGTACTCCGCATTCCCCAAAGCTCCAGCACTGCTGGAACCTCACCATCAGATTGTTTAGTGTCATATCCAGGACACTCGTTAGGGGGTCTTACCCCTCTGCAGAGGGGCAGTCAGTGTATTCTACGGCCCCAGCTGACTGGGCAATACACAAATTTAAATGTCAGACAGTTTTATTTCAGATAATTCAGTTCAGCATAAGTACACAGTTTAGACGTCAAAAACAGTTCTATTTCGAGCAATTCAGTTCAGCACTAGTACGCAGTTCCAATGTCAAAACAGTTCTATTTTAAACAATTCAGTTTAGCATAAATACGCAGTTTAAATGCAAAAATCAGTATAGTGAAAGAAGCACGGTTTTGTTCTATTTAACCCATAGATAGGACCCTTATCAGGTGCTACCACTCCGGGCAAGAGTGGACCGGGGAGCAATGGCAATAAAGGAGTACTCCGCATTCCCCAAAGCACCTGCATTGCTGGAACCTCACCATCAGAATGTTTAGTGTCATATCCAGGACACTCGTTGGGGGGGTCTTACCCCTCTGCAGAGAAGCAGTCGGTGTATTCTACAGCCCCAGCCGACTGGGCAATTCTTTTTTGAGACGACGAAATAGATTTGTTTAAATTTAGCCGCCTATTCTCTCCTATATCACTTATGTGACTATTCTATAGCTGAGGAAATCTGTATTTGATGTAGCCTGAAAGTTTTAGAAATTTTCCATCCCTCATACTAATATTAGGAGTGTTTTATTTTTTATATTACCAGTCCAACAAAATTTGAAAATCAGGCAATAAATAGAAAACAAAAAGATTACACGGGAATGATTTAAAGTTATGAAATAAATCATAAGAGAAAGTAATAGGATTTTAACTTAGGGTTTGTGCTTTTTTTGTGTTTTTTGTGTGTGTACCCGTTGTCAATGAACAGTCACCATGACTGTCAACGGTTACGTCTATGTCAGGTGCGCAGATAATAAACAACCCCTGGGTCTGGTATAGCCACAATATACCACCCATGATAAAATGTCAATTTCAAATATTACACAACGTGGGACCCAGGACTGAGACTTTGGTGTCATGATCAGCAGATGCTCTCTTGATAGCCAACATGGGAGATCCATCGTCATCCTGCAAATGTTGGCTGTTCTCTTTTCAGGTACACAAATAGTGATTTAAGGAACCACACAAACTAGAGACCTAAACGGAAAGCATGGACTAGGGAAGACAACCAACTTGCATTACACTGCTATTTTTGGAGTAACCCTACATAAATACGATACAGAAAAAGAATGATGGAGATCTGGCAAGAACTTTCAAATTTTCACACAAGTAGTCAGATACTCGCTGATCAAGTTGGAATGATAATGAAGATGGGTTGGTTTTCAGAACTTGAAATAATAGAAACACACCAAAAAATAGATGATCAAGAAAGGAGTAATAATATATTACCTAGCACATCAAATATTAACAAACAAAAACAGCCCATCCAAAATGAACCACCAACTTCGGAAAATGGAAACCCCACCCAACCGAACACTGCACAACAAAACAACCCAGAACAAACACTAAGACAAGAACAAAAGTTAATCCTAAGAAATTTAGATAGAATTTTAAACCGTGAAAAGACCACTTTACCACCATTAAGAAACACTTAATGGAGAATAGTTAAGGCAGAGACAAACAAAGTCAATCAAGTAATGACATGTATATGAACGAATAATATAACCGAATTAAATGAACTAATTTATGCAGGAGCGAAATTAGTTTACGAGAAAATTGGGATCCCCTCAAAAATCACGAAAGAAAAGTCAAAACCAGAATGGGAATTTCGACTAAAACTCAGATGAAAAAACCTACGAAAGCTGCTAAAAGGGAAAAATAACAAAAGAAAAACGCTGGAATGAATAGGAACATGAAAGAAAAGACAACACAGGAAAAACTTAAAATACAACTTGAGGAAATATACCAGAAAGTACCGGCAAAAGAAGGAAGATTAAAAAGATATCGACAAAGGGTAAAACAATACAGACAAAATAGGACATTCCAAAACAATGAAAGAAAATTCTATCGACAATTGGAAGGGTTTGACAATAAAACATACCAACAACCGGATGCAAAAGAAACCCAACGAGTCTGGACTAAAATATGGGAACCAAAAAAACATAATGAAAAGGCTGAATGGATAAACCATATCACAAGAGAAGTAGAAGAACTCGAAGAAGGCCCGAAAGTTGAAATACACACTGATTTACTCAAAACAACACGTAAAAAGGCATAAAACTGGAAAACGCCAGGCCATGATGGAATACATGGTTTTGGTTCAAGAGGTTAACCTCCATTCACGACAGACAAGCACTAGAAATGAATAAATGCCTACAAACAGCACACGTATCCGAGTGGATGACCAAAGGAAGGACCATATTGATTCAAAAGGACCCAAGGAAAGGAACCACCCAAAACAATTCCAGACCCATAACTTGTTTACCAATGATGTGGAAAATATTAACAGCACAAATCAGGGAAGAGATATTCAACTCGCTAACAAGCCGTGGATTGTCTCCTGACGAACAGAAATGATGCTGCAAAGGATCCAGAGGCACAGCAGAATTACTTTACATGGATCAACACATTCTAAATTAGAGTAAAACTAGGCGGAAAAATCTTGATATGTCCTGGATTGACTAAAAAAAGCATATGATATGGTTCCGCGTAGCTGGATAATAAACAGCCTCAAAATGTACAAAATATCAGATGAAGTCATAAACCTTATCGACAAAACCATAAAAACCTGGAGAGTGGAATTGACTGCTGGAGGAAGAAGATTAGCTGAAGCAAAGATCCAAAGAGGTATTTTCCAAGGAGATGCTCTATCACCCTTACTATTCATAATTGCCATAATGCCACTTAACTACATACTCAGAAAATGCACAGCCGGATACAAACTTTGTAGATCGTAGGAAAAAGTCAATCATTTAATGTTCACGGATGGCGTCAAACTATTTGCAAAAAGTGAAAAAGAACTGGAAACTCTAATACACGCAGTTAGAATATACAGTCAGGACATAGGAGTGGAATTTGACATAGAAAAGTGTGCAATGCTTGTAATGAAAAGTGCCAAACAACAGTTAACTGACGGAATGGAACTACCAAATCAAGATAAGATTAAAACGCTCGCAGAAAACGAAACCTACAAATACTTGGATATCTTGGAGGCTGACACCATCACACAAGTCGAAATGAAAGACAAAATTAAAAAAGAATATCACAGGAGAACTAGAAAACTACTCGAGACAAAACTCCATAGCAGAAACATTATCAAAGGAATAAATACCTGGGCTGTATCTCTCGTTAGATATTCCAGACCCTTTCTCAAGTGTACCAGAGACGAATTTAAACAAATGGACCAAAGAACAAGAAAATTAATGACAATGCATAAGGCTTTGCTTCCCAGAGACGATGGAGACAGATATGAATCTAGAAAAGAATGAGGAAGAGGAATTGCCAACATTGAAGACAGCGTTGACGCATCGATATATCGACTCGAAGACTATATACAAAAACATGAAGGAGGACTCATTACAGCTACCAGACACGAAACTGAGAACACGATGAACAACAGAATGACAGTAACTAGGAAACAAAAATGGGAAGGAAAACAACTTTATGGGCGCTTTAAACGACTAATAAACAATATCTCACACGACAAAACTTGGACATGGCTAAGAAAAGGAAATTTTAAGAGAGAAACAGAATCTCTCCTAATAGCAGCACAGGACAACGCCATAAGAACGAATCATATCAAAGCGAGAATAGATAAGACACAACAAAATAGATGAAATGATCAATCATGTAATAAGCGAAAGCAGCAAATTAGCACAGCGGGAATATAAGGCGAGACACGACTGGGTTGGTAAGGTGATTCACTGGGAAATGTATAAGAAATTTAAATTCGACCATACTAACAAATGGTATATGCACAACCCAGCACCTGTCCTAGAAAATGACTCGCATAAACTCCTATGGGACTTTAATATACAAACGGATCACCTAATCCCAGCCAGGAGACCAGACTTAATAATAATCAACAAAAAAAGAGAACTTGCAAAATAGTCGACCTTTCTGTCCCGGCAGACCACAGGATAAAACAAAAAGAATGTGAAAAGAAGGATAAATACTTTGACCTTGCTAGGGAACTAAAAAAACTGTGGAACATGCAGGTGACAATCACACCAATTGTAATAGGTGCGTTTGTAACTAAGGGATTACTAAAGGGACTAGAGGACTTGGAGGTTGGCGGACGAGTGAAGACCATTCAAACGACAGCATTGTTGAGAACTGCCAGAATACTAAGAAGAGTCCTGGAGACTTGAGGAGACTTGCTGTCACTCAGACTCCACTGAAAAACCATCGGCTAACGCTGATGTGAAAAGCTCAAATGAGTGAATAATAATAGTAGTAGTAATAATAATAATAATAATAATAAATGAATAAATAAATAAATATGCCTATGAAATAATGGCATCACTGAAAGAAAAGTAGCATTTCGTTATGAAGCAATAGCTTTATTCTTTTTTCAATGTTGATGAAATATTAGATTATTTTACATTCTAATTGTAATAAAGGTATCTGGAATATGATACACTCTAATTCAAGTATTTTAGCACTTTTCGTATCTGAAAATGTTTAAATTGAGGTATTTAGACAGTAACTTGGTTACCCAGTGAAATTTACCGAAAGCAAATCATTTCTGGGGTGTCCACAATATCTTTGCCTATTTTTATTAAGATGCAGTTTGACAGGGAATTGTAGGGTTAGGTAATTAATACAATTATATTACAAATGACTGAATATATACTTGTTCTTAAACATGATTATTCTTGCGAAGTATATGTGTATGTTAAAAAAAAATCGTGCGTTACATTAAATCGGGACGTTTTGATGAAGCGTAACATTGGAATGAATTTAAAGCGATTATCTCTTGTTGTAACCCGAGATTGCTACAGGTGTACCTTGTGTCCCTGGCAAAATACCCCAGGCTCGAAATTAATACGGATCTGAAATCCCGTCAGTATTTCTTCTTTCTCTGCATTGGCACGTCTTCGATATCGATTATATGATCTGGATGACAAGCGCATTGTGACCTCTAGACTCAGGGTGCATGTAGTATCAAGTGCTGTAGGCCTGTATTTTGATAAGCGGCCCCTCCAATGAATGATATCCTGCTGTTCTCCTCTTCTCATTTTGCATATTAGCTGTCACAATGAGCACCAGGAAGTTCTTGCCATGCTACACGACCATCTTGTTTACTTCTGACATATGAATGTAAAACCCCTCTCTCCCTCTTTCGCTCTCTCTCTCTCTCTCTCTCTCTCACACACACACACACACACAAATGCATACTCACAGATAAATACACACGTACATTAACATATATATGTGTATGTGTGTGTGTGAGAGAGAGAGGGCGGGAGAGATTATCCCTAATTCATATTCGCCTGAAACGTACCCCAGTAAAACTAAACATTTTGTTATTTCATTATGTTTTATTTAATTGGTGTCATATATGAAAAACTTGCAAATATAAATGCTTCCTATTTATTTTTACGATAGCCCAGTCTCTGGAGATATAAAATAAGCCGATCGCATCTCTGCAGTGGAATAAGAACTCGACAACCACCCAACGAATGCCCTGTTTATGACACTAAATCATCTGATGGTGAGACTACAGGACAGGAGTTCAGAGGAATGTGGAGTACCTTTTCATTACCATTACTTCCATATCTATTCTCATCCGGAGTGTTAATACCATTTCGGGCCCCAGGTAGTAGTAAAATAAAACGGTTTGATAATTTATTGTACTTGAAACCATTTAACTGTACGCAGACAATTAATCTCTGGCTCGTTTTAAAAATTACTAACATATTAGTTTATAGTATGTGTATATGTATTTATTCAGAATTTGGCATTAAATAATCTACAAGAGTTAATATACTTCACAACATAACCAGCCATTATTTCTACGGAACTTACTTAAGGAGATTAATAAGACGTTTCAATACAGTAGGTTTGGGGCTAAAATCGCCATGTTTCACCAATTCACCAAAACTGACTCTGATTTTACTTGAAGCTCGAATTCTTACAAATGATTATTATCATTAGTTACTTGAAAAAATAACGACTGACTGAGGCAATAACCATCCAATGGTTGACATGCTGTAAAACTAACCAAACAAACAACAAAACTAGCTGAAGATATTTGAAAGGTATTTTATATTGTTAAGAAAAGTTAAGAAGCATCATATTTAGATTTGCTATGAGCGTTCATTACAACTTTTTGAGAAAGAGAGGCACGGATACATTTGGAATATATCTTATCAGCAACCCTGTTTTCTTTGGATCCCTTAATCCAAATTTCAAATCATCTCACCTCGATAAAAGGCCTAATGCAGGTGAATGAAAATGTCTTGTTCATCCAGTTTTTGCAAATGACCTGATTGATCCTTCCTCCAGTCCGAGCTGACATCATTGGCTTTTACTGTTTCGAATTAGAGAGGACGTTAAAACATACAATTTTATCAATATTTTCTTGTATTCACTATTCACAAAATGAATATCAAGCCAGCCAGTGTGGAACATTGATTCAAAATCAGCTAATGAACGAAACATCAACTCAATTAATTGAGTAACGAATTGGATAGAATGAAATAGAACCGACCATAAAATATTATAAAAATATTTGAAATGAATATATAAGAGAGTTTGTAAGAACTGTAACAATGATAATTCTAATACTAATCATTCAGCTCTAGTATGTACAAATATAAGATGTGTTTTCAAAAAAGCAATAAAAACTTGAAACATCATGTCAAAGAACCATTTTAATAAGGTGACTTAATTTACTGATTTATTTTAATGGCATGTCAAACAATTGTGGGCCATTTTATGCATAGATTTTATGGTATGGGCCACATTTTTTATATTTACTATTTTGAGCTGTTTTTTTTTTAAATTTTTGCTCACGGTTATATGGTTTTCCTAATACTAATACTTTGTGAACAGGTGAGAACTTAATCGTTACAATCACTATGGGTCAGAGTGATCCTGGGGGTGATGACAATGAAGGGTAAATCAACACCCACAAAGCTCAAGAACTAGAGCTTCATCCCCAAATACACTTTAGTGTCATGCACAGGACACTCTTTTTGGGCGAGGGGGTCTTATCCTTCTGCGGGGGATACAGTCAGAGGAGCAAGCTAAGGGATAAAGTCTTCTGTAGCAGCGATTTTGTTACTTATGTATTAAAAATTCATCACATAACATTGGTTTTCTCGAGAGCTTTATGTACGAGAGTGAACGTATGCATATTGATCTTGTTATTTTTCACAAATTGAACAATAAAGAATATTTGTGCAAAATTAATATTAAAGTTCTAACAAAAACATTTGAAAATACTTTCTAATTTTGTAAAAAGTGTATTAGGGAGATCTTAAAGGTTCAGAAAGTAACAACATTTAACAGCGTTTTTAATCAGGAAAGGCTTCTAACAAAAGAGAAAAAGTCTAAGTCGAAAGCATCAGACAAGATGTAAAATGGTCGTTAAAACTAGCAAAATTACCACTAGTAATTACAAAGCCAATACGAAAATATTTCAATACATATATATATATATATATATATATATATATAAGCGCATAACTCCGATTTTCACGAAATCGATCTGTAGACAAGTATTTTTAGCCTTCAGAGGTGGTGAAAATACTCACCGGAACATCAGCTATACAAATATACATTATATATATTTATAATATAAAGCCAAATACAAATAAAAAATTATATTTACCAGTTACACACACACACACACACACATATATATATATATCATCATCATCATGTCGCGCCGCCTGCGCGGATATCCCTGACCGTCTCTCGCCATTTCTCCCTTTCATTCATCGCCTCCGGCAGGTCTTCAGGGTTACATCCCGTGTCCTCACATAGCTGCTGTATGTAAGTTCGTGCTGGTCGCCCCACTCCTGCACATCCATGTGTGGGGGTCCACAGGAGTACATCGCTTATGAGCTCGTCCTTGCTTCTCCAGCAGTGTCCTGCGTGTCTGGTTCGCCGAACTTGTATAGTTTTTGTGATGGGGGGCATGTGTCCGTACAGTTGGAGTCTCGTGGCGTGTTGTCGCCAGGACTTGTTTAATACTGCTCTCAACATTCTTGTATAATTTCCGTCCAGCCTCCTCTCCAGCCGCTTCGTAAGCGTCCATGTGGTGCATCCATATAGCAGTATCGACACAACCGCTGCCTGGAAGAAACTGCGTTTCATTTTATCAGTTAGGTCCGACTTCCATATGATCGAGAGCCTATCGATAGCTGTCCATGCCTTCGTCAGTCGTGTGTCGATGTCTTTCTCGGTTGATGAGACGCTGGTTCCTAGGTAGGTGAATTTGTCGACTAGTTTCAGAGAGGCTCCGTCTAGTGTGGCAATGTTGCCCGTTTGGTTGTAGCACATATATTCGGTTTTGTTTGCATTGACATGGAGGCCAATGCCAGCTGCGGCTCGTTCCAGACTATGCAGTAGTGTCTCTGCTTGATTAGGCGTATTCGCTAGTAACGCCAAGTCATCAGCGTAGTCGGCGTCCGTGATTGTTTTTGCGGGGTACCTTTTGCTTCTTCTCTTAGTCAGCTGGAAGCCATTTTCTCTGATTTTGCCGATCGAAGTCCTAAGCACATAGTCTAGACAGATGATAAAGAGGTACGGGGCTAGTGTGTCTCCTTGTAGTACTCCTGCAACTATGTCGAAGTATTCCGTGTCTCCATCTGGTGAACGTACTTTCACTTTGGTGTTTCTGTAGAGAATCATTATCGCTGCTACGGTTTCTTTTGGTAGGGCGTATGCTAGTAGGATTTGCTCCATCTTCCCTCTGTGTATGGAATCGAAGGCCTTGGTAAAGTCGACAAATAGTAATGTCGCCTGTAAGTTTTTTGCCCGAACGCCTTCCAGGATTCTACGGATGGTCAGTATTTGTGAGGTTGTGGATCTATTTCTCCGGAAGCCATTTTGGTTTTTCCTAAGGATGTTGTCTATTTTGGGTTCTATGCGGTTTCGTAGTAGGGCATTGTAGATTTTGGCTGCTATGGATGTAAGTGTTATCCCTCGGTAGTTCTTGGCTAGTCCGAGGTCGCCTTTTTTAGGGAATGGAAGGATGCATCCCTTCGTCCATCGTTCTATCCTATTTTGACTATAGACTGCGTTGCATTGCCGGAGCAGTATATCGTCGAATTGTCTCGTCTTCCACACTTCTGGGGGGATCTCGTCTAGCCCCGCCGCTTTCCTATTTTTAATTCTTCTGAGAACCGAGTCTAGTTCTTCTTTGGTGAAAGGACCTAGTTTTTCGTCTAATTGCTTACTAATAATTCTGGTGATCGGTTCATCCGTTATTTCCGGTGGGTTTCCTAGTAGATTTTTGAAATGCTGTTCCCACAGTTTTACTCTTTCTTGTTGGCTTGCAGCTTTCAATTTTGCTTTGGCTGTGCTCTTCCTTCCACTTACTTCGTTTATTGTTTGCCAGGCTATCCTGGATTGCCTATCTTCCACCGAGTCTCTAATCTTATCTATCTGATTTTGTACGTATTCTGCCTGTTCTTTTAGGTATATTCCTGTTAATTGATGTTGTGCCTTTTCTAGTTTTCGTGCATTTGTGTTTGTTGGGTTCTTTCGATAGCTTTTGGAGGCAGTCTTCACAAGTGCACGTTTTTCTCTAGCCGCTAGCGTTTCCCAAGGGACTCTATATTTAGTTCTAGGCTTTGTTGGAATACACTTTTCTGCCGCCTCCAGGTGTGCTTCTACAAAATTTTCATATTCGTCATTTGGGGTGCCTATTTCTGCCTTCTCTTGTAGTGCTTCGAATCTGTTTCTTAATTCTAATGCATACTTATCTCTAATATCTCTGTTGTTGAGTAGGGCCCAGTCATAGTGCTTGGTCGTCGCTTTACGTGTGGCGTTTTTTCTTAGGCTTAGTCGTACTTTGGCCGTAACTATTCGATGATCGGAGGACACACCCTCGAAAGAGGAGTATGTCTCGCAATTCATCGCACTGTTATATATATATATATATATATATATATATATATATATATATATATATATCACTAGTAAATATAATTTCTGTTATTTGACTTAATATTTCAAATAAACAACTTTTTTATGACCAAACGGCATAAAATCGGTATAAATAAACAATCTTTTAAATCAACATTGTTTAGAAAATGAAATAAATGGAAGTGATATTTTTTACTTGTTTGTCATTCTCACCATGTTTATTATCCATGTATTGATCTCTTCTCCAGTATAAACAAGTATGTTACCTCGTTTTTTGAAAGTACGTATTTATTCGCCAAATATTCCTATTTTGATTTTATCAATGTTAATTCATGCTATTTATGTGCACAACCATAACTCATATCCACGCAATCATACACAGTTTCATATATATTTCCTCTTAACGATACATATGTACTAATGATGATGATCAGAATGAAGATCATCATCATCATCGTCTACGTGTGTCAGGACCCATTGATGCTATGACTGTTCTCATTACTCGGACAAATACATTATTTTCTCTCTCCATACTTTTATTTTGAGATCATTCTATCTCTATCCCATGACCAAATATCCCCCTTCTTCTTCAGAGCTCGGTATCGGTCTAAGCGGAATTAGACTCAAATTCTTTGTTTTAAATTTAGAGTTATCCAAAAACTAACTAAATCTACAAAGTCCAGTCTGCCTAACTATTTCTTGTAGAGCTCAAAAGAGAATATGTGAACTAATGTTTTTCCTAAGGGTATTTTTCCGACATAAACGCTAACAGTCTCGTCGGAATTTCATCTGTTAGCTGATTCTTGTTTCCACGGCGATATACATTAAAACTCCCTCACCCAACACATATTTACACAATGATACACAATTATATATATATATATATATATATATATATATATATATATATATATATATATATATATATATATATAAGACTTCATAAATGTCTGTACTTAATCATTCAGTAATTTTAAGAGATGCATTGGAGTGCACTAATTCGAAATGAACGTCAAGCCTTACCAATTAATAGTAGTTTGTAGAACAAGTCAAACTTGATTTAAGGATTCAGATATGTGTAATTTATCTGTATGCATAACCCGCCTCAAGTGACACTTTTGTCTTTCAAAGATAATTACATATACGGTTTTCGTTTGCTTCTTTTTAACTTTAATGTTTAATTGGATTAACACTAATTCGAAACATGACGACTTAAGGCAATTATGAAAGATAGGCAGTGAAATGAATTAATCAATGAAGCAATATTTAGCGCATTACAGCAAGATGTCAACAATCGTAAACTTATCTTTACTACGAATAAATAAAGGATATCCCTAGGTGTGTTTATGGGGGGGTAGCTAAATGTCTGCTTGTTAGAACAAGAAACCTAGAAAGCTCTATGCCAGAAATTTAAAAAATACATTGGTGGACATTATTCAGTTCGTAAAGTGGTTTCTTTGTTCTTTTAATTTCGTCAATTTCTAAGAATTTTTAAGTGTTTACCTTTCTGGTTATCGTCAAAATGATAAGAGTAGCATTTACTTTCTAGTTAAAGCCACAGGGATTTTGAGCTTTCTTCGCTGATTGTAAATGATATATGCATGAATTTCTACCTTTGCAATCAATGTGCGAATAAAAGTTTACACTTCCAACGAGACAAAGAATGTTTGTATTTCCTAATATGCCGAGTTATTATTTTATGCTCACTGATGTATTTGGTTAAGTCATAAATAATTTCTGTTTCAGTAAAATATGATTTATTCAATAACACTTTGACAATGAATTACTTTCAATCAATTGTATATTTACTACTATTTTTAAACCACCTCTTATCATTCATCAGGTAGCTTCTTGATTCTTCTCCAGTAAAATCCAACCAGTCTCGGGCTCAAGATATTTTCCATAGATATTTTGAGAAATTTTTCACTATTCTGAGTATTTTGTTGAGAAAGAAAAAAATAGAAATCACTTGGTGTAAGTTCTTGTGAACATGGTGGATGGGATAGAACTGATCTGTTACGATTATGTTGTTCTTAAACTCCCACATTACATATCGAATATGTACTTTCAATTCTTTCATTTTAGGGATGTGAGATTATAGTTGAAATTAGGATGAACAATCTTCTGAAATAATAATAATAAATGATGGACGCCCTATTTAATCAATTAATTTCCGGTGGTTTTTAAAATATTGGAAGTTTGAAATGTGTAGTTACATTTTGCTTTTAAAAAGCGAAAATTATTTATAACTCAACCAATAGATTCATTAATTATATCATTTCAAATATTGATATTACGTATGTACTAATGATCTAAATGTGAATGGAAAGAACATTTTCTGGAACGGTTTGTGTTCATTTGAATTAACGCCCCACCTAACGGCATGATTCAAGAATTACTCTCGTCTATAAACAGTTTGGGAAGATTGGTGCTCTAAAAAGCCAATCTTTAATGGGTAAATAATGATATATCCATTAATCCTGTTGCATGTCTGGGGAGGAGAGTAGTATTACGAGTAATCCACATGATCCAGAACTAGTTCATGAAGTTAGCCATATTACGTAGACGATCTTATAGATTAAGGGATTCATCCATTCTTTTATTGTTATTACGACAACTGTTTTATCTGTTTGTTTTCTGGTGTGTTAAGGAAGTTTTAAGCAGTGGGTTAATCTCTGGTCCAAGTAGCATTCAGTATCTTCGACCTCACTAGAAAAAACAATATTTTCGACAAATTCCACGTGAAAAAATTGGTGTAAAACGATCTTCAGTAAATCTACATTGACTAAAAAAATGCTGCACCCACTTGATTCTTTTATTCATGATCGGTTATTTCTTCGAAAGATTACCAGTCAAACAGTTATGGGCGTGTTTATATAGAGTGAGTAACATACATTTATAAAAGTTATGATGTTGTATTTTTCATTTAAAAGAAGCAGACCGTTCTGATTCTTTCTGGTTTGGCAGATCTATTCCTTCCGATGTTTGTCTTTATCAACCTTTAATCATAAGCATGGTACATATTTCTATACCAACTTCGATTCATATATCCTGGTAGTATATGATTATTGTTTATTTCAGAGTCTTCAACTCTTTTTATTTTTTGCAAACAAGTTGATTGTCAAAGTATATTAGGTGATTAATCTTTTCTTTTGATTTTGTACATTTGCAGTCTCTATGAAACTTCCTAAGTACGTAAGTGAGTGGCGCCATTGCTATTACCAGTAGTAGTGTCGAAATTAAGTCTCCTGAAATAGTTCTCGCGAAAGCTCAGTTGGTAGAGTGGAAGACTGTAGTAGAATAACAGAATTTGGAGTCTCCTGGGATAGTGTCCCTCAGGATTTTCACTTCTTTTAAAGTATTTCTCCAGCTGTTAATTCAATCTTTTAGTTTTTCAAGGCTTCCGTGAAGAAGTTGATGATTTTGTAGGCTATTTTGTAAATTTTCTGGCTTTCTATAGTCCAACTTTACCGGAATATATCATTGGCCTTTCTGTTATCAATCCATGCCATGGCTATGTTTTTCCACCTAGTTATTGTCTCCTTGAGGATGTGCTAATCTTCTTATAGTAGTTCATCTTGTTCTATTGCAACACCCTTTCAGAACACAGCGTACAAGAGAGTAATAGATTTTTTAAAAATTTGCGTTGTTAAAATTTTCCACATCATAGGTTGACTCAATGTCCGTCAATAATAGCTGGGGACGGTTCAATTTCGGGGGAGAAGTTTTCCTATTATTCATCTATTCAATAATACTTCTTCGAGGCGTTTACACAGTTGAAGAGCCTGTCTGTCTTGGATAGATGCGGGTTTTTAAAGCAAGGATCCATGTATTCCATTATGGCCTTGCGTTTTCCAATTTGTTACTTTCTTTAGTGTTACTCTAACCGAGTCCAGGTGCTACTCTAAGTGAGTCCAAGTGTTTGTATGTCTCAAGTCAAATTTTGAATCCCTTTCTTTTATTCATCCATTTGGCAGGCGTTCTGTTATGATCTTTCTGTTCCCATATTATACTCCAAAATTGTTTTTCTCTTTTGCAACCGGTTGTTGATTTGCTCGTGCATTCTTCACCGATTTCTTGGTAAAATTTTCTTTCGTTATGTTGAAAGGTCCTGGCTTGTTTGTATCACTCGACTATGTCCGGTATTTTCGGAGTCTTTCTTTCAACAACACCTTTTGATTTATTTCGTCCGATTGTAATTTCAGACTTACCGCTGTTAGGTTTCAATCTTTTTTTCCCAATATATCCTTGCTTGTTTTTTCATCCTTAGCTCTTTCGCTTTTTGTCGTAGTTTCTTTACTCGTCCTTCTAGTCTAACTTCTCTTCCAAGTTTATTTTTGTTCAGGTTACCTTGGAGAATACCGATCTTATCACAGTCTAGTTTTACAATTGCATAAGTTTGCTCGTTTAATTAAGTGATCATGTATGATTTGATATTTACTAATAGTTTGTTTCACTTTTTGATTTCTAGTTTCACTTTTATCTAGCCTTCGTTCCTGGAGGATTGAGTAGTCTTCTTTTTAAAATGATTTTCTTTTTTAAATCTAGATTAAATTTGTATTTTTGTGCTAACATAAGTTTTGTGGCCGACTACATATTTCTAATGTCTCAAAGTGAGACAACTAAACTTGAAAATCATTCCAAATTGGTCAGAAAGTATTTCTTTGTTGTAATGTTTCAAGCGGTTCCTATCTAAATTTTGTCATTCTTTATCTATAACCTGTTTGTGTCGGAGGGATCTTAAAATAACTGTAAAGTACATTTATCTTGTCTTCTCTATCCATTTTTTCGTTCGTGACTCTCGGTTGAGCTGTTGCTTTGGCTATTTGTGTGCTGGAAATTAGAACGGCCATCAGTCTCAGGACACCCACTAGTTCCTCCATGTTGGCTATCAGGGAAGCCCCTGCCGATTATGACCCTCAGATCTTCTGTAATCTAGTTCCCACGTTGATCTTAATTCTTATTTGAAATTTTTAATTGATGGTAAATTGTGGCTCGAGCAGAACCACAGTTTGATTATTATCTGAGCTCCTATCACAAATGTGGCTTGGTATACTTCAGAGGAAGACAAAAAGTGGGTTACACAATTGCTAACCAAAATAGTTGATACATACGCATTTAGAATAACTAAATTTTAACTTAATTAAAGTTCACAAGACTCTTTATTCTTAATTTCTTTCTGCCTTGATATTACTCATTGTGTGCTGCTACTTCGCTTCCGATACATTTTACAAATTAAATTTCTTACCACCGTTTCCACCAAATTTTAGTTATAGAATTCTAAATTGAAAGGAAGATAATCGAACTCCATTTTCAAATTTTCTCATTAATTCATTTGATTATAAAAACAGAAAGAAATGACCAAATTAGTGATAGTAATGCTTAAATTATATCAGACTTACAGTTTTCCTGTGTACTGCATTCTTTAAATGAATACGGAGCATAATTCCTTTTATTTACATTTTTGATCAAACTAATTGCTTTAAATACCTCTATTATAAGGGTTAATGATGGTTCATTTTTGTTCTTTTGGGGTGAAATTCATCGTTGATTTGTTGTTTTGGCTTATTTATAATTATTATTACTCATTAGAGTTTTTCACATCAGCGTAAGCTGATGGTCTTTCACTGGATATGGAGTGACAGCAAGTCTCCTCAAGTCTCCAGGACTCTTCTCAGTATTCTGGCCGTTTTCAGTAATGCTGTTGTTTGGATGGTCTCCACTCGTCCGCCAACTTCCAAATATTCCAGGCCCTTTAATAATCCTTTAGTTACCGAGCCAAAAGCACCAATCACAATGGGTGTAATTGTCACCTTCATATTCCATAGATTTTAAAATTCTCTAGTAAGGTCGAGGTACTAATCTCTCTTTTCACATTTTTTACTCCTTTAAAGTTTTTCACATCAGAGTTAGCTGACGGTTTTTCACTGGAGTTTGAGTGAGAGCAAGTCTCCTCAAGTCTCAAGGACTCGTCTCAAGATTCTGGCCGTTCTCAGCAATGCTGTCATTTGGATAGTCCCTACCTGTCTGCCAACTTCCAAGTCCTCAAGGCTTTTTAATAAGCCTTTAGTTATTGGCACAATCGTCACCTGCATGTTCCCCCGCTTTTTTTTAATTCACTGGCAAGGTCGACGTACTTATCCTTCTGTTCACATTCCTTCAGATTCATTTTTGGTCCACCGGGACAGCAAAGACAACAATTTTGCAAATTCTCTTTTTATTGTTTATTATTATAAGGTCTTCTCTTCTAGAGGGGATTAGGTGATCTGTTTCTATGTTAAAATCCCATAGGAGTTTATGTGTGTCATTTTCTAGGACAGGTGCTGGGTTGTGCATATACCATTCATTAATATTGTCAAATTTAAATTTTTTGCACATCTCTCAATGGATCACCTTATACTCCTTCTGTGCTAATTTGCTGCTTTCGCTCATTATGTGATTGATCGTTTCGTCTCTGTCACCACATAGCCTACATTTACTGTTTTGTTGCGTCTTATATATTTTCGTTTTGATATGATTGGTCTTTATGGCGTTGTTTTGGGTAGCTATTAGGAGAGGTTCCGTTTCTCTTTTAAGGTTTCCTTTTCTTAGCCAGGTCCAGGTTTTTTGGTGTGAGATATTGTTTATTAGTCTTTTAAAGAGGCCATAGAGTTGGGGTTTTTTTTCCATTTTTGTTTCCTAGTTATTGTCATTCTATTGTCTATCGTGTTTTCGGTATCGTTTCTGATGGCTGTAATTAGTCCTCGTTCATGTTTTTCTTAGTAGTCTACGAGCCGTTGTTCCGATGCGTCAACGCTGTCTTCGATGCTGGCAAGTCAACTTCCTCCCTCTTTTCTAGATACATATAGTCTGTCAATGTCGTCTCTGGGATATAATGCCTTATGTATTATCATTAGTTTTCTTGCTCTTTGATCCATGTGTTTAAGTTCATCTCTGGTCCACTTGAGGAAGAGTCCCGAATATCTAACGAGGGGCACAGCCCAAGTATTTTTTTCCTTTGATGAGGTTTCTGCTGGATAGTTTTGTCTCGAGTTGTTTTTTAGTTCTCCTGAGATATTCTTTTCGAATCTTGTCTTTCATTTCCACTTGTTTGATAGCGTCAGAATCCAAGATACCCAAGTATTTTATTTGTAGTTTACATTTTCTCCGAGCGTTCAAATTTTGTCGTGATATTATTATTATTATTATTATTATTATTATTTTACTCATTTGAGAGTTTTTCACACCAGAGTTGGCTGATGGTTTTCCACTCGGGTTTGAGTGACATCATGTCTCCTGAAGTCTCCCACGCTCTTCTTAGTATTATACCCAATCTCAACAATGCTGTAGCTTGGATGGTCTTCACCCGTTCTCCCATTTTCAAGTCCTAAAGTCCCTTTACTAATCCTTTGGTGACTGTACAGGGCACGCCAATTATAATTGGTATCACCGTGATTTTCATGATCATTATCATTATTGTTATTATAAGTTTTTTACCGCTAGGGTATGGTTGTGGTTTTACATAGGAGTTATAGAGTAACAGCAAGTCTCCTCAGGTTTCCAGATGTCTTCTCTGTATTCTAGCTGATATTGACAATGTTGTAGTTTAGATAGTCTTGATTCTTCCCCTGATTTCAAGTTTTTTCAGTCCTTTTTCCATGACTTTTGAACTGTTTCAAGTTCACTCTTATCGATGTCATATTTACACATTTTTCTTTAGTAAATTCCAAATATCCATTAATCTTTTCGCTTTTTTATCTTCACTCTGTGGTCAAGTGGATTAGAAAAGTCCACTTTATGAAAATTTTATTCGTTCTTGTTAATACTAGGTCAGCTCTTTTGGCCGAGATTAGGTATCCATTTGTATTTCAAAATCCTAGATTAATTTATACATCTCATTCTCTTTGGAGGATTTCAGTTTGTGCGTATATCATTTAGTTGTATGGTCAAAATATAATCTCTTGCACAATTCCCAGTAGATCATTTCCCCCATCCTGTCGTGACTAGTCTTTTATGCTACTTTAATGTGTCTGCTTATTATGTGATTAACTGTTTCCTCTTTGCCGCCACATGAAATACAATCGCTATTCTTAACTTTATCGGTTCTTATGGTGATGTTTTGTGCTGCTATGAAACGAGATTGACTTTTTTCCAGAGATATTCTTGTCTTAGCAATGTCCTTTCCTTCTCTTGTGCAATCTCCCCGTTTTTTTTTACATAAAATATCCTTTGAGTTGTTTCTCTTTCCATTTCTGCGGTCTAGTTTTTGTTGTTTTTTTTCTCTTTGGTCTTACATTGAATATGCTGTTACAGATTTTTATAATTTGTATTTCTTTGCTCTTTTTAATGCAATCCACAAGTACTTTTATTGATAAGTCTACGTAATCCTCAATGTCAGTAAATCCTCTTCCCCCTTCTTTTCTTGATACATAGTCATCAATTTCCTTATCCTTTGGTCTGTTTGAATTCTTCGTTTGTCCATTTTAAGAATATTTCAGATAACCTTACAAAGATTTCTGGGATTTCTGCTGCAGCGCTTGGTCTGCAGAAGTTTTTTTCATTCTTTTAAGGTAAGCTTTTCTTATTTTTACTTTCATCTTTGTTTAATTGTGTTCGTTTTTAATATTTCCAAGTACTTGTTATTTTCCTTTCCAAACGTTCTTTTTGATATAGGAAATATCTGAAACCATATTATTGTGCACAAATTATTTGGATTGGATAAGAATTTGTGAATCACGACAACAGTGTGAAAACAAATGATTTATTTTATTAAAGAGAAATACTAACTTCTGTCCATATTACTGTGCATAACTTTTTATAATTTATAATATATAAAGTTGTAATTATTGACGAATGATTATAATCAGTTAGTCGAAACGATAAAATTGCTTTGAAAAAGAGTTACTCTTTTATTAAATACTTTAGCAAAAATCGAAAAGCCATAAACAAAAATAAACAAAAACTAATCAAGCATTATCACTCGGAAATTGCTAAACACAGTCTCAGAACAAACTAGCATTAACTAAATTCATGTACGTATATAATATGGAAGGAAAATTCTGAATTCAAACCTATTAAACTCCGCTAAAAAATTGACCTTCTGTCATATCCTGCCCAAGCGGAGGGGTTAGTAAATATATATATATATATATATATATAATATGGAATAACAGTCTGAAAAAATATTCCTTTTCTTCGCCGGATGCATAAATGCGCGTGCGCGCACACACACACACACACACACACACACACATATATATATATGTGTGTGTGTGTGTGTGTGTGCATCTTAGAAAGAAATGGGTCCGCTGATGGTTTCAATTTTTGTATTTAGGTGTTTATTTTTTCATATTCTAACTCTCATGTTTAGGACTTGAGGATTTCTTCAGGAGTTTTTTAAAGACTAAGTCATTTTTAGACTAATCTTTTTAAGGTGAACATTGTTTTGATAGGTTGATATTTTGTTTAATTCCATGATTTTGTTTATAAATGTCACATTGGAGGTAACTGCCCGTGACAACCTCTGGTGTATAATAATGTTTTTCTGTATATATATATATATATATATATATATATATATATATATATATGCTGTGTTTGTGTGCACTCGTATATATGTTAATGCACTTATATATATATATATATATATATATATATATATATATATATATATATATATATATATGATAAGTTCTAGACAGTTTGTTGTGATGTTGTTTAATTCCAATTTTTTGTCTATGAATGTCTAGTTGGAGTTAATAGTCCATGAAGACCACAAGTCTATGTAGAGCTTTTTTTTTATTTATATATATGCATTCTATGTGTATATGTTTGAGTGAACACACGTGTATATCTTTGCACACCCACGGGTGCATACGTTTGTACACAAATTATCAAGACTTCAAAAAGCTTTGTTATCAATTGGTAATAGTTTAAAAATGGAATAAGTAGAATAAACTTGGATTTCTATACTATAGTCAAGGTTAAAAACGTATTAAGGGTGACGCAAAGCCACAGGTTTTAGACCTTATTTTTTCGATGCAAGTATCACTGGAAACAAGAGAAGTTTTTATAAACGGGCTAAGACTCTGTCTAAAATGTTCGGCTTCGAGTTACTCTTACAACACTTTCAACCTGGACTATTTGTGTCATAGGGTCTGCGATCCAACATCCAAGTGTGGACCTCTTATCTATCACAGATGAGTACTGTATCTAGTAATACTATGTCTATACCAGAAATCTAGCAATTTTTAATGGAATGAAAGTGATTCTGTAGTATTTACAAGAAAAATACTAAATCACCTGGAATACAGGTTAATTTGTGGTCACAAGAATTATTTAGTGGTAAACTGGAATGACTGAACATGGAAGGAAGGGGTGACTTGAGTTATGTGCTTGTGTTAAGGTTAAGTTGTTGGTCAGCAGTCAAACACCATTGAAAGGCTGCGATTGATTGTCGCTAAGATGGCTAAACTTGGAATCTAGAGATAATAGCCTGACATCTTGTTACAGAATGTACGTAAATTTAATCCCTTTATTAAAGTTTAAGTTTTCATACTATTTGCATGGGGATAGAGATTTGCTAGGGTTAGCTCAAGGCCAGAAGTTTAAGGTTTCAAGTTACAATCGAACTCACCATCAATAATCTGCTAGCCTAGTTTGCTAGATACCATACCACAAGAGGCTCCCATGTTTGTATGTATTTAGTCATTTACAAAGTTTAGTTGTAGCACATGGTAAGATGTAGTAACTAATCAAGATCGAACATTAATAATGCTTGCTCACCATAAAGTCACACGAGTTTCCGACTAGAATTGTACCATCATTATCTTTAAGTTCAACGACTGTCTCAACTCTGTGCCAATGTACAAGTATTTGTGAATTTTTCTTTATTTTCACTCTGTAGTCTGATAGAATGACAAAATCAACCTGATGACAAGGCATTTCCTTCTTAAAAGTGGGTCTTCCCTCTGGCCTGGATTGGTTATTCCAGATAATTATATGCGTCTCGTTTTAGGGGACAGATTCTGGTTTGTGCATATATCTTTTGTCAGTATGGTAATCTTTCAGTCTCTAGCACGATTACCAGATCACTTTCCCACCCAGTCATGTTTGCTTCTGGATTTCTTTTGCAGCAGTTTCCTGTATCCTCTCATATGTTTAATCTTCAATACCTCATAGCTTACACTATTCTTCTATGTACTATCATTTTTTAAATTTTGTCATAATTAGTATTTATGGAATATTTGGGCTGCTATTTGGTATCCATCTTCAGATTTCCTTTTCGTCGCCATATTCAGATAATCTTATATGTAATTTCCTAAGTTTATTACTTGAAGTATCCATATAAATGTTTTTATTCCTTTTTGGGGCGCCTATATTTTATGATTGCAGTTTTCCAGTTTGTTTTTTTGTTATTTCTGTTTTTACTGTCACTGACTGATATCAATTTAACTTTGCTTTGGTAAATATATTCTTCGAATCTGTTAATTCCAGTATTCACATAATTCTTAAAGCCGGTGGTTCTTCTTTACCTTCTTTTCATCTTACATAGAATCTGCCGATGTCATCTTTTGAATATAAGGCTTTGTGCAGAATCATAAATTTCATTGTTCTTTGGTCCATATTTCTGAATTTTTCCCTTGTCCAGTTTTAAAAGGGTTTGGCGTATCTAACTGGAGAGACTGCTTAAGTCAATATCCTTTTGATAAAAGTTGTCCAGCAAAGTTTGGTTTTAAGGTTCCTTACACTTCTGAGATACTATTTTGTTACTTCTTCGTTCAGACTCCTTTGTTCTATTGTATCTGCTTCTAATATTCACAGTTTTAGTAGATTTCATTCTCTTCAAGCGTTTTTATTGGGCAGTTCTATTCCTTCAATTATGTCTATTTTCCTATCTTCGCTATAGGCATTGCAACCTTCTAATTGTCACTTTTATATCTTGGCTGAAGATTCGACCAGTTCATGTTTGCGTTTCTAAGTATTTTTCTTTTTTTTACAAAGACCTTTATATCATCTTATGAATACGAGGTGGTTTATCAATTTCACGACTACAGGATCTTCTGCGTTGTCTTTGAAAATAGTTCCTTGGCATCATCATTATTACAAATAGTAGTGGCAATAATAATTATTGTTCTTAGTATAACGTTTACAAGTCCGCCTTCAGCGGCCATTAAGCTCAATATAAAATCATTTTCTCTGAAAGGCCAAATGATGTAAATTCATGACATAAAGTATTCTAAATTTAGAATTCAATACGTTTATCCCTTGAAATCGGTTTGAGTCCGATAGCTGACCCCAATAATATCAATAAGCTTCAAATTAAATCTAAAATGGCTACAGCCTCGAAAAGAATGTTGATGTTTTGCACTAACAATAAGTGTTACAGTAACGTACGTGCAAAACGTGATTACTATTAATGCTGTTGTTGTTGTTGTTGTTGTTGCTGAATATGTTCCTGTAAAAATGTGTTGTATTCTTTTAGGAATCAGAAAGTAAGTATTTTATTTTAAAAAATCTTTTGGGATTCTGAAATGAGTTCTGATCAGATTTCAGAGAATACATCAGGGAAAGCACGGAACCTAAAATAATACGAGTGTGGCCATAGGAATAGATATTTGAAAGTATCTACGAGTAGTGATCAAAGACATTAAAGCTTTAATATGTACTTTTTACACTTTAAAATTCAAATGAAGATATGTGTTTTGCTGAATATCTTATATGATGTACTAGTTATTTGTAGATGTCAAGAGGACGTTTAGATAAGTCATCTGAACTTCTCGACGTTTGATCAAATGCCTGTTTGAACAAAAAAAATGAAGCCTGTCTCGATACATCTTTATCAAAAGTTTCAATTAAAACACAGTACTATAAAAGTTTAGCCAACTATATACTCACCAGACGTATATTTGCGTAAATTAATCACAAACATTTTAGGACTTGGGAGGTATTAAAAGCGAATATTTTCACTCTATCCAAATTAGAGTTTCAGTTGTGATTTCAATGAAAGAAACTATGGAATGAATTTTTTGAATACTAAAGGAGATGATTTTGAAAATATACTGCTACATTCCTAGTTCATTTCTTTCTATATATAGAGCTTCTATCTTGATACTTTTCCAAGACATCTCAACCAGATTATGAACTTTTACATCAGTTTAAGTGTGTTTTATATATATAAAACTGAGTACAATTCATCTTTCAACCTGAGAATATTAAGACATTTCCATACATAAAATGTATGCGGTGCTCGTAAGCTTATTGTCAACCATGGAGAGTGAGGTAATTTCCAACTCCTGGTTATAGCACAACAAGTAAAAGGACAGTTCGAGATGTTCTCATCAAAACACTTGATCTCCAAAACCTAGACTAGATGATCCCTGGTGATCTTTTAGACAGCATCGGTGGAAAACTTCAATAGAAGCCGGAAAGGTCAGTCAATCAAGACTGACCCTTGCCAACAACCCATCTAATAGAAAGCAGAAATCAATCAAATAGTACAGCACAGAAAACAGTTCTGGGTGTCCTGTATTAGGAAGATGATATATGAGATGGAAATAAATACAGAATTATTTACTCGTGCCTGATTACTTAAGAAAAAAATCAATCTTCTTTCTTTTTCATCGCACTAGCAAAGAGTGAATAATTCATAAACCGTTGAAAAATATAAATGCTTTTACTAATAAATGTGGTCTCGTGTAAAATCTCTGGTTGTAGATTTTGTTATATTGAAGATTGATAAGCAAATAAATGTAGCTGCTTAATGTTCAAATGAATGACATTTGAATCAGTTTAGATATTTGTCTAATAACACTTACGAAGATCCTATCTTACAAAGAGAAACAATAAAAGCATTCAGGTGTAAATAGGTGTTGAGTCAGTCATTCAACAAAAGTAGGATGATAATGTTTCATTTTCATGTTTACTTGTTTGGCTTTTGTGGCATATCCACCTTTTTAGGTTATTTAATCCCCAATCCATTTTTATACAAATAAACAATTCTATTTCAAACAATTCAGTTTAGCATAATACACACTCTAATTATAAAAATAACATTTCTATTTCAAGCTATTCAGTTTAGGAAAACACTTTTTTCAAACAATTCAGTTTAGTACAAGAATAGTTTTTTGTTTACACTCAGTTAAATGTCAAAACTGTTCTATTTCAACCAATCCAGTTTAACATACACTAGCAGTTCCATTTCAAACAATTCAGTTTAGCAAAAGTACGCAGTTTAAATTCAAAACAGTTCTATTTCAAGATTTAGTTTAGCATAAGTATACAGTTTAGTTCTATTTTATCCTTAGATAGTATCCTCTCAAGTGTTACTATTACTAGTGGACCCGGAAGCGTTGGCAATGAAAGGGTACTCCACATTCCGCAAAGCTGCAGCATAACTGGAACTTCACCATCTGATTGTTTAGTGTCATTTACAGGACACTTGTTGGAGGTGGGGGTCTTACTCCTCTGCCGAGAAGCAGTCATATTATTTTACAGCCCCAGCCAACAGGGCAACTCATTTTCATGGAAATAAAATCAGCATTTAAAAATATTCTCAACTATTCCCGAAAGTTTCTTATTGTCAACAGCTATTGCGCAAGATAACATCTCTGGACAAAACGCACCAAAATCTTCCATTAAATTTTTCGTTAATATTAAAAATCATTATTTTTCTTGCCATCCATTTTTATTCTGAGGAATGGGTTTCAGAAAAACATCTTTTGCTAGTCAAGTTAACATTTTAAGGAAACCGAATTCGATTTAGAAAGGATTTAAAATATTTTTTAAATCCCAGATTTTATTTACTATCGACCATGTCTATATTATAATGTTTGTATTTTTTCATGTTTCTATGTAACAGGGCCAAAAATAGCATCTTGTTCGAAGACTACTGAAATTGTGTTGAAACATTTTTACAGATAATAATCAAAGTTGCAGCAAAATAATTATTGTCTATAGTTTTCGTTCGTGGTTAACACGGATATAATTTCTCAATTTCTCAATTAACTTTAAAATGCTTAGTTCATGATATTTTTCTTAATTAATTTCTCATGTCATATAATGTTTATTTATAAATTCTATGAATAGAATATGACTCGATAAGAGCTTAATGGCTGTTGGAAACCTCCTTTCAGCAAGTTTAACGCTAACTGATTTCGACATTTATGTAATTGAACTGGTAGTAGCTGATATGATTGAATCCGTTTTATTCTAGTCTAACTTAGATTAAAATAAACAATACACAGCATTTCGTCTCGTAACTAAGATCTACTTAACTTCATTCTCATGGTTTGTTGCTGACGTAAAAATGTTAGTGATTCAAAATCTGCTTCCCGTTTGCTGGAAAACAGAAGACTAGTCCTAAAGAGAAACTCATTTTGCTTTATGATTATATGACATGATTTATATGACATGAATATTCAAGGAATATTAACTTACATAGTATTAAACAGTCTTGTTGAGTCAGTGCCAAAAATAACCCTTATTTGCATCAATAAAATTGTATATCTAAAAACAAATATTTCGTATATTAGCTATTCAAAATTATTTTGAAATTTATTTTATTAAGATAATTACCTTATCTAAACTGAGTCATCTTTCCTGTTGAACAAGGAAAACTTTTGGAGAGAAAAAAACGCCTAAATGCTGGAGTCAGACGATTTCATTGAAATAAAATGGCTAACTTCTAAGAGGGGAATAATAAGAAAATCCTTCAAATCATTATTTCTTAATTACTTATTATAAAGCGTTCAAGTAGACCCTAAGTTTAGCAATGACCGGGAGGTCCGGAAGAAGCACAGGCGATGAGTGGCATATTTGACATCAATGTATGCTGGCAGAATTTTAATTCAATAAAAACCGTCATATGCATACAATACGTTGGTGGGAAATCCGTCACTCAACAAAAGGAATGAAGGCGATGTTTGTGACGAGCATCTTTCTTTGCGTAGTATATGACAGGTGAAGATATAAATCATTGAAGTGTAAGATAAAAAGAGATGAGGACATAGTACTTTAACTAGAATAAGTGACAAGTAAGATTATAGTTGATATATATATATATATATATACATAGAGAGAGAGAGAGAGATAGGGAGGGAAAAAGAAATGGAGAGAAAGAGAGATAATATAAAAAAGTAATTAATATTTTTTTGCGTGTGGATTTATCTCTGAAATGGAGTACGAAAACATTTCGTGTAATTCTTAAACAGAAGTGATTTATATCATTTGATTGTTAATCTCAGCGTATTATATTTGATCGTGAGTATGCATGTATTGCATACACACACACACACACACACACACACATATATATATATATATATATATATATATATTGTCATCCACAGACAGACTGTTTCGTTCTATCAGAACTCTTCAGTGTGGCTAGGCACGCAGGACGCTCGAAGCCGGGATCGAAACCCGTCCAACTTTACGTTAGACTAAGTTTCAGACCTGTGTTTGTCTGTCTGTGTACGTGGGGAAATGGATTGTGTAAAGCGCCTGTTTTTATAGATTTAGTTCATATCAGTTGCAATCATTATATATATGGTAGTATAAACTCGACAAGTATGTATCAATTTTACTTATGTATAAAAATGAAAGAAAAGTTACGTTTGGCTTATAGTTTCATAGATCGCTTTTGTAGGACAATTATTTCGAGAGAATTTACAGAGAACTGCAGGTTTTAAAAGTTCACACATTTATAAATAACTGCATTTAAAAAACGTAAAATTCTTGCTAAAATCATAGACAATTCAATGTGTCTTTTTCCCACCCAGTTTTAGCTCAATGACACTTTTTTGAACGATTAACTTTCCGACGTATACCAGGCAGCCAACCCTTAAAGTAATAATAATAATAATAATAATAATAATAATAATAATAATAATAATAATGGGAAGTAATTACAACCTGAGATTTATGTGCGTGCATATCTCTTTTTTCACGCGGTTGTCCGATTGCTAGCTTTGAATTTGATGGTTTGTATCCTTACTGGCTCATTAACTGTCTGATAGCGATGAATCTGAAATGCTATCTTCCAGCCTCGTTTCTATGATACACTATCTTATAACGCTTCAATACAACTGCAGACCACCACCACCTGCGTTTTGTCAATGAAGCCACCTTCACAATAATAGTTTGTAAGACTATTAGGGTCAACATAAATTTTAAAATTAACCGGTTTAACGATCCTCACCATTCTCCTTAACGTTCATTACAGCCAACGTCATTCTTTCGACTAATATTGCTACAATCAAGAGATTTTCTTACCTACAAACATTATAATGTCTTTGTAATTAAACTTATAATCGATTAACCTTATAGTTGTGTATCGGCTCATTTTGCACCCTTAAAAGTATGACCATGAAGCTCTTTAACAGCAAAGGAAATCTCTGTTGTTTAAAGATACATTTATTTCACCAATGATGTAGGTGGTTATGTTATGCAGTCATAGCACTAATTTGGGGGATGGGGTGCAATGTTAAAAGTGATGGACTGATGTAATAGTAAAATCACGGTGTAATGGTTAAAGCGCTGCACTGCTGAGTCGTAGAACGTGGGTTTGAACACCAATCTCGCGATTACGTTCACTTTCGTTGAAATACCCTTAGGAAAAGTATGAACTCCCTTATCCTTCTATCTATAGGTTAATTAGTTCCACTACTGTCCTTCTAAAAGGATTGATTTGGCATTAAATAACCCGAGAAGGTTGATATACCATTAAATAACTGATTGATTTGTTTCTTTTAATTATATACTTTTACAACGATTTCGCAGTCCTGCAAGTAGTTTCTTACTTGCAGGACTGCGAAATCGTCCTCTCTTGATACATTTTTACATAAAATTTTAAAAAATGGCATTACAGTGTACATATTAGCTATTACCAACATGTAGCCACAATTTTAAAATATTTTTTTAAAAATCTTATCTATGCATAACGTTTTCGCACGAATAGATTCCAGCTGATTATTTATTTTTTTAAAGTTTTTTGTGAACATAACCATTTTATTTATTGACTTTTTATATAGAATTATTTCCTTTTCAACGATCATTTATATTTTTTCTTTGTTGATTGATTGGATTAATGGCATGACAAACCATCTAGAATTATTTCAAGACTTAAAGTTAAGGAATTGCGTTTACTATTCGTTCATATCCTTATTTTTTGTGTTGCTGCTTCTTAAGAGTTTATTTTTGCGCACGGTCCAATCAAATACGAAAATAAGACCTAATAAGTATTACAACTCCGAGTCATCATGAAATAAGGGAGACTTCATATTCCCTAACTCGCCAGTACTGGAGCCTGACCATAAGATTTTGAGTCATAACTAGAAAATCCTTCTTTTTATTTTATTTATTTTTTTTTTTTGAGAAAGGGGTCTTTCTCCTCTGCAAAGGATATACTCACTATTTTCTAAGTCCTGCTTATATGGCGCGTTTATAAAATCTTAAGACACAATTAGCTTTCTACTTGATAACTAGTGCTATCACGGATGAATCATCATTGAATTGTTTTTGTTTTCACTAATTTTTCTACTGTATTAAATGCTTTAATCTAAACCCTGTCCAAAGATAAATATTCTGAAGATTTTGAATTAAATCCAGTTATTCTTACGGTAGTTCAAGCGTATAAAAAGCTATAAGCATAAGATAAACCAGAAGAATCTAAAGAGTAAATACTAAATCTTTTCATCTCGGCTTTTTTGAGTGGACATTTTCGTGACTCAGAGTAATACGCAAAGTTTACTCTGAAAACAATATTCTTTAAAACGTTGTAGAATTTTTAATTGAAATTCGCGAATATTATAACGAAATTCTTGCTTTGTGCAAAAAAAGGATCCAATAATATTAATGCTTTTTGCACAATCAGCAGCAACCGATTATGCTTATTTAGAAAATAATTCAGGATTTCTCTTTGCGAGAATTATTGATTCATGAAAGTAACTTTTAACTTTCTATAGATCAAATTGAAGAATTACACACACACATATATATATATATATATATATATATATATATATATATATATATATATATATATATATACACGCTTCTGTTCAAAATATCAGAAGAAATATATGACTGGTCGAACATTTAATATAGCTATGCGTCTTACTTCTGTATATTATGTCAGTGGAGATTTTTCAGCCACAGTAAAACGGTACTTGTAGAGTTGATTATCTAGCTAGACATGTCTGGAAATTAAACATGTGGTAATCTTTATATCTTTTATTCTAGCGCTCTATCGGTGGGGTTTATAATACGTAGAATGTATCCCTTACGGAGGAATAAGACTCCTATAAAAAAATAAATGTTCTGGGCATGACACTAAACTGCATCTGATGGTGAGGTTCCTGTTTTTGAGATATTGATATTGTGAAATTCCTCTTCAGTGCCGTTATTTTAAGGTCCATAATGCGCCAGAGTGGCGGTACTCATTAGAGTCCGATGTATGGATCAAATAAATCTGTTTAAAAATGATTCATATTCGATAGGACGGTGTGAAAAAAAAAATAGAAACCCAGTAAAGAAACAACTGTGCAAAAAATATAAATATCAATGCGATTTCCTAACCTTAAGGCATCAAATAACCCTAGAGATTTTGATATGTCGTTAGAATAAATCACACAATCGCGCAATCTACTTATTCCATTTCTCCATATTAACCTTGATTATATTACAGGAACTAATACTAATACTAATAATAAGAATGTCCATGAGAAAGACATGGATACATATCTCCACCCACGAAGCTTAGGATAAATAAAAGAGCACACTGGGTTATTTAGTCATGGTAAGGTAATCAGTTTAAGAGAGGGAAACGCTGTAGTCTGCTTTGAAAAATTGACCTTTTGTCTCATCGTGCTCGTGGCGAAGGGATTTCATTAATACATACATATTACTATTATTAGTATGACTATTACAACAACGAAGAAGAGTGTAATATTAATAAAAACGAAAACATCAAAATATATAAATCAAATAACCATGATACTAACAGTCCTGGCGTGAAAGAGTGAATCACAAATAATCACTCGTAAATCTAGTATTCAACAACTTTCTCTTTCGTATTACTTCTAGTTGTCACTAACGATTTTTTTTTTGGTTTTTGTTTGTTTTTGTTTTTGTTTTTTTTTTTGTTATTGTTTACAATTTATGAGGCAAAAAAATTCACTGTTTTATTTGAGGTTTAAAAAAAGTATCGAGAACCAATGAGTAATTTTTTTCCATTTTAGAATTTTTAATTAAAGAAAAGAATTCTCAAAAATGAAAAATCATCGAATATATTCCAGTATGAATAATTAAGGGAGTTCAAGACGTTTATATTGCTACTTAAACGACTCTTTTCCATCTAATTATTCTTTTTGAAAAAAAATGTTTTGAAAGAAACATAGGGTTCGAATTCAGAACCTTCAATATTCAATTGATTCAGTACCATGACGTATGTTCTTGTTTCCTAAACTGAAAGTTAATCACAAGTTTAATATTAAAAATGTGGACGTCATCTAAATAAATACAACAGGTTACATGTTACGGGGTTATATGATGCAGCAAACAATCTATTACCTGACCTAAAAAAAATGACGTCAAATCCCATGGTTTTTCATACTTAAAACCATGCCAATTTTTGTATTAAAACTTGATCCTAAGAAATAAAAACTTGATGACTTTTTACTTTACATTTTAGACTTCAAATTACAATGTAAAGTCTTCGATAATATTTTGAATTTAAGAAAGGTCCCTGTATATATGGAAATTAACACTTGAAATGATAATGATAACATAACAAATGTATACAAGAAATTTAATATCATTAAGACTAAAAAAATATTTTTGTTGTATGCTGGGACAAAGTTATTCGTAACAGATAAGATTTAAATGGATTCATTTGTTCACAGTTGTTCCTTTCTTACAAAGGTCAGTATTGTAAAACCGGTACAGATATGCCATATTTCACAGACGAAATATTAATTCTGATCATAAAGGTAATAGTAGTAGACATATTAGTAATAGCAGCTTCGCAATGGGGAGAAAACCTGATGTAGTTGATCGTTTTTGTTAGGCTCCCAATAACAATGACGTGTCAGCAACTGATTGGCTGCGATGTCGATTAGGCCGAAACGTGAGCCCAACCGCACCGGTAGTCATTACTATTCGTTTACAATCGGCCATAAAATAATGAAAGGCCTAGCTCTGGGGGTATCGGTTTTCTTTCATTCGAAATCAAATTAACAACAAGGATGTAAGGCCGTATTCATTACAAATGAGGACGTTGTCTGTACCCACATTTATAGTGATTTTCTTTTTCCCGTCCTCCTAATGGAGAATGATGGTTTTGCCCGTCCTTACCAATTAGTTTCAGGAAGAACGCTAGAATCTATTGGCTATTGCCTTCTTCGTTTGTCTGTAGTCTGGTTCCCCACTGTGCCAAAAAGCATAAGCACCTTGTAGATTCTCAAATGTATGTGTGTTCTGCTTTAGGTGAATAAATTTTTGAAGTATTTGTATAACTCAAAAGGAAGGACAAAAATAACTGTGCCTTGTATACACACACACACACACACACACACACACACACACACACATATATATATATATATATATATATATATTTAGGGGGAGGGAAGAGAAAGATAGAGAGCAATAATATATATATATATATATATATATATATATATATATATATATATATGGAGAGAAAGAGAGATAAAGAGAAAGTGAAAGTGAGATATCTAAACGTGTATGTAGCCGGTTGTTTCCTTACGTGCAATATTTTTAAAGTGTTGAAAAGCAAATGAAAATTCCAGTTGATTTCCTGGAAATTATATGGTAACAATTGTTGTAAAATACATTTTTGGCTTGTTGGTTGCTTTGTTTTATGATATGTCAAATCACACGTGGTTATTTCATACCTAGGTCAGTTTAACAATCATTTTAAAAAGGTAATCAAATTATCTTATATGCTTCTATTTGATAAAAAAATCGAACCCAATAGTTTCTACCACTCCGGGCAGAGTGGAACGAAAAGTAATGATCATAAAGGAATAATTGTACACTCCTCCAAGCTCCAGCAGGAGACACTTAATCACCGGATACACTCTTTCTGTGGGGAGAGTATTGATTTTCTTCTGAGAATGTAGTCTATTTTCGGACGGATTTTTGTGTGTTGGGTCTATATTTTTAAAGTTCTCACTGGGCTTTCTTAAGATTATACAAATTGGCATTTGTTGGGTTTCCTTTATTAAGTAAGGATTTTTTCATGTTATTTCATTTTCGTTGCTGTTATTGACTCTCAAGGAACTGTATATTTGACTTCTGGTTTACGTGGTATGGACTCGGTTGCTCCTTCTATATGGACAGTAATAAAACTAAACAAAAACTAAAACCTTTCAGCCAAGAAGAAATACTTCCGAAGTGCAAGATCATGAGAAGAATCTGTTGGAAAAACCTTCGATGTCTCCGATAAATATATTTATGATCTTTTATACCTATACATGCACAGTTTACGGATTAAATATTACACACAATGCGGAAAAGACTTGGAAAAAAACGCTGCAGGTTCCGAAATACCTCCAAAAGTATGAAAGAGAAGAAAATTTGACGATATTCTTCTTCCATTATGCAACTTTGTGTATAAACAAAACACAAAAGGGAAAGAGACAAAGACATGAAACCTTCCCTTACCCACTAAAGGTAACCGGGGAATCACTACCAAGGCATAACTGCTATTGCTGCTAATGTTTATAATGCTCTGATTCTCAATATGATCCGATATGAATTCAAGAAAATTTTTAGGAAAAATCAGAACAACTTTCAGAGAAATCGATCTACAACTTCACAGTCTGATAATTCATCCAGTTATTGAAGAAGTACATGCCAAAAATCCCGGGATAAAACTATTTTTGAGGAGTTCATTCGTTTCCATATACGCAAAAAAGATGGAGCAAATGATTTTAGCACATGGTTTCTCGAAGGAAACTGTTGCCGTTATATTGAACACGAAAGCAATGGGTCACTCTCGATGGTGACACTGACTTCTCCGACACAGAAGTCTTCGAAGAAAATACATTAGCACCATATATCTTTATATTATGTCTCGATCACGCACTACAAACCTAATAGATAATAGAAAAGAAAATGGTTTCACTTAAAAAAAAAAGACGACAAGTAGATGATATCTCATAGAAACTATGACAGTCGAAGACTACGCAGATGACCTAAGGCTTCTAAAAATATAGCAACCCAACCAGAATCCCTGCTACATTGCGAGGAGCTTGTAGAAGAAGGCATTAACTTCAACGTGAACGCAGATGAAACATTTCATGAGTTTTAAACAAGAAGACATTCCCATTTTAAGAAACAAGTCTCTGAAATTAGTAAACTAATTGACATAACGCTGCAGCAATATCTTATCTAAAGAAAACAATATCAACATACACCGAACGAAAGTGTGGGCTGCCATAGACATGTTTTTAATCGTATAGATATCTGATAACTCAGATAAAATAAAATGGGATATCTTCCAAGCAGTGGTTGTGTCATTGCTACTATATGGATGCACCACCTGCATTCTATTGACCCGAATGCAAAAAAATTGAGGGGAAACTACACAAGAAGACTACCTGTTGTTTTGAACAAACAGTTCACAAAGCAGCAGCTTTACAGCCGCTTACCTCCCACCTCACAAACCATCGACGTAAACGAATTAGACATGCTGTGCACCGCGGGAGAAGTGAGAAACTCATTATCGACGTCCTCTAATGAACTCCTACACACTGGAAGTGCCAATAACGATACCAGTTCTGTGCAGACACGGGGTGCACTCAAGAGGACTTAGTACGTGTTATGGATGACGGTGATTGATGGTGAGATTGAATCGGGAAACGTTTTGCTATCAATATGACTTGATGATGATAACGCTGATATATATATATATATATATATATATATATATATATATATATATATATATATATACACGAGCGTGTATGTTTGTATTTGTGTGTATGTGTGTGTGTGTGTGAACACATAAATACGTGATGCATTCAATAATTTTCCAGACTTTTTTGTACAGGCATTTAAAATTTGCGTAGACTCTTGAGTATTCAGTATCTTATTGCTATACATCTTATGAGATGACTGACCATTTTTTTTATGATTTCAGGTTCAAAGGAACAGCTACAGCAGGAATTGGAATACACCCTACTAAAGCCCGATTATCACAGCTGGGGAATTTCAAAAGTGCAATCTGGACGTGAGAACACTTTAGAAGGATGATATGCAATAAAATTATGTTTTAAACTTGAAAAAAATGCCATAGAAACGCATGAAATGCTTCAGACTGCTTTTGGACAATCTTGCATGAATCGAGCATCAGTTCTTGAGTGGTATAAGAGATTCAAGGAAGGCAGTGAGTCTGTGAGGGATGCTGAGAGGTGTGGGAGGAGTAAGGAAGTCAAACCACCAGAGTTGATTGGCCAGAGGGATAGGGTTAGGGTTAAGGTTACTATGTTGAGGTTTTAAGGGAGTTCAGGAAGATATTCCGTCGGACTTCGATGGGGCCTTCCAGAAGTTGTTGGAACGGTACAACAAGTGCATTACCGCCGGAGGAGATAACTTCGAAGGGGACTAGAGTTTCATGTGTGCACTATCAATAAAAGTGCCCATACAAAAAAGTCTGGTAACTTTTTTAATGATCCTCTTAAATTAAGTATTGACGTTTCTTTTAGCAACTAGTATTTGAAGTGAAATAAATTCTATTGTATAATCATGTACCATCTCTTTTTTTCCAGTCATTGTTATTCCTGCTTGCCGGTGTAATTACGCATAAACCTCCATTTGATTTCCCTCTCGCTTTTTAAAAACACAAAGAATGTTTACTTATATTTTGTTTTTTTCATTTTTCTTTTGGTAAAAGCAATATTTTTTTTTAAATGCATCGGACGGCACTCTGATAAAACACATTAAAGTGTAAATGAATAGATTTAATAGGGTAATTACTGTTCTTCGAAAATTTTCACGGACATTTGTCTTTAAATATATATTTATTTAAGAGGTTTATTGATTTAATCAGGTTTACTTTTGAAGATTGTGTCAAAATTTATCTCTAAACTTAATAAGAAACTAAAAATAAATGATTATTTTAATGATATATTATTTTGAAGATTTGAAATATAAATCCTTGCAGCCACATGGCTTCCTTCTGATCATTGTTTATTGTTAAAGTCGCCTTTTGGATGAGGGGTCTCTTTCACTAGAGAAAGATTTTTTTACACTGAAACATCCACTGGGAGGCTGTGTGTCAATATAAAATGTCGCACATGGATACAGGCCGAACGACTTTTTAATAATTATCTTTACTCCTAAACTAAATAAGGTTTCATAATTTCTAATGGAATATTATAGAATTAAAAGGTGTATAATTAGCTATCATTTCTTACAACGCACTAAAGCATTGAAAATCTATAAGAAAAGATACGAATTTGCCGCAATAAAAGTAATTACAATCCATATACATTTCTGTCATTTTATTTTTGATAACAGAGATGTTGCTGTTTTTTTTTTTTTTTTAGAGTTTCACTGCTGTCGAGTTTGGTAATAAATAATGCCTAATGATAACGGTTTAGAGCGTATATTTTTCCATTAGTAGTTATAAAATCCGGTTATCTTTGGCTTTGAAGAAAAATAAATTTTCATGAAAAATGTTAAGAGTGTCCTTATTCATGAGTGATTCCATAGGTTGATGCATTAATAGCAATAGACACTTTTTCAATGTTTCAATGATCATAACTTATTTATTTTTGTCGCTCTATGTCATTTGACCGTCTACTGAGTACAGACAAACAAATTCCTCCCAATTACTGACACAGCTATTTACATTTTTTTTAAAAATCCGGCATAGATATTGATTCTGTTTATGCTAAATTGTACTAAATGCCATATAAAATATGGAAAATTGAACCCAGAGAACGGAATCTATTGTTTGAATCGTGTAAAAATTCAAGGAAAAGTGAAAAATACACACACACAAAACAAAAAACAAACCAGGAACAAACAAAAAAATGAAATAGGCTGTTTTATTTGCGTTAAGAAATGCTAATTAGCCCTGATATTTTGTTCAGTTTTCTGAACTAGCGATAAAAAAAACGTTTAAAGAAAGAAAATAAGCAACGAGGCCGCTGCTATATCGTTTTGTTAAATTGTCAAATCGTTGCTTGTTAGTTATAAAAAGAATGTTGAGAAACACAAATGGCAAGCAGTTTCTTTAAAAGTCGGCAATGAAGGCAAACTCATCGGTCGTTTTTTTTTTCTTTCATTTTTATTTTTTCATTGCTTGAAACCTGAATATCTCAAATCGCTCGTCTTTGCCACGACGCCCTGCCATAAAATGTCGTCCTGTGGGCGGCACAGAAGATCGGATGCCAACTGAACGGTGAGTGTCTGCTTTTGTGTTGCTTTACCTTAATTACAGCGTTTTTTCCTTTTCTGTCTTTAACTTCTATTTTAACGGCTTGCCATTCTTAGCAACAAACGCTGAAGGGGCATGTCACCCTAGCTTTAGCTTATATACGATTATTGCTTTTTGAATACCAAAAGACAAGAAAGGAAAACACACACGCACACGCACACGCATGTATGTATGTATGTATGTATGTATGTATGCATGTATACACATGAATGGAAATCAGCAAGTAAGAAATGCATCATGTAGCATACGTTAATGACAATCAGAAAAATACTTAAATCCATTGTTGAACTACCTCTGTCACTTGATGCAAAAGCAAACATGAATAAAGAGGCGTTTATGTAAGTTTGAGTTATTTTGTGTGCCAATATATATATATATATATATATATATATGCATGAAAAAGATTGATCACGTTTTTATGTATGTGCGTATGTAAGTCTGCCAGTAAACATTTGTTTTAGTATAACTATTTGAATTAGAGTGTGCGTTTTTGTATATGCTTATCTGTGAATGCGTGTATGCGATGTTAACCTGTGTGTACGCAAATTGACAAATTAGTCAACACTAGTGAAAATACGCAGAAATGAGAGATGACAAAAGTCTTTTACACATGGGTCAGTATTGAAATAAAGAGCATGTCAGCTTGTTTGTCCATTCATATCTGTTTAATCACATTAAAACATTCACACACATACATAATAACACTCACACATAAATACACACATTAACACACCATCATACCATTTTAGTATACAGCTTTAACTTGAAACCTGTTTTTTAGAAGGTGAAAAAAAGATCAGTCCAAAGAATCAATATAATACTTGTAAAGAATTGTCAATATGTTCAACTTTTATGAATTTGCTTTATTTCAAATGATTGGTAATCATTTCAAATGAGGCAATTCTATAAAAAGCTTACTTTCAAGCATTTTTCTACCAAGATTTTAACATTCGACCTTCTTGTCTACCTTAGCATTAAAAGAAAATGATCGTTGATAGTGTTAACGTGATTAAGTATTCTGGTGTAAAATATATCTTTTTCGAAATCATTTTCTAATGAAGTGCATAAAGTTCTGAGCATTATATTAAGTGGATAAATACTTAGGTAAATTTTGGTTTTCACGTCATATTTTTCCTCCATATAGAAAAAATAGTATGCTCAATTGTTATACTACTGGATCAACGAATAAGTAAATACGGCTGCATTTTCGATTGTTTATCAAAACCGTGTTCACTTTGTGCTTGAATATGTTGCTATCTATGCACATGGTCAATTTACTAAAAATGCAAGGAGTTTTAAATATATATATATATATATATATATATATATATATATATATATATATATATATATATATATATATATATATAACAGGCATGGGTTTGAGAATCTGGTTGAAGTGTGTACAGTTATCTCTTTTTATACGTCAATTTGCTTTCAACTAACTAAAACTATAAACAAGAAATTAGTGAACCATGAACAAAAACACTTTACCATTGACCCAAGGGAATGTGAAATTTCTATTCAGTCATTATAACCTACTAAATAAATTTCAGTTATCAAAGAAAAACAGCGTTTTACAGTCTTCATTGTATCTCATTACTTATGTAACATTTTTGGATTTGAGTTAAAGGACAATGAGATAAGAAGACGTTTCACTCTTGGTGTAGGTCCCGTGATAGCTAATATTATATTTGACAGGCATGTCTTGCCCAAGCGGTTGTAATAGACTCTTTGAAAATAGAATGATACAAATTATGTTTCAATGAATAACTGGTTTTATAGCCCTGTGTTTTCCACACTGGATCTAAAGTTTTTTTTTATGTTTTAACTACTTGCCAACGATCTATTGTCACGCTGATGTGTGAACAATTCTTTAAACAATGAATTTGAACTATCTTTGGTTTATTTAGAAGAAAATGGCTGTAACTCATGTAGCTTATACAATTTTACTGAACTTGGGGTGAGTCACTTTTATTCATTATGAAAATGGTATGAACGCAGAAATAAACGAATCACGTAAGTAGATTGCGATATATGCCTCATGTTCCAGTACCACATCAGAAGACATTCCACCCGATGACTTTCAAGAAATTTGATAGTTTATACCTTTCGAATTTCATATTTCTCTTGAAATGTGTGTACAGCGTGGTTTATATTTTTTCTTTTGTTGTCTGACTGTCTTTATGGTAAACTCCATAATATTTTAAGTTCTGTTTGATCGATGCATAAGCAGGATTCATTCATCCATTTTTTTCTTATGCAAGTTCTATTCCATTGGCTCATTTCCTGATATATTTGCTCTATAGATTAAACATGTCGTGAATATTTTCTTCTTTAAATCCGGGATTAATTAGTCTTATTCTATCTTAGTTTGAGTGATTGCTCTCTCTCTCTCTCTCTCTCTCTCTCTCTCTCTCTCTCTCTCTCTCTCTCTCTCTCTCTCTCTCTCTCTTGCACCTTCGTGTTACATCTTGTGTTACATCTTTATTTTTCATTAGACAATTTGTGGACATTTGCTGAAATTTTCGATAAAGTATGTTTTTATCGCTCTTTTCTTTTTCATCAGCGTAAACCTCGCTTCAATCCTTTCATGTCCCTTAAATGGTATAGTTGTAACTGGAAGATTTTGGTTATTCAAAGTAAAAAGTATGCCTTAACAAATAAAACTGATTAAGCAATGGCAATATTAGCTTTATATATATATATATATATATATATATATATATATATATATATATATATATATATGTCTATATTTCTTGGTACCGGGGTTCAAACATTTATTACGCTTTTTATTGTTGTTTTTGTGAAAAATAGTTTTTTTTTTTTTCATTTTTAATCTAATTCGTGTGGCTAAATTAATTAGCACATATTTGACCTCCATACAACAGATTGTCGATGTAAGGCTCAAATAATTAGCACAAATTTGATCTCGATACAACTGATTGTCGATGTAATGAAATAAAAAAGAGAAACGAACCGATTCTCAATAATTTAGTAGGTTTTTTTCTTTTTTTTTCATGCTGAAAAAGATTCTTCTATTCCAGTAAAAAAAATTGGACACTTTAAATTTGTTTTTTAAATGTAGTTTTTAAAAATTGTTTTCGGGAAGACAGTGAGCATTCAGGAACACATTTGGCAGTAAAATCCGGCTGTCCATGCATATGGGGACTTTGTGATTTGAAAAAGATTCTTCACTTTTTCATGGATAAACATCCATTTGAATCCACCGAACCAAAAATATAGAAAATTTTAAACGCTATAGTGTATTTCAGTCAATATCCAAAGTTTGATTCATATACAAAGTAAATTAATGGTAGAGAAGGAATAATATCAAATTCATTTCATGGTAACTTAAATTTAAATACTGTAATGTTGTGCCAGACTTCATAAAAAATGCTGATTCGAAAATCTGTCAAAAAAATGGCCAATGTATAATACTAGTTTGCAGTAAACTTTTACTTGATGTGTTTCAAATATACAACTTTGACTAAACTAACTAGCATGAATACATTTTCCTTTTCTCTTTTCCTTTAAGTTGCATCTTTTAAAACATAAATTAGTAGCTGAGAACTTAAATTATACAAACACATACGCACACACGCACACACACGCACACACACACACACACATGCACACACACTTCCCCGCGAGCGCGCGTTTGTGAGTGTGTATGTGTGTGTGTGTGTGTGTGTGTGTGTGTGTGATGTATTTGTTTTGTGAAAATGTTGGAAGAGTTTTTGTTGGAAAGATTATTTATTGATGTATTTTTATTTCTAATTTTTCTTATGGTGATTAGAAATTAAATTTCTGTATGATTAATCATGTCTTACGTAAAGTGTTTAGTGGGATAGACTTGTAGTCAGATAGATAGATTATGTTTTGTGTTGGTTTTGTGGCACATCAATCATTGTAGATTATTAATGCCTAATCCATTTTTATACATTAAACAGTTCTATTACAACCAATTTAGTTTAGTACTAGTATAGTTTTTTTCTTTATTCACAGTTAAGTGTCAAAACAGGTATATTTCAAACAATTCAGTTTAGCATAAGTACACGATTTCAATATCAAAAATCAGTTTTATTTCAAACAGTTCAGTTTAGCAAAAGTACGCAGTTTAAATGTCAAAACAGTTCTATTTTATGCAATTCAGTTTAGCATAAGTACATTGTTTTGTTCTATTTGACCCATAGATATCACCCTTATAAGGTGCTACAACTCCAGGCTAGAGTGGACCTGGGAATGATGGCAATAAAGGGGTATTGCACATTCTCCAAAGCTACAGCATTACTGAAACCTCACCATCGGATTGTTTTGCGTCATATCAAGACACTCATTTGAGGGGTCTTATGCCCTCTACTGAGATGCAGTTGGTGTATTCTACTGCCTCAGCCAACTAAGCTAGCTTGCTAGCTAGATAGATAGATAGATAGTGGGTTAATATATCATGTTGCACCAGGTATACATAAGATACACCAGAATACTGTTTCTAACCACAAAATATTTTTACTTATCAAAAGCAAAACAAATTGATAAATTGTTTGATTAATGAATTAGAATTAGTACATAACTTCATAAGTTTTTGCAAACGATAAAACATATCTACACGGGTTTACCTTCTTTTATTATTCTTTTACGTTCAACAAGATAAGACGAAATATACCAGCCCGCCACCAGGAAATAAACCAGTAATCTATTAGCGTTCTAAAAAGAAATATTTCTTTTTACGTTTAGATTTCATTTTCATTGTTGATCAAAATATTAGTTCCTCCTTTTTTACAATATCTAAAAGAATAACCACTTTAAATTAATTCCCGCAAATTAAAAAAAAATACATCATTATGTGTTTTGTGAATCACACTGAGATTCTATGCATCAACAATGGTTTCGTAATATTAAAAAATAACTATTCGGGTTCACTAATTTATCAGGTTGGAAAAGACAACAGTCAATAAATAGAATTGCTCTTAAAAGCATCAGTATAACTAATCTTAATCTTCTTTGAAAAAAAGTCAACATGATTATTTTTAGCAATATTGGAAACATTTTTCAAACAAGAAAATAGGTCATTTGTTGTCTGAATAAGTTTCAACGGGGTCAAGGAATCACGATTCAATCATTGTTAAATGAGGCAGGAATGAATCTATCTAAAATAATCCTTTCTGATGATGAAAATAGAACTGATCCCAAACATTTTCAGCATCAATAATGCATAAAATAGAAAATCAACATCAGATTGTCTGCTCGCTTTATAAGATTCATATGATTTTGTTGACTGTCATGATTACTGTTGAATAATTTCAAAATATTGATGGCAGGCACATAACATTCTAAAAATTACAATCGGTCCTAATTAACTGCATTAAATTTTACAGTGATGAGCAATCCAAAATTTTAAAAATATTTTGCGTGCAATTTGAATGATTCATAATGGAAAATCAATTAGTGACAATTTAATTTTACAGATATCGTAAGGTACCAAATAAAAGTACACTGACATTGGGAAATTAAGTATTATCATTCACTTAATTAAATGCCAACTTTGGCCTCTATTACAACTGATTTTTTCTAACGATTCACCCAATGCAAAGTTAACTTGATCCTTACGTAGCAAAGGGTTACGATTATGTGGCGACGTTATATTCTAAATGAATCGGAAGAAGTATTGGAGAGAGAGGTTGTGTGAAGATAGAAATAAGAATGCATTGATTTGATGAGGAATGAATCAAGTGTCCAAGATATTGACGCTGGATTTGAATATCACAAGGTTACGTGCCGTTGAGAAACACTCATGCAGTAACTTTCATCAGTTCTTGGAAACAATCTGTTCACATGAAACTTACCTCGAAACGAGTGATATCAAGAAAGCATAGATGTGAATCACAAAACTTATCAACCAGTGTTTCGATTAGAAAATCTCAAATTAGTCGTACTAAAACGTATAGCTTCTCTGAATACCTTCCATATAATTTACGATGGAAAATTAACAGACTAACTACATTATACCTCTAAGAGGTTGAAGAGGTTAAAGTGTTCATCACCGACCAGATTTTTCATTTGTTTCGCCATCCTATCAAAGGCTATTTATACGTGCCGAGAGAAGCTTGCAGTTAATGTGTGGATCATATATACAATAATAACAATATTTATCTAAAAGTAAATGAATAATACATGAAAATTACTAATGAATAACACATAAATTAATAAAAGTAAGCGTTTATAATTAGCTTTTAATTAAGAAATTATAATTATCAGAATGAGCACGTAAGTATCACCCCTCCAATATACATTATTATCATCATTAGGTTTCAAGTTAAATTTGAAAGTATTAAACTCTCCCCCAGATATGGGTTAAGTAGTATAACTGCAGTTATTTTACGAGGATGGATGCTAAGAAAATTGGACTATTTTATTGTGCCCGGGTAATAGAAAAAAAGCAAACCAGATATGCATGATATGCATGTAGCTTAACTGGTATCCTCATGTTAGCGATTAAGAATTATCAAACTCCAAGGTTCTGCCAAATGTTATTAACAAAATTAAATTTTCTTTTAGTCATGGATAGACATATATACTAAGAAAATAAAATAAAATAAAATGAAATAAAATGAAAATAACGTCAACATGTCTTTTAAAAAATCAGTCTCAAGAATTGAGGGAATATTTTTCTTCGGAGATATAAAATGAAATGGAAACTAAAAAAAGAGGAAAGTCACTTCCAATCAGCTTATGATAACCGTTTACGTTTATAAACTCTTCACACATAATAAAGAACTATCACGTCTTTTTTCAATACAAAAATGAGTTCAATCGCGCTGTTATGAATGACGACACGTTTAAAGTTTTTTATACTTTATGAATATATTATAACCGCTAGATTATAATCTGTAAGTTTAAAATAAATACCCGCCACCACGAAAAAATTCAAGGCATTGATAAGTTATGCAGAAATATTTTCCTAAGTGTAAAATAACAGAAAATTTAATATCTAATACTTCATTGGAATATTCTATTTAATAATTCTAGGATCCTATTCATTAAGTTTTTCGAAAGTGAAAATTTAATTTTAACTTTATAAAGTTAAAATATAGCTGAATGCTATAACTTTATAACCATTAATCTTTCTCATAATTTTCGCTCTCTACGTCAAACAAATACATTTTTAAAAATCAGCTTACAATGCTTACTATTTATATTGTGAAAATAAATAGCATGCACTATGAGTCTTTACTTCACAACAATGTTTACTTTTGAATCATGTGAATAAACGAGAGAAAATAAAAATATTTGCAATAGATTTGTAATGTTTTATGGAACCGGGTTCATTGCACGTTTATATCTAATTTTTTTGTTCAGTTGTTTCTTAAGAATTTTTTTTTTTGCACACGATTGCGAATTATTTTTAAAACTGTTTATCTGAACCTATCTGCAACTCCCAGACTGGATCAAAGCAAAGAAGCACTGATAATGACGAGTTCCAATAGTTTGTTTGATTTTGCATGAAACTTGATTCAGTTGTTAAGCTACTCACGTTTCAAAATTGTACTATTTACGCTGTAGGTTATTTCCTGTTTTATTAACGTTTTTATTGTCATGGACTGGTATCGGTTACAACTGTGAGTGCTATGATCATGATGAAAATAATCACAGAAAATACGTAAGACATTTTTAAAAAATCCAAAATCAAATGTCTTGTCTATACAATTTCTATTCAAGTCAAAACAACGGATAAATATCAAAGCCATTTGCAGGTAATAATTACACCAAATGAGGAAAACTGTAATGAACTAATTCCAGTCTATTTTGTATTCAAAACTGGCGAGTTGAACTACTATAAAGGACATTATTTACAGACCTTTCCCTTATGTCTGGCTGAATCGCTCTGAATTCTCTTCACTAAAAACACTTTTTATAACTCAGTTAACATTTTCTATTTTTTATGTTTTTATCTAACAAACATGCATTTCACGGGATGCTTTAAACTTTCGTTAGGAACAGCTTCATTGTTTTGATATATGTAGATTTTACAATGCAACCAATTTTTCTTACATGTTTTACTTATCTAAAATTAAAAAAAACTTTCATCTTAACAACTAGCAATTGCATTAAAGACGTACTTTTAGAATTTACAATAATGTGAAAAGTAACGAAATGGCGTAAAGGTCATCGTCAAAATAAATGAACACGGCAAACCAAGATCAAATCCTGGATAAAGCTGTTTGGGTTTCACGTCACATAATTTAAGACATTTATTAGAATATCACTCCCTCCGCATATATTGGTAAATTATTTGGATTCTCTGGGTTCAATAGCCTTGATGGCGAAGTCCCCATGCCACAATGGCTAAAGTGATTGACAGCAATCTTGAAGTAAACAAGTTCGAACTCGTCGTACGTTTGCGTTCACTTTCTTACTTATAAACTGGTGAAATCCATAATCCCTTCTATTGTCAAGCAATGGGTTGAATAGTACCAATGTTGTTTTTTTTACAAGGACAGTTTTTGGATTAAATAACCCTTGAAGGTAGATATGCGATTAAGCAAATAAATTAAACCAAGACGGCAACGGAAGAAGAAAAAAACGAATTTAAAACTCAAACAAGCAACAGGAGTCTCTAAGGCAAACTGATGCTGTGTCTTACATCTTTTAGGCCACTACTGCAGTGAAACTAAAAAGTTGTATTGGCTTCAGCCTCTTTCTTTGACTGCATATAAATCAGAAAAGTGACACCTGCAGAATGGGAAACAGCCGGTCCTCGGTACGACCTTGTCCATACTTGTATCGACATCTGGGCGAGGATTCCTCGGGAAACTAACGGATGTAATAAGTATGTTCCAAATCTAGGATCTCTCATAGATCCTAAGACTTCATTTATACCTTTCGCAATAACTGGGTAAAAATCTTCTTCATTAAGCAGGTTTTCAGCAGGTTGACATAGACTACAAAATGTGGTGGTGTAGCTTTAATCTTTAAGGATTTGTTCTGCATTATTATGACTGGGATTATTTTCTTCACACTATCTTTAAAATGGGCATTACAAAAAGAATATTTACACAAGATCTTAATCATTATGAAGACACCTGAATGTTGGTAGAGCCGAGTATGTGAACATTATCAAGAACGGATTATAATGCTAGCAATGAATCTTTATTTTTTAATCATTTTATCAGAAATAATTTTAATCAAATCATTTTATTTATCGTTACATTATGATTCAAGATTGTAATGTTGATATTTTTCTCAATTTTAAAATATGATGGTCACTCGGCTTATTAGATTCAACAGATCATACAGTCAGTCAATCTCATTTTTCAAGAGGATTTTTAAAAGAATCACACTTGTTTGCAACAAAGATAACGCTTATAGTCCCTCAGAATTCCTTCGATTCGAACTAGCTAAGTCATATTATACACATGGCTCTAACATCGGCCAGAAATCTCAATTCCTCTAAGCGCATTACTCATATTTAAGACATTTATTACGGTGATTGTCATATCAGTCGTAAGATTACAGTATTGTTTTCACGTTTGTTTCAGTATCTTTTTAGTAATTAGTTTATGTTGAGTTGGTTTCTGTAGCAAGGTTAATAAACCAAAGGGGATTATTTTCGTCCCATCTGTTTTCTTCGTCGAATGTGATGATGGTTTTAAAATGCTGATGCTGGTTTCCTTTTTTTGAGAACAAGAGGAATGCCAGACTTTCTCCATTCCACACCGTTGCATCGATCTATAACGATGGTAGAGTACAGAAAATAAATCGACGAAGGTGATGCTGAAGGCGAAGGTAGCACGAGATATTAGTAGTAATATCAATGGTGATGGTAGAAGAGCAGGACTGACGAGGATAGGGTCTTGAATGGACATCAGCAAAGGCAAAGAAAGAAAGAAAAGCAATGTATGTGTACGGATAGGCAATGATGGTGGCTATGGTGTAAGGGAAGGGCTGTGCCTCCGGTGGGAGAAAAGAACGGGCATTAGGTCTTCGGGGGTCAAAGGTCGGATGTTCTTGGAGTGATTGATCACTGACTGCCAGCTGAAGCATCGCCATGAGAGAAACAAGCCCAGTCATTTGGAAGGGGCCATGAAAGGAGGTGGGACGCTATAAAGAGATGCCGGCTGATTAAACTAGGTAAGAATGATAAATTGTCGATTTAGTTGGTCTATTTCCTTTCTGTCCTGATTTCCCGCTCTTTTTTCTTCTTTTGCTGTCCACTCTCAGCATTAACACGATTTATACTTTCACTTTCATTTTCCCTATCTTTTTTTATTTTGTTAACGATTGCTCTGGGTCTTCTCTTTCTAGTTCTCTCTGCCCATCTGTATTTCTGCCCCCTGCCTTTACACAATTTAACCGTACCTCACTTTGAACATCTGTCGAAGAGAAGTTGTTAGCAAGCAAATCTAACAGATCATTTGATAGAGAGTTCGAAATTTACTGGGTGCCCGCAGACATCCCTATGGCATGGAGCAAAACAAATATATATATATATATATATATATATATATATATATATATATATATATATGTGTGTGTGTGTGTGTGTGTGTGTGTGTGTGTGTGTGTGTGTGTGTGTGTGTGTGTGTGTGTGTGTGTGTGTTAATACGACCTTGCGGTTTTTAACAATCCTTGTTTAGAAATGCTCTTCAAGCATTAAATCGATTCCACATTTTCTTCTCATTCTCTCTTCATCTATTTTCTTCAGTCACCTATCAATAACATCCTCAAAGACTTTCTTTCCGGATCACTCTTTTCTTTCCAATCAGATTCTTCTGAATCTTGGCTATTTTTCGCTTCTAGCATTTAGAATATATCATCTGCAATGTTTCACGTTCTACTTCCTTCTAGTTGTCATTTTATTTGTAATTCTCGAATCTTTCTATGCAATTCTACAATTAATTTCTCCAAAAATTAATGATCTCATCATATGTATACATATGTTGACAGTATTAAAGCCATGTTACGAAAAATACCAATATTTAGCAGTCCAATAATCATTGTACTGCTTACATATTTCTCCAATTCTGTTTTTCGTTGCAGAAATATTCGAATTTTATTTTTCGTCGAAGAGTTTCAGTTCTGTCGATTTTGATATAAATAATGCCTAATAATATCCATTTGGATAGCATAATCCAGAAGCATAAATAATAAAATCCTTGAATATTTGGTCTAGGAGAAAACTTCTTTTTTTTGAAAAATGGTTGGGGTAACCTGTTTGTGGACAGTACTGCGCGCGCGCAGACACACACACACACACACACACACACACACACACACACACACACACACACACATATATATACATATATATATATATATATATATATATATAGAGAGAGAGAGAGAGAAACAGTAAGAGAGAGAGAATGATGGAGAGAGCTTGACAAAGTTAAAAATGAAGTGTATATTAGATGAGTAGATAAATTATTCTCGCTATTTTTGAAAACAAGAAAGCAATACTAGCTCTTCGCTCAAAATATATGAACACAAAAAGAGGATAGAATAATGTACAGGTGAATTTATATCATATTACGATCTCTCTCTCTCCCTCTCTCTCTCTCTCTCTCTCTCTCTCTCTCTCTCTCTCTCTCTCTCTCTGTGCACGTGTCTGTGTGTGTGTGTATGTGTGCGTGTATTGATGTGATTGTTATTCGAACAATTTTTTGTATTTAACTTAGTTCTTATATTCTTTATTACAATCGGTCTTATTTTACCTTTTTTAATTTCTTCTTTTATTTCTTATATTTTGAGGCTAATATATTTTTATATTTTTCCGAGATTGTTTGCCTTTCTTATGTTTTCGATGCATTACCTGTCTTTTTGAGTTCTTCCTCTCAACCTTTATTGTCTCTGTGTGACATCATTTCTGGATTTCTATGCTCACAAAGTTATTTTTTTTACTTTTTATTTCCATTTTTTTCCCGTTTCCTCTCATTAATATTTTTCTTATGCATTAATCTCATTTATTAACTACTCGCCTTTTCATTCTTCTTTTATTCAGCATATATATATATATATATATATATATATATATATATATATATATATATATATATATATATATATATATATATATATACTCAGATTTACTTCTACCGACGCATCCATCCATCAGAACTTTGATTTCTCGTTTTTTTTACTAATCAACTTTTCTCTATTCATCTTATTTTGTGTTCATTTTTTTCTTTTGACCCTATCTTCTTGATCCATCTTTCACATTTCACAAGAGAATACTGTTCTTATAACCATTTTTCCCTTCTCATTTTATAAAGTACCGATCAATACTATTGTTGAGAGGTCCAACAGATGTCACTAACTTGAAATATTTTCCCAATCTTGCAACAATTTGTTTTTTTTGGGGGGGGGTTCTCATTCATTTTGTTTGTGAGACTAGTGTCTGAACTACACTTATCTTTGGGCGCACATTTTCCATTAAAGTCGTTGTTTCACCGTGTTTAAAACTTTATCTCCCACTGTCTTCTTTAATTATTTTTATGTAAGCTAGCTTGTTATTTCAGAAATCTTGTTATTTTGAAGTTATCTATCTATCTATCTATCTATCTATCTATCTATCTATCTATCTATCTATCTATCTATCACAGACTGTTTAGATACATACAAGATGCTTTTAAAATACATCGAGACTTAAACTGTATTTACCAAGACAGAAATAAATAATAAATATAAAAATTAATTTTCTACAGAAAATTTCGATTTGAATTTAACACTCTTTTCAGTTAGTCGAATATATGCTCTTTCTTCTTTTGGGATCCATTTTATTGAAACTTATTAAGTGGTATTGGCTTCGTGCACCATCATTTCTCACAATAAAATATTTTCTCAGAATAAAACCCTGATACTCCGTCATGCCTACGATTGTCATAATCGAATTAACGGTTGTAATATATATATATATATATATATATATATATATATATATATATATATATATATATATATATCAGTTTGATTATGTCTCTCTATCGATCCAGTGTATATCGTTGCTCAGTTATTAGAATACTGTTCTAACTAATTGATATTTATTTGATTCTCATTTGATGTATGACAATTGGGATCGGAATCACTTTTCGTAAATATTACATTTCTCTGTGTGTATCGTAGTACCGTCGTTAAAAAAACTAGTCTCATGAGCTACTGATAAACTGGATCATCACTTTTGCACCCGGAAAAGGTTCGCTTACCTCAGAGAAACCTAACTTTAATATCTTTCAATTTTTTCTTATTATCTATCATTCAGATAATGACATTTAGCATTAACTGGGTCTTTTCGTGTCTCGCATGGAAGTACGCAATTTCGCGAAAGAATAGATTTATAGAGATTCACTAATCCCCTATCGTTACTCATGAAGTATATGGTGATTTTTTTCATTTACGTTTTATCTGTCGAAATACACCTATTCCCTATATTTCTCATTTACTTAGATACAGTGACATACGGTGGGTTTAGATATAAACTTCATCCATGTAAAATATGTGTAGTGGAAAAAAGAAAAAGAATATATAACGGAATTGAATTGCTAAAAGGTAATCTTAGAATATGATTAATGTTTTGCAAACAAAGACGTGGCAAGAAAAAACAGAAATAGCGAAACCACGTCTATTACTTTATTGATATCTTGTGATAATAGAGAAATTCATTAAACGTATATTTTTGCTGTAACAAAGAAAATATAAGGTCAGGTCATTGGTTCTGTTTTATTCAATATAACCTACTGTATTACGCTTGTCGTGGAGATGGGCAACGGTATTGCCCTGATGGCTCCCATGGCAAACGAACGATCAACAAGTGTATGTGAATCATTATCGTATCATGGTTTTGGTTTGGTTTGGATTGGTTTTATGGCACATCAACCGTTGAGGTTTATTAATGCCAAATCCATATTTATACATATAAACAGTTCTGTTTCAAAGAAGTCTATTTAGTATAAGAATAGTTATTTTAAACACAGTTTAATGTCAAAATAGTTCTATTTCAAACAATTCAGTTTAGCGTGAAAACTATTCTATGTAAAAAAATCTCTTTAGCATACATACACAGTTTCAATATCAAAAACAGTTCTATTTCAAACGATTCAGTTTAGTAGAAGTACAGAGTTTAGATTAATTGGACCCACAGATAGAACACTATCAGATGCTACCACTCCAGGCCAGAGTGGACCTGGGAGAGATGGCAATGAAGGGGTACTCGACATTACCATCAGATTGTTAAGAGTCACAGGCAGGACACTCGTTGGGGAGGTCTTACCAATCTTAGAGAAGCAGTCGGTGTGTTTTACTGCCTTTTGAAATATTTACAAGAACTTTTATTAGTTAAGCCCTCTATCTATCTCTATCTATCTACTTGCTTGTGTGTGTATGAGAGAGAATGAGAGGAGAAAGAGAGAAAGAGAGAGAAAGTATATATATACATATATATATATATATATATATATATATATAATTGTTATAACTAAAAGAGACTACGTACCAAATACTTTTGTTAATAAAAAGTAAATTAGCTTTTAAGTCAGTTATACTAAGATTTTTTATATTTTTATCAGCATTTTATACGATCTAAATAGATATTGTTAGACATTATTTATGAATAAATATGATAAAATCCCTGAAATTTTGAAACTAAATTATGCACCCGCAACAATTCAAAAATTAGCAAAACTTATATATATATATATATATATATATATATATATATATATATATATATATATATTTATATCATGTTTGTAAAAAAGATTTAAAATCCATCAACTATGATGTCGTTCATGCTGAAGTGCGATAATGATAATGTGCATCATGACTAAAACCTCAGGAGTTGAACATTCAATTGATATTTACTAAATGATTAAAATGAGTTATTAAATTCTAAGTCCTAATCTGCTGTAGGACTTTATGGACACCCTGTATCTCAAACTGCACGACGTCTTTGAGTAAAGAAATAGCATAGGCATATATTTCTTAACAGCCTTGTTACGCATATGTGACATACAGCTTTTAAAATGAAAAATCTGATACAAAACTCAACTCTAAATGAGTTTGTTCATTTGGGTTTTTTGTATACGTTTTATGGCATATCAACCTTTGTAGGTCATTTAATACCAAATCCATTTTTATGCAAATAAACAGTTCTATTTTACACGATTCAGTTTACACAGTTTAATTGTCCAAAACATTTCTATTTCAAGCTTTTCCGTTTATTTAAACAATTTATTTCAAACAGTTTGGTGTAGTATAAGTATAGGTTTTTTATATACAAACAGCTAGATGTCAAAACAGTTCTATTTCAAACAATTCAGTTTAGCCTAAGTATAGTGCTAATGTCAAAAACAGTTCTCTTTCAAACAATTCAATTTAGCATACGAAAACTGCTCCATTTCAAACAATTCAGTTAAGTCCTTGTTTGTCCTCTGTAATAATAATAATAATAATACATTGCTTAAATCAGCCAGAATACTGAGAAGAGTCCTGGAGACTTGAGCAGATTTGCTGTCACTCATAGTCCAGTGAAAGACCACGTTAGCTAATGTTAATGTGAAAAACTCGCCAATAGTAAAATAATAATATATCCCGGAGAAAAAAAAATTCTCCGGGATTCTGAGATGCAAATAGATTATCTTTTTCCAGCAAGAAAACCAGACCAAGTGAGAGTTAACAAAAAAAGATTATTTACTGTAGAGTGGATGTTGCTGTTCCAGCGGACCACAATGTGAAAGTAAAAGAAAACGAAAAGAGAGATGAGTACTTAGAACTTGCAAGAGAACAAAGAAAGCAGTGAATGAGACGATGATACCAAGTGGCATACTTGGAAGCTTGGGACGCGGTTGGAAATGTTGGAATTCAGAGGATCAATCAAGTCTATTAAAACTACAGTATTGTTGAGAGATCGGACATAATACTGAAAAGACTCCTGTAGACTTGAGGAAACTTATTGTCACTCAATGTCCAGGGAAAGACCATCAGTTAACGCTGCTGTGTTAAACTCAAAAAATAATAATGATATAATCCGAACTGTAAAATTTGCTGTTTCGGCTGACCACAGAGTAAAATTGAAAGAAAGCGAAAAGAATCATAAGTACTTGAACTTTGCCTGGGAATTGAAAAAACTGTGGAACATGAAAGTGACAATTCTACCAATTGTAATTGGTCCTCTTGGTACTGCCATCAAAGGATTTATGCAGGGACTGGAGGGCTTGAAAAAAATACGACGAGTGGGGACCATCAAAATAACAGCACTGTTGAGATCGACCAGGATACAGAGGAGAGTCTTAGAGACTTGATGAGATTTGCTATCGCTCAAACTTCAGTGAGAGACCATCGGTTAACGCTGGCGTGAAAAACTCGAAAAGGCGTAATAATAATATGGATTATATATATATATACATATATACATTTTTGGTTAAAGACTTCTGTTAAAATTATTTTGGTTTCAGTTTGGTAATACTATTTTGAGTTTTAGTGTCGAAGCGTTTGTTAGGAAACGCATACAAAATATCAATTTTGATTGTATAGGGTTCTACGAGAAATATTGAAACCTCAGTATATTTGCTTTGGAAGAAAATTAACTTTTATAACAAAATCGATTTAGATATACCTATCTATAGGCGATACACTACATACGCTATATATAGGCGATACACTCTATCTATGAAGTTTCCAACATATATCTCATTATAAACTTTTTACCTGATAGTTTTAGAATCTACTGTAAGTTCTGTTCGAAATTTTTTGGACTACACCCGTCTTAATATTTATCGACATTTACTATAAGTTCTGAAAATATTACCAGATGAATCATCATTATCAGGAACTGATTTTTTTTATCCTGATCAACATCAATGTAGACCCTTTCACTGTCACAATCATCGTCATAAATATCTATATTTCCGACGCCACAGGCTGCGTACTATCAATATGAAATGCCATCTACCTTCTTTTGAGACTTCTACTTCCGATGTAAGGAGCATCTAACGTCTGTTCTATAATGAGCGGCCTCGGCGTCACGAAACCCTGCTACTTCATTTCGTAGAGTTGTTCCCACCTGATTTCTTTCAATGGTTACGATTGGCTAAATTTAATACAGAGCAAAGAAAACCGGAAATTATTCACTGAGCTGTCTGTCATAAATGGGGCCTTATTTTTGCCAGCTTCATTTTGAATTTCGTCAATGCTGACCGATTTCTCCTCTCGTTTGTCTTTGTGTCTGCGATTCTATATCTGATCAGACGCTTTCTTCCTAATAGAATCGCATTTATTTTCTAATAATCTGAAAAGAGTTTAGAGCTAATAATATAAGGCTACTGTGCTATCGGATCAGGTAGCATAATATAAAACCTATCTGTATTGTGCATAGCAAAAAATGTTGCTTTCACTTTTTATAGACTCCAAAGCCTTATAGCTCAAGAATCAAAACATGATACAATGGACCTTCCATTGCTATTTCTGAAAGTTGAAATCGTACTAGTTTAATAGCACTCACTATTAAATGCTTACCACGAAGTAAACTAATTATTTATCTACCTTCAAGTGATCAACGTTATGTAAATACTCTTGTATTGATCAGTCGCAAACACGCTGTTGAACTGAACAAGGTTTCTACCGATAAGCACATTTCTGTAACTTTGAAAATCCTTTGTACGGAATAGTCATGTAAACTGTTCCAAAGATTTTTGGTACCACGTTAATTTGATGAAACAAAATCTTGAAATTCCCAAATCAGTCTAGTTGAATCATAATAGACGCATTGTAAGACAAGGGCAAATTTTGGCCGATATCACAGTGAGAAATTGAAATATAAAACATTTCTGGCAAGGATGGATGATAGTTGACCCACTTCTGTTAACCAACCTCCATGGAGAGTTCGGGCAAAAGTCCAAATTTTGAAAAATTTTCAGCACAAACGAAACTTATAACCCCATCAAATCTAAACACTATTCTTCGCATGTTACGTCTATTGTTTGTGTTACCATTGTCCTTCGCGTAAATATTGTAATCGAAAAACACGAATATATATATATATATATATAAACAAAAAATCACATGAAAATAGTTGTTACCAATATTCTTATCATACACACATACAAACATATAGACACTTACAGACACATACACAGTTATATATATATATATATATATATATATAAGTATGAAATCACTAAGTGCAGTTGGAATAAATTTAAAGTTTTTCTCAACAGGCATTTTTTACCATAGACTTATACTCATTCCGTAACCTGGTTTGGTCCTGGGGGCTCAACTCATGCGTTGTGTCTTAGGCACGAATAACCTAGCGCACCCTATGCCACTCCAAATATGGTTTTCCTTTTTCTAACCAGCGTCCTGCTAAGTTTTAAGAATCCAGGATTCGTAACATTTTACCCATAGCTCGAGGAAAAATAGATGGATATATAGTTGGGGAGCAATACTTATATATATGTGCAAAAAAATGCATACGTAATACAAGCACATTGCTGTGTCTTTCATTGTTAGAAACTTAGATATTCAAAAAGGAATTAAAGCAAGCGCAGAACGACAATGTATAACACGCAACACTCGTGCGGAAAACGACTTGAACAGGTACTTCTGATGGCATTCTTAAAATGCGTATACCTTGTCAATAATTAAATTGCCAAATCTTTAAAAAATGCTTGTTGGTTTAGAATTTTATAAAATGCTTATATATATATATATATATATAGCTCGCCAATGTGTTTTTCGTTTCGCTGTTCATTCCCTGATGATGGCACCAGCTGAGGTTGAAAGTGCTTGGGGAAAATATGGTGCCTTCGTGAATTGATTCCATTTAGATATCCAATGACTAATACAAATATTTGAACGAATCAACAATAAAATTGACTAAACGAAGTGTCATCCTATTTTATCAAACAATTTTAAAATAGAAAATGCTATATACATATATATATATATATATATATACACGAAAATAAACCCACCCTCACACATATATTCACATAAACGCGTATATATATATATATATATATATATATATATATAGTGTATCACAAAAGTGAGTCCACCACTCACATTTCTGCAGATATTTAAGTATATCTCTTCATGGGACCACACTGATAAAATGACACTTTGACACAATGAAAAGTAGTCTGTGTGCAGCTTATATAACAGAGTTCATTTATTTTCCCTTCAAAATAACTCAAAATGTAGCCATTAAAATCTAAACCCTGACAACAAAAGTGAGTACAACCCTTTGGGAAAGTTGTCAATATTAATATGCCCCATGTCAACTGTCAATATTTTGTGTGGACACCATCATTATCCAGAGCTGCCTTTACACTTCTGGGCATGGGGTTTACCAGGGCTTCACAGGTAGCCAGTGGAATGCCCTTCCACTCCTCCATGATGATGTCGCGAAGCTGGCGGATATTTGAGACTTTGAGCACCTTCACCTTCCGCTTGAGGATTCCCCAAAGATGTTCTATTGGGTTCAAGTCTGGAGACATGCTTGGCCAGTGCATGCCTTTACTCTCAGCCTTTTCAGTAAAGCAGTGGTCATCTTGGAGGTGTATTTTGGGTCATTGTCATGCTGTAACACTGCCCTGTAACTCAGTTTCTGGAGGGAGGGGGTCATGTTCTGCTGCAGTATTTCATAGTACATGTTGGAGTTCATGTTTTCCTCAATGAAATGTAACTCTCCAACACCCGCAGCACTCATGCAACCCCAGACCATAGCATTCCCACCACACTTATCTTTGTACTCCTCACCAGGTCACTGCCACACATGCTTGAAGCCATCGGAACCAAACAAATTAGTCTTCATTTCATAGGACATGGTTCCAGTAATCCATGTGCTTCAGGAAACTGTTAGCGAGCTTTTTTTGTGTGTCGTCTTTAGAAGGATCTTCTTCCTGGGGTGACTGTCATTCACACCAATATGATGTAGAGTGCGGCGTATGGTCTGAGCACTAACAGGCTGACCCCCCATCTCTTCAATCTCTGCAGCAATGCCGACAGGACTCCTACGCCGATCTTTCAAAGAAAGCATTTGGGTGTGACGCTCAGCACGTGCGCTCAGGTTCTTTGGACGATCTACCCGAGGCCTGTTCAGAGTGGACCCCGCTCTTTTAAAACGCTGGATTATCTTAGCCACTGTGCTGCAGCTCAGTTTCAGAGTGTTGGCAATCTTCTTGTATCCTTAGCCATCTTCATGTAGCACAACAATACGTCTTTTAAGATATTCAGAGAGTTCTTTGCCGTGTGGTGCCATGATGGAACTTTTAGTGACCAGTATGGGAGAGTGTGAGAGCTGCACTACAAATTTGAACACACCTGCTCCCTAAGCCTAGTAACACTAATGAGTCACTTGACATTTTGAATGGAAAATGACAAGCAGTACTCAATTTGGACATTTAGGGTGTAGTTTCTTAGGGGTGTACTCACTTTTGTTGGCAGGGGTTAAGTTTTTAATGGCTACATTTTGAGTTATTTTGAAGGGAAAATAAATGAACTCTGTTATATAAGCTGCACACAGACTACTTTTCATTGTGTCAAAGTGTCATTTTATCAGTGTTGTCCCATGAAGAGATATACTTAAATATCTGCAGAAATGTGAGTGGTGTATTCACTTATGTGATAAACTGTATATATATTGTACATGTGATGAGAGTATATATGTCATAAAGAAATTATCACGCTTTACCCTCTACGTGACTCTACGTGAACGCAAATAAAGCAAATTTTTGTCTTTTAAACAAGAGCCAAAGAGCCATCTACCGTAAAATTGTCAGCCTCAAGACCAGTTCATGTAATTTGGCATCAATATCTTATCTACTAAAAGCAATGTCAACATGTGCATAGCGAAGGCATAGACTACTGTCACAGTTTATTGATCATATAGATATCTGATCTTTCTGATAAAGTTAAATAGGATATCTTCCAAGCTTTGTCTGTATCAGTAGTACTTCATGGATGCTTCCATTCTGCAAAACACGTGAAAGAATAGATTGAAACCACAGAAAAATGCTACGAGTGGTTTTGCACTAATCCTGGAAACGAGACCCTACAAAACATTATCTGTGCAGTCACATATCTCTTATCTCTCAAACCAACTAGGTACGACGAAGAAGACTTGTTGGGTACTGCAGGAGAAGTTAAAACGAACTCAAAGTGACGTTTTCTTATGGACTCCTATTCATGGTAGCATCAAGGTTGGCCGATCAGCAAAGACTTACATACATGAGCTCTGTAGGAACACAAGATGCAGTCTAAAAGACATGCTGGGATTTATGGATGATATAAATGGGTGGTGAGAGAGAGTCAGAGTAATCTGTGCTGTCAGTTGAGGATATATATATATATATATATATATATATATATATGTATGTATATGTGTGTGTGTGCGAGTGTGTGTGTGTGTGTGTGTTTTGTGTGTGTGTGTGTGTGTGTGTGTGTGTGAATGTTGTAGGGATGAAACGATAATACACCAAAAGCAGCATATTATAGTGAGATTTTTTCTGATCAATACATTTAAATTACTCGAACTTAGAGAATGATGGAAGTTTCAGTTCATGTTTCACATGACATAATAAACGTCACTTTTAATCATAAAATTCTCATGATGATGATGAAATATAAATTAGAATACTACTAAATAGAAGCATCAGTATCGTACCAGACTACTGTTACGACGAGGACCTATCAGAATCACAAGCTGTCAAGGTTCACTAAAGTTTAAAATAATTGATTTACAGAACTTAAGTGAGTGTAACTGAGAGGCTATAAATTTAATTTTTTGTGGCGAAGTCGAAAGCAAATGTTTTAACAGATGAATTAGTCTTATAATTGCTTGTGTGAAACGAGATTGGTTGTAAAGTAACATTTCATATTAACAGGAGATGGTTGCTGTTAGATACGAGCCAGCTTTTTAAATTTTAATTTTCTTACCAAGTAAACTCGAAATAATCTTGTAAAAGTCTGGTGTAATTGTAAAATTTCCTGTATCCAAGTTCTATTTATAGACTTTTGGTAGGGAGAAGTTCAGATTATTTTTCAGACACACGCCCAACCGTTAATTAAGCCCTATGCTATTTCTGTAGGTTCTAAATAAAGAACTTTCTTCACTCGATAGACGATACAAACAAATTTTTGCATTGTGACATGGACTGAAACCTCAAGTGTATGGGTGTAATTATTCTTATTCATCTAGTAATTCCTGAAAATGTTGGTAAACATTTCCTGATATCTATTGCGCAAGATATTTGTTGGCCTAAGTAAGCTATGAAAAAAATGTTATTCCAGTGGAGAACGCAACCAGGAGTAAATTGGCTTCTAATGGCTTGCAAGACCATTATGCAAACCAATCTGTCAGCTAGTCTTGCGTAGATATTTATAATGTTTTAATGTTGGAGCTAAACTTTGCAGAAATGTTCTTTGAAATAAAAGAGTAATAAAATAAAGATTAATTATTCAGTAATAATGTGATGGAAAAAGTTATTTTAACTAATTCAACATTTTTTATACAACTAAAAAATTACTCTCAGAAATTAAGGATTAAGGCTATATGGAAATCTGATCTCTCTAATAAAATAAAACAGAGATTCTTTTAAGTTGTAGCCGTGTCAATATTACTGTGGGGTTGCACCATTTTGATTTAACCAAACTTGTGGATATAAAGCTTGATGGGAACTAAACATAAATGCTGCCTACTGTTTTGAAGAAATCCTGAAAACAGCATCCTACAAAACAGCCAATTTCTTCCTATTTCACATTCCATCTAAGTAAGACGAGCAAGGAATGCAGAACTCTGTTGAAAAAGTAAAGACAAGCTTTTCTGCTACGGTCTTCGCACTTCAACTTATTGACACTCTAGTGTTAACTGATCAGCAAAAATATACATATATCAACTTTGTGCGGACTCTTGATGACGTCAAGATGATTAACCAAAAGCGATGAACGATTGGGCCAGATTGCGTGCCCGAGAGATAGAGAGAGAGACAGAGAGAGAAAAAGTTAAAGAATCTTTGCTGTCAACACGCCGTATTGATGAATATGGTGATGATTTTAGTATTATGATTAGTATTTTAAATTATTTGGGATGAATCTCTAATTACCATGGTAGAAACAAAAAAACGAATAAAACGTTAATTTCCTTCAAAATACTCTCCCCTAGGTATTCAACATCTTCATTCCAAAGATATTTCCTTTGGTTAAAGCATTTCCGAAAGTCCTCTTTTGATAGAGTATTGAGTTGTGCAATGGCAATCATTCTAAAGTCCTACATATCCTCATCATTCTAAAGTCCTACATATCCTCAAATCTAACATGAAAGTAATTTTCATTTGAGAAAATAAGGAAAAGTTAGATGAAGGTAGGTTTTATGATTCGAGGAGATTGAGGGGCATATACAAGAACTGTATCAGGATTAGTCCTCTATCGTCGAGACTAAATATAAGCATTTAGACCGCACATTAAATGTCTTTTCATCATTGTATTTCTAAGTTGCTTAGCAGTTCACACGTCTTCATTTAAATTTAGAATTTTGAAATAATATATATATATATATATATATATATATATATATATATATATATATATATATATATATATATATATATATATATATATACGCTTCAGTCTCACTACTTTTTTATTACACCAAGGTATACTCTAATCTTCTGAAGGTGACAATACCAATTCGTTAATCGTCTGATAATTTAGACCCGGACATTTTATTTAATTCGCTCCTGTATATTATTCTCATTATTCTACCTGTGATAAGGAATATCTTGTATCAGTTAATTCTTCCTTGTGATACCGCTTTCGGCTTTTCGAATGAACAAGATTATATGATGTGTTGGTGTCTCACCGAGAGCTTTTCCTTTATTATTTTCTCCGATAAGTTGTCGTAGAAATAACGACCTGATTGGGTTGTAATAGAAAAGAAACTAAAGTTAAAAATGAAAGAAAATACGAATGAAAATGAACGATAATGATGATTGACGCTGCTCGATTAAAAGAAGAAATATAAAATATTCTATTAACACTACGAACCTGTTAAAACAATACCAACAAACATAACATTGACAGATGGGACATGAAGTAGAGGATGACTTATCGGTGTTATTTAGGCTGCGATACATATGACATTCGATGGTTTGTTAGTAAATCAAACTTCCTGAAGGCAAAAGGAGACGTAATTCTGAATTTTACCGAGAGATTAACCTTTATTATTGCCTTCCCTACGCAATGTTTACCATTGTAAGAGAATTAATGACTAGAATTAGTCGCGATGAAAAAGTAACATTTTGCTAAAACAAAATTCTATTCAAAAGTATTTTTACAAATAATAATAATAACAATAATGATAATAGCTGACAATGCTTTATTTAAAAAAAACAACTTATACTACTTCTCTTCCTGAGTCAAGGATTGAACACAGAACTATTAACTAACTAGTTAAACTCAGTTAATGCTTTTAGCAACAAATTCATGATTGTTTTTTTTCTGGCAATCTAATGACATAAGAAATAAAATTAGAGCTTTTAAAAATAACTTGATATTGCATTAATTATTCAGACTACAATTTATTCGTCGTATCCTTGTGTAAATGTCGAATTTTAAAGACTCAATTTTCGGCAGAAATGAGCTAACACCAAATAATTTTGCATGATCGAACTTACATACATTAGGATCAACTCTTGACATCAAAATTAATTCCATAAGTTAATGATTTCAAGAACATAAAACACAGGTCCACTTTTACATGAGATCGACTTATATACGGGTATATTCGGCAATGAATTATTTTTTTCTGTATAGGTATTTATATTAGATCCTTCCTTCTTTGCTTTTTTTTATAAAAGAATATTTGCAGTCATGGAAAAGTTTATCAAATAAAAATTTGGTTTATGAATCTAATTACTGACCATACATACTGGATCACAAACCTCCTCACATTCCCAGAACTGATATACTGTCCAAAAGGCTCTAAATTACTTGTCATTATTTCCGTGGTAGGCCAGAGCATAGGTTCATTCAGTTTCAAATTACAGCTTCTCTCAGTAAATAAGAGATTACTGCGTTTCCTCATTCGCCACCGTTGCAGGCACTGACATGTTTATGATCTACTCAGAGCAAACAGCCGTATATCTTAGTTGATCATTTGTATTGTTTTTTGATATGTTAAGCATGCATTTTTCATCTATTCATACACTTGGAAAATAAACTAAGGTACTCTTCACCTCTTCGTGATGTACCGTCATTTTTAGTCTGAAATAAGAACTGCCTAATTTTACTCAAAGTCGTTGCTGAATTGGAACGGCTACATCTACAGATGGGGTTGCTTAATCTACTCTATAATTCTAAGGAAATATTGAAATACACACACAAAATTTAAGAGGAAAGCAGAAAAGTGGGCAAAATTATATTTTTAAATAACACAGGGCAACGACAAAACCTTTTCGTATGTTGCCCACAAAATGCTGCCATATTACCTTGAATCGAATACACTGAGGCCGATTTCATTCTCAAAAGTATATCAGATTTTAAAGATATGTGAATAGTTACTTATCTATAGTGCATTTTTATATACCATACGTTATTATACTAATATTCTATTAATACTGTATACGAAGTTTGTAATGAAAAAGTATAAATACTAAAGCTGGACTTACCGAAAGAAAATTCGACATTGAATTAAACGTTAACTTTCTTAAAAATAGTCACCAAAAACTGTTAATCGAAAAGAATCATGACTGAATTTTAAATTGGTACTTTCAAATTGGCACTAACCTGTATACACAATTGTCTTGACGTACAGAACTCATTAGTTATTAAGTAAATTGCTTTGCAAAGCACAAGTAGTCACGTAAATTCTAAATATTTGATAAAAATTTTAAAGCTTAAATCTCGATGTCTTTTTTCTCACCATTTTTCATACTATATTCATGTTCAAGGCACATTATATATATATATATATATATATATATATATATATATATTTATGTTTGTGTGTCTGTGTGTCAACAAAATATTTGGATGACGATAGGAAATAAATAAAAAGATATTTAAAACACTTAACTTTTATGTATTCAGAAAACCGCTAAATTTGCGTTCGTGCATTTGGGCTGGTTCTTCTGTCGCAGGAATTACTCGTGGTCATTCATTATGTTTGGATTGGATCGATTTTAATGCTTGATATCTTTCTCGATTCTATTTTGGTGGAAACTCATTGTTGAAAGTATCTAAATCCATTGGAAGAAAAAAATGTGAGAAAGTAAAAAGGGACATTTTCAAATAAATTTCTCCTTCTATCCAATGGCCTGCTGTTAGCATATTGTTTATTAAACCAACATTGTTCTTTTTTTATTGTTTCTGAAGAAAGTTCAGTACTACCAACACGAACGAATCCAATGCCCGAAAGAATTCAGATTACCTCTAAACTTTCAATAAAATAGCATTCCTGTGTTCCCGAGTCAGATGAAAATTAATTTCAGTTTTACGTCACTTCTCCATGTAATATGTTACTTTGTCGGAATCCCACGAAATTTTCAGTAATAGTTTTGATTGAGTTCTTTATGTGACTGGATTTGATTTGAAGATGTAGAATAAAAATTTTTGTGTTATATACTATTCATGTAACAAAATCCTAACGTACATGAAGAATTCTAAGCACAGTTCAAAAATCGACATAGATTTAGTCTAAAATACGTGTTCAAATCCAGTTGCAAACTCACCCAGTCGGCTGGGTAAGTTTGCAATACACTGATTGCATCGCTGCAGAGGGGCACCCACCTCAACGAATATCCTGGGTATGAAACTTAACAATCTGATGGTAAGGTTCCGGTGATGCTGGAGTTTTGGAGGATGAAGAGCACCCCTTTGCTGCCATCGCTCCCATCTGCCCTGGAGTGGTAGCGCCTGATAAGACCCTATCTATGGCTGAAATAGAACTAAACTGTGGACTTATGCTAAAATGAATTACTTGAAACGGATCAATGTGTATACTGAATTGTTTGAAACAGAACTGTTTTGACATTTAACTATGTAGACAAAACTATACTTTTACTAAACTGAATTGTTGAAAATGAACTATTTGACGAAACTGAATTGCATGAAAGAGAAATATTTTTCACAGTCAAATTGTGTACTGATGCTAATCTGAATTGTTTGAAATAAAACTGATTATTTTTTTAAATGGATTTGGCATTAGATAATCTACAAAGGTTTATATGCCATAAAACCCAACCAGCCCACCAACCAACCAATGTAACAGTTGCAAACTCAGTTTGCGCAGTATTAAAAAATGTAGTTATTCAAGAAAAACCTATTTATTTATTTATACAAGAAAAACCTATTTATTGCACAAACGAAATGATCTGAAAAATGATCTACTATATACAGATATCATTACTGGTCGTGCAAAAAATCTAAAAGCTTGTGCTTGAAATCCGAACTTATTTCAAACAATTAAACAAAGACATGATTTCTTTTATATAACTGTATTATTAGCCAAATTAATAT
>OY757905.1:93455466-93702966 GCA_963585895.1 Sepioteuthis lessoniana | reverse complement strand
TTTATTCAAATATATTTAATCATTCTGTACGTTTTTACTATCATTCAGAAAATAATGAGAGTAAAAAATAAATCCTTAAAATGTTTAAATGAATACCCGAAAGCACTTGATCCGAATTTTGGTACAGTTCTGATGTACACTTACCCCTGACCTACGTTCACATATAGAGGGCTGTTATCTATAAAATGTACTATTTGATAACAAGATCATTATCTTGAATCAAATGCATGCAAATGCATTCCTTTTTCTGAATATATATATATATATATATATATATATATATATATATATATATATATATATATATATATATATATATATGTATATATATATATGCATGAGGCAAGGACAGATATATTGTGATGAATAATAAGAGCGAAGAGAGAGGATGAACGAAGAACGTGTGTCAGAGTGTAAGAAGGCTTCCGTTTTAAGAACGCTTATTATCTATTTAATACATGTGAATTAGATAATACACGAGGTAGGTACGTATGCATGACGTGGTGTATGAATTGTTGTAAATTGCAACATATATTCAGTGATAATAATGCAGTCATTGATATACATCGATATATGCGATTAGGTGTAGGTCGATCTGTGCATGTATGAACAGGGGGTGCATATATCTATGACTCTGTCGTCGTGGTGTAATATGAATACTTGTGAATATTCAAGTTAACGAACGGTCCAATGTATTATATAAGTCTGCATATAAATCACCGCAGCGTAACGCCACATCCCCTTCCCGGTTTCATTCCTCATTGACTCTGCAGCATGATAAACATATCAATTCTCGGTGGCCGCTATTAGCGCTCCTCTATTGGCAGATCCCCAATGGAATCACGCCATGACACTGTGCCATAATGCTCTTCCCCTTTGACAAGGAATAAAATCTCTATCATATTCCACCCTTAGCCAATCTTTGGTTAATAACCTCATCTAGCAGCGCCGCTAGTCGATCAATGGATGCTCTCTCGTGTTGTTCACCTATTGGAGCGGACCGAGCGTCATAGTCGTCGTCGTCGTCGTTGATCGACGTTATCCATTACGTTATTCATATTCAGACAGTTGCCATATTGGCGAAATTGATTGTGATGTCAAGATTGTAACGAATAGGGTATATATATATATATATATATATATATAGTAACGTATAGCTGGGAGTTCGAGTGACAAAGAAGAATTAAAGCGGGGCTTTCGGGAAACGTTTAACGTGACTAATGGCAGTAAAAGAGGCCAAAAGTTTGATAGTCAATACAATGTTCATGAATGAATCTGCATAGAACTAAAAATGACACACAGACACACATGTGCATACATCCGCACTGATTGATTGTTCAGAAGTTCTCCTACTAAAACTAAAAATTGCTAATAAATCGATATATGTATTTCTACATTCATGCATGCATATATGCACATAAATATATACATCTAATGTCTTCTACCACTATTTATATGAATATATACTCTGCTATTGTTGTTTGGTATACACACCGTCCGACAGAATTTTCTTTGATTTGAAACGTAAATGAAAGAATCAACATAGTTTCTATTGATAATTTCATTTTATTATAAGGAACAACAATGTTTGTTATTTTGTTATTTTCCTCACTTTATTTACATCGTCCAAATGATTACTCTCATAAGCAATAAACGCCTGAAGCCTTAAACCAAAGTTCTGAAATGCTTGCCTTTCATTGTCCCTGGTATACAAATATTTTCTATCAAATGAAATTTTTCAATTCTCGCTTTTCTGTGACCAATCTTTCAAGATTTCAGTGTTTAGTTGTCCTTGGAGAAAGTAATCACGTGTAGATTCCGATGAAAGAGTCTCCATGTGTTAAATAAGTTTCAATCAGAAACGCATGATATTCCACATTTCATAGGCAACTGAAATGGCATGGCTGCTGCTGTTTCTAAAAGACATATATCTTAATATGTATATATATATATATATATATATATATATATATATATGTGTGTGTGTGTGTGTGTGTGTGTGTGTGTGTGTGTGTGTGTGTGTGTGAGAGAGAGAGAGAGAGAGAGCGTGCGTTTGGTATGCATGAGTGAATATATATATATATATATATATATATATATATATATATATATATATACGGAGCAGTCTTTCTCTGGAGCATATTCTTTTTTAAATGTCAAGATTCTTTTGAATCCGTTTTATAAACGTTTACTTATCACAGATGATTTCTTGGTTTTAGTGAAAAAAAAAAATTCATTGAAAATATTTTGTTTCTGCCACTCATGACATATTTTAGAGATAAAAAAAAAAAAAAAATCTTTTGGAGGTAATTGTGATGAGAATGGAAGATAAAATAATTTTTCAATCTAGTGATCATATTTTTTTCTTTAATGTGTCTTCCCGAGTGTCCACTTGCAACGTTATGCAAGAAAATAAAACTTGTATTCCTGTTTAACAAAGTAGGACTCTTTAGATGTTATTCCTTGTTGACCCGATCAATATGCTAGCAATATTCGTTTGCAGTATTCTTCTTGCCATATTGCAGAAACAGATAATGAAAAAAAAACCCTTGGATATTGCTCTAGACACCAAACAAGAAATTCTGTTATTGATGACAGTTTTGGTGTTATAACTGGCCAATATTTTGTGATAACCATATCTTTTCACCTTTCTGTTGACAACTCATATTTCATTATGTGAAAGTGCGATGCGAAAATGAAAGTTTAGCACACCTGTTCAAAAACTTTCTGAGGAATGTTGCTTTTTTGCACGTTCTTCTATTTTATGTACACATTTGAAATCGATACACTCAGTCTTTGCACCATATCTCTAATGCTTTGACGTGGATTGAGTTTAATAGTCTCTTTTAAGGGGTGTTAATTCAGAGTAGGACATTTACTGAGTGACACTTGCAGGATATATCAAAATTGCCATTCTAAAACCTTTTAATGCACAGCTGACATATACAAACCGTCACTGTATCTGTAAATATTGCATGCATGTATTTAAATGACTCCGTAGAAGTACTACTCTATGGAAATTCTTCGAAGAAGCAATGGCAGAGATGTTTCTTATTAAAGGTATTGTCCTCCTCTCGGCTAAACTCAGAGATGTATAAGAAACGACAAACTGTCAGACTGAAGCGATGATAAACTAATTCTAAACGCATTTTCATACCGTTTAGCTTTGTTTAGTTGATGGTTGGTTGGATGGGTGAGTAACTCACAATTCATAGTGGTGAAATACGTAACTACTTTCCGAATATGCTGATATATATATATATATATATGTGTGTGTGTGTGTGTGCGCGCGCGCGTGTGCGCGTGTACGCGCTTCAAATTTTTACATTTTCAATCCGTTTCTAAAAATGTAAAGTTTCAAAACATAGTTTTAAAAAACTATAATAGTAACACACAAAATACAGAGTTTGGAAACAATACGCACATAATTAACAAGGGCTATTTGTGGTCAACTTATCATTAAAGACTTAGTATTCCATTAACACATTTTTATTAGCCCATTATTCCAGAATTTCTGAATAAGATGCGTCAGTTTTTGTCCTGTTCATCTCGACTTCCAAATAACTGCAATTCTTAATGAATCATGTTCAACTATTTTCGCAACATGTTCCGTATAGTCTTGTGTGGAACTTACAACTCCTAACATGCCCTCTTTGCGGATTTCAATAAGATTTAGTGGTAAGGAGGATGAACACGCCTCACTAACTTTTTTAAATACTGACCTTGTTCCCTGACTGACTGTCGTCATGAACTCTTAACTTTATAAAAATATTCTGTTGCTTCAAATTTCTTGTAACTATCGGAAATGGATTGACTAGTTATCCGTGATTCACCCAAATATTTTCTAAGATACAGTTGCATTGCATTGACCGAATCCATATTTTGTGCTTTTCAATATCTTAAATACGTTTTTCTTTCAAGTTCGGGTGATAATAGAGTTCTCTGAATCTATACAGTTTTTTGACTCGCTGAAAATGCTGATCAAAATGTATCAAGTTTGGAGATCAAAATGTTTAGAGATCGAAAAGCAAAACGCATCGAAAATTGACATTGACACGTCTAGAGTTCTCGGCAGCAGTCTAGATCAGTCTTGATATATTTGAGTTATATATATATATATGTCCTTCTACTTTACACGTTAGTTTTACGCAAAAGGCAATCCATTTCGGCGTGCACAGATCGAAACGACCAAATAATGACGCTTTGCACAGCTTTAGTGTAGACGTATGTAACAACAACATATTTGTGTACTCATGAATGTGTATATGGTGAGGTTGATGTTCGGAATTCGAAGGCACCATAAAAGGAACGGAATATGTAAAATTATTTTGATATGTTTCAATATAAGAGAAGCTTTTTCAGAAATGTAATTTTGTCTTGCATAAACAGTCAACACATAACAAGCGGTGGGGGGGGGCAGAGAAACATCTTTTTTCATTTCATCTTATTTTATTCTTTTCTTTTCTTTTGGTTTTATTCTGATTTTCATTTTCATTTATGTAATTTATACCCAGAGTCGGTACGTTTTGGACCTTACTATATAAGTTGTTTTGTTTAATTTTCTTTGTACTTTTCTATCCGAAATTCTTTGATTATTAATGTGGTGAGGACAGGGGATATAAAGTAGAAGCCAACACTATATGTTTGGTTAAAGCACTTTCTCTTCACCTCACAAATTTCCAATAAATTTGTTCTTTTCTTTTATTTTATCTTATTATAGACAAAAATAAAATGGAAGTTGTGGTCATATATGTTCCTGTGGTGCACAAGGAACATGTGATGCTAAAATATATAAACAACCATACGTATAACATAGAAACACATATTAACTGATATAAGAATGTGACCTGAACATAATGGTGATAAAATATTTCCTCTTGAAATTTTAAATGTTATCAAATTATATTATACAAACTTTTCGATCCTAGAAAGATGCAAACGATTAAAACTGGAAAGATGTTTTAGATTTAGAAACAGAATTATTGTTTATTTCTCTTTTTTTCAAAAAAAATCTACATCTTTTTTATTTTCCCTGAATTTACAACAGATACAAGAAGCCCAATAACACAATTTGAAAGAGCAAGCTTTCACCAAAAAAGCACTATATCCATTTATCATCACCACAATTACCAATGCATTTTCGACAACATTAAAAAAGAGAGTTCATGCTCATAAGAATCACGGGTTGTGAACATTGCTTTTACAGCAGTGATGAAAGGATTGTTGTCAGAAATTTATGGATTCCGTTGGCTATCTTTTATCATCACTATTTACCTGGATGAAGTGATCGAGACTATCTTCATTTTGTGAGCAGATAGCTGCATTGAACATGGTTTGTAACTGGCATTTCTATCACCATCCCAAAAATTAGGATTCACCGTTCATCTTTCCTCATGTCCATTGTTTCTTCGTAAACTTTAAGAGTTGATGAATGACAATGGATAAATTTTGTTATACTTTTGTTTTCATATTAGACGCTATTTTCCAGACGGTCGCCCAACTGCTGTTAGCAATAGAATGAGAAATATATGAGTAATTGTTAATAAGATTTAACCTTTGCTGCCATTTTACCATTGGACGTCTTTTACATGGAAAGAAAATATAAGATAGAAAGAGTTACTTACGGAGCAATTGTCATTGAATTTCTTTTATAAATTCATTCTCTATTTTGTTGAGTAAGCTTCTCTTTAATCTAATGATGTGACTTATGTGAAATTTTGCCTTTTAAAAAGCTGTGTCCAACTATCCCACTAAATATGCAATACTAGGGAAGAAGTGGATCCATGTTTTCACGTGTATTTGTGCGAATTGAACGCGAATTCCCCCGGCCAGACTTTGATTTCTATACCCCGATTCTATCCTCTGTGCAGTTACCGGTTAGGTCTCTCTCATCCATTGTATTCAGATGCAAAATCTGAAAGAGACTGTAATTTAGTCTGCTATATATACATATATATAATAAAGCCGTCAATATCTAAACATGGGCCAATCTTGTTTATATTTTGAACTTGAATATAGTCATAAAACCATTAATTCATAGTATCAAAAGCTTCCATATATTTAAAATTCAACCTTTTAAATTTATTATATGCAGACACCAGTATTTTTCCTAAAAATCAGAACTTCAAAATTTGAACTATACATGAGCATATATGCAATGTAGTGTATCTTTTGAGAATATTGAGTTCATAAATTGTGTGTGTTTTCTAAAATATGTAAAAAGCCAAACAAATCAAACAAAATAAGCAGTCGTATTGGACATAGATTGTGTGCGCATAGTTGTTCCCAGAATTGAAACACCAAACACTAGCGCCCTTAGGTGACAAAAAATGAAGAGTAGACTAACACAAAAAAAGAATTAAATGGAGTCAACAAAACCTCCCATCATGTCTGCCCCATCCTCTTCTCTTTATTTATTTTTTTTTTTGCCCTTACTACTGTCAGGAGCATCCCCAACACAATCCATGATCACACAAAGTTTGGGTGGCGTGAGGGAGGCGCTTGAAACATGAGTCAGCATATGCAAAAATGGAAAAAAAATTAACGCCAAAATAGGTGCATTGACTGAAGACGCAAAAATGGCGACGAAAAAAGGGGGTATGGCAAAGAAAGGCAAACAACAGACCACCACCCATCCATTAAAAAAAGTAAATAAAGTAAAAAAAAAAAAGATTACAGATACTAAAAAGAAAAAAAGTAATGAAAGAAAAATGATTTTCTCATTATGTTCCAATTTCCCGGTGAAGCCAAACAATTTTTAATAGCAATGCCCGGAGCCGTGCAAATAGTGCTTTTTTTTCTATGTGCATGTTTTGTATGTGTAATTTCTTGATTTTCTTTACTTCTTTTTCCCCAGATTGCGGTTTTGCAGGGATGGCGATGGACAGGCGTCAACAGAGAGATACAGATCTGATGAGATGGGATTGGGAAGAGGTGACAAAATTGGGGAGGCGACGTCGCAACCAATGAACTTCAGCGACCCACTCTTTCTGTCCCCTATCGCATTGGCATTCTTACCTTCCAAGATTTTATGTTTTCTTCATACACCTATTACTGCCAGCACCTTTTACAGAGGCTAAAAATGAATGCGATACAACCTTTGCCTTCTATTGGCAGGTACCTCCAGCAATGTGTTCACCTGTAACAATGTCATATTCGTGGCTTTCTCATTCTACATTTGCCTACTTTTGTAGACATATATGTGCACAAAAGCAAACATATGCATAGACACCGACACACGCACACACACCGACACACACATACACATACATACACACAAAAACACAAGCAAACGCACACACACACACACACACACACACACACACACACACACACACACACACACACACATATATATATATATATCAAGGAAAGTAAAAGTGGGAAGGAGAAGTGAGGTAGGTAGATATAGATATATCCCTATGATGGCATGCGTGAAGTACTATATAAATTGAATTAACTTTCTATATTCCTTTATCAATATAACGCAAAAGTTCGCTGAGTACATTCACACAGACAGACAGACACACATACACACACATACACACACACACACCTATATATATATATATGTATATATATATAGTTTACTTTTCTTTTCGTTATTTTATGCAGGAAATTCAATTATTCTATGGTGATGATATCAATATATCTTAATCAAGAATATAAAACATTAATAATCAATAGTCTATCACACCTGTATTGTGTTCAACATTAAATTCAGATTGACGTTTTCAATAATTGTGTCAAATAGGAAACGTTCACTTTGTACTATTAAATAGAATCATTCATTTTGATACATTATTATAATTCTTTATTATACTTCTTTTACTTCTTGCGAGTTTCTAACCTCAACTAACGCTGATGACCTTAGATTGAAGTCAGAGTGACACCAAGTCTTCTCTAGTCTACAGAGCTCTTCTCGGTAGTCTGGCTGATCTTAAAATGCTTAACAATTTTTGGATGGTTTCGATTCGTCCTCTGATTTATTATTATGATTATTATTATTATTTTGAGAGTTTTTCACACCAGCCTTAGCTTATGGTTTTTTACAAGAGTTTGAGTGACAGCTAGTATTCTCAAATCTCCCGGATTAATCCCAGTCTTCTGGCCGATCTTAATAATGCTGTAGTTTTGATGGTCTCCATTAGTTCTCCTCTCCAAATCTTCATGTCCCTGTACCAATCTTTTGGTGACTGTACCGAGCGCTCCAATTACAATTACGTCACTTTCATATTCCATAGATTTTTTGAGTTCCCTTTCAAGGTCTTGGTATTTATCTTGGTTTTTGGTTTATTTTAGTTTTACCGGAACAGCATAGCCCACTATTCGGCAGGTTTTCTGTTTTTCGTTGACTATCACTAGGTCTGGTCGTCGGACCAAGATTAGGTGATTCATTTGTATCTCAAAAGCCCTGAGAATGTTGTGCATCTCATTCTCCGTGAGGATTCTGGGGTGTGCTTATACTATTGGTTTGTATGGTCAAATTTAAATTTATTGCACAATTCCTAGTTGATCACTTTCCCCAACAAGTCGTGTCCCTTCTCATTCGCTTTTTGTGCTAGCTTACTGCATTTTCTCATTATGTGATTGATCACTTCATCTCTCTCACCAAATAATCTACATCTGCTATTTTGTTATGTCTTTTTCATTTTTGGTAAATGGTTTGATGTCGTCCATGTAGATTAGTTGATTGATCTTTTCCTGTGATTTAGTAAGTTTGTATCCACTCGTGCATTTCTTAAGTATGTGATTGAATGGCATCATCGCAATCACAAATAGTAATGGTGATAGTGGATCTCCCTGGAAGATGCCTGTCAGGATTTTGACCTCACCTAAGCTTATCCTCCAGCTGTCAGTTCTACTTTCCAGTTTTTCGTGGTTTCTTGATGAATTTTATGACTTCTTCGATTATATTGTACTGTGTAAGGCTGTCTATTATCCAGTTTTGCGGTACTGTATTGTATGCCTTTCAATCCACGCCATGTAGGTTTGGCTCTCCTTGAAGATTTGCTGATCAATATGCTGTAACTCTCTTATTCCTCTGGTCCCCTTGCAGCATCCCTTCTGTTCACGGCTTATTGACGAGTAGTAAATCTCCTATTTACTTTTTGCTGTTAGTGTTTTCCACATCAAAGGTAGGCACGTTATAAGTTTATAGTTGTTGGGGAAGGTTCCTTTAATGGGTCTTTCTGGATGAAGATTGTCTTTCCCGAGGTCATCCATTTGGGTACGTCTGCTTTTTTCAAGCATCTATTGATGATTCAGGCAGTCTGAAATGGATAGGGTTGAATTTTTAAAACCAAAATCCATAAATTCTATCCTTGCCAAATGCTTTTCAATTTGGTAATTTTAGAGTGCTGCTCTATATGAATAAATGTATATTTTTCTTTTCAAACATTCTTCCAATCCTTGCAATTCTTTTTACGTGTTGTTTACCCATTCGGCTTTTCTGTTATGATTTTTACGTTCCCATATTTTGCTCCAAAATTGTTTTGTTTCTCTCACCATAGGTTTTGAGTATATCTTAGCACCTTTTCTTCTTACTTGCAGGTTGAATTTTATTTCGTTGATTTGGAATGTGCTATTATATCTGTATTGTTTGATCCTATATCAGTATTTTCTTAATCTCCCTTCTTTCGCCAGAACCTTCTGATCTATATACTGCATTTGTAAAGTTTGTCCTAGTAACGTCGCTTTGTTCTTTTGGTCCCAAAATATTCTGGCATTTTTCGTCTGTCACATTTTATTTGTTGTCAAAGTTTTCTTTGTCTTTGTACTCTAATTTCCCATCCAGGTTTTGAGTTTCTGTTCAGGTTCTTTAGGGAAACCCCGATGTTTCTACACTTATACCTATATTAATTCGTTTAATTCCATGATGTTGTTTGTTGAAATATGTGTTAATCATACGTTTATTTTTTCCTTTTCTACCTTAATTGTTTTCCAGTCTTGATTCCTGAGAGACGGTAATGTGGGTTTTTTTCCGACGTCATTCTCTTTATAGTCAGAACATTTATTTTTCTTCTTGTTTTAGTGTTTGTTATGTGTCTGGCCGAGTAGTGTTTACATTGCTATAACTGTGCAGTTCAGTTTGAAAAGACTATTCTTGTTTTTCGATATTTACTTGCTCGGTTCTTGTATTTGGGACCTGTTGACACGTTTCTCTATTTATTTGTGGGTGAATTTCTGATATTTCAAGGTCAGAAAACCAACCTTTCATTATAATCATTCTAGCTTGGTCAGCGAGTCTTTGGCATATTGTCTTAAATCTAGCGTATTCTTCCAATTTTTTTCTATTTTCCCTTATCGTAGGATTGCTCCTAAAATAGCAATGAAGTGCAAATTTGTTGCTTTCTCTTGTCCATCTTCTGCGTTGAAATCTCTGGTTTCAGAGGTTGCTTAAATCGTTGGTTATTGATCTGGAAAACAGCCAACATTTATAGGATCCTGAACGGGTTCCCCATGTTACCTATCCGAGGAGAACCTGCCGATCATGACATCCATATTTGTTGTCTAGGTCCCAATTTGAATTACGTTTGGATTAGTCATATTTTTATTTTTCATGGGTAGTATATTATGGCTATACCGGACCCAGTGGTTGTTTATTATCTGCACTTCTGTCACAGACTGGATCAAGTTCCTCATCGTCACAGAACTCTTAAGTGGGTCACAAAAAAAAAAAAAAGAAAAAACATCAAATTTTCAAATTCGTTTAGTCTAAGCTTAATCAATATCCGCAATGTCGCTCCCGGTATCGAGATTTAAGATCATTAGTATCTTGTTGATGAACTAAGACAATTTAACGAGGGAAAACTATAGGTATTGTTTTTATTATAGTTAAATTAACAGAAACTACGGTCATGTACTGAAACAGACGGGTTATTGACAATTAATACCGTAAATAGAAATAATATTACCAACAAAACTGAGCATGCCGTTAACACCAAATTTTAGTACAAACTTGACGCCAGGCATTGATTTGTAGCAAGATAATAAACCATTCCGTTTCTGAGTTATTCTTTGGGAGGTGGGGATTCACATTATTCTTCTTAATTCGTCGGTTGCTTTCTCTGATTCATATTTTCAAATGCTGATGAAATTCTTAATCATATATTAAAAGTTGGTCACGTGATTATATAGAATATTCTAGCGGGAGATTGATTCACCACCAGCTTTTTTGATTATTTTGCTGGTCATCACACTCTTAAAATAATAGATACCATATTTATATATTGAAACACACACGTTGCTGACATTTTATAATTTAAATTGTCGGTAACGTGTGGGTTGGAATACAAACAAAGTGTACACTGTCATTACTAAAGAGTGTAGCACAAACTCGCAAATGAAATTATCTTTAGCTGGTCACCAGTTTTTGGATTGTAGAAAATAAACTATTCAATGTCGGGATTATTATTTGGGTGGAGGATTATTATTATTATTATTATTATTATTATAATTATTATTATTATTTTGTCAGCTAGGGGAATTTAACTGAAGACTGAGTGACAACAATTCTTCTCTGGTCTCCAGGACTCTTCTAAGTATTTTAATCGGTCTCAGCATTACTGTTGTCAGGATAGTTTCGAATCTCCCGCTGATTTCCAATTTCTCCAGTTTCTTCTACAAGCTTCTGGGAACCGTTCCAAGGACGCCAGCTTCAACTGGTATAACCTCTACCTTCATTTTCTTGTTTTTTTTTCTGTTCTTTTATCTTTCTTTTATAATCAACATTTTGACAAGGTTCCTGCAACAGAATTTCGTCTCAAGTAATTTTCTGGGTCTTCTGAGATACTCTTTTTTGATTTTTTCTTTTATTCTTGGTTGATTGTGTCACTCATTTATAATCATCTTTATCATCATCATCATCATCATGTTGATCCTGGTTGTGAGTTCATATTAATATCTCCAAACCGCTAACAGTTTGTCCTTGGGTCATATGGAAGAAGATTTTTTTTTAAATGAGAAGGAATAACGGTGACGTGAAATACATCGAATAATCAAAAGAAGAAGTACATCTATATCAGAATTTTTCAGCAGAAAAAAAGAACTACGAAAATACTTCTTATGCATTTTTGAAGATGAAGGGTATCTAAAGATTATGGAAGAATAATTGAAGAATAGTATAGTCCGAGAAATCTGTCTTGAAGATCCCAACTAGAAAGTAAGCACTCTATTCTAAAGAAGAGTGACTGTGGTACTTATTCCAAAATGAAGTAAAAACCATTGAACTACTAGAGATAATTTGATAGATAGCTACATTGTTGCTTTTCCACTGTTACCTGTTTTTAGCATAATATGTTTTTGGCTGTTTATTTATGGCTATTTATGCATTCTCATGTTTTGCAATTTATAATATGAGTTACGGTATTTAAAAACTGTACTAAAGGCGCATGTAGTCTGGTCTCAATCTCTGATACCCATGAAGATGAAACCGACTAATTAGTATTTCTACCAACTTCCGTAGTTAGCTTTCGAATCAATCTAATTTAGACCGGCAAAAGCCACAATTTAGCCGTATGGATCGAACTCACTTTTGTAGTAATGTAATTGTAAACCCCTACGTAACTACTAAGCACCTTATAATAATGAGTCTCACTGAAATATTGTTACTTTTTGTTGTTACGATGGTGCTATTAACTCCTTGCTTAACACTCATTATTATAAGATACGTATCAAGGGTAAAGTGGAGCAATCCAGTGTAGGGTCCTCCTCTACACCTCAGTGTAGTAGCTATTGAAAAAGGAGCCTTTGGGTCATCCTTGACTTCGGTCGTTAACTTTATATCTAAAGGATATATTTTGACAGTAATTTCATGTTTGGACAAGCTTGTTTAAGAATTCCGATCTTATGATCTTATTATATGATTTTTACGACAAGTCTATTTGATAAAGGAGTAACCCTGTTACTCTGTTCTGAAGTGATTTCGATCATATCAATTGATCTTCGTCAGTGGTTTTATTTTTATTATCTACTTTTTATAAATTCTGTTTTTGTTCAATATAAGTGTGAAATTAATTTTCTTGAATGGGTTTATTATTAGTGCAGGTGCTTTGTTTATTGCGTCGTTGAAGACGTTTAGTTTTTTGTGTTCGCGGTGAATTCTATCTTATTAATGTTTGCTTGTAAATTTTGAATTCTGATGGCTTCAAGGATCTTTATAAATGATTTTGATTTTATTAATAAGGATTTGGGGTATTTTAACAGAAATTAATTTATTAGTGTTATTACAATGTGTTGTTGTTATGTATTGTTGGCACTGTGAGGTGTTATGTAAGACGACGGACTCAAAGTAAGGCAAATTAAACTATACCAAAAAAAAAATATTAAAATAATCCACTGGAAGACGATTAATTAATTGTTATGATCGAAAACGCTCGGGAGCCGAACATAAGATAAATCATTCAACAAAGAAACTGTCAAGAAAACTAGAGAAAAAAACTTAAAATCATGAAAAAATAAAGTTCTGTAGTCTTTAAGTAAACTTGACTAAAAAATATTTGTGAGAAGAGAAAACAGTTGCAAAATGTAATGTGAAAACAAAAAATTCAAATGTGCACGAAATAAAACGAAATAAATTCCTTAAAATATTATAAAATTTGAAATGAAACATGTTAAATCAGATATAATAAAGGAAACAGAAAATGTTATCTTTTCACAAGAGAATGAAAATAGCACCAAAGGCTCTTTAAAATGTTTTATAAAACATATTCAAGTTTAGAATCACAAATAGTAATTTTCTCCTGATTCTTAGAAATTATAAATTTATCTTTCAAACCTTTGTTTCGGAATATGTTAAAATATGGTTTGAACATTTTCCTATAACATTTTTGAAATTCAAGATTGTAATATTTGAAGTCTTGCAATAGTATTTTGGCAAAACAGGTACAATATTTTATTTTTATTTAAGAATTTAGGATTTAGGCATCGGGGTTTAAAAACGTTTGCATGATATCATGTTTTTTTTTTGCGGGGCAAACGTTAAATTCTTCTTGTTGCGTATATGAAAATAGTTCTGCTAAATGTTTATTCGCCAAATTTCTTTTCTTCTTTCTTTTTTTTTTTCATTTTCTTTTTGCTTTTTAAATATAAAGAAGATTTCATTTCTGTGGTTCAATATTCATTTTTTTCTTGGTTTGTCTATTTATTTCCTTTACAATACAAACTTCTTTGATACCTTCCCTTTCATCTCTTCCATCGTCATCTTCTTTCCTATTATCATTTTCTTATTTTCCTGATACAACCTCAGCCAGACATTTTTTCTCGGGATATAGTGAGTATGGCTATTATGGATTTGGCTGTCTTTTCCAAACCCATCTTGCTTAATCATTTTGTGCATTTCTTCCTAATTTCTTGTTTTTATTTCCAATTTCTTCGATGTTTTGTGTTTTCACCAGAAGCAAAATAATAAAATTCACAAAGAAGCAAAAACAAATAAAAAAAACTGATTTTCGGGGATGATTCCAGAAACTATCCAATCTCTGCCAATGTTCTTGACCCAAGGAAAAAGCCTGGAGCTAGCAAAAGCCAATTTTAGAATTTCACCTACGCACATAAGTGCTCTGATATGCCTAAAAGTTGACAAATTCACATTTACTGAAGGTGTATAACCGTGTATAAGTCGATCTCATCTATTGATCGGCTTTTAATTCATAGTCAGGAAATCATTTGTTTTTACTATTATATTAAAAACTAAGAATTGCTTCATGTTATTTCTACTGTAATTTGATTTCAGCCTTCAAAAATTATTATTCATCTGAATATATACGATATGTATCTGGCATTCTTAGTCAATATTCATCTACCCAAATCACTCATGTTTTTCAATAAGATGAAATCACACAATATAAGCCTCATTAACATATTCGTAAACACGTATGTCTATCTATCAATCTCTCTATCTATCTATCTATCTATATATATATATATATATATATATATATATATATATATATATATATATATATATGTGTGTGTGTGTGTGTGTGTGTGTATATATATAGTAACACGCATAAGTATTGGATACATGTTATTTTTTGTTATAACTCTAGTTTATGTTCGCTATTTTGCCTGATATTTGGTAAGTATTATCTCGTAAATTTGTTTCAGTTGTACGTGGAAGGAAAGTTAAAAACTCATGATTGATTCCATTATTTTTTTATCAAAGTTTAAAATTACCCTATGCAAAATACTGGATACATCAATTAAATATTTTTTGCGTAGCCTCTGTTTTGTTTCACTGTTTCCAGTCTCTTTCTATAGTTGGCAACAAGTTTTCCACATTGATCTAGCATTACTTTCCCCCATTCTTCCTTGCATAATTCCTCTAATTCCTTGATATTTTGTACATTTCGATTATGAACTTTAACCTTCAAAGTATTCCACAGATTCTAAATTGGATTCAAGTCAAGAGACTAACTTGGCCAATTTAGAGTAATAATACCATTATTTTCAAACCATTCCTTTATAAATTTTGCGGTATGTTTGGGATCATTGTCGTGTTGAAGTACGAAATTCCGACCATGTCCTAAAGAAGTTGCAGATTTCTGAAGGTTCTTCTCTAGAATCTCCCTATACATGCTACCATTGATTCTGCCATGGATAACTTGTAACTTACCTGTGCCCTTGGATGAAAAGCATCCCCATATCATTATGGATCCACCCCCAAACTTAACTGTAGGTATGGTACTGTGCTTATTGAAGGCAGTGCCGTTTTTTCGCCAAATACCTGTCACTGTGTTCTTTCCGAATAGTTCAACTTACCTTTTCCCAAAACTGCATACCTTTCTTTTCATAAGTTTCGACAAGCTTTCATCGGTCGTTGACATGATTGGTTTTCAGTAAAGGCACTTTTCTTGGTGATGTTGAATGAAAGCCTGTACGATACAGAGCTCTGCTAATGGTATCCTTACTTACATTAATTCTAGCACCCTCAATTTCAGTTTTAATTTCAGAACGAGTAATGAAGGGGTTTATTTGCACATTTCTACTGATCCACCTTGAAATACGCCCTTTTATTTTTCTCGGTCTTCCATTTCATGGATGGTTTGCTGTACCGTCGCCATACTTCTTATACTTTCTGATGATATTTCCCACTGTACTTAGTGCTAGATTAATTTCTTTGCTAATTTTTCGGTAACCTTGTCCCCCTTTATGACGGTCAATGATTCTATCTCGCATATTCTTTAGTTTTGACAATTTTAATCCTTGAATTGCAAAATGCACATCAAAGAATCAGGTAATTAGTAGCACTATCTTGTAAAGAAATGTGTGCTTCTCTAATTGGTCAGCGATAATATTCCTATACTATCGAACATTTAAATATTTAAAGTCTTTTTAGTGTCAGGTATCCAATACTTTTGCATATGGTAATTTTGAACATTGATATAAAAAAATTCAACCATGGGTTTTTAATTTTCCTTCCACATGCAACTGAAATAACTATTACTTACCAAATATCAGGCAAAATTGCGAACATAAACTAGAGTTATAACAGAAAATAACATGTATCCAATATTTATACGTGACACTATATATATATATATATATATATATATATATATATATATATATATATATATATAAAGGGGAAATATATAAAATTTTCACATATATGATGAATGCATTCATTTATAAGTAGTTATAATCATGCAAAGCTCAGGCGTTGGAGTAGAATTGTATACATGCATTCATATATGTTTACAGGATACTTTACAACAATCATACAATGCTGGTCTTTGACAGTTAAATAATAATCTTATGAAGTTAGTCATTTTAATAGAATGTTTGGAACTTTAATTGAAGCCGATATCGTAATTGAAACGATCTTAAAATAATGAATTTATATTTTACATCAAGTAAACATTTTCTCTCTAAAATAAAATCCCAAGATCCGCGTTCAACAACAAAAAATATGAAAATATGTTAGTCGATATAAAATCCTCTTCTGTCGAATGAGTTTGATACCAGTTAAGTACATCAATAAAACTTTATCAAGATTACACTAAAATCAAACTGCCTCATCTAAATACATTCTGAAATAAGGAAAAAAGATCATTATAAATGCAACAAATTGTATGTTTTGTTCCCTGTTCGGAGTCTCAAAATATGAATGATGTATAAAATCGTATCGTATTTTGCATAAAATCATGACATATATCATGAAAGATCATGTCATCTTCTCTAAGATCATATCCTATGCTTTTTTCGTTGGGTTTTTGTTTAATGGCATATCAACCGTCGTGTGTTATTTAATACTAAAGCCATTCTTGTAAAAAAAAACAGCAGTAGCAGTAATATTTAAACCATAGTTGGGATATATAAGGTTTCATATTTTTCCCAAGGGTATTAATCCGAGAATAAACGCAATAGTGGCATCTAATGTTGTATATAAAAATATTATGTGTTGTATAAAATCGTATTATATTTTGCATAAGATCATATCATATCATATGTTGTGTAGGATCCTATCATATCATACGTTATATTTCTTCATAGCTGTGTAGGTGTGTTGAAGGGAAGTTGATTCATGCCTTTTTGGAAGAATAAATACTTCAGTAAATGTTGATTCTTACCAAATTATGATATATTCCATACCAACAATCATAGTGACTTCACAGTTTTGTTTGTTTTTTCGTATAAAAGAATAGTTCAGTAATTTTACGAAGACAGTTGCTGTTTTATTTGAATCATGAATATGTAAATAAGAATATAATAAATCTTTCTTCTCAGGGAAATCCACAAAACTTCATTTGAATTGTAAGAAAACTGGTTGTTTTTTTTCAGTTGATTTTAATTTTTTCCATCTGTGATGCTATATTGGGCAGACAATTTCACATAGTTTTTGCAAAAGTTATTAATGTTTAAATTTTTACTTCTTTTCCCCTTCCATCATTAATATTTCCTCAGTTTTAATAAAAAATAATTTTTTTCTAATTTTTTTTACATATCTTTAATATTAATAGTGTAGCTAATAAAACTTGCTTTGATTTTAAATGCAGTTTGAGTTTATCTATTGACAGATTAATTACTGACTTATTTATAAACAAGTAAGTGCGTAATCTTTAGTAAAATGCTGTAGACACATTTTCTGATAGAAGCGTTTGTATTATAAAGGCATATTTGAATTCATTTACAACTCCTTTGTATTCAGGTTTTTACCGTCCAATGAAGATATTTACATATATTTAGAATTGATTAATCTTTGTTTTATTTATTTGAATAATATAATTTAACTAAACCTTTAATTTTCAATAAATTCTATATGTGCCCAACTTCATTATTACAAAGAGCTTTAACGTAATTATATACTGTTATGAAGATCTACAGATTTATGCATGAAAATAAGACAAGAAGAAAGCAGAAATTAGTGGAATTTCCACGGATATTTCTAGTTTTTATATTTATGGTTAATATTTGGTTATATCTGGCGACTTCTAGATATCCCAGATATAGACCAAGGTTTGATTTGTTAGCTTATAATCTTCTAAAATATTTGATTCGGCCTTTTTTTTAAAATGATACTAACAAAATTAATGTAAGTATTCCAATGGGAATCTTTGCGGAGGCGATGATGTAGATTTTTTTCTTGTTAGACATTAATTAGATCAACAATTTTCAGGAGTAGCTGAACAGGATTAGAGTCTTCAAAGTAATTTATGGAAATGATTTTGGAAGAAATTTCTCAATATCTATTTACGAAAAACTGATGAACTTGTCAGTTTATAACTAATATCGTCTAATCTTTTGCCCTCCGTCAGACTTAAAAGGCCCTATGAATTTGCTCCTTGACCTCAGTACAGAAATGGTCAAAGAAATATGAATGACAAACAGTTGCCCATAATGGTGGTATCGCTTCTTCAGAACACATTTTTATCAAGGCAGGAGTTGGACTGTCTTGTATTTTTACCACAACACCACAGCAAATGATTTTGTAATACAGATTGCGGGTTTAAAATCAGTTTTCCTTCTTCAAGATTGGTTATCTTTACCAAGAGATTAGGCCAGGTCTACTCAATTATTTAGCTATTGTTGGTTGAAGAATGAATACATGCCTTTCGTAATGTTATAAGTGCTAAATGATTGACAAAACAATCCCTTCATGAATTTAAATCCCTACGGCCATTTTGTATGGCAATAGCCATTGCTCTATTAACGCCACATTATATTGTATAAATAAATATTAAATGTTATCCTATGGTCATACGTGATATGTTTCCGATAGTAATATTTGTCCCTTCGATGAGTTTATTTCCAAAGAGATGAATTAAATCAGAGTAATAAAATATTAAAGATTGTGCACTTTTTATTGACACATTATATGGAAGATTTTCAAAATGAGATATGTTAACTTTTTTGTTTGCAAGGTCATCGAGATTAGCAGAAGAATATCAGAAGAATATCAGAAGAATAATCATCCTTTTTTACTTTGCCAGCGACACCCACACGTTCGCGCACGCACACACACACGCACACCTATATATATATATATATATATATATATATATATATATATATATATATATATATATATATATATATATATACTCTATTTATGATATTATTACCATAAGGGATTTAAGAAATTACTTGTCTGATTTGTAATAAGAAAATAAGTGAGTGAATCTTCTCGTAGGCCCAATAAAAGAATTTATGAACTCACAAAATTTTTAAAAAGAGGAAACATGAAGACTTGTTTGGTCAAACATTATTCAGTAATTAATCGTAAATTTAATTTTAAGGCTCTCAATATGTTAGTTTATGTACATAGTAAAAAAAACTGTTGAATTTAGTGTAGTTTAAAACCACAATACTATCAAACAGACTTTTAAAAAAATGTCTCCTTATTTGGTCATATTGTTCCTGAAAGGTTACAAAATCCCTTATCTAGAATAATTTAGCTTTATCATATACACATTCATAGATAGATAGATAGACGGATGAATTAAACAGCCATATGAAGAAAAAGACTAACGCCTGGAAAAATGAACGGATATGTTGTTAAAAGCTTATAATAAGTAAATATAAATGAAATGATATGAATATTAACACACTCAGTCACACACACACACATACACACGTGTGCGCGCACGCACGCACGCACGCACACGGATAATAGATAGATAGATAGATAGATTAATGTGATGGGGACTTTTTTTTTTGTACAAATACGTTTATTAACGCTAATTACTTCACACAAATCTGAAGCAGAACGCTACCAATGAAAATATAACATTTTCGTATCTTTCTTTTTCGTATCCTTAAATAGCTCAAACACCTTGATGAGAGTCTAAAAACTGAAACGTTTAACCTTGGCTAATAATTTTCCAAATAAAATCACCCTGTGAAGACCTTGTGTTTTTGCAACTCGATACATTTTCATTTTGGATTTATTTCCAGTTTTCCGATATATATATATATATATATATATATATATATATATACAAAACACTTATTACTCGTTTGTAACATAAATCTTTTTCCATAAAACCCTATCCGACAAGTTGACAAATAAATGAACTTAAAGACATTATTATCTTAAAATGGCAGTCGTTAATATCCGCTTATTTTTTTAAGTACATATAGAGTTCTTATTTGTTGAAGGGATTTTGTACGCTTTTTAGGTTGTGATTTCAATGTTTAAAAAATTGTGGTTCTTCGAAACCGTTCAATATGTTTTTTCCTTTTTTTTTGTTTCAAATTTTTGAGGGACTCGGGTAAATTTATTCATTTTATTACATGGCTCTTTGATGCCGGAAAAATTCCTGCCAAATGATTTTAAGTGACAAGGTTCTACATTCTCAGATGATACTTTGCTCGTATGTGAACATGATTAATGAGCCGGAATAAAAAAAAAAGCCATTCCTTCAATCCTTGGTTTACTGGGCAATATGCTATATATGTCTACATGTAAATATATACGTACAAATCTTCCGCACATACATCACACGCACAAAGATGTCCAGAAGGATGATGAATTAACAGAATTGAATCATGAATTAGAGAATGAAATACCGAACGCTAAATTTCAGTGCAGTGAACTAAAAGATTAAACGTTAAAATTCCATTCAACGTCCTACCGGATTCTTGCGAAGATTTAAACTAAAAAGCGAATACGAAAAAGAAGATTGCTTGTAATTTTGATGATCTGTCTGATTCTTTGCACTTCTCAATCAATCATGTTACATTTTCCCCTGATATAATCTTATGCATGAGATATCTTCCCTTTTTCTATAATTACGCCATGTTCAATGGCTTAAAATGGTGCCCAACCACATTGGGAATCAGATCAACATTGAGTAGACATTTATAATTTAGCAAGCAGCTCATTGGTTGGAATAAATCCATGCAAATTGAAAGTTTTAAGCATTTATCGATGATACAAATTAACTTTGTAAATGTAAAAATTGAAATTAAATTCCTTGACACTTATGTATGTACATACCTTCGCTGTAAAAAATGAATAAACATGGAAAAAACTACTTTGTACTCTATAGATTGTAAGGGAAGTACGAAATTATTGGCTGTAATTCATTTCCATAGGAACTATAATAGATACAGGAGTACAAAAACACTTTTTGATAGAGCAAACTTCAAGTATTAACGATTGTTATTCCACAATTTATACCACTTGCTTTGCATTTTTCTTATTGGATTAAAAAGTGATTGAATATTTGCATGAGGGTTACTCCGAAATTAAAGCGGCTTAATTTATCATGTCTTCCTGTAAAACTAGAGTAAAATGTCGATGTTACAGCAGTTTGTATTTGGTTTCGTTTCTTTGTTTAATGCCATGTCAGCCATCGTAGGTTATTTTGTGCGAAACCTATCCTTTAAAAAAAACAGCAATGATACTATTTAACCCATAGCTGAGGGATAAGTGATTGTTCATACCTCTGCAAAGCGTATTAGTCCGAATATGTAATTATCTCCTACCCACCGGAAGTGTGATATGATATAAGATCAATTTTGAAGTGGAGTACAGATAATTTGAATTTATGGTTTCCCTTCTCAAAGACTGGCTGACATACCAATGTTAAAGTACTCAATTTTCTCTACTCTTTACCCATTGCAGGGTAGAGAAAAGGAATTTTGCTTGAACTGAAATTGTTGATTACATTTCTTACTACGTTACGCTTAGGACGTTTTACTCAGTCGAAGTAGTGAATCAGCATTTCAATCAAAAATCCATAACCTTTTTGTTATGATATCTATTGGGCTTCAGTTTGAAAAAAGGGCTTTTTTATACGAAAACAGAAGTATGTCACAGAATTTCACCAGTGAGAAAATGCACCAGTGGTCATACGACGACGCTTTCTGTTGATTTGTAGAGATCAAACGGTGTATGTGGGCCCATTTTTGAGGTGAGTAATGCATTTGAGCACAGGCGACAGAAATGGCAGTGATGGATCACGTTAAACACATCTTTTCATTCCTAAAATTAAAAATACTTACATAATACTGTCCGTAAAAATAAAAATATAGTCGACTGGAACACTATTTTTTCTATCATTGGTACTATAAAAATGGGTTGTTTTTGTTGATGCAGATTCATCTCTGGTTAAATGTTCAACCACTGTTAAAAAATGACGCATTCTACCTAGAATATTGTTCTATCCAACGATATTATCATGTTGTCTATTTCCATTGGGCCTTCTTTCAATATATATATATATATATATATATATATATATATATATATATATATATATATATATAAGGGAATATATGCTCGTGTATATTCGTGTGGATGTATGGATGAATACACGTGTTACTCGGATGATTTTTAACGTTATCGACGTCACTGGAAAATCATAACTTCAACTTTTTATAAAGCTTATTCAAAAAGATTGTCATAATAATAATCAAATGTAATACTCGGAGGGAGCTCACTGAGAATATGAATTATTTTCTAGATTTAGTGAATTTCATAAAATAAATATTTTATATGGAACATAATTCCCACTAGAGCCCCCACTGTAAACCATAGGAGAGTGTCCCCGTGACTGTTATGCTGGATTGTGACAACGTTGTAAGTGAGTTCGAACTCCATTCGCGCTATTACGTTATCTCTAGGACTAAGAGCCAAAGGAAATAGGTGAAATATTTCCCCAACTGTCCTTCCACGGGAGTGGCTTTGGCAATAAATAAGTCTCAAATGATGATATACCATTAAAAAAAATAAACCAAAGAAACCGTATTTTACACGATTATGATAAAACACCTACCTACCGAGAACAAAGAAACCAAAAAAACAAAATAAAATAAAAATGAGGTGAGGTAAGCTTAATAAAATGTCTTCATCCTTTGCTTTTTGTCACCTTGTACGAATAAAAGTATCAAATTATGGACAGGATAAAGATTGAGTCTACAGATGGGTTACAGAATGTGTCGTATACATGATGAGTCCAATTATTACAACGAGGCTATTTTTCACTGTCAAAACTGACGTCATTATCATGCACATTTTTAAACAGTTGGAGAGACGATGATTATCGTGAAAGATAAAGATCTAGAGAAAATAACCTAATAGGATAAATAGGAGCAAATTTGTCATCTTAAGAATATTAGTACTTCATTTTATTTCATTATTTTTTTATTATTAGCCGTCATTGCTGCATTAAAAATGTCTGATTCACATCATAACGGGAATAGTATAGCCTTCTGTGAAGAACTGACACGTTTTTTTTACCAGTGTAAGGACGGCACTTTGCGCCATTTTATCTAGAGAAATAGATGAAAAAACTCTTTTTGTAACAAAAAAGATAGATATAATTTATCGTTTAAACAATGTAATACTAATATCATTTCAAAAGGCAGGGACATAAAAACGTATCGCTACACACCCTTATATTTGTATCTCAGTATAATGATTGACAGAGGAAATAATAAGGACATGGTAGAAATATCTCGGTATATTAACAGGTTATGCCATTCATTTTAACCCAAAGCTATTATATCCTACAATTGAAGTGCATCAAAACTGCTACAATGAATCATTTAAATCTACTATTCCATATCACGAAACCTGCAAGTCAACCATAATTTTGCCGCTCTGTAAAAATATCATAATGAACTATTCGCCAGAACATCATGTTTCAAATAAATTCAAAATAAAAGTAATACATTATTTTCATAAATATTTGTAACTGAAATCTAACAACATACGGACACCGACTGGAGACATTCCTCTTCCGCTCGCAACAAAAAATGAAAATGCTATTTCTCTGGCCCATGTAGTATGCCCACTTCCTGTTATTTGGAATTTGTACGAAACAAATTTAAGCTCGTTTGTAAATCTTTTTTCCTTTATTTTTTTTTATTATACAGCATTCATCATTAATTTTAAATGCTTGTTCGCAAATAATAAGCTCATAAATTCTATCAAATATTATATTCTGGTCGTATTTGTCTTTGGAGAATCACGATTACTTCATCATTTTACTGTGCAATCCAATTATACATCCCAAAATATAATTTATTAGCTTATTTGTTCGCTGTATTTTGCTTGGGTATGGATAAGAAATATAAATATTTTATACTCATCCATAGTTGATTGCCAGTACAGATACGCCATTTCTTGATGTGACTTTTACTTCAGGAGCATATCAATATCATCATACATCCTCTGACTGCACTAAACATTAATAATCAAAAAATTGTAAACATGAGTGCGATTATAACTTTGCTCATGAGGATCTACATAGTGTCTAAGAAAAGACGCACCAGTTGGTTCATTCGGGTAATATTCAAGAAAGTTGCAATTTATCATAAGTATTTGAACAAGCTTAAAATCTCTTCTTATTGTCAACGGGTTAAGGTATCAGTAAGGTAGCTGAGAATGATCCAAATTAGGTAACGAATTCTGCAACTCTACTAGATTTTCGTTGTTTCTTTGCGAAACTTTAGAAGAATCATACTTCCCAGAAATGTAGCATTTAGAATCAAAATACATAACAAAATCAATTTGTTATTATACTGAGTGAAGACTAATTTGGTTCTTTTTCTTTTTTTCTTTTTTTTTCATCAATCACCAATCACGCTGCAAACACCAAAATACTACATTTGCTCTGTGAAAGAACCTACTTAAAAACCCCGATTAGAATGAATGATTTTGTTTACAATATAAGGTTTATTTACAAAAATGTTATATGATGAGGATGGAAGAAAAAACCCTAAATATACAAAAGACGAAACAAAGAAAAAAATTCCCCGTTTGGTTGCCCTTCCAACTCCCGTCTACGAAATGGAGGCCGACTATTTTCCGGTGTCCGAAAACAAGCCGAACCTACCCTAAGTGGGAGAGGGTTCCTAATCTAACGAGACGAAAAAGACGGGATTGGGCGCGGTCTAGGTAGTTAATGGCAGGTAACATGAATTTTGTTCACGTGAAATTCCAAGATCTTCAATAAAGGCGGGCTGGAGTAAGGTTGTAGGTGCAAAAAAAATAGGGAGGGGAAAGACCTTGGAGACTGACAACTAATTGACGGGGACAATGATTAACAATATGCTACTCAGTAGGTTTCAAAGGGGAAAATAAACTTTGCCTACTTACCCGGGATTGGGCCCCAAAGGACCTGTACCGTAGACGCCATGGACAGAAAGAGGAGGAAAGGATGATTCCAACATTGCCCCCTTTCGTACGACCAGGCTCGCTGCATTCACCCACCTTTTGTCGAATGTTTTGCGATCCAATCGTTTTCTATCGCATCTGATTTTGACCCTAAGCTAATGCCTAAAATGCAATGCGATGAGAAAAGTTTGCATCGTCATACAATCCCTTCTTTCGCGTCGTCCAAATCACCATTCTGGCTACAGATAGGATCGCGAGAAACACCGTGCGCTTCTCACCCTGAAACGGAGGTAAAACATTGTCTACGAAGTAACCAACTTCGAGCAGCAGGAGCTGCTTGGATTCAATGAGAGCCGTCCACTCTCCGACGTGATCCCAAAACGGAAAACCTCGCTGGCAGTCGTAGAAGGCGTACTCAGCCGTTTCTTTCAAACCCACTGCCGCAGCGAGCACAATCAGGCATGTCTGCCGGGCCCACTTTGAAGTTAGAGTCGAGATGGGGTAAAGCGTCCCGTGCAAGCAGCCAGGTGAGCGAGAACTCGGAGTTGTGCAAGAAGCTCGAACCAGGCGGCCAATTTCAGTGGGAGCGGATCTCCTACGCCGTCTAGCCGCGTCGCTCACTGAGAGGGTCCGAAGTGGAATCCTCCACTAGTTCCTGATACAGTTTTTTCCGAGGCCATGAAGGGTCCCTAGACCCAGGAAGGTTACGAAGGGACCGTTGGTACTCGCGGAAAAACGATGTTTCACCCATCGGCTTACGTCGACCTTCAGCCTTTGGGTCTGACTGGTGGCGAGGAAAAGTCCGACTCGCCTTTCGTCTCTACTCTTCGTCGCCCGTCAAGGATCGGTCCAAGTATGCAAGTCTTTTAGCAAGCCAGTGGCTCTCCAGATTAGGCCTACCCAGACCCCCGTTGCGTCTACGCAGGATGCAGACCTGTTTACGGACCATCGGCCTTCGGCCTCCCCAGAGCAGTCTGGAGAGGGATCGTTGAAGCACCAGCCGACGTGCTTTAGGCAGAGGAAGTACAGCCAATCGGTAAATGATCAAGGGGAATATGTACACGGCACACACCTCCACCTTGCTCTTTATGGACAACCTCCTTGAAAGCCAGGTTCCCACCTGAGCATCCACCTTAACTTGTACTTTCGACCAATTTCGTTTCATTTGGAAGTCAGGCCCGAACCACGCCTCGAAGATGCAGATGAGTCCATCACCCCAGCGAAAGGGCTCTGGAAAGGTATCGCTAACCCTCCAAGCACTTTTTGTCAAGAGTGACCTCGCCCTTGCTATCCGTTCGTACTCACCAACAGCCTTCTTTACAGCCTTTCTATCAACGCAGCGGGATACACAGACTGTGATATCATCAGCTAACGCGGAAACCTTTGCCGTAAGAGGGCCAGCAAAAGGGACACCACGCTGGGCTGGGTTTGTCCCTTCATCCCTAAACCTACGGAGCTGGGGCTCCAAAGCGAGGACATAGAGAAGAGGAAACAGGAGGCAGCCCTGCCTGACCGATCGCTTGATTGCAAAACCCCTCGAACGCCTTTCGTTCACCTGCACCACTGGCTGAGGGTTGTGATACATCATGCTAATCCATCTGCGGAACTCCAGTTGGAATCCGACAATCTCCAAAACTGACGCCAAAAACCAATGGTAAATCCTACTAAAAGCCTTGGACTGATCTAAACTAATAAGCGCGGCTTCCGTGACGTCTTCTATCCCCTTTAGGACCTCGCGAATCAAGAGGATATTGTCTTGGATCGTACTTCCCTCCACAGCGTTGGTCTATCAGATCGCTAATGACAACCTTTAAACGATTCGCTAAGACCCGGGCCAAAAACTTTAACTGTTAAGCAGACTTATAGGCCTGTAATCATCTAATCTCTCCCAAACATGCCTGCCACCTTTCTTCAGCAATGTGATCACGCCCTTGATAACGCTACCTGGGATGACTCCCTGGGCGAATCAATGATTGAACAAATCTGTCAGAATAGGCACAACCATGTGCAGCAGCCTCAAGTACCCTTCGTTGGGTAAACCATCTAGTCCTGGCGACTTGTTGAGGCTGACCTGCTTCAAAAAATCAAGGATTCGTATTCAGTTATCATGCTCTCGCAGCCAGCCGCTTCAGTTGCCTCAATGTTGGGGAAGTCGGCAAGATAGCTCCTGAAGCGGAAGATCAGGTCAGCAGGCAAAGCGATCACGAAAGTGCGTCCGAAAGGCGATTCGATCGCGGCCGCACCCATCCGGGGACTTGACGGAATCGATATACCAATCGGGAAACCTTCGCACTTCTTCCTTGCGCGCAGTCGCATTCGATTTCACAGCTTCTTTGAGAACTCTTTTTAACCTAGATCTAACTACGAATCCTTTGTAGTGCTCGCTAGTCTCACGTTCAATGTCTACCTAGCTAGTTCTACGGTGTGGGAGTCCCTCCAGCCACCGCTTCGGAAAGTCCATATTCTATAGATTTTGCCTTCCTGGTCCTATCTAGGTTGAGCTGTCGACTGTATTTGATGGCAAAATCTCTAATCACCTATTCCCGATAACCCCCCACCCACTAACGCCTGCTTAATTAGGGATTTTAGCCGCTCCCGGAAGTCCTGCATCTTCAGATATTGAACTTCCAGTAGCCAGACAGACTAGGCCTAATAGCTAACCGCAGATTGACCCTATCAAGTTTATGGTCAGTCCACGCTATTAAGTGACACGCGGAACAACTAAGGAAATCACTGTCAGCTCTTCTAACACTCTGTCAAAGTATGAACCTACTTTGGCAGAGGGGGAGCTATCTAGCCACGTCCACATCTCACCTGTGTGATCCAGATGAAACTAGTCAACCAAGGCTGCTTTCACACGTCTCCAACCTACTTGCTCCCTGCCCGACCTTATCTATCTTGGGATCAAGGATCGCATTTCAATCATCTATTAAGACCAGCCGCTTCGAATCGTCCAGAAACAGTGCCAACCGACGAAAAAAGGAAACCCTGTCCATAGGAGTATTGGGCGCATAAACCACAACCAGCCGGAACTTGAAACTTTTAACGGCAACATCGGCTACAACCAGTAGGCCCCCGTCACCTGCAAAAACAAAGTTTACATCAGCATCAAAGCTGCATCCAACTAGCAAAGAGACCTCAAGCTACTGCAGCTGCCGTATGCTGAGAAAACAGCAAAGTTTTTGTCCAGCACCGACAGTCCCCAGCGCAAATGAGATGAATCACTAGCACTGCAGCAACATTCATCCTGAGGTACTTGAGTTTAGCAAGTAAACGTGCAAACTTGCTTGAATCCCCTCACATTCAACGTGGCAAGGTTTAAAGCCATCAGACCCACTTACCTTACACGGTGTCGACTACCGTCTGGAAATCCTCCGAAGTAAAGATACCGACGGCCTAATACGGGGAACCGGCCATCCTTGGAAATTCCCCAGACATCCATGAGGTACTTCAACTTTAGGTCCCTATAGAAACATGGGTGAACATTAATAGGGACCCTCCCCGTGGATTGTCATAACATTTCATTGATGAGGGGGTACTCCAACTCCGCCAACATTATGTCCGTTCAACTGGCTTCCTCAATAAATCGCCAAATCTCTTTGGCTCGGTTGTCAGCCAAACAAACAAAGGTGGTCCCCATAGTTACACCCATAAACAAATATCGGTTGGTAATGTCTTTGTGATTTACAGTTTTTAATACTATGAAATGGTTCATTTTTTTAAGATGATGTTCAATGTTAGGTGATTGGATGACTCGGCACAAAAGTAAAAGCCGTTAAAGGCTCTCGGACCTCATTTGAGGCTGACCTCACTCGATGTTTAGACGATGGTGGCGGCGTTGTTTTTCTGTTACCGAATGGGACGGGGGGAATTTTTTTGGGGGTTGAGATGGGTGAGAGAGAAGGCAATGTTGGAAAAAGGGGTGTTTCAATGATGGGTTGGGGTATTTTGTTGTTGATGTCGTGGAAAAGAATTAGTTGAGCTGGTCGCTGGGGTGATTTTATTTTGTTTTGTTTTTCGGTACGTTGTAGCTGGGATTGTGGTTCGTATTGAGGCGCTTTTTTGTATTGTTTTTATTCTCCCTCTCTGTTGCCGAAACCCCACTGTCTCTCCTCCTTTTAAAATTTACTGAAGTGTCCATGTCCTATACTGGTGGCTAAGTTTTTCTTTTTTTTGTAATGTTGTTATTTCTTTTTCTTTTTCTGTTTCTATTGTAGTTACTGACGATGATGATGATGCTGATGTTGATGAAACAATTTTGGTCGTTTTATTTGGTGATTTTTTCCTTCTCCAGTTGTTGTTGCTGTTGTTACTGGTGATATTTTTTTAGGGGACTTTTTCTTTTTTCTAGTAATCTGAGTCCACTTCTCTTCATCTTTATTGGGGTGGTCCCAGTTTTAGAACTTCCGCTTGTAGGCGGGATAATAACGGTGGTCACTGGTGTTGTTGTCGTTGTTGTTGTTGTTGTTGTCGGTGGTGACGATGTTAGTTTGGTGGTCTTTTGAGGGCAGGATATGGAAAAGTGACCCAGCTTCTTACAATTCCAACGAGGGTGTCTCCTGCCTTCAACGAGCGCCATTATGATTTGGTCCTCGTTTTCAAGTGTGTGAGGGATGGCTGAAACATCCCTCTATCCTAACTCATGGTCACAAAAAAGTCACCGTGTGCCGTCCCAATCGCAGACTTACATGTTACTATGTCTTCTACGCCGCCGTACTCACTAAGGAAGGCGACTAGAGCGTTTCCATTCAATTGAATTGGGACGTTACACACGATGACTCTAATTCTTCTCGAGCCTTTATACTCTAGCTGAAGCCGGGAATGCTCGGAGGATATGTTGCTTCCAGCTAGTTTTGTAGCTAGTTCTTCAGACGGCAGCAAGACACCCCAGGTAGCAAAGCTCCTCCTACAGAAATATCTAACTGGGATTCTTGCTGCCTTTAGAAATTCTTCGAAGGTATCTTCCTTGATACTCGTCAGTTTCCTGGTCTTTAGATCGGTTACAATAAAAGAAAGTGTCTTTGGCTGAACAGCCTCTACCTACTCTGGGATTGGTAGTATTTTGTTCCCTTGGGAATATTGGGCATATTTAGCGCTGTCTCTGGCATAGACCTCCGGGGACTTTTTTAATATTCTGTGCCGACCAGGAGACTGCTATTTCTGGCACTTTTGGGGCCGGTGGGATAGAACTGGCTGGAAGTGACGATTGAGTTGATGTAGCCGATGTCGATGATAATAAAGGCATTTCCGGCTTCTTGGAGTGGGGGTCAGGTCATCGAATAAGTCGGTGGGCGATGAGATATTTGGCTTGAGACAACTAGGAGGAGTAAAGACGAATGTTTTGTTTAAAAGGAACGTATGTGTGGTCGGTTGAATGAGAAGCGTCGGAAAATATCGTTTTTTTTCCCAAAAATGGTAACAATAAAAACAATAAAAAGTCTTTGGGTTGACCCCCCTCAAGAACAAACAAATAATAGTTATTTAGGCGGGGAACTGAGAAATAACAAGGAAAACGGTAACAACTAGATTTACAATAACAAGCAATTTTAACAAAAACTTACTGCAAAAGGTGCAAAGAATCCAACAGATCCAAAAAATGGGTTTGGGCAACTCCTCTGATGCTCAGTTGACGTGTATTTATGGAGGAGGGTGAGTCCATTACGTAGGGAGTATAACCACCCCACTTCTAAGACTCAACTCCGCGAGAGTTTTTTTTAATACCCCCAACGTTTAGGGTTTAACACAAACGGATCGGTCGCCTTTTGTTTTCTTTTAGAGCGACGTACTTCCGGGATCGCTAACGGAATTGGGATATCAAATGTATTATAGATGACATCCTCAGCCACATCTTTTGCTGAGCCGTTAACTGGAACATTTGATGAGTGTTTCTTTATTTGATTCAGATGTCTTGTATGTGTATTTGTAGTGCTTCTACAATGTAAATTACATTCCCTATCCTTTTCTCAACCGTATCTGCTTCCCAGAAGATTTGTTATCCTAGAACATCTTAAAGTAAACTTTCACTCCAGTGTAGTAATTTTTTGTTGGTACAATGCTAGCTGAGCTGGTTTCGTTTGTTTTAGGAGCAATTTGTCATACACCGATCGTATTCGTCTCGCAAACATCACTTCAGCTGGTGCTTGAGATACCGGCGTTTTCATATCAGGCGTGATTCTGTAGACTTGTAAGAAGTGCTAAAGGGCTTTTACCATAGGTGTAGCGCTAGCTTTTTTTAAGGATCTCTTCAACCCATCCACGAATCTTTTCGCCTGGCCGTTCGGTAGTGATATATTTAATCTGGTAGATTTTGCAGAAATCTTTGAAATCTTTTGACGTAAACTAGCTTCAATTGTCAGTTACGATTGAATCAACAATGTCAAACCTAGCAAACAACTCTAAAAGAAATTTTATTACAATTTCAGACTTAGGGTTTTTACACCTTCAAACCTCGGGCCACCTAGAAAAACTGTCAACGACAATGAAATACCCTTCAAGAGGACCGGCGAAATCCAAATGAATTCTCGACCATGGTAGGTCTGTTTCAAGCCAGGCGTTGAATTTAACACGGGGAGACTTAGCAGCCAGGGCACAGCTTTTACATAGTTTGACCGCATTATCAATGTCTTTGTCCATGTTTGGTCAAAAGACAACACCGCGTATCAAACTTTTCATTCTGGCAATCCCCGGATGATCAGCATGGAAGTCTTTCAGAATAAATTTTTGTAATGTTGTGGGAATTTCCTGTAAAAAAAAAAAAAATAACATATCGTCGCATGTAGAAAAAAAAGTCCGTCGTTTGTTGATCTCTCAAAATGTTTGCCTTTATGTTATTGATGTATTTGTCGCAACGAGCCTCCTGCTTGATTTGTTCCAACGTCACTGGAAGTTCTCTTATTGAAATTGCAAATTAAAGTTTTTAGTTCTACTTTGGATTGGGGAGAGGCAATTAATGTGTTCCAATGGTTCTCGATATTTGGGGATCAGCCTTGAAAGTCCATCTGCATGTGCAAATTTATTTGATGGCAAGCACTCCATTTTAAAATCATAGTTGAGTCGGATGGTACCCTGTCTCTGCAATCTGTTGGCAGTATGTGTAGGCAGACTTTTTTCAAGCCAAAAATGGTGAGTAGTGGTTTATGGTATGTCTGTAGAATCAATTGTCGACCGTGAATAAAACGGTGAAACTTAGAAACTACGAATATAATCACCATGGCTTCCTTCTCTATTTGTGAGTTGTTTTTTTTTCCTGCTGGTAGCAAGGCTCTTGACGCATGTGCAGTTGGTTTAGCAGTATCATCAATCATTTTGTATAGAATTCAAGCTCCGATGCCATACGAGCTTGCGTTACTGGCTACAATGATTTCTAAATCCGGTTTATAGTGTGTAAGAAACAAGTCCGACGTTAGAATTTTCTTTATTTTTTCAAATACCTGTTGGCATTCCGTTGTTCATACCCAAAGTTTGTCTTTTTTCAGTAATTCATTTAGCGGAGCACGCAAATCATGCATATTAGGGATGAAAATTTGATAGTAATTTGCGAGTCCAAGAAAACTTTATAATGTTGCGATATTATTAGGCGCTGGCATATCCTTAATTGCCGCGGCTCCATCAGAATCTGATCTTCTGTCATCCCTATCGATTATATGACATAAATACTTTAATTTTTCCATGAAAAAGTTGCATTTAAATTCTTTAAGTTTGAACCCATAGTCTTGGATTTAAGCGAAAACCTTGTGAACATGCTCATTGTGCTTGCCTAAGCTTAGACTTTTCATCCAGATGTCGTCCAAATACGCAACCGAAAAATCAAAGCCACTCAGCATAGAAGATTGCTGGTGCAACCATGACTCCAAATGGCAAGCGTTCAAATTTGTATAAACCACGATGAGTGTTAATGTATCGTAACTTAGAACTTTCCTCTTCCGTCGGGATTTGTAGATATGCGTCACTTAGGTCATTTTTTGAAAAAAAAAATGGACCCCATTCAGTTTTGCGAATATATCTTCCGGACAAGGAAGGGGATAACTGAAGTCCTTCAAGGCGGCATTTAGAGAAATTGGCGCAAATGCGTATTTCTTTTGACTTCTTTTTTTACGTATACAGTGGGGGCAGCGCAAACACTGTATTGTAATTTTGCTAGCACACCTGTCTTCACTAATCTATCCAATTCCTCGTTGATTTGCTTCAAAGAGGCAAAAGGTACATTACGTTTCTTCTTAAACACTGCCTGGGCATTGTATTTTAATTCAGATTTGGCGAGCATTTTGGTACATCTGACTGAGCCGCCAGAAAAAAAAAACTTCCGGATAAGTTGTTTTAGATCCGTTTTGAGTTTATCGGCTTCTGTGCCGTAATTTTCAACGTTCTGACAGCCCAAAGCCTAAATTGAGTCATCCAGTCAGTGCCGAATAAATTATTAGTGTTCTTCATAACCAATAATTTTAGTTTCAGCGTTTTTCCCATGAATGTTGCTGTGGTTATTCATTCTCCCTCGAATTTTATTTTTTCGCTAGTTACTGAGCTTGCAATTTTGTTAGACTTAAGCATGGTTGGTTTACTTAATTTTCTTCGCGGATGTAAATTTACAATCGTAAGATCTGAACCCGAATCCAACTGAAATTTTACATTTCTTTTAATATTTTCATACTCACTAATTTTCTTGTATTTGCGTCGTCTCACTCGACTGACTTGGTATTTTTGATGCAGCTCGAAAATTTGTTTTTGAATCGACAATGCGACCCTTTGTGTCCGACATGTTTACACATGTCAAATTTCTTGGGAGAATTTGTTTGGTTTGAATTGTTTCCTTTAGTAGGTGACTTGCTCTGTTTTTATTGCGTAACTTCTTGATTTACAAAATGCTAGATTGCTCGATTGTTTTCGAATCTTGTTTTATGCTAGTTTTCGAATTTTGTTTTATGCTAGTATATTGTTGACAATACTCAGCTATATGTTGAAGTGTTGGATTTGGCTCATTTTGCAATTTATTCAGAATTCTTTGTCTAATTTCAGCGTCCTTTGCTGCAACTAATCCTTGGACGAAAATCAAACACTTGAAATTATCGGCACTTAATTCTTCCTGTTGGAAATTGTCGCCATGTTTATTAACTACTGCTGCAAAAGTCATAAAATAATCTTGCTCTTTTCTCACTGAATTAAGGCATTTCCACCTTTTGTGGAATTGGGGGGTGTTACGTGAGAACAGCTCTGTGAGGATGTTTACCATTTCAGTGAATTGAAGATCACAACCTTTTCAGGGTAAAATATAATTAACAAATTTTGTTTGTTCTGATGTGCCTAGTTTACTCAGAAGGAGTCTGCCCTTCTTCGAGTCAGTCAAGTCTTTACAATCTATATTAAAATGATCCTCGTATCTCTTAAAATACGAAGCAAACGTAGTTTCTTCATCGGGATTGTAAAAAAATTGTCTTTTGCTCTCCAGATGGTATTTTGTAGAAAATAGACTTCATTTTCTTATAGGTTTTTTACCCACAAACAGCTTTAAAGTTAGTTCTGAAACTCGAGTTTTTTTTTTCTTCCATTCTTTCTCGAAATAATTGTTGTTTATTTTGATATTCCTCAATTCTTTCCTGATGTTTTAATTGTGTTCATTTTGATTTTTCTTTATTCTTTCCTGAAGTTTTAAAAGTTGTTGATTTTGATTTTGTTGGAATTTTAATTGTTGTTCATTTTGATACTTTACCATTTCAAGTAAAGCACTTTTAAAATCTTCCATGTTGAATATAAAAGAAAACCGAGATGTTTCAAAATGTAATAAACTACAAAAAGAGGAGGTAAAGAATTTGTTAGTGATAAACTGCTAAATAAAAAAATACAAAAACCCGCACACAGTGAATTTTTTTTTTATAGAAAAAGAAGCTGCTACTCCGAAATTTGAGTCACAAGTTCTAGTTTAGTGTATGGTAGTAGCACTTTTTTTCCTTTCAGTTATACTTTTGTAGTTCCCCAGATTTTTTAGGTAACAGAATGTAACGACATTTTTTTTTTTTGGTGAATTTACTGTTAAAATTTGTCCTTTCTTTGAGGTACCACGAGTTATTTTTTGAAGATTTTTAGGGACATTAAGAATCCAAGTTGTCAGCGCTATTAATGATCGTTGTTTCAGTTTTTTTCTCTAGTTGTTAAGCAACAAAAATGGTAGAATCTCATTGCCGACGGTCGAATCCTTGTTCGTAATATTATATGAGGGCTTCTTTGTCCATGAACATTGTATATACTTTGTTGTCAAAGTAGTTGTATTAGAGCTCTTGGTAAACCTTAGCAGATTTTGTTCATGCTTTGCCTCCATATATTGTGGTTTTGCTCATTCCACATCGGTGCCTGTTGTTGGTGGGATTTTGTTCAACACAATTTGTTGTAGGACTTTGTTTATCAAAATCGCCAATTTTTCATCACCTCTAGGTTGTCAGTTGTTGCTGAGGACCTTAGAGTAATGGCAATGGAGATTGCCGTATGTTTGTTCAGCCACGTCGTTAGTTTTTAGACTGAAACTGCGTTCGTCCTACGTTGTCAGTTGTTGGCCCGAAACGGAAATTGTAGTAAGTTTGTTCAGCCTTGTCGATAGTTTGTAGACTGAGACTGCCAATTGTTGTGATGCGGGAAACACAAAAAGGTTGATAGAAAAACCTATATATTCAAGTAACAGAAAAAAGATACAAATGAACCTAGTTAAACAGTAGTTAGTTAATAGGAAGCTGGTAGCCCATTCGGGTAGTGATTATCCGTCCACTATGCAAGTAGTACCATCGGTGGCTGTGTCATGTGGGTCTGGTCAACTCTGATTTGTTTTCTCCCAGCCAGATGAGTATGACATAAGGGCTTTTAAGGTGGGTCCGGTCACAGGGCCGTATCCCACACGCGCCTGGCATTCTGAAAAATACCTCAGGCCCTCGCGGCATTTTAAAAAGAGGTGGGGAGCTCAGGCGCCAGGTAATTAACCTAACCCCTCCGAAAATGGGTGTTGTATATTGACCTACGACCCGGCCGGGCTGTCAAAATAGGAAATGCGCCTATGTAAATAACAGATGGGTCGAGGAATAGCTGAGTGTAACCTTGACCGTAGATGGGTTGAATGAGTGAAATTTGTGACACCCACGAGAAGGTGGGCGTGAACTATTATATAATTCAGGCGCCAGGTAATAAACCCAACCCCCGTAAGGGGATAAAAGCCTGGGTGGAGACGGCCTCCTGAGGCCGGAGGAAATCTCAAGTGCTGAGGCAACACCCGACCGAGCCGCGCCGACCAAAAGACGGCTGACCGAAGAGCGCCTCAAACAACTGGAGAGGCAGACCAAACACAGAGGATTAGCCAGTTATCTATCATACGCCAGCCGAACGAGCGAATTTGGTGGGTCCGGAACCCACACGCGCCCGGCATTTTTTAAAAAAACCTTCACCCCGTCGGCATTCCCCTTATTAGGAGCGCCTCAGGCGCCAAGCAATAAACGCAACTTCCGAAGGGGATAAAAGGCTGGTGCGACGGCGCCTTAAGGCCGGAGGAAATCTCAAGTGCTGAGGCAACTCCCGCCCGAGCCGTGACGACCAAAATACGGCTGACCAAATGCGCCCCAAACAACTGGAGAGGCGGACCAAATACGGGGGTTATACCGACTCCTCTTACGCTCCATTGACATGTGTCCAGGAGGGTGAGTCCAGTATGTTGGGTGTACAATAATAATGACCTCCATATTTATTGGAGGTCGATTGACATTATCAAATTAAAATTTCTACTGTTTCTTTCAAACGAAATTGAGTATTAGATAGTAATGACCAAAATGTTTATGTGCAAGTAATGAAAAAGTCTCTATATCAGCAAAAGATTGAAGGAAAAGAATTGTACTCAGAATTTTTCATTAGGTTTTAACTCGGTTTTCTGCATTTTTGTCATCTCCATATATTTTGTTCGTTGAATTTTGTTAAATATTATATCAAGAAATTGTTTAATTGAAATACAATATTTACTATATATATATAAATTGAAATACAATATTTACTATATATATATAAATTGTTAAATTGAAATACAATATATATTTACTATTGAAATTGTTTAATTGAAATACAATATTTACTATATATATATAAATTGAAATACAATATTTACTATATATATATAAATTGTTTAATTGAAATACAATATATATTTACTATATATATATAAATTGAAATACAATATTTACTATATATATATAAATTGTTTAATTGAAATACAATATTTACTCTTCGTTGAATTTTGTTAAATATTATATCAAGAAATTGTTTAATTGAAATACAATATTTACTATATATATATATATATATATAGTAAAATTTTAAAGCTCAAACACACATTGAATTTTTCCAAAGTCCCTCTAATCAATCCCATACATTGCAAAAAATCCCGCTGACTATTAGCATCTGTGGTCATCCCTCACCAAAAAAAAAAAACATATACGATACCGTCCAGAGTTTTATCAAATCTCACCATACCTGGTGAACGTCATGCTACACGAAAACAATATCGAAATAGAAAACGGATAAAAAGACATTTCTCTACTCTATGACACCCTATTAGTGAGAATTCTTTTCTTATCACTTTCAACTTCCTCTTTTCGCTCCCCTTGCCACCTACACATCACATTATAGTCAATGTTCTGTGACATCACAGTATAGTAAATCGCTTTCGACGGAAGAAGATATACTGAAACCTTTCTCCCCTCCACCTTTCCCAATTTCTTCGCCATCAGCTCACTAAAACTATTTCCACTTTCACAAAAAAATCTTTAATGAAATCTGATACTTTGACTTTAAATCCTCCCCTTTTTTCTACTACACCTTTTTCCTCTCCATCATCTTATCCCTTTCCTCATTTGTTAATAATAAAAAAAATCAGAAAACGGTTTCAGTTTGAAAAGTTCTTGGGGATCAAAAGAACGAAATATCACGCATCTAAATCGGATTTCAGTGTTTGCTTTATTCAACTTTCCACATATTTCTATTAAACTGTTAGATTCACAGCAATCTATCATTTCAACATATATATATATATATATATATATATATATATATTAGGAGATAAGATGAATAACTCACGACCCTGGCTTCCGAGACGAATCTCAACTGATTATTACTGCTGCGAAACTCAGCTGTAAGTCATTAGATTTTTTTTTTTACTTTTTAATATCTATGTATTTGGTGAAATAATTTTTGTGCACTGAATACTTTTTAAGCATTGAGTAATTTCCTTTACAGCCATTTTACTTTTTAATGAACGTTGGAATTCAAATACCCTTTTAGCTGAATATATATATATATATATATATATATATATATATATATATATATATATATATATATATATATATAACTTACACACACAAATGCATACATATATATGTATAAATACATATATATATATATATATATATATATATATATGTATGTATGTATGTATGTATGTATGTGTGTGTGTGTGTGTGTGCATTCAGACATGTCCATGTTTGAGTGTTAGCACATGTACCTGTAAAAACATCCATTCACTAGCCTATTTACTTATATGTTAAACACTGAAGGACATTTCAACACATTTTGATACCAGCATCTTTATAAAGTAAAATGAAATTTAAAATTACACTTCAAAATCTTGAGGGTGTTTTTTTAACTTATAACTGGAGATACTCTAGTCTTCATTATTTAGCCTTTTTTTCATAATTTCATTCTGGCACGTTTCACTTCAACTCTTTTTCCTTAGAATTCCATAAGAGGTTCCTAAACGATGGGGAAAAGAGAGAGGAATTGCAATTGGCGACCTGTGGCTTCGCTATCACGACGCGAAGAGTCCCAGTTAATGGTGCCTAATTTGAGAGAGCACCTGCACCGTCTCCATTAAAATATAATTAGGTTATCGATTTAAAATTGTAAAATAAAAGAATAGAATAAAACTGAATAAATAAAACGGCCCTCATTAATGGCATATGAATCGATGGCACACTCAAATGAGATTTCTTCTCAAAATTAATTCAACATCTTCATCTGTATTTTTTTATATTCAGCCATTTTTTTTCTTTCGGATAATTTAAAAATATTTTTTCTTACACTTGTGCTGGGAAAAAAATTGTTAACATTATTAATTTTCCAACATACAGAAAAAATACATGACGAATCAGTGTTATAATGAAATTGGTGTGATGTGAGTATTGATTGTGACTTAATAGTTCTTTTTTGCTTATTTTTTTTCTGGTAAAATGTGCTTTTAAGTACTTACTCCCACTTTTTCTTTTCTTTCTTCTTTTACTTTTACATTTTTAAAATTTGAGAGAATTTGAACAATTATTCCGTTTTATAATTTTTGAGTTGCGGTATTTTGGGCACTTAAAAAATCCCGAATTTTGCGTCTTATGAGTTTAACAATTTACACAAATTTAAATAATTTAGACGAATCCTAGAGCTGAATATTTTTAAAATAATTTTAAAAACATTTTTAATATCTGTGCCTTCTAACCAAAATTTAACGGTTGTAGACAATTGCTCAGAATTTTATTTAATTATCTATGTTTCTCTTTCTTAGAGAATATAGAAATGAATGTGTGTGTTTGAATAAATGTTCGTGTATATACAAGCAGATTCTCACGTGCAGACACTAAACATACATACACACAAGCGCGCGCACACACACACACCCACACATACACACGTGTATTATACAAGTCATTTTCTTTTAAACTTTAAATAATGTGCCCAAAGTATTTTTGCTAAACTGTAGAGTAAAATGGGTGCTAATTTGATTAATACATAAAATGCACACGGTAGAAGATGCAATTCTAATTCACTCAAACAAATCACCTACATCCATATATTCATATGGACACGCATACATGCATAAAGATATATATATATATATATATATATATATATACAAACATTTACACATCTATATGTACGATGTTGTCCGTATGTGTATGTTCATATATTTGATATGCTTACATGTGTGCACAAATGAGAAAATTTTCTCAAAAAATACAATTATATATAATGAAGACACCACATACCGGGTATATTCAAAAACTTTTATGAATGAAGTTGCATTTACCCAAAAATAAATTAACAACCGATAAAATTTTTCTTCATAATAGTTCCCATAGAATTCAGCATTTTTATTCTAGTAGATTTTCCATTGGGTGAAACATCTCATTTGATATGATATGGAGCCGCATCATCGTATTTCTTTTAATATCTGCTACGTGCTCAATTTTTTCTGTCGAGATGAATTTTCACTTTCAGGTGAAAGAAACCCATCTGTTGCTAGGTCTCGTAAACATGAAGCTTGATGCTCTTGTAAAGTTGTGTTTTTCGTCAAAGCTATCAAGAATCGACCAATGACTACACACTCGTCTAGACCTGCACTTTACCAGGTTTTTGTATATATTTTTATTTACCCACGCCTCTGATCAAGCAGGATTTTCTTCAAAGACATTTTAAGCGGATTTTAACTGGTTTGAATTCTGAATTTTTCTTTTCCTGGAGCAGTTGCCCTACCAAGTTTAAAGAGCCAAGTCTGTCCTACCCATAACGGGAGAGAGAAAAGTTAGATATATACCTTTCCCAAGAGCATTTGTACTATGCGAAATGCAAAAAGGCTCATTCAGTTTTCGAACTCTGTTCACCGTCCCTCTTTCTTATAACGATAACCACCACATTAGGCTGTCATATAAGTTTCTCCAGGGGACACAAATCTTCATTTAAATTTCAAATTTCTAAGTTTGAAATATTAAAGTTTATTCTTGGTATTTTTAATAATACATTTTATGAACATAGTCATATATCTATTGAAGACAGTTAATAAATTTTCATTATCTTATTTATATAAAATAAGATTTTGTAAGAGTGTACCAATGGGTATATTTTTTTCATTCATATGTTTTCATTTGTCAAAAATCAATTCACACACACACACACACACACACACACACACACACACACACACATATATATATATATATATATATATATATTAACGCGTGAGTGTGTGTTTGAGTTTTTGTCTAAATATGAATTTATGCATAAATGTGTAAACCACTCATGTTCCCAAAATAAGTGGTTGAGTCTCGATCGAGCATGATGATCCAAATGAGTGCTAAGGATAGGAGCGGTATAATGAGGAGACATTGGGGCTTCAAAAAGTATGAGAATAAGACTAAACTAGAATTATACTCGGTCTGTGATATTATTTTCTGTCCTGAAGTTGGAGTTAAAATCTTAACGATTCTATCTTAATACTATGGGCTGGATAGAACATACACGAATTCCACCAGATAGCAGAAACCATAAGACTAGTGATCAGCATATATTTCTGTCGCTTAAGAGTAGTGGTTATAGTCGTACGAAATGGACATGTTGACCTGAGTTCAAATCTTAGATAAGCATATTCGCATTTTATATGGTGCCAATACTCTTGGGAAAGTTATGAATTCAACTATTCTTCTTCCAGCAATAGGTAAATAACACTTGTTTACAAAAAATATATTTTTGGTCTGAGGCAAGAATGGGGATAGGTGTTTTTTGTGCTGAATTCAAATTTATAAATAGTTTTGCTCTGTCACCGCTAGTTTTCTGGCTTTTAAATAGTCTCATTTTAGTATAAACAGAGAATATATGTGCATATTTCAAGAGTTGCAGCAGCTTATAACAGATAAAACAGGATAGATAAAGAACACAGATTAAATCAATACACTTGGATGACACAATTACATAATTCCTAGTCCCACAGAAAGTCAAAAGTGTGTTTTCTTAGAAGATCTCGTGTATTTTGCCTCCGGGATGTCACCCAAGAGCATCCAGCAGAAGTCTCTCATCATGCCGGGGTTCCATTTGCCTTGATAGTTGCTCTCCATCTTCGTAATGTCTTGGTGGAATCTTTCTCCATGTTCATCACTCACTGCTCCAAGGTTTGGCGGGAAGAAGTTGAGGTGGGAATGGAGAAAGTGAATCTTGAGTGACATTCGGCACCCCATATCCTCGTAAGACTTTAGCAACTTCTCAATACAGGCTTGGTAATCTGGTACGCGTGTGTTACCAAGGAAGCCACTACAGACTGACTTGAATGCTTCCCATGCTCTCAGTTCCTTTATGTTAAGAAGCTCCTCAAAATCAGTATCCTTCAGCACTTCTCTGGTCTGACAAAGATGCCCCGTTTCAGCTTAGCAGTACTAAGACCAGGGAACACAGTAGACAAGTGTTGGAAGGCAGCACCATTTTTTTGCAACGCCTTCAGGAAATTCTTCATCAAACCAAGCTTGATGTGAAGAGGAGGAAGAAGCACCTTATTCATGTCCACCAGAGGATTCTCCTTGAGGCTGTGTTCGCCAGGAACAAAAGTGCTTCAAGACCCCCAGTCTTTCTGCTTGTAATGCTGGGATACATTTCGACTATCACAGAGACAGAGAAAACAACAGTAATTTGTGAACCCCGCTTGCATACCCATAAGAAGACCAATGACCTTATTTGTTCCGATACCTGAAACTGATGATCCTTACATCTTCCTGGACTAGGTTCCACTGTTTAAGCCGAGAAGCCAAGAGTTCTAACTGCTGTTTTGACAGATACAAATCACGAGCAAGATCATTCAGGTCTTCTTGCGTGATCCAGTGTGGCTCATTGCCACTTGTTCCTGAATATGTAGACTCAATATCTTCCAAAGATATTGACTCGGCAGAATCCTCCCTTGAAGGAATTTCTTCATCTGCTGAGGAAAGAAGATCCTTATTTACTGGAGGTGTGGGTACAGGAAGATCATCTGAATGGGGAACGGGTTTCATAGAAGATCGAAGGTTGGGATATTTGATCTTTTTCCGAGAAGATGCATTGAAACCAGTTATATTAGTTAAACAAAAATAACAATCATCAGCGTGGTTTCGCGGCTCTCTCCAAACCATCGGGACTGCAAAGTTGAAAGCCGCTTTCTTGCCATTAAACCATGCAGTTAGTCCATTGTAGCAGGGTTTACAACAGATGAGTGGAGCCCAAGACTTGTCCTGATCACCAATTTTACAGTCAAAATAGTGAAAGTATGCGGTTCTGAGGAGGGAAGTGATGGTTCGACGATGTGCAACTGTTATGAAGTCCCCTCACACGTGGCAGGAAGAATTGGCCTTGCTGAGGCATCCTAGACATTTCGACGTGCTTGAAGCCATTGGAGAATCTGAATATATAACAAAGTAAAACTAAATGGGAATTTGAAAATGTAATACTAAGATTCAGTAACCCAAAAGATGTGTAACACGATGGTTGAGGGACACCAACCACCTGCGCCGTCAGTGAGACAACCTCTTCTAATGACTGCCAGTGTGTGGATTGAGACCTGCTCCTTAACTGTCAAAATCCGTCTTGATATATATATATATATATATATATATATATATATATATATATATATATATATATATATATAATGTAATGTTATCACTTACATTTAGTGCATAATAACTAAAAAATAAGCCATAAGTCTCACAATACTAGAATTAACCCTGAATTTATATACGCCTTTATGTACCTTATATGCACAAAATGCACACTATGCATATCTAAAAAAAACTAGAGGTGATGAGTTAAAACGGATTTCAAATTTGAATTCAGCACCCTCAAATTAGGCAAAAACGGGTATTTTTGTGCTTGCTTCAATTTCTTTGTAAACCAGTGTAATTAGACAGACAGGGCTCTTTGACGTTGGTATGACAAACGGTCTTAGTATTGATGAAATCTCATTTCAAACCTGTTAAACGCTGCTAAAAAATGACCTTGTATCGCATTCTGCTCATTCAGAGGGATTCGTAAATACGTATATGTCTGCATTGAACAAGTCTCAAAATGTAGATGATTATATTTTAGCAAAATTGCCAGTTTTTGATAAAGAAACAATTTAGTTACATTACATGGTATCATCAATTTTCACAAAATACGTATAATTAAAAAAAATAAATCTATTATAGAGAAAATATTCTAATTATGTTTTCATTCGTATATAAGAACATCGGTTTGAAATTTTTCAGGGCCAAATATTCACTCTCTTTCGTAAAAGATCTACTTATATTAATAGTTCATGAAATTTAATAAAACATTCAGTATTGATTACTGGATCTTTTAAATACAAAAATAAAGAAAGCAAACTTCACATTAGGATACCCGCTGTTTAATTCAATTTTATCACATCTCAATAAATATATATTACGCATGAAAATCAAATAAAACTTCTACACGTTTCTGCAGAAGATACAAGTATGCAAATGTAATATATCCAGCCGTGAACCCCATTCTGAAATAGATAAGGAAAAGACCTTACAAGACAAATATTGTAACATATCTGGGAAATTTCTGGGTAATTTTGGCATAAATTACCCTACTAGAGGATTAATTTATTTCCAGATGTCAGCAATGAGAATGAATTTTGGAGAAAATGTGAATTCAATTCAAAATGATTATGAGTTGATTTTAAAGTTATCAGGATATCGTATCAAGATTTGTGGTTGCAACAAAATGATTCAATCAGCTTCTTATGCACGAGGGAACAAAGTCAAGATTTACATTATCTCCTTTTTAGTGTCATATTTAGAAGAGTAAAACGTCATGGTACCTCGTATTTCCAAACAAAGAATCAAATTGAATACTACTAAATTCTGGAATTTATGATTGCTTGATACCCTCCAACTTGAGGTTTAGTTGCTGATAACCCTTCATCAAGCATATTGATCCCATTAAATCTATGACAACAATCGAGTTAAGAAATAGATGTAAATTTACTTTTTCACATTGCTAAGAAAATTTAGTTGCTTAAGTTTTGTGAAATACATTTGCGTGGTTATGATGTTAGACTAACTGTTTTACATTTACAGTAGATGTAATATAAAGAGAAACATTAGTCTATAAGTTATATCTGTGTGATCGGTGATAAGGATATAGCTAAAGACTCGAAAGAATATGACCCGCAAGAAATTTGCAAACAATTGGTGAAGGATTTTACACAACTACTTATTAAAACACGTATATATTTGTTATTTTGATATCTTCTTAGCAGTAATTTACAAGTGCAAGGACAAAACCTACTACAATAGTAATAATAAATGCCGTTGACTATTACATGTGGCTTTCATGATTCCAAATATTGGCTTATTGTGATGCGGTGCAAGCAAGCAAATGTAACATAATCCCGTAATGATCAAATATACTCCACTAATATCGATCTTAGACTCTAGTTTGATAGTAATTACTTGACAGCGAGGGATCTAAATATTTGTTCGCTTTCGAGGTTTCGTTCTGCAACAACATAGATTACGATCTTACTTTTCTAGATAGTTTTATATGTTTGCAAAATTTGAAGTTAATTTTCATTTTGTATATCTCGATGTTCAAAATTTATTTATTTAACGAATGATCGTATTTTAATGGTTTGCCAGAAGAAAGCGTATCAGATGTATGTGAGTTTAACAGGATTCATGAGTGCTTAAAAACACACATCCACAACAATTATCAAGTTAACTTATCGATATCGATAATGATGTCCAAATTTATTTGCATTTAGGACAGTGAACATCAGGGAGCCTGCACGAAAGAAAAATTAAAAAATCTGAAGAGGATACCCAGGCCACAGTCCACACTACCTTGATTTGCTCGGTGGAACACCTATGTCACAGACGATTTTAGACGTATAGTAGCTGTACATTTTGCAACCTCTTGCTAAACTCAAGTCAGAAGTCAGTGTATCTACAGTTCACTTTTTGTAGAATTACTAAACTTGCTTTTCAATTCGGAGTCCTGCATTTCATGCATTCGTGGACCACCTAGGCAACTTGTTACATCTTAAGACTATTTTATAAAAACTAATTAAATTGAACTCATAAAAAGAAATGCATGCACAAAAATATTTATGTTTATCATATCGTTCATTGTCTAGATCATTGATTGAAATTAAAAAAAAAAAAACAATTATTTATCTAAATGTCTTCTGAAACACTGAAAATTATTAGAATTTGTTTTACTTAATTTAGCCGCAGCAGATTCCTTGTCAACACTCTCTTTAACCATGAATAATCGTGGGAGACCTGGTTCTGCCAAAAGCCATAGTAATAATGTCACAATTGGTTATAAGCCCTGTGTTAGAAATCTTAGCTATATGAATCAAAACATTACTGATGGAAGAAAGGTATAATTGCCGATTGTAGAATATAACTATAAAGTGTATACGATTGTGAACAGGAAGAATGATGCGCGTTTGGTGATCGGATTCTCCTAACGAGAAAAATATGTTAGTGAATGAAATCCTATTTTAATCCTTTTTTAAAAACAGTTTTAGGTGGAAGTGAAAAATTGAACCCCCATATATATATATATATATATATATATATATATATATGTATATAGATGACAATATATATATATATATATATATATATATAAAATTTTTAATATGATATTTGATCCCACATGATATTGAATGAAAGAAACACAAACTATTATGCAAATAAAGTTCGTAGAAATATATATGTGCAATATATTTTTCCGTTCTAAAAAATGCAGATTGTTTTATACGGCAGAGTTGATACATAAAAATATTTCTTGGTATTCAGAATAACATACATTAATTTGCTTATATCAATGCACATGTGCACACACACACACACACACACACACACACACACACACACACACACACACACACACTCACACACACACACACACACACACACACACACACATGTATATATATATATGCATAAATAAATATGTATAGTTTGAACTGTGGTTCTCTTTATCTATATTTATATTTATTTGTACACACGAACGCATACACATGTATATTTATGCACAAATATATACTCAGTAACTATAAAAGTCTGTATATATGTTCCTCTGTGTACACGTACGTTCATGTGTACAAATAATTGTAAGTACAGATAGAGTGAAAAATAAGTTCAAACTATATATATATATATGTGTGTGTGTGTGTGTGTGTGTGTGTGTGTGTGTGTGTGTGTGTGTGTGTGTGTGTGTGTGTGTGTGTGTGTGTGTGTGTGTTTGTGTGTTCATTCATCTCTTGCTAGATAAGTATTTGTGCCTGAGTGTGTGCAGTGGTGTGTTATTTAAATTTGTTAAGTGCACAGATGAAGGAAACTATTTTCTATTTCTAGACTAAGGACGTAGCCAGTCACTCACGATCGGTGGATGTATGAGGAATGAGATTTCCCTACAATCAATGACTCAAGATAAAGCTTTATGGATTCATGTAGACAGTCTAATGAACACGTCATTAATCCATGCAGACAAACTAATCAACGCACCAATCAGTCAATTAGGCTGAGACTTAGATACATGATTGAGTCGGACAGAGACCCAAGGGATTGGGCAATTGATCCTGTCTCGGATGAAAAACACTAACATGCTAATAGCTACTTGGACAGAAACTCTGCAGGAGATAAACCCAATGATGTATGTATATTTATACAACCATTTTCTATTTTAAGAGGAAATATAAATGACATAATTTCCGTTGATTTTGTAAAAAAATCTATTGACTCGAGTGGAAATGAGGTGGTGCGTTAATTACTAGGTTTGAGTGTTAATTAATGGTATCACATTATTTAACATTGATCAAACAAATCACTTCAGATAGCAAACTTTATTCTGCTCTATAATCAGTGTGTCGAACCACTACAGCATAAACTTCATGATATTGGTATCTAAAACGCGCTATTTAAGACAGCTTCTTGGAAAGTTTGTGAAAAGTTTTCCAAATGCAAACATTCGTATTTAGATTCATTTTAATTCCAAGTCGATTTAAGAACAAAAATTGATAAAATATTTTATTTATTTGAAGATGTGGAAGAACAGTTATTTTGCTTTTAAGATATAATTTAGAATCAAATGCTGAACGCTTAATTTGATATTGCACAGTATAGTAAATGAAATATCTCTCTTCTACAGATATGACTTGTACTAATACAGTTTGTATGTGTAAAGTGTATTGCAATTATTTGATACGTTTGGAGCATTGTAAGAAAATCGGACCGGGATGGGATTGCAATTGATGAATTTTTTAAAAAATCCAACTGCTGAAAGAAAGACGAATTATGAGTGTTCAACATGTCATCCAGTGGGTATGTGTGACAAAATATGCTTGGTTTTGGTGAGTTTACTACGTGAGAGTCACCCACGTAAGGTGAAATTGGGGGTAGACTGTTCTGTAAATTCATATCAGGCCCTTTTTGTTTTTTGCTGGCCAGTGTTTGAGTAGACAAATATTTGTGTAAACAAATGAAATATTTGTGTCTGTTCCTGAAAGGAAGAAGCTAGCCTAAACATTGTGTCTGTTGAAAGCAACGACGGCCCTAACGGTAATATACATTGTGTTTTTCCTTCTTCCTTCGACAATTGACCATCACCGATATAGCAGTTGTGGATGACTATGTGACACATATTTTGGGGATTCATTCATACATAGTATATTGTTCTAAGTGTTTGGAAACGCGAGAAAAAGTTGCCAGGTGAGATCATATGTCATTTCACGTTATCTTCTCTTGTTAAGGTATATTTCTTTTCTTCAACTTAAACATTCATGATCGGTTCATAGGATCAGTCATCATACATCTTTAAATATAAAACATTATGGATAAAAAATGTACCCATATTTCTACTCAAACAAGGATGGTGCTTGGAAATTCTTATTTGCGTATATATGATGACGTTTATAGGTGTATAAATACGGAAATAAATTATCAAGTCCATAGTATGATGATGAAACAGCATTTTAAACGTGAACTATTTATTTTTTATGATGATCTTCCTCCTCAGTAAACTTTATTCTGTTGCGAATGTTAATTGTATATGCCTTCACTCCTTCTGAAATAAATTCATCAACATTATCAAGGATTGCTGTTACGACAAGAATCAAGCCCATTACATGTCATCTAATATATAATAAAAAGTTCTTTAGCATGCTCTAATGCAACATTATTACAGCGATGCAGCTTTGAAATGGAAAATTTAAATTTTAGCAAAAATAATGCAAAGTTTTATATTTGTTAATTAGTGTATTGATGTAGGTTAAAATTAATTAGATAATGTGACAAGTGTAAATTGTCGGCATCTTTTGCATACTTTAAAAAATTCAAAAATTTGAGGAAAAAGTTATGAGGTGATTATCAAATAACACCCGAACGTTTCTGTCTCCCAAATTAATCTGTAAACAAATAAAACGCAAGAAGTCCTCCTCAATGTAAATATTCATTAACGAAATGGAAGCATGTTGTGATTTAATCAAAAAACTCTTCATTTGTCTTTTCATACATTCTTGTTTATCTTATAAAAGGTGAAATTGGAGATATGTAAGAATATTACCCAATTTGAAGTTAACACAATGCAACACAGAATTTTATCTTGCTTCATTTCTACCTTCATTTAAAACTCTCAAGAATACGTTTGAGCACTTATTACTTATAAGGTCTCTTTTTCTCTGACAACTTTTCTGATATTCATCAGGTAATTACTTTACTTCTGAGATTTAAAGAGTTGTATTGTAAATAAATCGTACTGCAGAAAAAAAATGCAATTTTTTCTTCGGTTTTTAAATTACTCGCTTTCTTAATGCCATTCATTCTGATACAAACGTTATCTTTGCATTATTCTTGAACTGTTCCTCAAGTGAGATAATAAAAAAAAATTCTTTAAAATCTCCTTATAGCATTAAAAGGCAAACAACCTTCATCTACGAATTCTTAAGATTTAGATTTACAAATAAGCATGCTGGACGAAAAATTGTAATTTCTCTTTAATCAGCAACAGCATAAAACCATGTTTACCAAATCAGTTTGCATTTGCGCACCTCGTCTTTTGATAGCTTCTCTCGTTGAACAATTTTATTGTCTAGTTGATTCAGTGCTGGTAATGTGCCCCATATTCGCAAACTTGTATCAAATCAATGTTATGGCTAGTGTTTTTAACAATTCCTTTATTATAATGAATTTATGCAGGGTCATTATTACAATGGGTGACCACTAAGTTACAGGATGTACTATAAACAGTCTAAACCGTGTATGCCAAGTAAGCAAAGATTAGTTAATAACAGCTCAGCAGTCCTCTTGAAAATTTCGCAAAAGATTTTATCAATGAATACTATCATTAAATAAATTCGCTTAATAATACCAGGTTATCTGAATTAAATCTCAGTCTCTAGATGTGTTGCTGGCCCTGATTATCACAAATGTGTATAGGATTATAGAAGTAAAGCTACGGGGAATGATTGTAATAGATAATAATAATAAATAACATATTAATTTGATTAAAATGAAAAGATTAAGGCAAACTGGATGAATTTGGAATGGTTATGACTATTTTCAATATATCTGAGATAATAAGAAAAACGAGAAACTTCTTTAATGTAAGGAAGAAAAATGTGTATGGAATTGCTTGGAAAAGACGTAGCATTTAATTGAGCTTATACTGAAAATTAAAATTCTACATTTAAAGAGCAAGAATTTTACATTGTTTTGATACCAGTTTCTATGTATCAGGCTTAAAATTAGTTTTATAGGACTGAAGAGATTATCTATCAATCAACCATTCGTAGAATATATCTCGGTTTATTTGTATTTTTTTTAATCAAAATATGGCTTTTAGTTACCAAATAATTGAATCTAAAATTTAATTGCAGTATTGTAGCTGCATTTATATGCTGTAGGTTTTCAATTTTATCTTGGATGTGTTGGAACCAAAAATGATTAATCTGAAAAGTATACATTTTTACCCTAACTTTTGTATTATGTCAGCGTATTACGTTCAGGGTTTTATTATAATCAGGGTTTATGTTACGTCGTCTAACTTCTTACACCAAATGTTTTCATCGATCATCTCCTTTATTCGTTCTTCTGTCGCCGCTCATAGTCATCATTTTGTTCTTGTGCTCATTTCTTTTGACAGCGCCCGTCTCTTTTTGTCACCATCTTCTCTCACATGTTCCATTTTTCTTTAGGATTAGGATGAAGAACCACTTAGACATATTTTTATGTGTCCACAAAATTTATCATATAATGCCTACTTTTATTTTACCGACTTCTTACTCTCAAGCCAGGAGTGATTTACCTGAGCATAGCTGGAGCTATCAACCACTCTCGTCGGATGATTCCTTCTGACTAACTGAAGTTATTTTTTTCAAAATATATTTCTTGTTTCATCTCATCACGAGACTTTCTAGGCCTATGAAAGCCACATTCTCAAACCACCTCAAGATTATCATACGACAATCAAACTAGATGACCCAACTGGCTTTCTTGCGACCGTTTTCTTAATCACTAAAAAACACAAACATTCCATCATCATATGTTAAAACACCATCAATGCCACATATACAATTGATAAAAAAATATTAGTACAATCACTAAGATAATACATGACACTTCATTCAAACAACAAATAGTAATTATCAATTAAATTTTGAGTGTCTCTATGATCATCAAAGAAACCTTTTTTATATCTTTTTTCCTTTTGAACATGAGTCTAAAAGATGAAGAATAAATCAGTCATATTCTTGGGACATACATTTATTTATAACTTGACGACTCATGCTTTCATAACGGTTCCCTTTAAATGGGGAGTTGGTAGTTTCACATGCTTTTCTAGATGAGTGGAACTATCAACCGCTCTCAAAGGTCAATATCTTCTGATTGAAGATATCTTCTTTCTAAACTTCTAACTTTCTAGACTCATCTGATCATGAGAATTTCTAGGACAATGAAAACCACGTTCTCCATCGACCTGAGAGTCATTACACGTCAATCAAACTAGATGAACCAATGGTTTCTCTTTTGATCGATTTAAACTCTTCAGCACTATCGACTAAGTAATGTGTAATTTAACAAACATAAATTATTTTTCTTTAAAATACTTTTTTTTTCTTTTTAATACTGATTTCATAAAAATAAAAAAAATAAACAATATACTTAGACTAAGAAACTATTTTAATAAAAAAAATTGAAATGATTTTATAAGATTTAAATCCTATTGGTACAAACTTATAAAAAGAATAAGGACATCATTTTGACATAGTTCTGATTAAATTAGGTTGTTCAATTGATTTTTGTGTTTCAGAAAGGAATGTTTCTTTCTTAAAAATATGCTGTATTAAAAAAAGTAAAAAGAAAAAGAATATAGAAAGTATATTTTTGCTTTGTCTCTAAGAAAAAATCGGTATTTAAATATTAATTCCCTGTGATGAAACACCTGACGTTAAATAGTTTATTTCGAAAACGTGTCCTCTTAATAAGCATCTCGTTTGGGTTCCAGTGATCCGAATTGACCTCGACAAACTATAGCGTATATATATATATATATATATATATATATATATATATATATATATATATATATATATATATATGTTTACAAGACACTTGCTTTATGCTTAATTCATTCATGCATGAAGTAAATGCCATATTCAAAATTATAGCAAACAAATGTATAAACAGCTTTTTTTAAAATAAAGTAGCTCTCCACTTGAATGCATTTATGTGCTGATCAGATAGAATAATCAACATGGTATCAACATTAGATAAAGGTAATGTTTTCTAAAATTAGAACATTATTTTTAGATGTATTCACCATTAAATGCTACATATTTTTTAACGTTCTTTTCTCTATTTTTTCTTCTAAGAAAATGTATATCCAGTTGTCGGACTTCATCTACTGCAGGGGTAAGATGTCCCCCACAAGAGGGGTATCCAGGGCATGACACTAAACTACATCAGAGAGTGAGGCTTCACTTCTTAAGATCGGTAAGGTAGATCAGTTTAAAATTGTTTCTATTCAGTAGGACCGCGTGAAAGAAATACTTTCTGATAAAGCGCTACATAAAACAAAATAAATATGAACGAACAATGAATGTGTTTCCCAAACCTTTAAACATAAAAAAACAACTTTAGCCATAATGACATGCCGTTAACGTAAACCAATCAATCCGACGTAGTAATAATAAACAACAGATGTCATAACTCAATACCATCACAAAACTGGTCCTAAACGCATAAGAACATGATTTATATATACCGAATATACAACTATATTTATCTCCCATATTAGTGATTCTACGTGTTAGAAGCCGTAATCATCAACCAACATTTACTCATATAACATATTTACTCATATAACACATTAATGTATACTCCATAGATTCAAATGTTTTTTCACTTGATATACTCAAATATATCATTATGTTGATGGCATTCTGAATTATAAATGAACGGTAAAAATATGATTTTTGCTGTGTCTAAATACTGTTTTCAATCTAAATAAACATTGCACTTAATCCTCTAAAAATATCAGAAATGAGTCGCCGTCAAGCCAGTAGAAATTGTGCTACTTTAATTTATTTTGTCTACTTTGAATTTTTTTTTCTCATTCAAGAAATTAGATTAATTTTCATTTCTTTAATGCCTTTTAATATTTATTTTTCAACTCAGCCTTACCTTTTATATTTCTTGTTCAAGATAATGTTAGCTTTCTTTGAGAAAATGTTCCTCACATAATGGCGGCTAAACAAATATTTTGTCTAATCAAAAACAGAAGATATTTTCTAGGCTTCTATTAACGTTATATTACATTGCCATGCTGCATCTTCTAACGATTTTTCTCCTTGTTTATTACAGAAAACTTCAACGCATAGCTCATATGTATAACGCTTTTCTTCAAGGAACTGGTAAAAAAAGGACGAAAGAACTTAAAATGAATTTGAAGAATGTTCATATAATTTAGAAATATGTAAATTTAATTTGAAACAATATTGATCTTTCTTCAAAAGGCCATATTTGTTTCTAGTGTTAATATAAGACATATACGCAAATGTAAACATTTGATACAGTTCAGTGTAAACGTCTTTGGTCACTTTAAATTATTGCAGATATCAAATAATTTCTGGTTAATAAAATTATATTTGGTATCGCGTCCATGCAAGTAAAACATTGGCAATTAAAAAATGTTTACATCTAATTTTTATTTTGCAACCGGCTTAGAGAAAGAAAAATTGCGATACAATACGTCTCAACATAGCGATGCAAATAACCATGTTCAGTTGGCGCTAATCTATTATGGAGTTTATAAACTTTTTAATTGAAGCGAAACTTGAGAGATAAGCAAGAGCCAATATAAGTGGAAACAGACTGAATTTGCGAAATGCACACAAAATAAATGACAGTATGCATTGTATATTTTGATCCAGTTGTTGACGTTCTCAAGCGAAAATTCTGTGATTGATTAAAGTCATATCACGGCTTTTGGTCTTTTGCCTGTGCAAATCTCAATCTATCAAATCATAGTATTCGTACCAGGTCAGGTTTCTGAAAAAAAAACAATGCATATATTAAATTTGTTACAAGAAAGGCAACAGTAAAAATCCATCGAAAATGTAACACTATTCATTAAAAATGTTTTCATCAAGAAATAATCTTTGCATTAAAGTCAAATATGATTATATAATAACTGTCTGTTTAATATTCTGGCTGAATACAGCCCAATACAATAAAAAGTGCAACATACATAAAACCAGGATTAGATAATTCTTGTAATTTTCTGATATTTCACCAAATCTGTGATTGGAAATTACTTTGATACGGTTATATCATTGTTTCGATGATTATGATATAATAAATTCATCTAAAGTGAATGTAAGCTTAAATCAGGAATAGACATTTTAGATTCTACGAACATATTCAACCTTTCTACGAGCCTCCCAGTCAGCAGCACTTTTAAATGATATTGCAGTTCACTCTCTATCTTGGCAACCTAAAAGAAAAAAATAATGGTATTTGTAAAATAATCAACGGAACTATTAACATTAACAGAAATATATTATGTTTATAAATTATCGATCATTAGTTGATTTGCACTTCTCTAATCCGCATTTACAGAACATTGAGATAAACTACTTCCTTATTTCCCAATTCATCTTATAACACATCTTAATTAATTTCATGTACAGGCTTTCTAAGAATAAATGGTTTGATTATTTTTGTTTAATGGCTTATCAGCCTTCGTAGGTTATTAATTGCCAAAGCGACCCTTGTAAAAAACAGAAGATACTATTTAACTTCATAGCTGGCCTAATAAGGGTGTTCATATCTTTTCCAATGTTATTAGTCCTTAAGTGAACGTAAAAAGGTGACTGGAGTTTGAAATTGCTTACTTTGAAGCTGCAGTAGCACACCTCAGTGGCCCAGATGACTGGGGCAGCAGAATACACTGACTGCATCTCTGCAGAGGGGTAAGACATTCCCAACGAATATCCTGGATATAACACCAAATCATCTGATGGTGGGGTTTCAGTAATGCTGGAACTTTGGGGAATGCGTAGGACCCTTTCATTACCATCACTCCCAGTTCTACTCTGGTCCTGATAGGACACTTTCTATGTGTCAAATAGAACTGTTTGAAATTTAAACAGTGTACTTATGCTAAACTTATACTAAACTGTTTGAAATAGAACTGTTTGATGATTTAAATGTGAAAACAATGACTGATGTCTAACTGATTAAGAGTGAGTAAAAAAAAACGGTACTCATTCTAAATGGAATTGTTTGAAGCAGAACTGTTTGATCATTTGACTGTGTGTAAAACAATTTAACTGTGTCATAAAAATGAGGTCAGGCTAGTTTAAAAATGTTATCTAAAAATGTGTTAAGAAATCATATATCAATTATATATGTATGAAAGGGATTCGGCGTTGAATGACCTAAAATGGTTGATATGCCACCAAACCAAACCAAACCGCACTTTAGCTATCAGATTTATGTCTAAAATATTGCATTAAGATAACCATTGTCTTTAACTAGTGAGTAATTACGAATAAATAATTTTTTGATGAACGCAATATGGTATGGTTCATGAATAAGTAAATTCCTGCAATTCTTTATAAAACTTTTTCTTATAAAGCAAAAATGATAGGTATTTATTATTTCTTGTGGGACATTATACAATCAAAACGGACATTGTTCGGCACTACTTATAAGAAAATCTCTATTAATGTGTTAAAACGTATATGAACATTTCCTTAGGTCGTGTTACAAATATTTTACACAGGAAATGACTTTGCTTCATCTAAATTAGTTCTGTAAATTTACTTTAAAACTCTTAACAAATTACGTTTCGTCAATAGTATACATCTTAAATTCACAAAAATAAACAATCATATATCTTAATGGGCAACAAGATTTGCAAAAGATAAAGCATTCATTTCTTTTCAGTTAGTTTCTGCCTGAACATCAGGAGGACAAAATAATTACTTTGAAGAAATTTTAATGAAATTTCAGAAAATAAATGAATTAAGAAGCAAAGTGTCCTATCGTATATGATTTCTCCAATAAATTTCCAAATTTTTAAAACCAAAATACTGATGAAAATACCCCATTGTGTAATCAACAAGTCGGTCTCTTCATAAACAAATTTTCCTTGCCAACGTTGTTCAAACGATTCCATATCAGATTTTAAAAGCCTCATTATAAGTTTTTTTAGTTTTCTTTTTGTTATGCTAATGTGATGGCTGATATAATGTGATGAGTATCTAAATATGTACCAATCATATATTGTTATTATGTAATACCAATTTACTCGAAACTGCAAACATATTTCTCGTTTTAAGAAGCAAATTTTCATGATGTTCGACTGGGAAAATCTTTTCTTGTTCTGCATTAGAATTCGAAATGCTTAAATTGCAATTAAGAACCATTAATATAAGCCAAACTGTTGCTATCAGTGAACTGAATTTTACACTTAAAAAATAAAAGAATAACAAAATTAAAAATTCAAGAATAAAAAATATGCACAGATTTCGAATAAAAGGAAATGAAATTAATGTAAACATATCCAGCAAGATGTAAGAGAAACTGACATTACTTATTCATTGACCTGGAAGCGCCGACGAACTTATAAGCGAAAACACTTTTTTTAAAAGTAAGAAATATATTGCGAAATAAAATTAGTAACGTACACGCATTATAGAACAGAGGGTGTGCCATGTAAGGGAAATAACAATTTAACGGGCAATGAGTAGAAGACAAGGTTTTTGGAAGAGATTTATTGATTCAAACAATTTTGTTTTCTGAAATAAAACCTACAATAAATAAATCTAATTTGTAATGCTTAATATAAAGTGAATAATTGTTTCAGTTAGTCCAATAATTTGACCCTTTTTTATTTAAAAAAATTTTATTCTGTGTGATAAGTTTTGGTTTGCTGTAACATGGATTTTTGCAGATTGTTCTTTATTTTCAAAGTTTTTCGACATGGTTGTATTAGTAGCCACAATGCTTCTGCCACTATGCTCCAGCTTTCTACGGGTGTATGCCACAGTCAGTAACCTTCAGGAAATTATTTTGAACAGAATCCTTTATCGAGCCCATAGGGGTACATTGCTTGCGTTCTGATTTCCATGCATGAGAATAGGCAATTTATCTTTATTACATACAGTGTGTCAAACTGTTATATTCTGCCTTTTCCCGAGGTTTCGAAAGCTCTAACATGACATCTTTGAATCTTAAAATGGAAATGAAAACGCACACCGGTCTTGTAGTACTAGCTGCTAGCCACATCTTCTTGGAAGAAGCAACATTCTTCATGTTCTAGGACTAAGAATGACCTGCCGGGCCTGAATCTCAGGTGACATCCATGGCTAAGACAAAGAACCATTTTAAGACGTTGCAGTGACATCCGAATTCGTCCAGTAAGTCTAGAGCCTCATCAACCATAACCTTGACAAGTGTCTGATGGCTATCGCCGAACATCTCATACAGGCGGAACCCATTGAAAGAGAGAAACAGACAGATTGAGAAACAGAGAGAGAGGGGGGAAGAAAGGACAAAAGAAAGAGAAAGATAAATAGTGTGTTCAAACAGTGGCATTGCAATGACAAGACTTGGTTGAAGGCTGCCAAAAGATTTTGCCAATTAAACATCCTTTTTCTGTACATCAAACTCTGTTCGCACTAACTTAGTCAACACCGTAATTTATATGCAATACTTTAATGTTTTGTTTTTTTCTTTAAATATTGGTTGAGAGTTAATTCATCTTCCAAAAAAATCAAAACAAAAATATGAACAGCAAAACAGCACCCTAAATGGAAAAAATTAAATAAGAGGATTTATTACCAAGGGTAAATTATTAATTTTTAATTGCTTTCACCAGACAATGTTCAAGCTAAACTGGATGATTTTTTCAGAGCTTTCATTTCCTATTATTAACAATGGCCGTTTCATTAAAATCACATTTCGAATTATCTGGAGATTATAACAGGTCAGATTTGCCTAGATTTACATACAAGTATATCAGAAAAATAACCAAATGATGTTTCAATCGAAAACTTCCTGAAATAATTGTCCATCGTGATAAATACAGTTCCTGTCTCAAAACTATTTCTAACTCACTTCGGATATCTATATATTATTTTAAAGTTTTCCGTCTCCTTTTTCGGGTGTTGTTCGAATTTTCTGTACCTCTTTTGTTTTTAATTTCTAGTGGGATTTAGATGCAAAGATAGATTATGAGGTTTTCTTGTGACTATGAATGAAAAGAATCTAAATTTGAAAATCTGACTGCTCATCCCAACCATAACCTCATTAGTATGTCGTGGTTGAATACAACTTCAGGATAAAACTTGCAGCTTTGATTCCATAAATTTGCTTCTAGTGAATTGGATCTCTAATCTGAATTATCCATTACAGTCTTTTGCAAATTAGTGAAACCCTCACTGCTGACATCTGTTGCAGAAATTTGGAACTAATGCATCAAAAATTGTAAACTGCATCTTTTATCTTAATGTAACCTCTCCTGGTGAATAATAGTATGTGATCTCGTGTCCCCGGAAAAATAATGCCGGATATATATAATGTTCTGCTCTAATATTCTCTTTCTACTGAACCGCATCTCTGCACATTACCACATTTTCCGCTCCTTAGATGCATATATGAGCTGGCAGATGTACACCATGTTGAAAATACTCCCCGGCCGTTTGTTCAGTTTCTGTGACCCAATAATTAATTATTGATGGATAAATTTGCCGCTCGGTCATTGGCAACATTGTACCGATTCTAATCGCAATTATTTTGACAAATAAAATTATGAGTAGCACGAGTAAACCTGTTTTAATTGTTCAGGTTGAAATGGGCAATTTATTTTGTTATTAGTACAGTAGAACATTGTTGGTGGTTCACTTTCTGAATTTCATTTTATGACGTTTGTTATAAGAAAAATAGCAAGACTTTACTGAAATCATCAATTTCCAAACTAGTGCACCATCTTTATATTATAATCATCAGCAACTTCGAAAAAATGTTTGGTATCTCTGTGTTAATGACTGTAAGAATTGATTATATTCTTATTTTGTATTAATATTTCCTTTATTCCGTCCCTTCATGTAGTTGTTCTTTTTTTCATTTCCTTTTTCAATCTTTCAGAAGATCGCGACAAGAGTTAATATAAAAAGGAAAGACGAAATGTTCAGAAAGTATTTCGAGTAACAGCTTGGCTGTCACATATTTCATCCAATCCATAAAAATACCTTCTCCTCAACTATTTCATTTTTATGTTTTTTGCTTGATGTTTTTGTACATATCATATTTTTAGCCTATTTTTTTATGGTTTTATCTTTATTTCTAGCTGAACCAAATGCAATAGAGCATAAAGTCAATGACGGTCAACTTATGACATGATCAGGGTGATCCTGGTTCCGTGATGTGCTCAGTCGAGCTCGAAACACTGGCTAAAATTATTATTAGCCACGGGGTTGTCACACACTTGACCAGACTGGATCTCCTGAACTTTACAGTGCATGCACATGAGGGTAACACTTGTCATAAGAAAGGGAGAAAAACAGGGAGGAGGAAAGGATAAAAGACAAAATAGAATCGAAGAGAGTAAATAAAAAAGAAAGGCCGAATCACAGTCGGAGAAAATGAGGTAAAGTCGGAGAGAAAGAGGAATACGATGCAGAGTAAGAAAAGAGAGAGACAGAGAGACAGAGAGAGAGAGAGAGAGAGAATGTGTGTGAGAGAGAGAGAGAGAGTTAAAGAAAGAAAATGATCATTCTAAAAAATGGATTGTGATGAAAATATGAAAGAGTGAATAGCATAAAAATAATAGTGATTATAATGTCAGAAGAGATGTGTATAATCAAGTGTTTATGCTGCTAATGATGATAATGATTCTTACTATAGAAAATTTTTACGAGAAATAAAAATATTGATTGTAATGTTTTGAGTAATTATCATTATTGAAAGGCGTAAAGCCATTAAAAACGAGTGTAATATTCAGGTAATACTGTACTTGCATTGTAAAATATCATGTTTCTTTCTCCAGAATTTTCTGTATACTTCTTGAATATAAAAGTAAAGGTAAAATTAAGAAAATATAATAATTGACCCTATATAGGTGATTCTTGTTACACATGACAACAATTATAATAAATGACGCTAATATTTATTATAAACAGATATTCAAAATATTTCCATTAAACATTTATTAATTAATGAATTGCATTTTAAGAGTTATTTTAGCATAATATTTTATAGGAACCCATGCATTGGCACTTATCAAGCTATAAGATGAAACATGTTCTACCGCGCAAATTTGACGAATCATATTCATCTCTCTTAATGACTGATGTACAATATTTGATTCTTAACATTCACAGTATATTTATAAAATTAGTTTATAATAGAGATTGAGGCAGAATAGTATATAAACAATTAAACAATGAAACATAGAAACAGCACACATACATAAACAATTAAGCAGAAACATATACAATTAGGATATGCATACACACATACACACACTAACAACACTGCACACACTGATATATATATATATATATATATATATATATATATGTGTGTGTGTGTGTGTGTGTGTGTGTGTTTAATTGTTTGTGCATGTGTGCTGTCATTTGGTTTTGTGGAGGTGCCGAAGTGTAATGGTTACCGTCGTAGGAAATGGACACGGTGACACGAGTTCAAATCCTGGACCAGGCTAATTGCATTTCGCATACCCTTGGGAAAGGTATAAATCCAATTATTCTCTCTCCAGCTATGGGTAAATACTGGGACAGATTGGGTTCTTCAGCCTTGGTGAGGCAACTAGTCTAGGAAAAGGAAAACTATGAATTCAAACCTATTAAACTCTGCTTAAAATTTGACCGGGTGTCATATCTTGCCTGAGCGGATGGTTGGTAAATATGATTGCTTGGTTTTACTTTTTAATGACATATCAACCTTCGTGTGTTATTTAATGCAAAATCCACACTTGTAGAAAAACAGAAGGGGTGGTACTTAACCCATAGGTGTGCGGGATAAAAGGGTTCATACTTTTCTGAAGAGTGTTAGTTTAAAAGTAAAGGTAAGTGTGTGATTGGAGTTCAAGCAAGCTTCTTACAATTTCAAGCACGTGAGTGTGAGTGTTATCTAATTAAAGTAATGATTTTTTTTATTAATCGCTTTTCGTTAGTTATATTTCATTATTTAGGCTTTAAAATATTCGGGTCTCTTAGTCCAGGTGCATAATCAGATGGTGCAGTCTAAGACGCGGAAAGGATACGATAATCAGATGGTGCGATAAAGGATACGATAATCAGATGGTACAGTCTAAGACGCGGAAATAATTAGTAAGGCTTTCAAATATTCGGGTCTCTTAGTCCAGGTGCATAATCAGATGGTGCAGTCTAAGACGCGGAAAGGATACGATAATCATCAACTGTTATAATAAACTCCACAAAGAAAATGGGACTGGAGTGTGGATGACGTCATGCCCAGAAAAGATGGTCCTGAGAATTTGAGGATTTTGAAAAGACAGTAGTCGAGGTCGACCGCTGAAGTTAGCGGTTGAGTTTTTTCGGATGTCTACCGGTAGAGATCTTAAACATCACAAGATGTGCCGCGCACGTGTGTGTGTGTGTGTGGTGGTGGTGGGGGGTGTCAGCATATTATAGTTAGCATAGGTTTTAAAGAATTGTGTCTCTCTCCTCGTGTCGAAGGGCTGAACGCAGAAATTAATAAACCAGTTCGTATCCGAAACGACAGAGTTCGCTTATATTTGTATTTGTACATGTATCTGTATAATTGACATCACAAAATCGATACAAAATAATGCAACAATGATGTCTTATCAATTTACACACACACACACACACACACACACACACACACACACACACACACACACACATATATATATATATATTTATATATATATATATATATATATATATATATATAAAGCTGGTATGAAATAATGTATTGATACGAAAAGTGATAATTTTGAAATTCTAAATTTGAATGAAGACGTCTGCATGGCTGAGCAACTTATATAGTAAAATGATTATGTCTAAACGTCAATACTGCAGTGTAAAGGGATGATTAATTAGTGTCAGTTTGAATCGATAGATAGATAGATAGATCCTTGCGTAATACATTCGGAACAAATATTTTATAGAAACACAAGATTTTGTAAGTGCAGCAGTCACCAGATATAGCTCTCTGAGAATTTGTTTAGTAACTTAGAAGTTCAAATTGATGGTAAGATTTGCAGATACGTACGAAAATGAAATAAATACAACGGTGCGCAATAAAGAAAAAAAATTATAGGTGTTTTGATAAAGAGCAAACTCACTGGAATAAATGTTAGGAATGAATGATAATGAGGGCATTGGGATGATATTCATTCATACTTTTTTTTAAAATGCTGCTTTAACTTTGATGCTTTTTTCATTCCCATCAGATATATACATACACACACACACATATATATATGTATATATATAGAGAGAGAGAGACAGACAGAGACAGAGACAGAGAGACAGAGAGATAGAGATAGATAGATATTTATGATGGACATTGTTTTGAGCCTGAGCGAAATGACAACAAATCAAACGGTGATTCAGGCTTGAACAGAAGTCTATAATGAATCTTTTGGAATGCAAACCCTGTGAAATTTAAAGAAGAATATGTAATGTGCATATAGAAGCATGCTTTATTCAAATGAGTTCACAAATGGGCCAAACAAATGGGTTTGCCACTACGAACCTGAATCAAAGACAGTCTATGGAGTGGAAACACGCTGGCTCTCCTTTAACGAAAAGTTCCGAGTACATGATCAGAAAAAGAAGGTCATACAAGGACTAGATAGAACCCGTAATCATTTATTTCCTCGGAAAAGTCAAACTGTGAACAGGGCTTCCGATTGACTATTCCTTTGATAAGATTCGCATCTTTCATTGAATGACTCTTATGTATATAAAGTAAGATTAATAACTACAGTAACAAGCGTTTTGAGTTTTCAATCTCCTTTCAAGTTTTTTAGATTTTTATATTACTCGACAGATTCAGCGACTATAATTCCGTTATTTCTTTTTGAAAATATTATTTATTTTTCACCTAATGATGGGTGTTGTGATCCTAATTTGATTTTACACACACACACACACACACACACACACACACACACACACACACACATATATATATATATATATATATATATATATATGTCTCTAGAATACAGTGTAAACATGATTGAGTCTAGTAAAAAATTGTTAAAATTTTGTTAAACAATCAATTTGATGTCATTTAGCAACCATGCACTATATTGGAGAGTGTTCTGAAGTATTCAAATGTATAATATTTTTTAATCGTGCGCGGGTGCTCGTGCGTGCAAGTGTGTGTGTATATGTGTGTGGGGGTGTCTATCTGTGTAGGTGGGTTTTTTTTATGTATACATTGGCTTTTATGTGTGTATCATAATCCTAATAATGTTTTTTATGAAACAATGTGGTTAAAAATGATAGTAAAAGTAATAGTAATTGCACTCGTAGTATCAGTGATAGCTTTGCAGAAGGGTAACTAGCAACATAGTTCTTTGATATCAAGAAATGTTATTTTTTTACTTTAGATACATATAAATCTCTTCATAAAAGTTTCTTATAAATCTTGTTTCATCTTTTTCTCGCAATTCTTTTCTTTAATCATACATCGACCATATTGTTTTCGTCATCTTTTTCAAATATCTCAGAGTGTTGTTTTTTCAATTTTCTTTCTTTTTCTTTTGTTTGTATTTTTATCTATTTACTTTTTTTTTAGAAAAGGGCCTCTTTAAGATTTATTTGTTTGCACGTTAAACATAGGGACTTACGTTCATGATTTTACAGTCACATACGAATTTGTATTTATACTTTTTAAAATTTAAGTTAAATAAGCTTAATTCTCATTAGGACTCCCATTTTTAATTATACTGAAGTTTATGTATCAACTTAAATTAGGACTAGTAAATCCTTAAACCCTTGAATAATTTTTAATTCACACATTTTGCGAGGGTCGTAAGTATCTAAAAAGTCAAGTGTTTAATTGAAAGATTCTACTGTTTATCGGCAATGCTATCTCTTTCGTTCACGCACACACACATACATTCTCTCTCTCTTCTCTCTCTCTCTCTCTCTCTCTCTCTCTCTCTCTCTCTCTCTATATATATATATATATATATATATATATATATATTACTTCCCAAATTAAAAACTGCAGACACGCATGAGCTAGTCTATGTAAGTGGGAGGGTTGTATGTCTTTGAGCAACAGCAGTCATGCTATTTTAGCGGCTATCAAGTGGTAGAAAAAAGGGGAAAAGTATGTTTTTTACATTTTTTTTTCTATCTATTTATCTTTTACTAAAATGGTGATTCTATCACTGTATCACAGTGACTGAAGTAAGCATTTTAGAATAAGTAGACACAGAAGAATTTCTGACAAGTGAAAGGTTTTATTCATCATGAAATCATAATAATACCAGGAACTGTGAGCGTTGCAGAACTTCGTGTTGAGTTTTAAAACGGTGAAGATTGTGAGAGAATATTCGGACGATAGAATCTTTAAGGCAATGATGACCATAACAAAACAATGTTAAATATTGTCCTTCTTTTACTCAAATAAAAATTGGGATAGGATCAAAGTATTGTTTTTTTTAATGTTCAAAACTCAAGATATCATTCTGCCAGACTTTATATATATATATATATATATATATATATATATATATATATATATATATATATATGTATATATACACTCACCAATCCACACATACATTTATATTTACACCAAACACACACACACACACACACACACACACACACACACACACACACACACACACACACACACACACACACACACACACACATACTCTCATATATATATATATATATATAATTTTTTTGTGATTTATCAGTTTGTTTTTTTCAAAATGGCCTATCACCTAGACTCGTTTTTGTTTTTCCTAAGAAAAATTCTATTCCTTGTGTAACGCATAATAATTTCATGAGCAGGTATGCGAATGTCTGCTTCAGCATGTGTTCCTTTGCATGTTTAACCGTGTATATACGAAGTTATGTTCTATATTATGAATATAGAATTGAAATCATGTTCATATGTATTAGCGTTTTGTGAACTAGCTTTCGAAACTATGTAGATAGACATGTGTGGGTATAAAGATAGGCATAACCTTACAAATGCAGTCAAAAGAATAGCACAGTTATAGCATCCAAGATGAATTCCATTTCCTTTCGTTACTGATTTAATTGGATGAATGTATGAACATCTTGATGAGAAGTAAAAGAAGCCTGCGCAATATATTTATATATTAATAGATAAACCCACACAAAGATATTCACGCAAGAACATACATACAGACAAAGACGCACTTATATTCATATGCACGTGTATTAGTGAATAGGTGCTTTAGTGTAAGTGTATATTTGTGTAAGTATAATGATAATCTGACAATTATGGTCACAGAAAATGACGAACCGAGTTCGATTTTCCAAGAAACCAGTCTTCGTTTACTTCACAATCATGGCATCTTTTTCCCAATATGTAAACTCATAGAGCAGAGTGGACTCGCTGATCTTTGTAGGGGAACCAATCTGCACCACTGTCTTGTAGACGTAGAGAAGAGCCTGCTGTAAAGTGAGACAAAAACAGATGGAAAGGGATCGGTAGTACTTAGGGTATCACCTTTATATAGATACACCTCAACTTTTTTTTTATAAATGTTTCCTTCTAAACCAAATAGCACTATCGGCTTCTCAGCAGAAAATCCCCACCCAGAACGAGTATCTTCGATATGACATAAGACTGCATCTCATGGTGAGGCTCCTGTCTTAAAGTTTTAGGGAATGTGGAGAACACCTTCATTGCCATTACTCTCAGATCCACTCTGATCAGGACTGGTAGAGTTTTAGGGATTGGTCAAATAGAAATGTGTAATCATTCACTCGACATGAAACCATTTAACTGTGCACAAACACATTACTGATATTAAAATGAATTATTAGCATTACATAACAAGACTTGGAGCCATTTAACTGAGTGCACATAAAACTTTTATATAGCAATAATTTAACTGAGTGCCAGGAAATGAATTCTACAAACTATTTGTTTACAAATCATATATATTTAATATACATATATAAACAGGATATGAAAATAAATTGCAATCAAGGGTTGATACGCTATTAAACCAAATATTATTTAATTTATTATTTCCAATGCGAAGTACATCCAAAACTGAAACCATTTGGTATTATCACTAAATTCGGTAAACAAGTACATTATAAAGTAGCCGTCAAAAAAATTAGTAAACTTCAAATATAGTTTTTGAACTTTCATTTTTGACTATAGAAGTGTTTTTGTTTTAGGTTTGGCCACGTATTTTTGACTGCGTAAAGGTTGGTAATAAGATAATAATTGTTAATATGCGCTTTGATTAATTTCGTTTATCAAGGAATGATAAATTCCTGGTATGCTTAGTGGAGAAAAAATACTTTCAATAAAAAACATTTCAAAACTGTCAAAATTAGGAAAACAGGGGCGGGAGTATTTGTGTTCGACTGTGTATGAAATTCTAATGATTTTAAAGATAATAGATTGGAAATTGCTAAAAACTTTTTCAATTTTAAAAAAATTATTTAAGCGTTTTCTTTCTTTTTTTTTCTTTTGTGTGTGTGTGTGTGTTTTTGACAGTGTCGTAAGATTTTTTTTTTAAATGAATTTATAAAGTTTTAATGTTTGATATAAAATTTAATATAGAAATTCGGGGATCAAAATTTACTGTTTGAGGTGGTTTAATCTATTAAGTCATTGACAGGTAAAAGTTTTTAGATGTGATATTCATTAACCTACATGAGTTTCTAGCACTGATGCAATTATTGATATTTTTGCCTTTTCTCTCTTTTATTTAGAATTTAACATCTCTGCTTAAGACAAGTGTTTTTAGCGGAAATGTTCACAGGGGATAAATTTATTATGATACAAAAATCTAAACCTGTATCAATAGTTAGTTTTAATTGTAAAATCAAAAGGGTCTCTGAATTTCTTATATATTGTTTAGAACAACGTAGCATTTTAAAGGATGATATTTTTTCTGCTACTCATCTTGATTCGTTAAAGATTTTTAAAATCTCGATTTTATCGAATAAGTTAATATATTAGTACAATTCAAATGTTTTACGTCAGAGTTTTTTCGACTTTAACTCGTCAAACATTATTCAGTCGTAGTTTTCTTTTGTTGTTTCAGATTTTCTTTTTTCCCATCTTATCCCTAAGACTTTTTGTGCCAATTATATGCAAGAATAACCGATTTTAGAAACTTATTCCTTAAATCGGGTTTTATTTAATCGATTTCTTTGCGATGATGGAAAATTTAATCTTGGGTAGGGTAATGTTGAATATGGTTAAGAAGGGAATTTGTTTTGCCTTTTTTTATTTTTTGTGAATATAAAGGCTTCATTTCTTGTAAATTTAGTGTGCAGTAGAATTTCGATAGTAAACCGCGTACTATAAAATCTGTTTCATTTCATTTATAAGTTTAGATAAATCATTATTATAAAAAGTTCTCAATACAGCACCCAGTGTCTGAACTGATGGTCAACTAGTTCTGGCGCCTCCATATGTTAGATTCCATAAGAGAACCTCATTTATGAGTTCATGTCAGCTTCTTCAGCTGTATTCATCCGGTATTGTTTGTTTTACATGGATGGTTTGTGAGATAAGACGTAAGTAGCCGTACAGCTGTTGTTTCGTGGAGTGTTGCTATCGGAATTTAGTCAAAACAGCACGTAGTATTATTGTGCAGTTCCCAATTCCTCCGTGAGCTTCACCAGAGCCCTGGTGGTATATGGATGCACCACCCGGACTTAGCTACAGCATGGAAGAAATCCTATTTTATTTTATAAGATATCAGATTTTCATATGATCACTAACCTGTCAAAAGCAGTCTATGCCTTGGTAATACGTATGATGACATCGCTTTCAGTAGATGAAATATAATTGCTGAGTATCGCCAATGGTCTGGGAGACCGTGGTTCAATCCCTGGTCGAGTCATGCCAAAGACTCGAAAAATGGTACTTGATGCTGCCTTACTTAACACTCAGCATTATAAGGTAAGAATCAAGGATAAAGTGGAACAATCCAGGGAATGGAGTGGCACCTTCCTCTATATCTCGGTGTGGTAGCTATTGAAAAGGGAGCCTTTGAGTCAATCTTGACTAAGGTCGTCAACTTTACTGACTTTTACTTAATTTGAACTTATCTACTTGTTTAATAGACTTGCCACTTAAAGTGAAGATGACTTTTTCTTGTTTTAAGGGGAAGGAAATCTGTTTTATTTGCCTTCTGTTGCTTGTTTCAGGCAATTTTGCTGAGAATCAGCTAGGCTATATTTGCCAGAAGCATAAGAACATCTATGTTGTTTACGTCTCTCATTGTTTCTTTGGGAAACTGTGTGGTTCTTGTCGTTTTAAGGGGAAACTATTTGATCTATTGAAGTTCATGGTGCGTTAAGTTATAAACGCATATACGATGATATTGTATCTCTTTGCAGCGACAGTGTAAAAAAAAAAAGTTGGTATCACCATCAGGTGTGCGGGCGGCTGATTTTCTGCTTTTCTAATGCATCATTATAAAAGGAACAGTTTGTTTGTGGAGAATATATGCTCTTAGTATTTGCTCTATTTTCACTTTCTGGTGTGAAGAAATCTATAAATAATAGTGTTGCCTCGAGTTTTTTAAACCCACTCCTCCGATAATTTGACGAAGATTTATTTATTTATTTATTGTCGGGATAGAAGTTTTAGAATATGTGATGCTGTGGATCAAATTTTTTCTGAAAACTACCCAGATTTTTCGTAAGAATTCTCTTGATTTCAGTTCAGATTCGATTCAGTGGCTGGACATCATAAATAGTCACAGATATCGAAGTTAGAGTTACGATTATATAGTTTTTAGTGATTCTGAACTCAACTTTCATGAGAAAAGAAAGGATACTGTCTTTCATCCGTTTTTCTTTTGTGTTTTGTTTATACACATCTTTGCATAATCGAAATAAAATGACATCAAATTTTCTTAGCTTCTGTACAATACGAAATATTTTGTTGAGGCCTGCAAACTTCTGTTTTAAATTTTTCAGCAATGCGTCAAGTTCTTCCAACTTTAATGTCTAGTGTTAGCGATTGATATTTTTTCGGTATGGTTATCAGAGATTTCTGGATGGTTTCCGTGCTGATCCTTGAAATGTTCTTTCCATTTTTTAAGTCTTTGTTCTTGACTGGCAACTTTTATTTTTGCCCCGAGATGTTTTTCCACTCGCTTATTTCATTTACTGTCTGCAAGGCATGACTGTAGATCCTCTACCAAATATCATCTCAGGTTTTATTGATTGGCGTTAAAAGTAGTACAGTTTTCTTTTTTTGTATGTATTACTTCTGTCTGTGCTTCCTTAAGTTTCTGTGCTATGCAGTATGTTGTCTTCCTTTAATTAAGTGAGGATGCTTTTTTCATGTTATCTCGTTTTTACCTTACTGCTATTGATTCCCTAGTACTTCTATATATGGCTCATGGTTGGTATGCACTCGGTTGACGCTTTTATACAAACACATTTTTCTTATTTGTCCTGTCGAGTATGTATTTCAGATATTTCCAAATAGTATCAAAATTGTTTCTTATTTCCGCTTTGACTCAGTCGAATATTTGCTGAGACGATTAAAAGATACTCTTTCATAAAAGGAGTATATTTTTCCGTTCAAAGTACCTTTTATCCATTTTTTAAAAAATTTTTCAGATATATGGTCGAGTCATGATTTTGAGTTATTTGCGTAGGTATAAAACTATCTCTTTTTGGATACATAAATCTATGCTCGAAAGAAAACTTGGCTAGATTTTCACCATTTCTGATTTCCCTCTTTGAGCATTTACATCTCCATCAATGATGAGAACGTTATATTTGATAATGTATCGGACAAAAGTAGTTAGCTTGTTAGAGTTAGTGGTGATGTTCGTTTAATCACTGGCATGGGTTGGACAGTAGCAAGAGACGATTGCTTTGCTAGGGGAGCCATTAAAAACAGCAATCATTGTTCTCGATTGGATTATTTGTTATTCAATGATTTTAAAGCAAGAGAAGTCAAAAGCATCGTGGCAGTTTTTCCATGACTCAAATCTCCACCCACTACTAGGGTGGTGATATTTTAGTATTAGTTTCCGATGGTAATTCCTGTACACATATATGTCAATATTCTGCTCGGCTTCAGATGTTTTAAGTTCAGGTAGCTGGTTTATTGTTTTTAAGACCAAACGTTAAATATCACAATGTTAACGTTGAATATAACTATGTTTACAATGATTTTGCATCTGACTTTTGTTTGGGTGTTGTACCTGGTTTTTCGAATACTGGAACAAGAACTTTAACTTCTGATGAACGCGTCCATTATTTACTCGCGTGAAGGACGATGTAGTTTGAATGAGTGGTAGGGTAATTTTTGGGGGGTCAGATTTTGTTCTCATCAGTTGAAACCACCCAAATAGATGTGTAACGGTAGTTTCCGGACAGAATTATTTAATATTGTTCGTTCATCTATGACATTCCTCCTCTCAACATCAGGTGAAACTCGCCCTTGAATTGCTTTTGGATTCACTCTTCTTATTTCACATCCACCATGCAACATCCAATGATTTCCAAAGCTTTATTCCTTTCTGGCTTGTATAATACACTCCTTCCTCAGAAACAGTATTTGTCGTGCCCCCTACGTGCGCACAGGTGTAGCACAAGGCCGTTTTAGTCGAGATACCAGGCACAGGGCCGTAAATCAGACACGCCTGGAGCTTCAAAAATGCTTCGAGCACCGTCGGCATTCTTCTAAAAGGGGCTCCTCAGGCGCCAGGCAATAAGCCTTGTTCCTCTGAGGAGGATTAGAGCTTGGGGAGACCTGATGAGTATGTTTGTGTCGGCCACATGACATGAATGCAGAGCTTCCCCAGCAGCTTCAACCGAGTAACTGCCGCCAGAAACAAGACACACCCGAACAGATTCACGCCGTCGAGCCACGGTCGATCGAGGAGCTTCGTCCCCGATGTCCTCCCTCAGACACTGCAACTCAGCAACAAACCGGAGCAGGATACTTAAGTTAAGGAGGCAACATTTGAATATTACAGATCGCAGTTTTATTGTGGCAGAGTTGTACACATCAGGTGCTACTCTTGTTGGATTTTGATCATATGAGTTTTCCTTTATAAAGAAAACTTCTTTCCATTTTTTCACTCAACTTATAGCCTACTTGAAATTCCTCTCTCCTATTTTAATTAGGTAAATGTTGTATGAGCTCATCTTTTATTGCGCTTAGATCACAACATCTTGGTGAATTAAAGATATATAAAACAAATAACTTGATGAATGCCTTACCATTCTAGTTCAACACAACTGTCATATTTTTGAGAAGTAGTAATCTCTATCTAATAGGAGTTATGTTTCATAACTTCTCTTCAAAGCAGACTAGTCGAAAGTGGAGTAAAAGGTAGCTTGCAGTTCTATGTGCGAGCAATTAACTCTTCAGAACCACTCAGCAAGTGTATAAAGTAGTGTTATCTTCTGTTCATATATATATATATATATATATATATATATATATAATGTTTGCAAAAAGTATCATGAGTGAATCCTTATTTACTAAGATACTACTTAACAATTAGCAAAGTATTCACCATAATAGAAACATTATTTCAGGGAACTTTTATTTGTAGTAATGCCAGAGAAAATCCTCGATGAAACTTCTAGACAAAATGAAGACAGCAGTCTCAACGTCAAGACATCATTTCTCATAATATAAGTGACTTATTTGTCCTCACATCTTTATTTAAATTTTGAATTTTAAAATCAAACCATTAAGTTTAAGATTTGATACATTTGATCCAACCTTATATATATATATATATATATATATATATATATATATTCATACATACATAAATACATACGGATAGATAGATAGATCGATCGATAGATAGAGGTGGGAGAAGAAAATAGAGACTGAAAGACTGGTAAAAAGACAAATTGGCAGGCCTACGGAGAAGTAGAAACATAGTTACTGTGATATAAAGAGAAAAAGTACAAGAGAGAAAAGATAGAGATAGACAGATGTCCCAAAAAAGTGTCTTCATTTATGTGCACAATCTCTGACTTTGTGTCAACATTCGTGTGTAAAGAGCTCGTTGATGACCGTTCCCGAGCAAACAATGAATGTCTCATTTATACGTTTGATTTTGGCATTTGTTTTTTTTTTTTCATCATCCTAATCGCAAGCCACTCCTTAGCCCATCCTCAATTACTATTAATCTCTATCCCCATCCCTACCCCAGATCCTACTTCATCATCTAAAATTTCTCCTTTCTTTATCAGAATTTCCTCTCTTTTTCACATCCTTCTAACCTTAATTGTTCATCTTATGAAATCCCTTTTCGTTCCCAGGGTCTTGGCCACAACGAAATTTTTTCCCGGCATTTTCTATTCCTTTGGCTTCTGTACTTGGCAAAAGTTGTATCGGCACTAGGTTTAATTATTTCGTCGAAAAAAATTCACGGAGTGAAGTCAGAGGTTAGAGCTTTTCCGATGAATTTCGCGTCTTATTACTGGCTGAGGCCGAGAGCGCGAAATGCGAATTGAACGGTAGGTTTTATTGCAATGAATCGTGTTTCTTCGATTCTTTAGTTGCCGTGAAATGCCCAGTACATATACACAACCACACACACATATAAGTACATACCAACATATATGTACAGATACAAACATGCAACTAGTGTCATAGACATGATAAAGACACAATTATATACGTAGCTTAAACACATATAAATAGAGGTAAAAGCATTACATACGCACGTATATTAATACATAGATATAAATCTATTAAACGCACAGCCGTAAGCACATACACACATGCGGTCACAAGGAAACATATATATATATATATATATATATATATATATATATATGTGTGTGTGTGTGTGTGTGTGTGTGTGTGTGTGTGTGTGTGCACGATTATATCAATTATGAAATAAAACAGTGTGAATTAAGATCACTCAAAACTCTGTTTTTAACTGACAAGAACTTTAAGCGATGCTATACACACATGCCTATTATAGGCTCATCTTAAAATGACATTCTTGAAATTCTGTGTTATGAATTATCTTAATATACATAGGTTTCTTTTATAACGAAAATAGTGTTATATTGATCTGCATTCATGAGCTTAGGCTACCATTATATTAATTTCGACTGTTTTTTCTCCACAACATATATGTGTGTGTGCATGAGTGATTGTATTTATATATAATACATAAAAATGTATATTTTACATGTACGTTCATAATTTTGACAGGCACACACACACTCTCACACGGAGAGAAACACTCCCAAATATATATACTTAGTAACGAATTATTAACGAGGTGAAAATTTTGCTTTTTGTCCAAAAAACTAATTCGAATTACACGAAATTTCCATAGAATCATGGCTACAGTTTAATGCTCTAGCAGATTAAAATTGTAAGGTTCTGCGCAAGTATCAACAAAATAAAGCGATTTGCATGAGTAACACGATACTTCAGTGGTCCAGATAATCAATGAATGACTTCATAATCGTGCAGTCATCGGTTGTAAATTTGACTTGACTGCTCCTGAGAAATCTTTTATAACATCTGAAATTGCAAAGCTAAATCAACAGAAGAAATGTCCAGAATAATTGGAAGATATCACGAAACTGTGAAAATATTGTTGCAACTCCAAAGAATGTAAGCAAGAGGACTGACAAGGATCAGTCGAAGGTTATTTCTCAATGTTGTCTGTCACGAATTAAACCTGAAGCTGAGAATAATCCTGACCTAGACAGCGGAGAACTTTTAGCGTATTTGGGAAATAAATGTGTTCAGAACTACTCGATATCGTTTCTTAAAATGGTCGTGAAATCAGTAACACTGTTGACAACGGGGCAGAAAATAATATGAAATTTGACTTCACGGAGGTTTTGTTCATAAAGGAAGCTAATGCTACCCTTAGTGAACCTGGCAGTTGAACCAAAAAATGGGTCGCAACGGATGAGATTGTCATCAACGCTTGTGACGTCATCAAGGAGTTGGAGAGGTAGCATGATTTGGGGTGGTATTGTAAGTATAATGGTAACTCTATAGAAAGTACCAGACGGTATCAAATTTATAGCGGATGCTTATATAGCCCACATGAGAAAGCACCGTGAACTTTGGTTAACACAGCAAGCGATTTAACTTCCCAGCTAATTCTCAAAACTAAAACCTAATCGAAAACTTGTGGGGCCTTCCGAAGCAACAGTTTTACGAGAATACATGACATGGTGAAATTATCACGTAGAATTACATCAATGAAGATCCAGACGTAGACATGTTTCAAGTGATTTCAATAACAAAAATCTCATATCCGTTATTAATTAGCTCCAATATCATTTTTTAACTCTACTTGTTGATTTGCATTTATTCAATGTTGGTTGCTGTATGTATACATAACAATCGGTATAAAAGCAATTAAAGCATTCTTTTTTTTAATTACGTCAGTTTTAATTATACTGCACTAATAATTTGAAATAGTTATGATTTCATTGAATTAGATAAATGGTTGCACTTTCGGTGTATTTCTGTGGAACTTGTGGATTTTTATTCGGCAGGCACATATAACCCTTACCATCATTCGGTGAAAACTTTATTGAATTTTAGCCGGCAGTTTTTCGATAAAACTGAACATATATATATATATATATATATATATATATATATATATATAACGTACGCTCACACACACACACACACACACACACACACACACACACACACACACACAGAGTTTACATCATACACAAAAGTCGTTCGCGGCAGAAATGCATTATATATATATATATATATATATATATATATATATATATATATATATATATATATATATATATATATATATATAATGCATTTCTGCCGCGAACGACTTTTGTGTATGATGTAAACTGCTTCGTACACAGTTAATCTGGCAAATAGAGGAAAATTTTGGTTTTGGTCCAGCCACTTTTTTGGAGGACCTAATTGTACAAGAATGATGAAGGTTTTGAATTCAGGTTTTCTTTCTCTTTTATCGGTTACCTTAACCAGGCTATAGGCTTAAACCTTCTTGACTATTCAAACATATCTCGGAAGAGAAGAGAATGTCTTGCCTTACCAGGGTCAGTAGAGCAAATTACTATGCTAAAACCATTGTTTAGGATTTGAACTCGGCACATCAGATCCAACTTCAACTGCATACGTTTATTTAATTACATGTCTCTAGTACGATACGTTGCTTTAAACGGATATGCACTTTAAATAAAATCACCATCATTTTTACAAACACGAACACATATTAACACACAAACGCACGAACGCACACAAACACATACACACACACACACACTCACACACACACGTATATATATATATATATATATATGTCTGTATAGTTGTCAGGCTATGAAATCACTCGGTTTAAAAAGTTTTAAATACATAAAGGTTATTGAACAGATTTCAACATATACAAGAAAAACAACAATACAAACGGTATCCTAAACAAATTGGATAAAGGACTTTATGGGTCTTTCGTTTGAGGAAAAGACTGAAAAGTTCTTGAGTATTTTACACTTGAAAAAAACCCATTCTATATTAATTAGATTGTTTTTTCTTTTTCCTTTTGTTGGAATTAGCACTTTTACTCAAATTCACCTTTGACGACTTCTTATAATCACTAAGCTCACCAGGGCCAATTCTGTGTTTATCCACATTTCAAGTAACTCATAAGTTTCTTCCTGCACTGTCAAAACATTTCGCTGTGCGTAGAACCCATTTACAAGATCGATCTATCTATCTATCTATCTATCAATTATTTTGATCAATGATAATGATAATAAATAATTAGTTATTAATAATTAATAATCTAATGAACTCAGAGATAACATGGGGAATTATTACACTGTCTAGAATAAATGCTCTCAATGAATGTAGGATTGTAACAATGTTTATTTTCTTTGCAAATATTGCACAAGTATACTAGCACAGGATATATATAAAAATTCATGTCTCCACCCACAATGAAAGTGCTACCCAATAATTCGGGGATTTGACCATAAAACAACATTCCAATGCATCATATTCAGTGTATCCTTTGACTCAATTTCCTTGCATTCAACATTCTTCCAAATACCATACATAAAGAAAATGACAACAGTCCGTACAGCATACACATTCTCTTTACTCTTGAGACATGTTCACGTTTATGCACATAAATTCGAATGTGTGTATTCTGAGCATAAACTATGTCTTGTTACGAAGCTTCATTCCTGAATCTCGGAGGTATGTGTTGTCCCCCTTTCCTTGTCCTTACTTCCATTCCACTCTGACCTTTAGTAGTTGTACTAAGTAGGGTTTCGTCTATGGACCAAATAGATCTGTTTGTTAAGTTTAAGATAATCTTAAACTACAATACTTCATTTTCTTTTAAATCATTGATATTTACAATTATGTGTAGTGTATAAAATTACTGTTCAATCCACTAGCACAAAAAACACCTAGCACTAAAGTATGAAGAGTTTTCCCTGTTTAAAATGAGTGAGAATAAATTGGTTCTTAAAACCTTAATGTTGTAACTAAATATGAATTGCTGATCGGTTTAAATTATCATTTAAAATCATTATTTTTTTTGCTGTACGTATTTAATTGACGACCACTCAAAGAAGAATATCAGCTGTGATTAAAGTCTTGGGTTCTTAATAAACATTGATGGGTAATTCAGTTCATATATATATATATATATATATATATATATATATATATATATATATATATATATATATATATATCATAGGAACTGGACTCGGCTAATTGTGTTCAAAATCTGAACAAAGCTGTTTGCAATTCACTTGCAATAATTCTCTTGGGAAAAGTGTGAAGCTTACTATTTTCCCTCCAACTAAATAAATTGTAAATAGTAGTAGAAGGCTCTAGTTTAGCACCTTTGCTGACTTGTAGGTATTCTTTAATGTGAAAAGTTTAAGAAAAAGAACTCTGTAGTAAAACTAACTGTTTACCTAGTTACCAGCTATCATGCTTGTCACAGGCCTATAGTCAGATAGACCCAGTGATTTACATAAGTGTCTTACAAGTCTATGTTACTATAGTCCAATGACGTGCACATGTCTTAATGCCTCATCATTTTATGAATCTTGCATATTTTTCACGGGTTGAATTAGTTATTAATAAGGATGTTTGAGTTGTAATTTCGATGATAAAGACAGTTATCATCTTTCAAAGTGTGAGAGCCTTTATATATATATATATACATATATATATATATATATATATATATGTGTGTGTGTGTGTGTGTGTGTGTGTGTGTGTGTGTGTGTGTGTGTGTGTGTTTATCATCAGTATCTGGGTAAGTTTTTCTCGATATATATATATATATATATATATGCACATATATCTTTACTCGTACACTTATATGTAGTTTTTCGTTTAATTAACGGTATGCAAATATTTCTTGAAACATTCCCTGACGTGGGTATTAAAAACGTCAATCCGGTCATTTCTTTTTGTGTATTATTGAAATTTTCTCTTTTATTGTATTTCTTTCGTTCTTTTTTTACTCAATTCTTGATTATTTCTTCATATCCCACTTCTTCCTCTATCACTGCCTTTTTCTCTATTTTTCTTCCCGGTAAATGTTTATTATCTAATTCTTCATATATTGTTTATGTTCATATCGTGAGCTGGAAAGGCGGCTTCAGTTTACATATTTACATTCCTATTTTTTATTCGATTTTTATTTTAATGCAAAGTTTCATTTTTTCTCCTTCAGTCCCTTTTTTAAATCACGTCTCTTCCTATCAATATCTGTTGTTATTCCCTTCTTTTTTTACGACCAAAGTGTATTTCATTTCAAAAAGCCAAAGTAGATCTTTAATATATGATCATATTCTCTCCTTTTTTTAATACTAATGCTTACACCGTCTGTTATTCATTTCTTCCTCGAATAAAACATTCATATTCCAAAATCTTTTATTCCTTTCTCTATTACTGTCTTATATTCTTCTCATTGCTTACTCTATCCTCACTTTATTTCTTTCTTCTCTCTCGTCATCTCTAGTTATCCTACCCAACCAACACTGCTAAATCTCACAACGTGTTCTCGTTGTTCTTTCCGGCTTCCATCATTATATTCTCTCCTCATCGAAAATATGAGAAAATACAAAAGTCATTAAAATGTGTCCCTCTCGTTTCAGTCTCTTTGCAAAAGCCTTAAAAAATCCAACACACCTCTTACCACACTTCTTTCTTCACTTCTCATCTACCTCCCAGGATATCTTACCACCTTCTCCTGAGACCTTCTTTTGACCAGACATATCCCATCCACTTTCCGACCCTCGTCAGCAACTATCCGTTATCATTACCACCACCATATCCCATTATGATTCTTCTATATTTTCCTTTTACACTTCCTTTTTTTTTTAATAATCTTATGCCTCAGACACAATCATCATCATTGGCATTATCAATAATTGTTCAACATAGTCCGTTTATGATTCTTATTATAGTAATCATTATGGTTGTCACTATCATCATCATCACCACCACCCATAAAATCATCAGTGTAAACATCAGTGCCTTTCATAGTTGCAGCCTTGTAATCACTATCTTCGAAAATATATTGAGAAAATGATTCGACTCGCTGGAAAAATTCAAAGTTAAATTTAAATATTTAAATTTTGAAAACGCATACCTTTGCGTTTTCAATTTTTACTTTTTATTTGATATATTCATAAGATGGAAAATAAATAAGAAATTTATAAATAAATATAAAAATATTTATTGCAATTTATATTTACAACTTTACAGCTTTTAAGCGTTTTGTGTTGATTTTGAATTTGTTTGTTTTTATTTTGAGTAAATCTTTGGGATATTTTACGAGTTCTGGTTAATTAATCATTTTTAAAAGTATTTTTCTATCAAAATCATTCGTGAACACAAAACATTTTTGTTCATAAACTTTTGAATTTGTCCAAAAAAAAAAAATTAAGTGTCCAACTGAAATCATGCAACGCTCAGTTTTCAGTCATTTTTATTTCCATGGAGTTATTTTAGCATTTTTTGTCTCAATTCTGCAATCAATTTTATTTTTATAACTAATATTTTAAATTTTAATGCATTTAGAAATGTTTATATGTTTTCTAATTTTTAAAATTTTACGTATCAAGTTTTCTATTCAGTAACGATGAATGAGTCATCTTTAAAATAATCATTCTTCTGGATGAAAATATGTCCTTCGATAACTTTTTGCTCATCCATTGTAAGTAAAGTTCCATTTGTGGTTATATTCCTGAGAACATAGAATTTATAAAAGAAAACTAGAAATATGATATGTATTATGGTGAATATCCTACCGTATGTCTTTTTCATATCATTTCACTTAGAAAAATATATGTTCCGTAAATTGCAGCGTACAAGCCGACATTTTCAGCTTGAAAACAAATTCATGAAACAAGCTGTCGACTTATCCGCCACAAATGAAATCCAAACATTTAATTTAGAGTGGTCAACTATTGGGGTACATCAATTTATGTAAACCACTTATTGTTACTGCATCAGACTGCTACGGACATTTCCAATTTTAACTCGTGTTTAGTGAACATATTTGATAAATTAACACAGAGGTTAAAGAAGAAAAATAACATGAAAACTAATATTTTATATCGCGCTATATTATACACCGTTTCTAACAGCAAATGCACTAACTATAAATTCTATCTGGAACGTCACAGTACGCTTCTTTATTGTTGGGGTGTCAACCTATACATCGGGTATAGGTATAACCCAAAATTTCGATCTAAAAAGCTTACGATCGACTTATAAGACAGGTTGACTTGTACACAGCAGTTAACGGCACTTACTTTGCATATTATACTTTTCCTTTATAGTATAATCAAAATCATGTAAAATCTACTAATTTATGAAAATAAATATGCTTTCATATATATATATATATACATATATATATATATATATATATATATATATCACCTAAATGTGTGTGTGTGTGTGTGTGTGTGTGTGTGTGTGTGTGTGTGTGTGTGTGTGTGTGTGTGTGTGTGTGTGTGTGTGCTAGCTTTTCGGTCGTAAACCAGTTCTCAATATGAACTAATGGGAAAGATTGTTGTCATGATAACAGGAATCGTTTCTCAACCAGGAGTAAATATATGTAAATATATTGTTTAAAAGAATCAGATTAATTTAGATTTACCTGTTATTTTTCCAAAGTAGAGCATATAAGAGAAAGACAGAAAGAGAGGGGAGGGATAGATTAGCTCTGTAGACTAGCCAATTTAATCTCAGCTACTTTTACAATTATTTACTTTTTCTCCTATCTAATTATCCCGTTATCACTATCAGGTTATCCCTTCTCTGCGTCATTTTATTTTCCTTTCTTTTTTTTCAATTTCTTTTTCTTGTCAATATATTTAACTAGCTTCTTTACATGCTTTCTTTCTTTCTTTTTTGTTTACTCGAGTGATTTGAAAGGATATCAGTGCACAGGTTCACTTGTGTTCACAACTCACCAGCACGACGGATTGCTTCCACCTTGAAATGACTGATAAGCCGAAGTGCCTATCCATATAAAAAGAATAATAGCATTAAAGATGTAAGCTTGTTTAAAAAGTTATAATCTGAATACATGAATAAATTTTTTAAAATCTTCCTCATTTTTCAGCAAGAAAATAATTTGGTAGTCAATATGTAAAATAAGGAAGGAAAATGTATAAACTTGATTATTTGGGAATAGAATCAGTGTTTAAAGGCAGGATAAAGAAATATTTGAAAATAGATTCAGGGTTTAAAAAAAAAAACAAAAAAAAAACAAAAAAAAACACACAGACATTTTACACTGTGTGTAGGAGGACATTTTTGGGAGGTGTACTTCTGAAAAGTCTTCTAAAAGTATCATTCCAGATTATTATGATTTGGGGCTTGAGTAAAAAACTTACAGCGCATCAGTTTTCTCTCTGTATTGCTATCAACATTATGTCTATGTGAATTTCCCCGTCATAATAATAAGCATTTTCTACATGTACAATAAAATAAAATTAATTCATACTTCTGAGAGTAATATGAAAATCGTGCTTGTAACTTTCTTGAACAACAGATTTGGCTTGGTCACATTTAGTTTATGATATTGGAAGAAGAGATAAGAGTTGGGTTATGATTTAAGGTCATTGAGTTTTGATGTCAGGTCCCACTCACAAAATTAGAACAATACAGTCGTTCTTTCTAAGGAGGCCTTATGCCAGACAAAGTGGTATTTAGCAGATCTTTTCTTATTTTTCTATGTCTTCTTAAACATATTTATAAATAAATTATACATAAGATGTGCGACATGTCACTAGAGTAATAAAAAAAATCTCTTGTAATGGTAATTGAAAATATTTAAGAAATTTTAATTTATCCGTAACTCGATAAAAGTCAATGTTTTCGGTCGATCTATGTCCTTCAACAACTGATGACATCATGTCAAATTTCAGTAGATGCAGATTCGCTTATACATACATAAAAATCCTGTTATTTATGATGGGAGCTGGATTGGACCCTGGGGACTAAAAATAAGTCCGCATCGGTGGATTTGAAGCTGATTATGGCCAAGATGGTACTGTCCCCCATGATTAGTGGAAGTCACTGTAAAATTCCTTTGCATATATGAGAATAATTTTGGTTAAGCTACGCTTTGTTGTTAAGAATATTTTAAATTTTCTAAGCTACAACACATGTCCATATTAGCCTCTCTCTCTCTTTCTCTCTCCTTCTACCCCCCCCTCTCTCTCTCTCTCTCGATATATATAAAAAAATTATTTACAAAAACTGCCGCCAAAGTAGCAGTTTTGCTTCCAGTAAAGTCTTCATCAGATGATGACCCTGGGTTTAGGCATGGTTTCGGGGCCGAAGCATCATTACCACTAACCCAGGGTGACCAAGCAGTATCTCACAATACTACCAGACTTTATTGGATGGTGTTTAATCTGTACGAATGCCGTATTCGTTCAGATGCAGTTACAGCCTTGTTTTTGGATCTTTTTTATATATTCCCTCTTCTTTGCTGGTATATATATATATATATATATATATATATATATATATATATATATATATATGTATTTATATGTGTGTGTGTGTGTGTGTGTGTGTGTGTGTGTGTGTGTGTGTGTGTGTGTGTGTGTGTGTGTGTGTGTGTGTGTGTGTGCATTTGTCCGTTGGTTTACTGAGTACTTATCACATAAGTTTTGTGAATAATAAAAGACAGATAATTAGATTATAACATCTTTTTCTTAATGCTTTCTAATTTGCATGCAAATCAGTGATGATAATTGAATGTGATATAATTTTCTGCTGAGAAGTAGATATGTCAAAAGGAATCATTTATATGTATGTTTTTACAAGAGTCACCAAAAGTCCCTCAAAGGCGGCCGATGAGCTCATTATCAAGTAGCTTCCCCCTTAAAGAGTCTATATCATAATTATTTGAAAACTTACCGAATTTCAATATATTGATTCACAAACACACGTTTAAATATAATTGCTCATAACTATGTAGAACTACTAGACAAGCAGGTAGAGATCACAGAACTGTGTTAAGTATGAACCATTTTCTAAAGATTATCGTTTACTTCAGAATTTAATCATTTTTTTCTTTAATTTTAAGACTTACCTTGAAAGTAAGTGTATCAGAGTGTTCAGAAATATAGATTTGGATTTAACATGTCCTGCAAACTTGAAACCGCAATTATGATCAAATTAGAATAGAAATAACAATGCTTCGGAAAATGTGATATAATTTTATTATACATCAATTTTTTTTTTTTTTCTTATTCAAATTTCATGATTTCATTTTAACTTCTAAAATACAAAATTATAAAATCATTACAGGGCATTTTACAATTGTTGAAACAATGTAGTGGCGTCCCAGTTCTTCCTTATTGACTTTATTCTCTTTCTATTTTCAGATTATTGCTGGAAAAAAATAACCATCCTGATACATTTATACCGAAATCATCACTTGGATGATGGAATATATCTTTTGAGTGGAGATATACAGATTCAAATTGTCAAGTCGGATAAAATATTTGAATCTTGAGGCACTTGTGAAGATTGTAAGGCAACGAGGTCCTCACCAACTGGGCCCCTGATCACCCTGGAGGAATGTGCACGTGTTTTCAACAACTTTTCACGCGTCAACAATGATTTTAAGTGAACGACAGACATCTGAATCATTTACTCTAAGTCACTTCTTGAAATGTTTGGGTGATGTTTCAAACTAAATGGTTGCGGATATGATATTTTTTATTTGAATAAATCTAATTTCTATGACGCTACCATTTGTGGTCCTTGAATTGTGCCCGTTCATTTTGTTTCAAAAATTGAGAATCAATCCTGTTCTTAATTTATTGCAGTCTTTTATAAAGTCTTTAAACTAAAAGAATATGCATTTTTTAATGATTTTGAATATTTTTTTCATGAATATTATTAGAACAAGTAGCCACTAAAATCCAAAATTCAAATTGAAATATTTTACTTGCATTATTCAATTCAAATGCTTTTTTCTGTCCAATACTTTTAAAACATGAAAATGATAAAGTCAAGTTTCAAATTGAAAGAAATCAACATCCGAAGTTATCTCTCTTCCCATGACATTCAAACATACAAAACTGGCATCTTAAGTCGAGATAAACGAAGCCTCCAAATTATTATCAAGTTGCAAATTGGATTTGAAATTCTTTATTTTAGCCCCATAATAGAATTATTCAAACCAAAATCTTACTCAAACGTGATGGTGTTTCAATTTAATGTTAACATATAAACATATAAGACTAAGAACATTGCAATATTCGCATTCCCTTAGTCTGCAAAAGAAATGTTAATGAAACGCTCTAAAAAATCCTTGATTATTGGGCATTTATATTTTGTAGTATATCGTAAATAATCTTAAAAATGAAAGCAATCATGAAATGCAAACCTATATTATTATAAAAAGGATGAGATGTACTCCATAAATCTAATTATTTTGTGAATTTCAATTGTATATCTGTAAATCATTCAGTTAGAAATGATTGTTTATAAATGATGTTTTTCAGAGTTCGTATCATTATGTATGTCAAAGGAAATAAATTGTTTCGTCACCACAAATCTATTTCTATTCACGATTCTTTATGAGTCTAGCAGAATTTAACAAAATTGAAGAATATTGCTCGACATATATCCAAAAATAGAAATTATTGTGATGTTATTTTAATAAAGAATAAATTATTCATATATTAATTTGCAAGTATAGTAAACTGCTTATCACACGGTGTATATATATATATATATATATATATATATATCGAGAGAGAGATGAGATGTGTAGGTGGATGTCCATTTTACTTTTCAAGTGTATCTTCAAATTCTCCTTTCGAGATCGCCATCAGGTACTGTAACCTGTTGTTTTTAATTTCATCCATGATTTAGAAATTTCCTTAATTTTCTATCGTGTCATTAGATATGACAAATGCCAGAAATCAGCGACAGTCAATTCTAAAACGTAGGAGATATTTAACGCATGTGGGTGATGCGATGAATTGCCAACAAACCCAGAAATAAATGAATAAAATATACAGTGATATATAGAAATATGTTGAATACTTTCAATGTAGTCCATGAAATCCCTATGTTATTTTAATTCTAGTTCTCTTAATCATTTATTACCTTTGATTACAACCTCTATGGATTTAAAATGTGAACTGCCAATAAACAAATACATCAACTAATCATTGTTTTAATAAAAATTAATTTACTTCTATACCAAACTCACGAGAGGTTTATTATTTTCAGTGGAACATAAAGGGATATTGCATGGTGTTATTTATAACCAAAGTCTGCAACATTAACCGAAATCAAAAATGGAACGCTCCTGTAATTAAAAATACGATTACACAAAGGGGTATAATTATTTTTCTGATGCATATCGTATTCTTGAATCATGAAATTCACTACCGTACATTTTGATAATAAATAATGCCTAATAATTTCTGCTTTGAGTGTATAATATTTCAATTGTGATAATAAAACTCTGGGATATTCAGTTGAGAAGATATCTAACATTTTATCAAATATTTTTAGGTGTGTAACAGCAATATTATAAATGAACCTTTCAACGAATATTTAAATGTAATTAAATGGCCTAATTTGGTGTGGTATGAATCAGCTTGTTTGTTACAAGTTAACAGAAATTAAACAAAAGCATATAAAAGAAAATTATAGCGAAACATAGTAAACACTTTAAAATTTAATATACAACTCGTGTAAAATTTGTAAATAAAAATTTTCATGTGCAATCATTTAAGAATATAATCGCAGAAATCATATGAAATATATGATTAAGATCAACTTATAGGAAGGACAATAGGAAATGTGACATAAAATTCGAATTAAAAACCAAAGTAAGTTAACTTCTTTAATTGATATTCCGAAAATAAACCAGAAATTAAAAGAAAAAGAAACTTATTTTTTAAAAGAAATAAGAAGAAGGAAGTTCTTTGAGCAGGGCCACTTTTTCCAGGGATGAGGTCCTCAGTTATATTAACCTGAGCAGATCAACGGGTTACCCGATCAAGTCTCCAGATTGAATAAACGTTCCAGGCTTTTTGTCAAAAGCCTCTCCACCACGACATCGCCATTAACCTTACAAGATAACAAGAAATATAGTTGAAGTGTCTTATTAAGAAAAGATGTATGGAATTATTACATATTTATTATTATATATTTTCCTTTTTTTTCTTTTATTTTCCATTTCTGCATTTCCTCCTCCCCAGGCCCTCCCGGAGGATAAGAAAAACGTTTACTTCCACTCCAACCCCAATCTTACATACACTTTGGTTCTTGCAAAACAATTTTTGTGAAAGGGCACATCACTCGGTTTCAGCTCGTCTTGTTAGGCCCCCGCAAAATGTAAATGAAGTTTAAGAGACATTTTCTGGATGATTCACGCGATTTATATTTCTTTATTGTGTTTTTCTATTGCCTCGGTTTTACCCTCATTTTTATTGAATATGTTCTATTTTGTTATTTCTATTTCCAATTATTTCCTTGTACAGCTTTACTCTAAAATCAAATTTAAAAAACGAATAAAATCAAACTATTATAAAGTAAGGAATATAAAACATAAAATTTTATGATAATTCAGGAGATGGTTGCACTGATGATAATGATCGTAAATATTAACACTTAAAATGTAAGTATTAAAAAATAGATATATTAATTGGTAATAAAATGATTTAGCAATGTAGATTTGTCTTCACCCACTATTACAAACATAGCATGTGTGTGAGTATGTATGTATGTATGTATGTATGTATGTATGTATGTACCTGTGCGTGTGTTTATTTATAGTGAGTTGCGCTTGCACAGCACGTAATCCACTTTCTGAGTGTGGTATAGTTTTCCAATGGCACAAAAAAATCGGACGATTGGTCCATACCAGATACTCAGGTTTGATATTTGGAGTTTTCCTTCTCCTAGATGGATTGCCACTACAGTGGCTGAGGAGTCTCCATCTGACCCATGCTAGTAGGCCGTTGACCCCATAGGGGGGTTCATCCGCCCTTTGTAGGGTATTGTTTTTCATCCTCCTGGGAGACTAGTGGGATCACCATTTTAATCGTCGGTGACCCCACTATGCGGCAGGTAGTACTGGGTTACATGGTACCAATAGCGTAAGATCTGACTATATATATGTTGTGCACTCTTTTGTATATCTAGGCAGTACCCTCTCTGAGGGACGAAGCCTCGACAGGGAAATCTCCTTCCGCATTGAAAGGGCGTCTCGGTCTTTTTCAGCTCTTAATAAACATGGTATCAAGTTACATACGAAAATCATTGTGTATAAAGTATGTGTTTTGACAGCCCTCTTGTATGCAAGCGAGACTTGGACACTCTATAAACATCAACTCAAACTTCTTGAGGGTTTCCATCAACGGTGCCTGAGACAGATACTTCATATCAAATGGCAGTTCCACGTTTCAGATACAGAAGTATTACGGAAAGCAGGGCTACCAAGCATCCTGTCGATGGTAATGAAAAGTTGTCTCCGTTGGGTTGGTCACTTTGTGCGTATGGATGCCGAGGCAATTATTCTATTGTGAAATGTGGGAAGGGAAGAGAAGTGCATTAAAACCGAAGAAGGGATTTAAGCACACAATAAAATATTACCTGAAACAATCTGGGCTACCTGTGGACCAATAGGAAAAAATGGCTTCAGGTAGAAGTAAGTGGCGGAAACTGATTCACGAAAGCATAAAATCCTTTGAGAATAGTCGTATGCAGTACAGAGCTTACAAACGTCTGATTCGCAAAGGCGAACAGGGTCCAGCACCAGGTCCACAAAGTCACCACACTAACTGTGATATATGTGGAAAATTGTTCCTATCTCTTGCTGGTCTCAAAAGCCATCTGCGTAAATGTGAAAAATCTATCTTGCACCCAAATAATGTCACTGCAAGCAAAACTGAACGGTTGTGCCAATTCAGTGGTAAAATCTCTCGCAGCTTGGCTGGCCTGAAGAGTCACTTACGAAAACATAGAATTTAAGGGGGAGTAGGGGAGGGGGAGAGGGCATGAGACAAAGAAGATGGTCTCGCTTGAAACCGAGAGGACAGCTATCATGTATGTAAGTATGCACGTACTTAAGAAAAAATTTCGAGTTATACTTAAATTTAAGTTTCATAATAAAATTTAACAATGATTTTATCAGTTGTTATTTAACAATATCGTGATCAAAAATGTGCCAAATGTTCTTTAACTGTCTGTCTATTATCGCATTACTCAGGAGTAGCAAGAAATGAAGCTGGCAAATTTTCTGTGGTAAGTAATGTGGCTTTAAAGCTTCTTAAAAAATCACATTATTTTTCAAAAATTGCTCCCATTTTTTCACGTGTTTCGAATTATAATAATTTCTGTCTCTAAGGTTATCTAAACTAAATTTATATAGTTTTATCTAAACATATAAGATAAAAAAACGAGTTGAACATATTTCCTACCAAGATACAAAAATTATGATCATCTCGGAAAGTTAATTAAAAGAACAGAACTCTACAGAGACCTGAAAATTATCAACACTCTTAATGCCACGATATACATTAAATCTTCGACCATAAATTTGATATGTATATCTAGTAATAATGAAAAAAAAATACCAGTAATCAATTTATCACGATGATCATGTTTAGAATGCATTTCGATTCACGAGTTCTCTATTGTCAATGTACGTTTGGGTTTTTAGAATGTAACCTGTTGCCAAAATAAATTTACACCCATAAAATTTGGGAAACTAAAAGACATATACAACCAGAAAAGAAAAAAATAGCTGATAAATTGATAAAATAATGTTAAAAATTATGAAGCGTCTCTGTACCTAACATAAATTATCACGTTTTATTCTTTTGCAATGAAATTTTTTCTTTTTAAATAATGAATTCATATGTATTCTAATGAAGCTAGATCACTAACTCTTCTTTCTCATACCGTTGGATTTTATTCCAAAATTTACTCTACTCAGGTTAATTTCACGCTAATGCTCTTCAGAAAAGCATGAATCCATCTACTTCCCATGGCTATGAGTAAATAGTCAGATAAACTGGGCTCTTTAACCATAGTAGAGCAACTAGAGAAGGAGAAAGAAAAATCTGAAATAAAACTAGATACAAACCGTTTAAAAGATTTACTTTGTATTGCGTCCTGCTCAAGCGTAAGACTTTACACACACACACACACACACGCACGCACGCACGCACACACACACACATATATATATGGTTTTTCTTCCAAGGTTTCATTGAAACGAGAAAAAGCTTCTTATAATGTTTATAGGGTTGTTTTTATCTTTTAAAATTTGTTAAAACTATTTACATCTTATATAAAAAATTGTGTGAAAGTTTTTCCTCAAACGCTTTTCACAATATATGAGCATTTCTGATTTTTTAAATCCATTAAAGTCGACTTTAATTTAGATCATCATGTGTTTGTGATGTTGCAAAACTTGAATCGGTGTAAACCATTTACAATAGTATCATAATTTTAAATTTGAAAGAAATCTAATACGTCGGTTCTCCCATTCAAGGATACTTTATTAGTATTTAACACCTTGCAAGTTTTACACACCAGCTCTAATAGTTGGTTATTCACTGGAGTTTCAGTGACAACAAACCACAGAACTCCGAGTCTTTTCCAAGTATCCAGGCTGATTTTAGTTTGGTACTGCTCTGAATGGTGTCTTCCTTTGATCTTTATTTCACTCAGTCTCTTTTTCAGTTTTATTTTGGGACTATTCAAAATGTTTCAAGTATGATGAGTATAATAACCACTTTCAGGTTCTTAAACTGTTTCTGCAATCTTGCAATGCTAAGTTTTTCGTTTTTTTTTTCGTTTTTTTTTCGGTGTAGTCTGCTTGACCAGCAAAATTTACCGTATGACAAGTTCTTTTCAATTTCATGTTTCAAAATCCCAGAGAATTTTATTTATTTTATTTTCTCAAAAAAATTCTAGTCTTTTCCGATACCAATAATAAGTATTGTCAAAATTCAGGCCTTTGCACAATTTCCCAGAGGCTATCTGTCCCGCCCTATCATGTATGCATTTCTTTGGTGTCAGCTCTCTGAATTTGGTTGTTATGTTAAAAATTGTTTCATTTCGATAACCTCTAAGCTAACACTTGCTTTTTTTCTGAGTATTATCAAATTTTGATTTGGCATTATTTATCCTTCTGTTATTATTTTGTGCTGTTACTTACATAATTTTAGTTTCTATCTTTAGGTTTCCTATTCGTAGACATGTCCTGGTTATCTCATGTGCAATTTCGTAAGTTTTTTGGTTAAAGTAAAAACAATTATTTTTATTCCAATTTGTTTTTACTAGATTTTATGATTGCTGTTTTTCTGTTTGTTTCAAGTAGTTACTTTTCTTATTGCTGTAACTACCCGTCAAAAGTCATCTATATTAATGAATTTATTTACTGACTGACTTTTTAAAGTATGTATTTTCGGATTTTCGGATATTCGGAATAGGGTGGTTTTGCATTTTTTTTTTTTTTGCTTATATATAGAGTGCATCTATACGGCCACCTGCATCCTATCACGAAAACTATCCAAGTTAGACGAACCAGACATGCAGGACACTGCTGGAGAAGCAGGAACGAGCTCATAAGTGATCTACTCTTATGGACCCCTACATATGGCCGGGCAAAAACAGGACGACCAGCACGAACATACATTCAGCAGCTATGTGAGGATACGGAATGTAGCCCTGAAGACCTGCCAGAGGCGATGAATGATAGGGAAAGTGACGAGAGAGAGTCAGGGATATCCGTGCTAGTGGCACAACATGATGATGATGATGATGATGATATATATATATATATATATATATATAGAGAGAGAGAGAGAGAGACACACACACACATACATATATATGTGTATAAAACAGACGTGAATTCTTAAAGCATATATATATATGTATATATATATATATATATATATATATATATAGTACGTATGTATGTATGTGTGTTTGTGTGTTTGTGTGTGTGTCTGAGAGAGAGAAAAGGAGATACCAAGTTGACGAATTACTTCGTGAAACTTCAAGTCTTGAGTTTTCTTTAATATATTTACATATCATTTTAACATTAAGGAATTTTTATCTGTGATTTTCTTGTATTTTATATTTCCCTGTAATCATTTACACTGAAATAATTTTATTAGTATTATAGCCATTTTAAATCTTCTCTAATGTTTAAAATTTTATCTCAGTTTACGCAAAGGAATTTTGGATATATATATATATATATATATATATATATATATATATATATATATATATATATATATATTGCATTCACGCTAGAAAGTTTGCATATTTTTGGTTGCCAAGCTACGCCAGGAGGAAACGAGATACATAAATATTCACTGATTTAAACACATGCTTACATACTCTCCTGGCATAACAACTGCCCATCCATACGCACCCATACATACGCATATAGATTTTCATATATATACATCTTTAAGCTTCTCATAATTTAAATGTATTCAATTATATATTGATAAATCCAGTATCTATTTATATGCGTGTGTATGTGTATTGATGCGTAAATATATGTGTATGTATGTAATATTGCGTATTGTATTTCGTAAAATCTTTAATCTTTAATGACAACAAGGCGAAGAATCTTTACAGGTCAAAGTTTATTGAACGAACATCTCGGAAGCAGGATATTTAAAATGTCTTTTTTTTCTTTCGAATAAGATTAACCAAAGTTCAACCGAAGACAATTCCATCTAATGAACATTTTACTTTGGACTTTCCACCTCACCAGAAGCGCCTCCACGTGTAGATTGAATGTTTACTTATCTTCAACTTTTCACTGATTGGCCAATAGCTCCAAGGGCGGTAAAGCAAGTCTACATTGATAATTGTCTGAAAGAAAGAACACAATGGATTAAGGCAGTGTAAGGGACACTGAGATTTCACCTTAACGAAAAACTCCTTTAGTATTAAATTCATTTCGACCAATACTCTTTAATTAATACGTCTGGCAGCAGAGTCCGATGTCAAGATCTCTGGGAAAGTTGGCGCAAAGTTACTTCGTTCTTGTAATTAATATCTTTGATTTTGAAGCAATTCTTAAAAAGAAATATCATGAATTTTTCAGTTAGCTCGACTAGACATCGATATTTGATTATATATGCAAATATGTGTTTGTCATTCACACGCATACATACATTGACGCATATTTCATTATTATTATACATATGAATATTTTTCTGGCAAAGAACTAACTCTATAAGACACAGAAGCTGTAATGATAGATGGATTGAGAGAAAGAGAGAGAAAGAGACAGAGACAGAGGCGAATTTATATGAGTAAATGCATAAATTCAAGAAGATGTATAAATTTAGATAGATAGATAGATAGATAGATAGATTCTGTTCATGAGAACACAATTGTGTTAGTCTAATAATAATATACCTTTTCACCAATTCACCGAATAATAGTGCAAGTAAATTTTAAAATCAGCTGGTAATAGAGTTAATTTGACTTTCTGAGATATCATGCATCTTTCTTTATATGTCCATTTCTACCTCTCTCTCTCTCTCTCTTTCTTTCTCTCTCTCTCTCTCTATATATATATATATATATATATATATATATATATATATGCCGTCTTTCTGTGAGTGTGTTTTCCTTAAAAATCATGGACATTTTCTTTTTTCTCTTTTTTAACAAAATTACTTAAATTTCTTTCAATTTTATATCAAATCTATTCAAAATTTTCTCTCCGGGTGCGTTCACCCGTTGTTGGATATTTTCGAATCTAATCAAACGTTATCGAAATCCATAAGTATTTTGTTCATGTCAGCCAAGCTTATCGTATCAATTATAATCTGAAAATTTTGAACACTTTTTCCACCATAACTGATGTAATACATTTAAAAAGAGAACCTGTTCAAGTCGAATTTTATTTTAAATGTTAAAAGTGTTATCTATTCACCCGCATTAAAATAATTGCTTCGGCTAAAGATAACACCAAACCTTTTTGTCTGAAAACGTTAAAACAAATAAGAATTTCTCTCAATTAATGATTTAATTGTTTGAAATAATTATAATTCAAACAAATACCTTACCTGACAGTGCTTTTCACGAAACTACTTTGAATATAATAACAATTTATATAATGTAACTATTTTGATCTGTTAAGTCTCTCAATCGTTATATTTATTTTTAAGCGTAATAAAGGGACTAAAAGCAAAATTTGTGCTGGTTATTTTTGTAAGTAGGAAAATGTTGGGTATCACCCACCTTTTCCCACACAATGAACTAGTCCATCTGCCATATATAGCAGTAGCTACTAATTCCAGGGCAGACTAGAAGGTGAAGAGCAGCTTCTTATAGGAATAGTATTAGAGCGTTGGAGACCGGAGATTGCACTAGCTCACCTTACTTGCTACCGTAATAACGGAAGCCAATACTATCGTTGGACTATATCTTTATTCTGTATTCAGTAATCCTATGTTCTTGTCTACTAATAGTCTCTTAATTGCGTATACTTTTTTTCTGAGAATATATCTCTATTTCCACTCATATCATGGTTTGTCCTTTATTTAATATTACAAGCGTTCACTAACCAAAACGCAACACGCTATCTTAAGTACTGATTTTCCAGTGACTTAAAAAATTTGAGAAATTATTCAGTGAAAAGGAATCACAACTTGAAATTTTGGGACGGAATTTTAAAGCAAGAAATCTGTTTGACTCAATTAAACTAAGAGGTAAAAATTTGGTTTTGGTAACCTGACGGAGACAAAATAAAAGTTCAATTTGGCAGTTTATTTTCATTTAAATCGACCTATTACTAGAAATAATTAAATACAAAAAACATGCACCCTGATACCATTACGAATTACAGAAAAATTGGTAGACATTGCTTTTGAATTGCCCTGAATAATACATTAAAAAATGGACGGACAAAAAGACATTATCTAAATCATAGAATGATATCAAATTATGTTGATATGATTATAGGTAAAATTAATAAGTCATTAGAATATTTTTATCAAGAGATTATCATCGTAATCGACATCTCACTCAATATGTTGAACTATCAAAGAATGGCTTGCAAAATGATCAGGCTAACCTATTATGATACGACAAATATTATTTATCACTGTATAGATCCACGTGTCCTGAAGGGTTTGGGGTGAATTAACCTACGTAAGTTCATTGAATAGATAGTTATATAAGGTCATATATATGATTTATTCAACCTTTTAACACTTACAATGCCGCATGACGTTTTAGAACGTGTGCAGATATATGCTCTAATGCTGTTAGTAATTTAAAGAAGTTTGAACATGAGTAAGACTTTCCAATTCCTTTCTTCATCGATTCTTAGCTTTCTTCTTCAGTACTTTCCGTTCTTTCGCTTTTTCTTTATTACGTCTCTTCTTCCTCAAAACTTTTTGTATGCACCTTTTGCTATCCGTCATAAATCTGAATGATCTTCAATTATTTTTAACAAAATAGTTCATTGAACTAGGTCAGCTTGACTTTTGGTCAAAGATTCAGCCGAGATTAACTAGTTCCTTTGAACATTAAACACTTAGTCATCAAGAACAAGTAACATCTGTGATGTGTTAAGAATAGTTGAAGTCTATCCCATTTGCCCACGTATTATTTCTATAACCGGATCATTGACCAGCCAGTTTCTCTTTAAAACGCAGCCATTGCCTGAAACTATCGATGGCCTGACAGAATTCGATGCATTGCCCTTGATGTTTGATATATTTTTATCGCTTCTGACACATGCAGAATCATATGAATGGAAAACTCATTCAAACGTTTGTTTACTCTTTGATTTGATTTATGCATTATTTACAAGTTAATTCTGATCATTACAGATTACGTTTCTTTCGAATCAGCATAATTCTCAGTGGTTTGTAAATACGTTTCATAACATTCAAAAATCTCTAAAAGGACAGATGCCAACTACATGCAATATCTTATTCAGAGATATTCTCCCTCATATTCCTTTAGCATGTAATTCTATTGAACAGTCATTTAATGTATTGGAAAAGTTTCTTTATGAAAAATCTCCAATATATTCAGAATAATTTTTATTGCACTTTATAGTTTCTTTTTATTTTATGGCACTTTATTTCGTTTGTTTGCCTGAGTATTTGAATTTAGAAACATTTCAAGATAATTCTTTTATAATACTAGTTCATCAGGTTACCACATCGATTAATTTTTTTTCAGGCATCTCTCTTTAATTGACTGATTTTAACGACATATCATCTTGTCTAAGGTTATTCCATACTCAGAGTTTAGAGAATCGCGTTCACTACGTTCATATATACATTTTTTGAGTAGGTTTTTCTTCAAGAATATTTTTGGCTCAGAGTTCTTTTTGAATTGGACTAATTTTTGAATAAACCTATTTGACACATAGATGGGATCATAAGAGATACTACGACTCCTGGTCAGAGTAAACCGGAACGTAATAGTATTGAAGTGGTTCTGTATACTCACCTTGTCTCTAGAACTAAATCCAGTGCTATACACTGGATACCTGGGGGGTTTTTTTGTGTCTCTGCTCTAGGAGATAGTCAGTGTATTGAAAGCCGCACAGAGAGAGCCGAGTATCTCTGGGCAATTAGTGGCGCCCAGCTTCTCTCTTTAACTAATGTGCGATAGATTTTTTTCAATTATAAAACTGATTGCTGATTTGACATTTTTTTCAAGAAGGAATTACCTGTTATGTTTTATTTTAGGGAAATAAAGTGTATTTGTGTATTTTTCAAGGTAAAAGAATAGATAGAAAAAAAAAGGAAAAGAAAAGTAAGGAATCGGTAAATGTGGAATCCAAACAAACTTTTCGTGCTGGAATTTGAGCTCACATCTTCGATTTTATTCTCAATGTTGTAAACTCTTAAGCCATTCATACATGTAGTATTATTAACTAACGCAGGGTCTCTCCTTTTGGTTTACTTTACAAAATATCATCAGTCACCTTTTTAGGACTACTTTCCTCTCTTATTTACTTCACAAAGAGCACCTTAAGCGGTGTTATGGTTAAGAAGCTAGATGAGCAGACTATCCATAATGAGTACAATTCTCACTGGGGTCTCAATACGCCTGGCCATGTAACTCTGCTAAAATTAACGAATCATTATTTTGTTCAAATATAGCGAATCGTAAAACATAGAATATTTTTTCATTGAATAACGAAGTAAACACTAACGGACAGTTTTCTTTCAATTTTATATCTTCCTTAACATTTTCTATTTGGTTTGTGGGCTGTTTGTGTGATATTAAAACGGATAGTTTGTAGGCTTATTTTAAAACTTGACTGGGCTCATTTGTTTACACACACTTTATAGTTTCAATTGATATTATCCAAGTCTAATAATTCTATTTAATATCAATAAATTGTTTCCACACTGTTAAATGGTTTTAAGTATTGCTATTTATTGTTTGCAAACAATCAAATATTTTCAAGTATTTCTATCTAATATTAATAGTTCTATATGCACACACAATAATGATTTTAAGTATTACTATCGAATACTATTAATTCAATTTAGTATTAATCATTTGTTTGCACACAGGTAAATGGTTTCTAGTATAGTTAATGATTAAACAATTCTATTTAACACATTGGTCGGACCCTAACTGGTACTAACACTCTCTCTGGTTTTTATCCATTATTTTCGTTCACCTCTTATGAAAATTCGTTCGCTTTCATATCCTTATTTTCCAATATTTACTCTCACCTTCAATTTTTTTCAGAATTACTGATTTATTTTTTTCTATACTTCCATGTTTCAATCGCTATTTTCTTATATTCCTTATTATTATTTCACACTTTTTCACATCTTATTTTTTCTTCAATTCGACAAATAAAATTCTTTTGACAGAATATATCTGATTTCTTAAATCCATAATTTTTATTTCTATTTTTCAAACTCTCTTTCTTAATTCTTCGATTCTTTTTGTTTTCACTGAAAAGCAAATACAATACTCGTTCTCTTTCTCCTTGTTATTCTTGCTTCCCTTTCTTTCTTCTTGACACCATCTTCAATGTTTTTATTTCGTTATTTACTCCTGTCTTTTCATTGTTTATCCTTTCTTTCTTTTTCTTTTTTTTTCCGTCCTGCTAGAATGTACCATTTTCAGTTTTACTTAAATCTATATTCTTTCTCTTTCGTTTTCGTCATTTATTTCCTTTCTTGGACAATGGCATGCTTTCATCTTCTATTCACTTCCTATCATTTTCTTCCTTTCTTTCTGCCCATTTTGGATATATTTTAATTTCCCTTCCTAATTACCTTCTTCAATTTTTCTTCGTTACTTGAGTCTTCATCTTGTTTCATTTTCCTTCTTTCTTATTGAGAGATGATAACAGTATAAAGTGTATATCTGATTGCCCGATTCAATTCTAACCGAGCATAGCATCAGTAGAAAAACCAAAGAAAAAAATATCAAAAGTTTATATTAATTCTAGCCTTTTCTTGTCTCTCTTCTTCTCCCCTATCACACACATTATCATTTAAAGGCACATGTCGAAACAGAGTGTCTAGTATATATTCACGCATTTAAAATATATATCCACCCCCAATGTGTTTAGCGTCCCAGATTCTTTCAATTCCTAGCCTTAATATATTCTGACTTATCTATCAGTCCATCCATGCATTTATGCATAATACGTCATCGCCACATTCTGTGTTCATGCTAATATCTTCTATTCTTATCCTACGGTTCTTGTTTCTTACCTATATTCAATTTTCCTTCTTTTTCATAAAGGCTATCAACTCCAAGTTAGCAGCCATTGCGCCATGATCACGCATTTATAGCGTGAAAGTGGGCATATTTCTACTCAAGTCCATTCACCTATATTCACTCGTATTCTTTACATTGTGGCATTGATCTGTTCGATTATGGCAGTTATTTAATTTTTCTTTATTCTTTGGCTAGCACTTTTTTGGAACGGTTTGTGGGTTGCTAGTTTATACGCCAATACATGGGAGTGGCGAGAGAAAGAACACCGAGATGAAAATAGACTAAAAAAAAGCGTGTGAATGAGAATTACAGTTCCGAGGTTGGATAAAGAAGCCATTGTCTGTTGAATAGCTGTTTCATTGGGCATATATATATATATATATATATATATATATATATGTATATATATATATATATGCGTGTGTGTGTGTGTGCATATGTATATATACAAGAACATATATACATATATGTGTGTGTGTGTGTGTGTGTGTGTGTGTGTGTGTGTGTGTGTGTGTGTAAGCGTTCGAGCGTGCTTGCGTGTGAATATGTATATGTGTATGTGTCTATATGTCTTAGCCTGTGTGCGTTATCTGTATGTATGTATGTATCTATCTATCTATCTATCTATCTATCTTTTGAGAATTGTAATATAGGCAATTGTTTTTGTGAATATATTCAGCGTATTCATTAGTCATGTGCATGATCGACGCACCCACATACATTCATATATATATATATATATATATATATATATATATATATATATATATATGTGTGTGTGTGTGTGTGTGTGTGTGTGTGTGTGTGTGTGTGTGTTTGAATGTATGTGTCCGAGCATGCGTGTGCATATGCCACAGTGATATATTCATGATATTGTGTCCTTATACATACTGATTTTTATACACTTACATATACACACATAAATATAAATTTGAGTATGTGCTTGTGTCAGTGTGGGTGGGTTTGCGGCGCACGTGCCTAATTCTCTAGGTAAGGATTATAAAGTTGATGTTTTATCCCACATTTTATCGACTATCTACAATCATTTTATGCAGTGTATTATCTTTTGAGCAGAGAAGTATTTGGTATTTAAAATGCAAATTAATAGCCCATTTTTGACATCGGATTATGTTACCAATGTTATTTTTAAGTAGCCACTCTCTCTCTCTTTTTCTCCCCCTCTCTCTCTTTATCTCTCTATCTTTCGCTTCCTCTTAGCAATACAATAATATTTATGATCTACACTAATAAATACATTCGTACTGGTAAAATCTAAAATATTCATGACATGTCGGATTCATTCTAGCTGGATTTGTACTGATCTAACTAACTTCACGAATGAATAAGTTTGCTTGATGATTTTTGCTAATCATCCAACTTTGATGGGCGCCTTGCAAGTATTTACTGTCGTATCTATCTATCTATCTATCTATCAGCCAGCTCATACCAATCAACTAATATGTCTAACTATATATTTTATGATCATTAAAAATGGATTAAATGCTAGAGTAATGAATGGCTACACATGTTAATGTCATTGTGCAATGAACGCATAATAATGTACATATTGATCCTTGGCAGTATAAACCGTAAAACTGTTTTTATTACACACCTGCAAAAGCAGAGACAAAATACATATTAAATGCAGTGACAAGCGTATGTTTTATGCTGGAAAATATTTCGTGTGAAGAAAATGTTTTCCCAATCATTAGGTCACAATCCTACTGATTTACCTTCGTGTGTGTATGTGTGGATAGATTGTTAGGTCATGCACGTGTAAAACTAAAATTGCAATGTTAGGTTTAATTTTCTGTGTTATACTTCCTACATATGTTCTGTCCTAGATATATGTGAGCGTGTGTGCGTAGTTGTGTGCGTAGTTGTGTGCGTGTAGTTGTGTGCGCATGTGTGTGTGTGTGTGTTTGCGTGTGTGTGTATGTTTGTGTGTGTTTAATATTTGTGCATGCTTTTCTATGTGAATAAAAATCCATATGCAACGTATATGACATGCATATCTCTAACAACAGATGATGATTTTTGCTTTCATATTTATGCATTTATCTTTAGATTCATGCATATGGATGAGTAAATGTACATTCCCGCCATCTTTTTTAAATGTAAATGGGTATAAATTTATGTCCATATATCTTTCTGGGAGTTCCTTCTTTGAGATAAATTCTTTTCTGCTGTTCCTGATGGTCGAATCTTAATCTTTGACCAGCAAAAAGATATTTACGCGCAAGAATATTTAGAAGATCAAAGGAAAGTTGTTGGAAAATGCAAAGATCTTCTTGATAATGAAACGGATGGTTAGAATGGATACATAATGGGTAAAAAAGAAAGAAAGAAAGAAAGAAAGAAAGAGAGAAAGGTATTAAACAGAGATTAAAAGAAAATAAACAGAATAGTACAGCTCCAGATATAAAAGAAGGCAGATAAATTTAGAGCTTCAGGAAGAGAGTAAAGATTTGATTGGAGTTAAAATAGCTAGATAAATATATAAAAAGAAAGAAAGAAAGAAAGAAAGGTAACGTGATAAGAAAAAATAGTTATTTTGAAAATAAAAAGTGAAAAATAAACCTATAAAGAAATATTAGAAAAATTGCAAGAAAGAAAAAGAAAATGCACGAGAAAAGAAGGAGAAAAGAGATCCCACATAGTAAAATAAGAGAAAAGCAAGAGAAAAAGAAGAAATTAAAATATGAAAGAAAAAAAATAGACGATTATTAGTATAAAGCAGATAAGAAAAAAGGAACATATATGTAGAACAAATAAACAGGTGCGAAAGAGTGTGGATATATATATATATATATATATATATATATATATATATATATATATATATATATATATATATATATATATATTTCAATTTTGTGAACAAGTGAAAAAAAGTGGATTTGTTAAAGAAAAGGCAGAGGATAGATATTGGCGTGAATAATGAAAATCTGCTAAATAGAGAAAGGCAGATAAGGGTAATTTTTCTTCCATGAAGATTGCAGGTAAAGAACATAAAGCAAATAGGAAAAGGTAGTGTGAATGAAAACTGAGGAGGCCTTTCAAAAAAAAAAAAAATAAAGAGGAATTTAGAATTTGATTTATGAAAGAGGAAACAATTTGGTAAAAAAGTTCTTAAATAATGTTTGACATAAAATAGATGCAATACAAGAATACTGGTAAAACTAAAAGTATGAATTAAAATAACAAAAATAAAGATAACAAATCTAAGAGAATTGACAAGGATTTTATTTTTATATTAACAGGGATACCCAGCGTTGTTCAGGAGAAATATACTATGAACAATATAATTTGAATATGTACTTTGAAATATTTCTTTTAATATAACAGAAACTAAACAAGGATTTTAGTTGTGTATAGAGGTCTATGAATATTTACGAATGATATCCTTTTATCACATTCACATAGCCGTTAACAGAAGAAGAAATCTTGTGAGACTTAACGCAATAAATTACATCTGTAAGAAGTGTCCTTATATACGGCCACGTAGAAAGAGGAGATTCAATATATATATATATATATATATATATATATATATATATATATATATATATATATATATATGTGTGTGTGTGTGTGTGTGTGTGTGTTTATAATACTTTTTTGAACTTTTTGTCATAATTCAAATATATGAATTTTTTTAGATGTTCACATAATTTGATTTTATATACATATAAAGCATTTTTATGTTTTCAGCGTGAAAAATGATGTATTTCACACTAAAAAAACTATACATATAAAAGTTAGAATGGTTTCCGATGATCTGATTTCAAATTGGAGATTTTTCGAGTAATTAATCAAGTAATTATATCCATTTTGAAAAATGGTAAGTGTTATAGAAATTACGGAATACAGTTAAAATATCATTAAGGTGCTTCCCGAGCTAGAACAAAAATGGATATGTTTTAAGAATATATATTTACATTTTGTATAATGTTGTCCGGAGATTGTCAAGTAATTATTAACTGGATTTTTAATTGAAATTATCAATATATAATATTCATTCTATCTTTTCTAAAATCCATTCCAAAAATTGCAGAAGAGGAGATTATTGTGAAAAATAAATGTTTACTGTGTAAAATAAATTATTTTCAGTTTTGTTCTGCGTATTGGTCTGCGTACATATTGATAATCCTTCATATATATATATATATATATATATATATATATATAGAGAGAGAGAGAGAGAGAGATGCACACAAATACACACACATATAACTGTACGTATGTGTGTGCATGTGAGTATGTATGCACGAGCGTGTGTATTTATATTTCATGTTTGTGTTCAGAGTGTTATTACACTGTATTCATAAATATTAAAGATGATGACAAAGGTGATATTTTTAATTAAAAGAAAACATTGACATCATTGTAATATCTGGAACAATAAAAATAATATGGGTTATCTAACATGAATTATTTTCTAGAAATAAAATGCTATAAGGTCACCAAGAACGAATCATAACTGAAATAAGTGAAAGAATGAAGTGAGAAAATGTAATAAACCTGGAAGTTTTAATTGAAAGATAAGTTGGGTTATGGAAGAATACAATTAACCTTTCTATGAAAGAAATGACGATAAGATAATTTCATAATATGGAAGTCTGACTCGAAAAGAAAAATACTAAAAAGTCTTACGCTAAGCAGTTAAGAAAGATAGGAAGAAAAGATGTTAAGAAAGAAATAAAAAGAAAAGAAAGAAGAATATTATAAAATGTGGAGAAAGAAAAAAGAAAGAAAGATAAAAAAAGAAAGAAAGAACGATTCTTTGTGTTCCAAAAGAAAGAAAGAAAGAAAGAAATAAAGAAAGAAACCAACAAACAAACAAACAAACAAGCAAACAAACAAGCATAAACTATGAAGAAAGAAAGAAGGAAAGACCATAATATATAAAAAGAAAAAAATACCATGAAATGTTAAAAAGAAAGATCATAATATGTTAAGAAAGAAAGAAAGAAAGAACATATCATACCAAAAATCAAAAGTGATATATAGAGAAATAATAAAATGTAACTTACAAAGAGAGAGAAAAAAACTGATAATAAAGGTGAGAATGGATGAAAAGAAATAAGCCAAAGACAAATAAGAATTTAACTTAGAGAAAAGACTCTTACGAAAAAGAAAGATTCCGTTACTGACATCTCCTACACAAAGGAATGAATAAAAGTGAAAGATCAAAGTGTAGGAAAATGGCAGTTATAAATGGAATTGTGCTTAAAGTAGAAAGAAACAGAAAGGGATATGTACTGAGAAGAGAACAGGTTGAGGTGCGATAAAAGTATTAAGATTGAAAACACCAGATCAAGGGAGGTAAGTGTGCAAGAATACTTGACGGCGAATGGTTATGTCAATAGATGCACATAGAAAGCATGCGAGATAGGATATACGATGAAAGGGATATTTTGTATTATAGAGAGAAGAAAAAGAAGAACAGCCAAGAAAGAAAGAAAGAAAGAACAGCGAAATGAAATGATATAAGGGAAACGAGAAAGAAAATTACCGGGAAAAGGCATTGTTCCATGACTAAAGCAAGAAGAAATTGCAAAAAAAAAAAACAACAAAAAAACTTAGAAAATAAAATATAATAGATTAAAAAATAACATAGACGTTTCACATATTTGAACAGCGGCATCTTTCTCCATTTAGACTAACAATGGGTGCTAGTGGACAGACTGCAAACGGCCAACTCGATCATGATGCAAAATGCCTTTCTTTCTATCGTCTAATAAATCAATTTGTCTCATTCTTTGTATCTATTTTCTGTCTACATACCTACCCCATTCTTTTCTCGTCTTTATCATTTCTTTCTCTCATTGCATTCTTCTTTGCTTTGGGTTTGTTCTAGAATGAGTTCGCCATTAACGTTCGATCACGGGGGAATCTCACTTTTCCAGTTGGCTTCCGACGCCATCTTGACTAAGCATTACCGCTATTTCTGCCTGCTATCAGTCTCACGTCAATATAACCACAACAATCATCAGCTAGCTAACATGGCTACTCTTTATAGCAACTGATAAGTCGAGAAAGAAAAGAAACAATCATAAAAATGCCAGGGCGGACTGCTTGACCGAAATGAATTTGGTCATATCGTTTCTTCTCCAATGACCGTCATTTAAAAGCAAAAAAAAAAAATCTAAAATCTAAAATCAGTGACTTTTTTCGACGTCACAGAAAATTGTTAAGGATGAATCAAACAGATGATACTCAATACCCCATTAACTTTTTTACCTCAAGAATCAAATGGGAGTTCATGAACAGATACTAACTTTTCTATTTATAAAATAATTACATAAAAATGTCTGGCAATGGGACTAATCCCTTAGTGATAAATGACAAGATAAGATATTTTTCAAACCAGCTGTAGCTGATGGTTTCTTACTGGGGTTTGAGCGACAGCAAATCTCCTTAAGTCTCCAGGACTCTTCTCATTATTCTAACCGATCTTAAGAATGGTGTATTTTTGATGGACTCCAATCGTTCTGTTATTTCCAAGTCCTCCAGTCCTTTTACCAATCCATTTGATGACTATACTTACTGCATCAATTACAATTGGTATCACCGTCACATTCATGTTCCAGTTTTCAGTTCTCAACCAAGGTCCATGTACTTATCTCACATTTTGCTACCCAGTGGTCAGCTAGAACGGCAAAGTCCACAATTCAGTAGGTTCTTTTTTGGGTTGACTATCAGTCGGTCTGGTCGTTTGGCCGAGATTCGATGATCTGTTTGAATATTAAAATGCCGGGGAAGTTTGTGTGTCTCAATTCCCGAGACGGATTCTGGTTTGTGCATCTACCATTTGTTCGTCAGGTCAAATTAAAACTTCTTGCACAACTCCCTGTGGATCACTTTTCCCATCTAGTCATGTATTCTCTTTTTATGATAAATTACTGCATTCGCTTATTATGTGATTGATCGTTAAATCACTATCGCCACTAATCTGCATCTGCATTTTGTTGTGCCGTATCTATTTCTGCTTTCCATAGTTAGTTTGATTATTGTTTTGTGGTGCTCTCAGATGAGATTTCATTTCCCTTTCTTATCCATGTCCAAGTTTTCTTTTGTGAGATTTCAATACTTTGTCACTCGAAATGTCCATACAGTTGTGTTTCCTTCCATTTATGTTTTCTGGTTATTTTTGTTCTGTTGATACTTTTGTTGTTAGTATCGTTTCTGGTCGCTATAATGAGTCTTTCTCTGCGATTTCTTACGTATTTCTCAAGATTTTGTATAGATGCATCGGCGCTATTTTGAATGCTTATAGGTCTTCTACCTCTTTTTCTTGACATATTCAGTCGGTCTACGTCATCTCTGTAATGAAAGGCCTTATCCATTGTGTTTTTTGTTCTCTGGTCTATTTATTTAAGTCCCTCATTCTTTCACTTATTATTATTATTATTATTATTATCATAGATTTTTTTACCAGCTCTGACTGATGTTCTTTTACTGCAGTCCGAGTAACAGTAATCCTCCTCTAGTCTCCAAAACATTTCTCTGTATTCTGGCTGATCTTTATAATACTATAGCGTGGATGGTATCCACGTGTCCTCTTATTTGCAAGTACTCCAATCCCTTTGTTATCGGCATCACCTTTAAGTTCAGTATTTTTTTAATTCTCTAGGAAAATCTAAGAACTTATCTCGCGTTACATTTACTTTTAATTTTACTCTGTGGTGTGCCGAGACGGTAAACTTCACTATTCGGTAGATTTTGTTTCTTTTTTGTTGTTGCTGTTGACTATCACTAATTTGGTCTGTTTGTATCTGAAAATCCAAAAGAAGTTAGCGCATCTCATTCTCCTGGACGGATTCTAGGTTGTGCATATATCATCTGTTCACATTGTCAATTCAAAATTTCACAATTCAGAGTTGATCACCTTCCCCACCCAGTCGTGTCTAGTCTTATACTCTTTTTGCGCTTGTTTGTTTCATTCGTTTATAATATGATTGATTGCTTCGTCTCAATCATAACATAATCTACATTTGCTATTATGCTATCTCATCTATTTATGATTTAATAATGTTTCACCACCTGACGTTTATTTGTACTGGTATTTTTATCATATTTCTCATTTAAGAGTTTTTCACACCAGCGTTAGCCAATGGTTTCTCACTGGAGTTTGAGTTACACCAAGTTTCTCAAGTCTCGCGGACTCTCCTCAATATTCTAGCCAATTTCGATAATGCAGGAGTTTGAATCATCTCCACTAATCCTCTTATTTCCACGTCCTCTAGTCCCCTATCAGTCCTTTGGTGACTGTACCAAGAGCAGCATTTACAATTGGCATCACTGTCTTCTTCATGTTCCACAGTTCTATCAATTACTTGGCTAAGTCTAAATACTTATCTTTCTTTTCGCTTTCTTTCAATTTTGCTGTGGTCAGACGGGGACAGCTAAGTCCACAATTCGACAAGTTATTTTCTTTTGATGAATATTTACACTGATGGTCTGGCCGAGATCAGGTGATCCGTATATATATCAAAATCCCAAAGGAGCTTGTCGTCTCATTTTCCAGGACGGAAACTTCTTGTAAAATTTCCAGTGGATCACCTTCCCCATCCAATCGTTTGGTTTTGTTTGGGTTTTTTTTGTTTAATGGCATATCAACATTTTTAAGTTATTTAATGCCAACGCTATTCTCCTTGAAGAACATTTGTGGTACTATTTAACCCATAGTTGGGAGGATAGGGGGATTCATACTTTTCCAAAGGGTATTTGCCCGAAAGTGAATGTAATAGCGCGACTGGAGTATGAACTCGCTTACAACGATTCCGTAGTCCGTCACATTAACCATTACACCACGAGGACAGTGTCTAGTGTCTAGTCTTATACTCTTACTGAAAAAGTTTGCGGCCTTTGCTTATTATGTGATTGATTGCTTCATCGCAATCACCACATAATCTACATTTGCTATTTTGATGCGTCTTATCTATTCTTACTTTGATATTGTTGGTTCTTGTGATGTTTATTTGTTTTGCTATAAGAAATGACTCACTTTCTCTTTTAAGGTTTCGCTTTCTTAGCCATGTCTAAGTTTTCTCGTGTGAGATGTTGCTTGTTTATCCATACAGTTTGTTTTTCTTGCCATTTTTGCTTTCTAGTTATTTTTGTTTGGTAGATCCTAGTGTTGTCAGTATTGCTTTTGGTGGCTGTAATCAGTCCTCCTCCGTGCTTTTTTATGCAGTCTTCAAGCGGTTGTATCGATTCATTGACGCTATCTTCAATGCTTCCAAGTACTCGTTCTCCCTTTCCTGACACACATAGTCTGTTGAACGACATAAATGGGATGTAAGGCCTTTAATTTTCTTTTTCTCTCGTTCATTTGTTTAAGTTCTTCACTGGTCCACTTCCGGAATGGTCCAGAGTATCTTACGTGGGGTACAGCCCATGTATTTATCCCTTTTATAAGGTTCCTGATATTTAGTTTAATTTCGAGTAGCTTTCTAGTTCTCTTGAGATATTGTTTTTAATTTTTTTTCTTTCATATCCACTTGTTTGATTACGTCTACTTCCAATATATTCAAGTGTTTGTACGTTTTCTTTTCTCCGACCTTTCTTATATTTTCTTGATTTAGTAATTCCATTCCTCCGCCCTGCATCGTTCCTCGCTTTTAATTATTAGCATGGTGCATTTTTCTATGCCAAATTGAATCCATATGTTTTGACTGTATATTCTCATTGTCTGGATCAGGGTTTCAATTTTTTTTTCCTTTTTTGATGAGAGTGTTGTCGTCTATGTACATCAGGTGATTGATTTTTTCTTGCAAGTTAGTGTGCAACTGTGCATTTCCTGAGTAATTGGTTGAGTGGCATCATTTTTATTACAAATATATATGGTAACAGAGCATCTCCCTGGAATATAACTCTCTGGATCTTTGCCTCAGCTAAGCTTTTTCCTACTGTGGTCAATTCTCTCTCCAGGTTTCTATTTCTTTCTGAGTAAAGTGTATGACTTCGTCTGATATCTTGAACATTTTGAGACTGTTTATTATTGAGCTATTCTGGGCCATATCATATGCCATTTTGTTATCAATCTACGCCATAAATTATTTTTTTCGTCTCGTCTTGCTTACGGTGAGAATGTGTTGATCAATGAAGAGTAGCTCCCATGGGACTCGGTTCTACTTGTGGCATCCTTTCTGTTGCACGGGGAACTGTCCGTGACTCATTAAAGAGTTATAAATTTGTGCCGATAGAATTTTCCACATCATTCGTCAGGGCGTAATGGGTCTGTAGTTGTTTAAGTCGGTTACTTTGAGGGATCAATATGCTCTTTTCTTTTGGTCATCGATTCGAGTATGTCTAGTTCTTGTAAGCACCCATTAATTTCCATTGCTAATTCTTATTTACTCTTTGAGAGTTTTTCACATTATCGTTAGATGATTGTCTTTCACTGGAGTTTGAATGACAGCAAATCTTGTCAAGTCTCCAAGACTCTTCTCAGTATTCTGGCCGTTCTCAGTAATGCTGGAGTTTGGATGGTCTCCACTTGTCCTACTGTTCCAAGCCCTCCTGTCCTTTAATAATCCTTTTTGTTACTGTACCGAAAGCACCAATCAGAATTGGCATAATCGTCATTTCATGTTCCATAGTTTTTTCAATTCCCTAGCATGGTCGAGGTACTCATCCTTCTTTTCACATTTTTTTCAGTTTTATTCCATGGTCTACCGGGACAACAAAGTCGACAATTTTGCTTGTTCGCTTTTTTGTTGATTACTATAAGGTCTGGTTTTCTGGTCGAGATCAGGTGACTCATTTGTATGCCAAAGTCCAATGGGAGTTTGAGTATGCCATTCTCCTGGATAGATGCTGTGTTCTGCAAATAACATTTGTTCGTTTGGTCAAATTTAAATTTCTTGCACATCTCCCTGTGGATGATCTTGCTGATCCAGTCGCGTCTAGTCTTATATTCCTTTTGCGCTAATTTGCTGCCTTCGCTTATTACGTGATTGATCGTTTCGTTTCTATCACCACAGGTTGTTGCTATTTTGTTGCGTCTTATCTATTTTCACTTTGAGTTGATTGGCTCTGATGATGTTATTTTTTGCAGCTATTAGGAGAGATTCTGTTTCTCTTTTAAAGTTTCCTTTTCTTTGCCACGTCCAGGTTTTTCTCGTGAGAGATGTTGTTAATTAGTTGTTTAAAGCGCCTATAGACTTGTTTTTCTTCCCATTTTTGTTTCATAGTTATTGTCATTCTGTTGGTCATTAGTATGTCAGTATCGTTTCTGATGGCTGTAATCAGTCCTCCTTCGTGTTTTTCTATGTAGTCCTCCAGTCGTTGTATCAATGCGTCAACACTGTCAACACTGCTGGCAAGTCTTCTTCTTCCCTCTTTCCTTGATGCATATGGTCTGTTAATGTCGTCTTATGAATAGTCATTAGTTTTCTTGTTCTTTGGTCCATTTGCTAAAGTTCGTCTCTGGTCCCCTTCAAAAAGGGTCCCGAATCTCTAACGAGGGATACAGCTCAGATATGTTTACCTTTGATAAGGTTTCTGCTTGATAGTTTTGTCACGAGTAACTTTCTAGTTCTTCTGAGATATTCATTTTTTAATTTTTCCTTTCATCTCCACTCATTTCATGGTGTCAGCCTCCAAGATACCCAAGTATTTATAGGTTTCCTTTTCTCCGAGCGTTCTAATCTTGTTTTGATTTGGAAATTCCTTTCCTTCAGTCAGGTGTCGTTTGCTACTTTTCATTACTACTATGACACATTTTTTTATGCCAAATTCAATTCCTATTTTCTGACGGTATATTCTAACTGCGTGTAGTAGAGTTTCCAGTTCTTCTTCATTTTTTGCAAATAGTTTGATGTCATCCATGTACATTTGGTGATTGATCTTTTCTTGCGATCTACTAAGTTTTTTTTTTTCCAGCCACGCATTTTCTGAGTTTGTGGTTAAGTGGCATCAGGGCAATTATGAATAGTGACGGTGATAGTGGATCTCCTTGAAATTATAGCTCTCAGGATCTTTGTTTCAGCTAAGCCTCTTCCTCCATCTGTCAATTCCACTCTGCAGGTTTTCATGGTTTTCTCGATAAACTTTATGACTTCATGTGATATTTTGTACATTTTGAGGCAGTTTATAATCCAGCTTTGCGGAACCATATCATATGCCTTATTATTATTATTATTATTATTATTATTATTATTATTATTATTATTATTATAAGACCTTTTTTAAATAAAAGACAGCTCTGATTGATAATTTTTCACTGGAGTCTGTACGGCTGTAAACTTTCTCAGGTCTCTAGGAATCTTCTAAGTAGACTGGTCAAATTTTATTAGAGCTGTTGTTTGAATGGTTTTGATTCTTCCACTAATCTCCTGTCCATCAAGTCTCTGTAGAGTTTCTTGGAGTTTGTTCCAAGGACCTTGACTGTGACAAAATATTACTGCCACCTCCGCGTTCCTCATCTTTTGCCACTCTCTTGCAAGGTAATGTTATTTTCCCAGCTTCCTTAACTTTCACCTTTTTTTTCACAGTTTTTATTCTTTTAAACTACATCTTCTTTCCTGGATGGAAAAAAAACTTTCTCTATCTCAAAATCCTAGTGAATTCCACATTTTTTTTATTTTCAAGAATAGATTCTGATTTTTACTCGTTCGCTGATTATTTCTAAGTCTCGTGGTCTGGCCAGAGGAGTTTATGTGTCTCATTCTCTAGGACAGATTCTTGGTTGTGCGAATACTATGTATTCGTATGGTCAAATTTAAGCTTCTTGCACATTTTCCAGTGTATCAACTTCAGCTCATGTTTAATCATGTTCTTTCAGTGCTAATTTGCTGCACTCGCTTATTATGTGACTGCTCATTTAATCTCTATCACCACATAACCTACATCTGCTGTTTTATTGCGTCATTGATGTTCTTGGTCCTTATGGTGCTGTTTTGAGCTTCTATTAGAAGAGATTCCGTTTCTCTCGGAAGGTTTCCCTTTTTTCAGCCACATCCACGTATTCTCGTGTAAGATCTCACTTGTTATTTGCTTAAAACCTGGTTTTTCTCCCCATTTTTCTGGTTATTTCTGTTCTGCTGCTCCTTGGTTGTCAGTATTATTTCTGGTGGTTGAGATCAGTCTTCGTCCGCCCTTTTTTTATGTAGACCTCAAGTCGTATCGATGCGTATTCAATACTGACAAGTCCTCTTCTTCTTCTTCTTCTTCTTCTTCTTCTTCTTCTTCTTCTTCTTCTTCTTCTTCTTCTTCTTCTTCTTCTCTCTCTCTCTCCCTAGCTGTCCGTCTGTCTGTCTGTCTTCTTGACATATACAGTCTGTCAACGTCATATCTAGGATGTAAAGCCTTATGCATAGTCATTAGTTTTCTCATTATCTCGTCCATTTGTTTACGTTCTTCAGGAATAGTCCCTAGTACATTACGAGGGGAAAAGCCCAGGTATTTATCACTTTTATAAGGTTCCTGTTAGTTTAGTTTCGAGTAGCTTCCTTGTTCTCATGAGATATATTTTTTAAATTTCTTTTCGTCTCAGCTTGTTTGATAGTGTCAGTATCCAGTATTCCTGAATTCACGTGAAAAACAGGTATAGTCTTTGGAAGCAAAACTGATTCCAAAGACTTGACTTTAACTGTGCTTAGCTTGATTATACATTACATTTAAATATATTTTCATTTATATTTTACGATTTAGAATGGACTTTACACTTGGTGAAATTTTGAAGTTGGCTATTTAGATTTAAAAAAAGGGTCCTTATAATGCAGATTGTACCTGTTAGTATTGTCTATTGTCAGCGCAATTTCGGGTGGAATTTCCGATAAATAGATTTTCATATTTTATTGATGAAACTAAAGAAACCTATGACTTCACGGATAACAGTGGTTTTCATTTTTGCATTTCAGTTTTATTCTATTAACATTTCCACAGTAACATAGTACAGTAAAATGGGATAAAACATACTTTCTAATTACGTAAGTTCAATCTGATAATGTTTAAAAATATTATTTTTCTTAATCTAATGTTGATAATACTTTCTGATCAACAAAATTTCTTTTGTTTTCCTTAGCTATTAAAATATTACATTATAAGATAAGCCAAAGAAATGTTTCAAATTTATAAAATGTACATTCTTTTTTGAAATTTCCATTAAGTATATATATATATATATATATATATATATATATACATATATAGATAGATAGATAGATAAGAGTTTATAATTAAGCATCTGCATATAAATATTACTAATCAGTACTGAGTTGCCCTAAGGTCTGTATTTTATACCTCTCCCCATGAAATAACACCCAAAACCATCAACAGAAATTTAACTGTTAGATATTTAAAGTAGGTATATCAATATAGAACTTTAGTGGGTGTTAACTTCAAATTTGTAAGTTAAACACATTCTAGTTAGAAAAGCAGATAAGCCAATTAAAATATAAAATAAAATCAGCTATTAGCCTAATTTCATAAGTGCTTTCAATTATGTTCAACTTCTTTCTTTTAAAAGCATGTTGTCTAATTAAAAACATGCCTTCTATCTTGAAGATTTAAGAGAAATAAATTATATAAATAAGGAAACAAAATCAAAAGAAAACAACATGCAAGTTCACTCATTAAAGTGAACATTCGGATTTAAATCGAAAATCGCAGTTGTTTTTTTTTTCTTTTCTTTATTTTTTAATGTATCTTTCAAACAATCTTGTTGAGCAAGTCTCTGCAGAGATTTTTCCCTGCTGTGTTTTTTATTGGTGCCACCAACCCTATGAAATACTATACACTTTGTAATTATCTTTATCGTCTAAAATGTCTGCCTTTAGCCGTTGTAAAACGATTATTATCTTATTCCAATCAGTAGACTGAGTAACAAAAACATTATTTAAAAAGGAAATAATAATAAATACTGCAATTAAGACAGGAGTAAAAACAACAATAATAAAAATAAGAGTATTATCAATAGTAGTAGTAGTGGTAGTAGTAGTAGCAGCAGCACTACTGATGGTGGTGGTGGTGATGGTTGTGGTGGTGATGGTGTTTAGAATAATACCTTTAGTTAGAGTAATGTCTATTAAATCATTATCCTGGTAATCTTAACGGGGATGCAATGATACCAATCACATTTATGGTGATCTGATGTTTTTTTCTGTTTTTTTTTAATTTTCTTTTACCAACTCATCAAGATTTCGGATAGTCTTTGATAGTTGTTTCTCCTTATCTAAAATACTGGTCCCACTCATGAGATTGCCTACAGATCAAACAATCGTCCACATTGGACTGTTGCAACAAATGAAGTATCGCAAGTTTTTTTTTTTACCTTATTTCAAACAAAATTTCACTGAAAGTTTGTTTTTGTTCAAGTTCAACAAAAAGAAAAAGTGCACTACATGAATGTTAATTTCAACACGTGTAGCTCCGATATTAACGAATGTGACGTTATACAGTCATTTTATAAAACGGTCGAGGATAGTGATAAACTTTTCATTTACGTGTATGCTAAAACAGCTAAGTGATCGATTTCTTTCTGCACATATACCGTATACTGACTAATTAAAATGCCCGCGTACGCCGTGAAAGAGGTGAAGACGTGATTGTATGGGAAAAGTAAATCCTTGGTTATTTTATGATATAACAGGAAAGAGATTTACCAGGTATATTTTGTATCAAAGTATAAAATATCATTTTGCGATGATTTGTTGGTAATTGAAAAAAAAAGTGCTGCAGAAATATATCGACTTAAACATATCAGCTTTTATAGATATAGTTATATTTTCAAAAAAGTTATATATATATATATATATATATATATATATATATATATATATATATATATATATATATTCAGACATAATTCTGTGTGATTAGTTATGTATTTCAATTATAGGGATTTCTCATGGTTTTTTGGAAGAGATTCCCTTGTGATAAGAGAAAACTTTTACAGTGGGGAACGAAGACGGTTTACAGTTAAACGTTTGTTCTATGTCCAGTAAATTATTAAACCAGTTTTAGAAGGTCTTCTACAGAGAATATTAACATTCTTTGAAATTGAAAGGAAGACAAAAATTGGTCAAAATTTTTATTGTATTTCATGCTTGGTCAGGACATAACCCAAGTGAATAATAAAGTACATGTATATTAAATGATTTTTCATAATTTCAGTTTCGAATGAATTTGTCGATTTTTTAAAAGAATCTTCAGATTCATTCAATCTTTTTGAATTGTATATGCCTCCCAATAGAGAAATCAGATAAGAACATTGTGATCGTAATAATCTTAACTTCTTTTTTGTCGCTTTTGGCTACTATCATTTGATTCATCCAAAAGCAGAAATACAAACTCAGACATTCATACAAACTAACTTGATTATAGGAGTAAAAGAACGGATATTCATTTAGCGGTAATGTTTATAAGACGCACACATACGTAATTATAAAAATCACCACCTCATAAAAAGACACGTACATTATATATATATATATATATATATATATATATATATATGTGTGTGTGTGTGTGTGTGTGTGTGTGTGTGTGTGTGTGTGTGTGTAAATTTTGAACAATGTCAAGATAACACTATCTGCATCACATCAATGATGAATGGTCTGAGTTAATAGCTCTAGGAATAGAACATACCATTATGATGATTAGAAACAAAAAACGAACTCTACGACGTGAACCCATCCAACATTAGTGCTTTCTTACGTTGTATCTAAATGTTCTTGAAATCCGTTCTTCTTTCATTTGGTTGTTTACTTCTACTTGTTTTATTTTTATCATTTAGAAGGATATGATGGATGCTTGTTTGAGGTTTTTTAATTACGCTCCTGTCAGTAACTAATTTTAGAGATTTATTTGATCTTAATAAAAAGGAACATCTAGTGATAGAGACCTTGCCTCTATCACGTAACAAGAGAAATAATGGCAAGCCCGAATGGTTTTAAACCATGCAATGAACAGTTTACATGGAATAATAATAATAATAATAATAATAATAATAATAATAATAATAAGAAGAAGAAGAAGAAGAAGAAGAAGAACAACAACAACAACAACAACAACAACAACAACGTTAAGAAGAAGAAAATATGATTAAACAATTAAAAAGAGAAGGATAAAATAAAAGAAAAAAAAAACAATAGAATAGATTAATTCAGGAATAGAACAAAGAAAATTCTGAAAATACAGTAAAAAAGTAAAAATTAAAAAAGAAATAAAACTAGAGAAAATGAAATCGACAAACGAAGAAATGAAGTTTTAAAGAACTGTTTTGAATGTAAGCATTCTTTCAAATTTAATATTTTAATCTTGAATATATATTTTGAACAAATGTTTTGTTAAATTATATTCGCTATTTAACTGAGCAAAACAGATTGATTGCTATTCCAGTTAAACATTTATTTTAACATTTGAAATAAATGTAAAGAAAATAAATATAAAATACCAGTAATCATGACGCGAATCTATTGTAAAAATACATACATATCTGCATATAAACATACATGACTATATACATACTTAATGTAAGTAGTACGTATATCTGTATGCATGTGTGTGTGTGTGTGTGTGTGTGTGTGTGTGTGTGTGTGTGTGTGTGTGTGTGTGTGTGTGATGACTATATATTGCTACTTAATGGAGTGCTAGAGATGGAAAAGTTTTGATTGGGAAATATAAACTTGGACGTCATTAAAAACATTTTTTGTGGACAGGCACTTAAGAGAATTAACTTGGTAATAAATCACCGTCCATTAAAAGTATTAGAATTTGTAAATGTTATCCGAAATGTATAATGGGAATAAAAAGGAAGTGAGAATGGGTTGAAATACACGATTACGACATTTGATTCTGATCTTTGATATGTTAGTAATTTTGTACAAGAAATAATAGAATTTGTAATACTCTATAGCGAAAAAATATACATCACGAAATTTTTGTGACAGACTTTATTACAGTTTGCATATAAAGGCAGGAGCTAAGAAATATCTTATATTAATGAACACACACACGCACGCACGCACACATACACACACGCTCTCTGTCTCTGTCTCTCTCAGACACACACACACTCTCCCTCTCTCTCTCTCTCTCTCTCTCTTTCTCTCTTACTCACTCACACACACACGCACATGCGGGCGCGCGCGCGCACACACACACGCACATGCATACATATATTCTAATTCTAATTTCTTCCAAATATTTGGCGTCAACAGTTCATGTGGAACGTATCAAATTCATTTGAATGGTTGCGATAAAGTGCCCAGGATTCAACTCTAAAGAAATTAGAAGTGAGGACCACAGATTTATAGATGTCTCCATTGACTTTTAGAGATACATCATTTGCACTCCACAAGCAATGTTAGTGGCTTGTAAAAGCTGGAGTAGCTTTAGCTATTCGTGTTTGCATTTCTCGACCCATTCCCGCATCGACTGTGACAATCGTTCCCAAATATCTGAAAGCATTGACTGTTTTGAGGACTAGTTGGTTTATTCATATTTGTGTCTTGGCTGAAAGTTTTCTTTACAATGATTGTGTGCCCAAATTTTTTCGAGTCTTCGAAAAGATTAATTAAAAAAACAAGTTATTTCCTTATACGCATTTAGACTAATGGAAACAATTGTATAATCCTGTGTAAAAAGATCACGAGTGCACTGCAGTTTGATCTATGCCTTAGAATTAAAAACGTCGATTGTACACACACACACACACACACACACACACACACATATATATATATATATATATATATATATATATATATATATATATGTGTGTGTGTGTGTGTGTGTGTGTGTAAGTGTGTGTGTGTGTGTGTGATAAATAAATAGATAATACGACGGAAGATGTCTTTGAAAACATGCAAAAATGTGTTTAAAGTACTTCAAGGTTTCCAATAAATTCAAATTTACAATTACGATATAATGCGATATAAAATAATCAGTTTCTTACAAAAAAACATTTTCAAAATGTTCAATGTGAAAGAGAACATGATCAAAACTAAGGTTGCATTAAAAAAATTTGGATCCACTTTTTAAATTTCCATAAACATGTTCTTTAATAAAATGCAAGATCTACCTGAACAGTAAAAATTCAAGTGATATTTCACTAGGGCATGATGTCATAACAACAGCTGTATGGCCACTAACCACCCACCTCGAAGACGATACTGATTAGACGTACAAGACATGTAGAACACTCCTGGAGTAGCATGGTCGAAATCTTAACCGACGTTCTCCCTTCACAAGTACATGCAAATGTATGACGTCCAGCGAGAACTTATCTACAACAGCTCTGAAAGGACACAGGCTTCCGGTGTCCGTACAGAAAGCTTTAAGAACTGGAATATATGGGTTGTAGAAAAGAGCTGGTGTAATATAGGTTGTAGATAAGAGCTGGAATAATAGAGGTTATAGACAAGAATTGGAGTAATATAGGTTGTAGATACGAGCTGGAAGATAAGAGATGGTATAATGTCGGTTGTAGATGAGAGCTGGAATAATATAGATTGTAGATAAGAGCTGGAATAATATAGGTTCTAGATAAGAGCTAGAATACTATAGGATGTAGGTAAGAGCTGGAGTAATATAGGTTGTAGATAAGAGCTAGATGATAAGAGCTGGAATAATGTAGGTTGTAGATAAGAGCTAGAGTAATATGTGTTGTAGATAAAGCTAGAATACTATAGGTAGTAGATAAGAGCTGGAAGGTAAGATCTGGAATAATGTAGGTTGTATATAAGAGCTGGAATAATATAGGTTGCTGATAAGAGCTGGAAGATAAGAGCTGGAATAATATAGGTTGTAGATAAGAGCTGGAATATATAGGTTGTTGATAAAAGCTAGAATAATATAGGTTCTAGATAAGAGCTGGAATGATATAGGTTTTAGATAATAGCTGGAATAATATAGAGCTGGAAGACCAGCCGGAAGTTATGGATGATCCAGAGGCATATTGAGAGAATGAGAGTTAGGGAAATCCGTGCGAGAAGCATGACGTGATGATGATGATGATGATGATGATGATGATGATGATGATGATGATGATGTAAGCACAAATGTCACTGAATATTTCAAGTAATTGCACCGAGGCAGTCACAAATAAAGTCGTTTTTTTTAAAGAATGGCCTCAATAAGCACTATATTGATATTGTTAACTACTGAGTAATTGCCAAAATGTTAAATACACCTATCAGTGCATATGGATCGATTCTAATGAGATAGAAAAGAAATTTATTCCCAGACAAATCGACAAATTCTAAGAAAAAAAGCAAATTCAATGATATCTTAAAAGGAGATTCATATTCATTTCAAAGCGGCTCGAATATTGCTAAGTAAAAGAGTTATGAGTAGTAAAAATGAACTGAAATCGTTTCAAAATACTAAACCCTAGAAAAAGCAATTTTGCTGAGAGAATTTCCGAGGTTTTTCACTCGTGAGCATTTCAAGAAACCTATTACTATTTTTTTTTTTTTTGGAAGAACGTTCTTTAGTTGGAAGAAACGAAAATTGAACTGTTTGGCCATGATCCAGCACGATAGTTATGGAGAAAAGATGAATGTGCCAACGATTATAAACTTATTATATTCACAATAAAGCAGGGAAATGGAGGTCTGCTTGTTTATTGGCGTTGACCTTTATATTGTAGATAAACTCTTCTCGCAACCGAAAGAACTATGAATACAACGATGCATCCAAACGTTTTTCAAGCAAATCTGTTCCGCTTAAGAAACAGTCAAAAACTGTTGGATCTTTCCAAAAAATAAACATACCAAGGAAAAATTAATTTTGGAAGTGTTCGTTCAGAATAATACAGAGGTATCTCAATGAATTAAAATTTTAGGGGAACGCTCGAAAAATCGAATTCTTTTGTGGAACTCCTGAATGAATGATTTGAAGGTTTTACGAAGAAGAGTGACTCATGTTTTAAATACATTTTGTGAAGAGTACAAAAATATTCTCTTAGCCTTAACTGCAAACCTGTTTTATGCAACTACGTACATGAAGATGAATCAATGTATTAATTTCTGGCATTACTTTAGTTCATATCTTATTTATCTTTGTATTTTTAGAAATATATGAAATGAAAACAATATATATATATATATATATATATATATATATATATATATATATATATATATATATATATATATATATTAATCTAATATCAAACAGCATTCACGGTTACCAGAAAAAAAAAACCTCCAGGAACAAGAGATAAATACATATATATATATATATATATATATATATATATATATATATATATATATATATATATAAATATATATATATATATATATATATTAAAATGATTAAGTCCACGAAGAGATTTGTAATTTTTAGAATTTTTCATAATCTCAAAACACACATTCACAAATATATGAGTATGAATTCTAAAAAATAAAAATCTCCTCATGGACCTACTCATTTTAAAATATGTTATTTGAACCTATAACAATATATATATATATATATATATATATATATATATATATATAGAAAGAAAGAAAGAAAGAAAGAAAGAAAGAGACTGAGATTGAGACAGCAGTAAAATATACATACCGAGCGACTGAGAAAGCCAAATCAAAACTATGATTAAAATTGATATATAATTGTGAAATAGCCAGGAATGCAACAATCTTGTACAGACCGGCTGATTTTAGAGGTTTCGCTTTAAAAGTGATTTTCAAACGCGACTTAAACCTCGATCTGGATATGACTATTTTGGCTTCATCCCAGATATTGAACCCTGTAGGAAAAACAACGTAGAATATTAATTTTACATTGCAAATATAATGAATCTGTGTGGGACTATCAATCAATCTAATGCATATAATTCTCTGTATATATATCAATCTGTCTGTCTGTCTGTCTGTCTGTCTGTGTCGATATATATATATATATATATATAGAGAGAGAGAGAGATAGAGAGAGAGATAGAAGAAAGGCAGATAAACAGATATGCAGACGTGGAGAGAGGGATTGATAGATTGATTCATTAGTATTTGTCCTCGACTCATGCACTTATAAAGTAAATCACGTAATATATCTTACTGTTAGATTTTACTGTTAGTAAAACATCATTAAATCTCTATAGTTGTTTCTTTTTTTAATCATGTTTAGATGAATTACATAGTAGAAAAATAAAATCTCTAGAGAACCAGTTGTCCATAATTAAAGATTCAAAACTTCAGAAATCTGAAGGATGTGGGGCTATTCTGTTTTATTAAGCATCTTTGATAGCATATCAATCTTCGTGTTTTTTTAATGTCAAAACCATCTTTGTAGAAGAGCAATAAAGGTAATATCATAGTTTTGGTAAAAGCGGGTTCTAACCTTTTTCTAATTGGTATTTATCGGAATGTGACTGTTAGGGCGACTGGAGTTCGATCTTGCTTACAATGATTTCGCTATCCAACCCTTGAGCCAACACTTTAGTCACTACTCTGCAAAGATTCCTTTGGAGTAAATTCACATCCGGTTGTTTTTGCACGTTTATAAAGTTATCATTCTATTATTTTAATAATTTATTTTAATTCAAACAAGAGTAAAACTGTTTCATAACTCATATTCGAGTGAATTCAAAAATATTGTTAAAATGGATAATAAAAACAGGGAATACAATTGTAGACACTGAAATTCTGTCTCAAGTCAATGGAATTTGTTTAATCATTAATAAAATCCATTTAATACTCGGTTATCCAATTTAAAAAAAAACCTAAACTCGATTAGATTCGCTTTCAGTAATGAACATTTAGAAAACACGCTCATCTCACTTTCTACTGTTACTTTTAACTAAACAAAGGCTGTGCTGTTTAATTTATAAATGAATATCTGAGGTTTTCTCAGGCAGGTTTTAAAATCTTTATTATTATTATTATTATTATTATTATTATTATTATTATTATTTTGAAAACTACTGTTGTTGATTATTTTAAAACTTTTCTGACACTTTCAGCCAATCTTCTTTCTTTCTATTTCAGAATGAAATTTTGTTCGTACTTTTCTTCGCTTGGCATTCTCCGGTATCTCAGGCCTAGAAATTGATTGGCTCATTCTATTACCGTTGTCACTTGTCAGTTACAAACCCGCGAATTTTCCTGAAAGTGTGCAATGATTTCTGACATACCTTGTCTATTCTCATTTGACAACAGATGTCCTCACTAAAACGTACGTTTATTACTACAGTTATTTTGTTATTACTACCTTTTATTATTATTATTATTATTATTATTATTATTATTATTATTATTATTATTATTATTATTCAAATGTAGTGAAGAAAACACCATCATAGCAGATCATTCAACCATATTTTATGCAAGAAGAGTTGACTAGAAATAATATAATTTTCAGTAACACAGTTACCTAAGTCGTCAAACAAAATAATGTTATGTTACATTTCGTTCTGGGAGAATATCAGCTCAAATAACGTCCATAATAATAAATAGCAATGCATTTAAATGGATGAAAATGAAAAGAATCAAAATAAAAATGATTGGAAGAAAAGAAAAATATAACAGAAAATTTCGCTAATGTTTGTGGCTATGTAATAATTTTCTCTCGCTATCTGAAGATTTGGAATTCCTTTATTAATTTTACTTTGGGAAAGAAATACAATATTTTTTTTTATATATTTGTCGATAAATTCTTTTTATTCTCCTTAGCTTTTCCTTCGTATTTTCTTTGTGTTTGATATCCATTCTTAGAGGCGCCTTTTTCATACATTAGTGCTTTCATTGTAAAACTAGGCGTGATTGTTTCGGACTCTCTTGCTTGTATTTCTTCACTACATCATATTTATCTGAAAGTAGAGAGAGAAGGACTATCATAATCATTACTATACGAAAGTCTTCACTTAGATACTCATGTTCTTATTGTTTCTGACAGACTATAAATGTCGTAGCAGTCTGTAGGAAAGCTCAAATAGTAGTTTAATGTATCATATCTCCATTGTTTGCGTGGTTTTCTTGTCTTTTTTCTAATTTGCTTTTCCATAATCATTTTCCTCGTTTGAGATTTTTTTACATCAGCTTTAGCTGATGGTTTCTCAGCAGAGTTTGAGCAACAGCAAATCTACTAAAATCTCCAGGACTATTCTCGGTATTCTGACCAATCTTTATAATGTTCTTATCAAAATGGCCTCGACGTATTCTCTTATCTTATTTACCAACCCCTCCGCTCGGGCAGGATATGACACAAGGTCAATTTTTAAGCGGAGTTTTACAGGTTTGAATTCAGAGTTTTCCTTCTCCTAGACTAGTTGCCTAACCAAGGCTGAAGAACCTAGTCTGTCCTACTATTTACCCATAGCTGGAGGGAGAATAATTGGATTCATACCTTTCCCAAGGGTATTAGTGCTATGTGAAATGCAATCCGTCTCGTCCAGGATTTGAACTCGTGTCGCCGTGTTCATTTCCTACGACGATAACAATTACACCACAGGCACCTCTACTTATTCTCTTATGTTCAAGTCTTCAGTGCACTTGGAACAACCTCCAGGTGATTGGTAAAGAGAATAGCTGGTATCACTGTTAACGTCATGTTCCATAGTTGTTTTTTTTTTCAGTTCCCTGGCAAGGTATGGGAATTTACATCTCTTTTCGATTACTTCAATTTTCCCATTGTGATCACCTATTCGGCAGGTTCTTTTATTTGCTGACTATCATTAGGACTGGTCGTCTTGCCAAGATGTGGCAATCGATTTGTATCTTAAAACCTCAGAGAAGTTTGTGCGTCTCAATCTCCAGTACGGATTCCAAGTTGTGCTTATACCACTCGTTCGTATGGTCAAATTAATATTTTTGTCCAATTCCCAGTCGATCATCGTTCCCACACAGTCGTGTCTAGTCTTATACTCTTTTTGTGCTAATTCATTGAATCCACTTATTTTGTTTTTGATCGTTTCGTCTTTGTCACTACGCAACACACATTTAATATTTTATTATATTTTGTCTATTTTCGCTTTAAAATTTAACTTATGGCGTTGTTTTGTGTTGTAGTTAGAAGCGATTCGGTTTCTCTTTTAAGTTTTAGCCTTGCCCACGTCTTTTCATGTAAGATTTTGTTTGTTTTTCGTTTCAAATATCCACATAATTGCACTTCTTCCTATTCCTATTTTCTAGTTATTGATGTTCTGTTGATCCTTGTGTTATTTATGTTGTTTTAGGTCGCAGTAATTAGTCTGTCTTTGTCCTTTTCTATGTTGTCTTCGAGTTGTTGTATCGATGTCTCGACGCTGTCAAGAGTGCTGTCGAGCCATCTTCTTCTTTCTTTTCTTAACGCATATAATCTGTCTATATCCTCTCTGGGATGTAAGGCCTTATTCATCATAATTAATGTTTTTGATTTCTGTTCCATTTGTTTAAGTTCTTCCCGTGTCCATTTCAAGAATGGTCCCGAATATCTTACTAGAGGGACAGTCCATATTTTAATGCTTTTTATAAGGTTTCCGCTATAATGATCGGTTTCGAGAAATTTTCTCGTTCTCCGGTGATTTTTTTCTCTTTCATTTCCGCTTGTTTGATTGTATCTGTTTCAATACTCTCTAATGCTTGTAAGTCTCCTTTTCTCCGAACATTCTATTTTTTTTTCATTTCATTGTTCTAGTCCTTCCCTCATTTACCGTTTTCCATTTTTCATTATTGCCAGGGCACATCTTTCTTAGCCAAATTCGATCCTTACATCGTCACTGCAGATTCTCACTCACTGTTTTAGGATTTCCAATTATTTATCTTTTTGTCAAACAGCTTGATGGCGACTATGTATATAAGGTGGTTGAATTTTTCTAGCGATTTATGAAGTATCTACTCGGGCATAGCCTAAGTATGTGAAGGAGTGGCATCATCGCTATTACAAATACTAATGGTGATTGTGCATCTCCGTCATATACCTCTCTGAAATTTCATCTCAGCTAAGCATTTTCCACTCTCCAGTTTTTCATGGTTTGCTCGATAAACATAATGATTTCATCAGATATCTTGTATCTTTTTAGACAGTCTACTATCCAGCTTTTCGAGGCCATACCGAATGTCTTTTTGTTTTCAATCCATGCTATAGCTACTTTTTTTCATCTCATTCTGCTCTCCTTGAGGATGTGTTGATCAATGAATAATAAATCTCCTGCTTCTCTGGTTCTCTTACGTCATCCTTTCTGTTACTTCAGTGAACAGTTTGCGATTAATTACCGAATAGTAAATCTCCTCCCTGATTTGTGTCGTTAGTATTTTCTATATATCGGTTGACATGTTATGGGTCTGTAGTTGTTGGGAGAGGTTTTTTTTGGGGGGTCTTTTTGGATCAGGGTGGTCCTTCTATTGTCATCAATTCGGGTATATCTGTTTCTTGTTGGTAACTGTACATTTCGATTGCCTGTGTGTCCTGGATGGAAGGGAATTGTTAAACCAGTGTCCCTATATGCCATTATGGTCGGATGTTTTCTAATTTGATACTTTTTTGGGTGTTGCTCTGAGTGAATCAAGGTGTATTTTGGTCTTAGGATCTTCTTTGAGTCACTCTAACTTCTTTTCTCTGTTGTTTATTCATTCGGCTTTTTTTATGTTCTCTTCTTTCCTATATGTTGCTCTAAAATCGTTTTGTTGCCTTGTCATCCAGTTGTTGGTATGTTTTTTAGCATTCTCCTCGTATTTTCTGGTACGATATACTTTCGTTGTTTTGGAATATCCTGTTTTATCTCTTTTGTTTGATCCTGTCTCGAAATATTTTAGTATTCTTTCTTTCACCGGTACCTTCTCATTCCTCTTCTCAAGTTGTATTATTTGTTTTAATTGTTGTGTGGCTTTTCTCTTTTCGTCCCAACATATTTCAGCTTCTTTTCCAATTATTATTATTATTATCATTATTGAGTTACTCCTTGAGAATTTCTCATAACAGCGTTAGCTGACGGTTTTTCACGGGAATTTTAGTGTTAGCAAGTTTCCTTGTGTCTTCAGGACGCTTCTCAGTATTCTGACTGATCTAAATAATGCTGTAATTTGGATGGTCTCTGCACGTCCTCTTATTTCTAAATCCTTTTGTCTTTTCAAATCGTTTCATGACAGTACCAAGAGCAGAAATTACAATTGATATAATCGTCACCATGTTCCACAGATTTTTTTTCAATTCCCAAGCAAGGTCGAGGTAATCATCTTTCTTCTCACTTTCTTTCAATTTTACTCGGTGGTCGGCTGGGACAGCAAAGACCACAATTCGGCAAGTTCTTTTTTTTTCTTCATTATAAGGTCTGGTCGTCTGGCGGAGATTAGGTGGTCTGTTTGTATCTCAAAATCCCATAGGAGTTAGTACGTCTCATTTTCCGGGACAGATGCTGAGTTGTGCATATACCATGTGTTTGCATAGCAGAATTTAAACTTCTTTCACAATTCCAAGTGGATCACCTTGCCTACCCAGTTGTGTCTAGTCTTATACTCTTTCTGTGCTAATTTACTGCATTGGCTTATAATGTGATAGATCATTTCATTTCTGTCACCACATAACCTACATCTGCTGTTCTGAAGCATCTTATCAGTTCAGGATTTGATATGATTGGTCCGTATGGCGTTGTTTGTGGGGCAATTAGAAGATATTCTATTAATATTATTATTATTATTATTATTTACTCCTCTAGAGTTTTTCACATCAGTATTAGCTGATGGTTTTTCACTGGAGTTTGAGTGACAGCAAGTCTCCTTAAGTCTCCATGACTCGTCTCAGTGTCTGGCCGTCCTCAGCAATGCTGTCGTTTGGATAGTCTCTACCCGTCCGCCAACTTCCAAATCCTCCAGACCCTTTAATAATCCTTTAGTTACTGTGCCTAACGCATCAATCACAATTGGCACGATCGTTACTTTCATATTCCACAGTTTTTTTTAAATTCTCTAGCAAGGTCGAGGTACTTATCCTTCTTTTCAGTTTTCTGCAGATTGATTTTCTGGTCCACCGTATTTACCCCGTCTATTATTATTATTATTATTATTATCATTATTATTTTACCCTGTGTAAAAGTTAGGTAGTGGCCTTTCCCCTAAGTCAGTGTGACAGCAGGTCTCTTTAGGTCTATTGGATACTTCCCACAATATAGGCTGCTTACAAAAATGCTGTCATCTGGTTGGTCTCTGTTTTTCTCTGATTTCCAAATATCATCAAAATACAGAATATAAATGTGATAGCTCTGCTCTAGAGTAAACAACTATTCCTAAATCAACAGCAGGAGCCTAAAAAGTTGTGCTATGTCATCACAATAAAACGTTTGCTTATCACATTTGAAGAAACAGAAACAGTTTAGATCTTTCTCAACAATCAGAAAATAAAAATAAAAGACTTGCTTTTCTTAGTCTTCCGCACTTTCTGTTCTCTTACTTTGTTAATCTGTCTGTCTGTCTGTCTATCTCTGTCTCTGTCTCTGTCTATCTCTCTCCCTCTCTCTCTATATATATATATATACTCACACACAAGCATATATATATATATATATATATAAATTATTAAAGGAAGAGATCAAACTAAAACCCTAAGGTATGAGCCCTTTGGTATGAGTTCAATCGTACTCACGCTGTTCTTTTACGGAGATGGCTCTGTTGTAAAATAACCATGGGAGTTTGATATACCATTAAAACAAAGAAACTTAGAAAAATAAATAAAACTAAATATCAATGAGAGATTGTATATACATTATTTAGATATAGAGTCAAAGGATAAAAGTTTTATGAATTTCTGAAATTCTATGCTGAACACATATTGTATCGGTTATAGGTGTTGGTTCCCTAAACTTCTAAGTTACAATGATCTGGAGGTTGCAGTTTCAGTCCTGACTGCAGATGAGTAACAATACAGGAATACATAACAAAATTAACCCTTTTATGATTAACGGAATCAGAGCAAGCAACTACGTTGGACTGAATAACGAATGTGGTTCGAAGTTCCGTGTCGGCTGCTGGGTTCGACAAGCACTTGAAGAAGGCTGGAGGACATATCGACCGAAACGTTGTGAATATAACAAGAAACATAAAAACAATAGTCCGAATACTCTGAATGATAAGAGTTAACGGAGATTGATCCAATTATTGTATAAGCAAGAAACCTTGCGTCATACTCTATGTCAACGCTATCCTAATATTTATATATATATATATATATATATGAAGCAGTTCTATTCTGTCGAAGAAACTTGTACCTGCCTAGGGAGAGACGGGACACAGAATTCTTATCATTACATTTGAAGGACATCTTCATATATATATATATATACAAGGATCATTAAATAAGTTTCCAGACTTCTTTCGTATGGGCACTTTTATTGATAGTACACGCATGAAAATCTAGTCCCCTTTCGAAGTAATCTCCTCTGGCTGTAATGCACTTGTTGTACCGTTCCAACAACTTCTGGAAGGCCACGTGGAAGTCTTCTTGTGTGAGCGTGTCAATGACCTTCGTCACAGCCTCTTTCATCTCCTCATTTGTCCCACAATGACAGCCTCTGAGCTTAGGGAATAACCAAAAGTCAGAGGGAGCAAAGTCTGGACTATAGGGAGGGTGAGGAACTGTCTTGATGCCCATCTTGGTCAAATAGTATGTGACAAGGATGGAGTTGTGAACTGGTGCATTGTCCCGGTGGAAATGCCTCTGACCCGATTTGAAGAGTGCTGGCCTCTTCCCTAGGAATCGCTTCCTGAACATTCTTAAAACCTCAACATAGTAACCCTAACCCTAAGCCTTTGGCCAATCAACTCTGGTGTATTGACTTCCTTACTCCTCCCATACCTCTCATCCTCTCTCATAGACTCCCTGCCTTGCTTGAATCTCTGATGCCACTCAAAAACTAATGATTGATACATGCAAGATGGTCGAAAAGCAGTCTGAAACATTCCATACATTTCTGTGGCATTTTTTCCAAGTTTAAAACAGAATTTAATTGCATATCATCCTTTTAATGTGTCCACACGTCCAGATTGCATTTTTGAAATTGACCAGTTGAGACAATCAGACTTTAGTAGGGCGTATTCCAGTTCGCGTTGCAGCTTTTCATTTAAACCTGAAATCATAAAAATTGGTCAGTCATCTCATAAGATGTATAGCAATAACAGTGAATTTTCAAGAGTCTACGACAATTTTGAATGCCTGGAAACCTATTGAATGTACCATGTATATATATATATATATATATATATATATATATATATATATATATCATTGCATGCGTATGTGTGTGTTTAATCTATTATTCAAGCCAGCCATTGAGATTCGAACTTACTGCTCAATATTTACAAAATGAAAACATATACTTTATCTCATAGACTCTGTCTTCCAATCGTTTTTTTATCAGCATTTATGCATCAGAACACCCAGTACGTGGTGGATTTTCTGCCTGGTTCCCGAGATATATCTATCTAAAATTGTTTGAAATCGCTACGCTTCTTTATCTGAGTTTATTTAAAAACTTCCCCTTTCTGACATAAACCCACAGACTCTAACCTATTATACCTCATTTCTATAGGTACAATGTATTCTTTATCCATAAAAGCTGAGTTTAACTATGCATCTGTCTAGTACGGGGGTTTGAAGACTGAACTTCATAGCCTTCGGTTCAGAGGTCATACAGTTGACTTGACAGAAGAAACATTGTTATCGTTGAATTCTACGTCATCAACAGGTCAAACTGGTTTCCTGTGATTTCAATGAGTTTTATAATTTCATTATAAACGACTAGTCTTTTCGGATGTAGAACTTCATTTTCGTTTATACATGGACTTGTTTGAGTGACTGTGTGAGACAACCAAGTTTATATTTATTTACAAATGTATACATATGTAACAAAGGTATACTTAGTAAATACACTCGTTTCTTAAGCGTTACTTCAACCGGTATTTTATATGATACATAATTCTAGCTCAAGGGTAAACACAGAGACATTTAATGTTTCAATGATATTTAAACTTTCTCTTGCCCAGTCGGCAGGGGTTGTAGCATACCGATTGTACCTCAGCAGAGGGGTAAGACCCCCAGTGAGGGTCCTGGATATGACTCTAAACAATCTTATGGTGAAGATCCAATGATGCTAGAGCTTTGGGGAATGCGAAGCACTCTTTCATTGCCAGGTCCACTCTGGCCCGGAATGGTGGTACCTGAGAACTAAACTGCATAGTTATGCTAAACTGAATTGTTTGAACTAGAACTGTTTGACTAAACTGAATAGGTTGGAATAGAAATGTTTTTTACAATTAAACTGCCAACTGATGTTAACCTGAATTGTGAGAAATGGAACTGTTTTTGACATTAAAACTGTTTTTATGCTCAACTGAATTTTTTAGTATACAAATTTTATACGTATACTAAACTGAATTGCCTGAATTAGAACTGTTTGAAAATACTGAATAGCTTGAAATAGAAGTGTTTTGATAATTAAATTGTGTACTCATCCTAAATGGAATTTCTTAAAAATAGAACTGATTATTTCTTTAAAAATGGATGTAAATAGAACTAAACTGCGTACTTATGCTAAGCTGATTTGTTTGGATTACAACTGTTTGATTAAATTGAATTGCTTTAAAAAGATATGTTTTTTTGACAATTAAACTATGTACTCATGCTAAACTGAATTGTTTGAAAAAGAATTGACTATTTGCAGAAAAATGGATTTGGTGTTAAATAAATATAAATGTTGATATGCCATAAAACCCACCCAATCAACCATTAAACTTTGTTTCGACCAAAATTTACCAAATATCTTTTACAGATGACAAATTTTCCGAGAAACTTTGATATGAGGATTGAACAGTAAGTTTGTTACCAGACGGATGTTAGCTGGATTTTAAAAATATTATGCCGTATAATGTTCAGTTTACCTGATTAAAAGAGAATTGCATTAAAAGAAAGGATTGGCCCAGCGGTTAGAGTGTTCGCCAATGGCCCGGGAGACCTGGGTTCAATCCCAGGTCGAGTCATACCAAAGACTTTAAAAATGGAACTTGATACCACCTTGCTTAACACTCAGCATTATAAGGTACGGTTCAAGGGTAAAGTGGAGCAATCCAGGGAATGGAGTAGCGCCCTCCCCTACACTTTGGTGTAGTAGCTATCGAAAAGGGAGCCTTCGGGTCACCCTCGACTATGGTCGCTAACTTTACTTTTACTTACTTTATAAGACATTGGTTTCTGTATATTGTTTGTTTGTATATTTGAGTTTTATGGCATATCAACCTTTGTCGGTTATTCAATGCTAAATCCATTTTTATAAAAATGAAGAGTTCTATTTCAAACAATTCCTTTTAGCATTAGGACACCGTTTAATTGTCAAAAACATTTCTATTTCAAGCTATTCAGTTCAGTCAAACAGTTCTAATTCAAACAATTCAGTTTAGGATAAGTACGCGATTTATATATCAAAAGAGTAGTATTTCAAGTAATTCACTTTTGCATAAGTATGCATTTTAGTTTTATTTGACCCATAGATATGACCCTAGGAGGTGCTACCACTCTGGGCCAGTATGGACCGAGAAGCGATGACAATAAAGGAGGTGCTCCGCATACCACAAAGCTCCAAAACTACTAGAACCTCACCATCAAATTGTTCAGTGTCATATCCCGGACCCTCGTTGTAGGGGGGTTACTCCTCTGCAGAGGTGCAGTCGTTGTATTCTACGGCCCCATCCGAATGGGTAATAATATATATATATATATATATATATATATATATATATATATATAAGTGTGCGTGTGAGTGTGTGTGCATATACGTGTGTGTGCGTATGTGATTTAATTGGTATAACTTCTATGGTTGGTTGATTTTCGGTTTGAGGCACATCATCCATTGTGGATTATTTAATGGTGAATCCTCCTTATATATATATATATATATATATATATATATATATATATATATATATATATATATATATATATAGCCTTTCTACATACCGGTATGGTTCTAAGGAACTAATAATTATAATGTTAATAATCCTTAGTAAATGATTGAACAGTTTTATTTCCCGTAGATATGACTCTAACAGATACAACCTATCTGATTCAGAGTGAGCCTGGAAGTAAAGACAATGAAGTGTTACTCCACATACCCCAAAGCTCAACCACTGGAGTGTCACCATCGGAAGCAGTTAATGTTATAGTCAGGACTTGTGTTTATGTGGACGTAATCTACAGTCCCAGTCAACAGGCCGATTTGTGTGCGTGTTTGAATGAACTGTAAAGTATATATTTACTTAACTACACTGCCACGAACAGGATGCGACACAAGGTCCCTTTTCAAGTAGAGTACCGCTTGTTTGAATTCACAGTTTTCCTTCAAGAATGGTTTCCATACCAAGATTAAAGAGCCTAGATTATCATTGAGTTTACCCATAACCAGGAAAGAATACATAACTTTCGTGAGTGTATGAGTACTAAGGTATATGAATCCAGGATTTGAACTTGATTCGCTAACTCCCTATCCCAAAAAAGATAACCGCTACAACAGCGCCTTAGTATGTGCACATTTAAGCTTGTTAAATATAGACAGTGTTATTATAGGGCATTTGCGCAGAATAGTCTCCAATCAGTTCTTCGAACTTTATTCATGCATTTCTCTCTGTCTCTTTCTCTTTCTTTATATATATATATATATATATATATATATATATATATATATATATATATATATATATATATATATATATGCACAGAAAGAGAATCACATATGCTTAAATTTGCGTGAGTCTCTGTGCGTATAACTGAAATAATATATTTTTTGTTTATGCTTGTAATATTCCTTACTTTTCTGCCCACTCTCTTGTTCTATAAATATGCACATAGCATTGTTCAGCTTTATTTATTTATTTACCTCAACTTGGATAATCTTTTATCTGTACCCTTCAAATCTCTATACAGACATCGCAGAAAAATCTGTCCGTGCATTATTATTATTATTATTATTATTATTATCATTATTATTATTGATGATGATGTTATTATTATAACTGTTATGGTGGTTGTTGCTGCTGCTACTGCTGATGTTGTTGTTGTTGTTTATGTTGTTGTTCACGCGTGTATTTCTTTTTTCTTTACTTTTTCACATCTGAAAATATTTGCACATCATGCAATGGCCACTGATATTTTTAAAGCTAACTCTCTATGTATGGCGATGACTTAATGGTTGGGTCTGGCGGAACTACTTCACGGTCGACTGGCCCAATTATGCAGATGAGATTTAGTGGTCCTCAGATCTGACGAAGGAAATGAAAAAGATCAATGAGTGTGGAGGTGAAAAAGGGTTAGGTTAGAATGTTACTGCAAAAAAAAACGTTGTTGTGAGTGTGGTGGTGTAGACGGAGGTTTTTCAAAACAAAATAGCTACAGGGCAGCCGTACACAAAAAGAGGAGTGCACGTCATTCATTCATATTGATATTATTTCCCAAGTTTTATGCACGTTTCTATATCTTGGCCTCTAATTTTATATGCATATTTATTTTAGGGACTTTCCGATTCGATCTCACCTTCTTGGCATATCCATACATGTATCATTCGTTCTCTTTTTCTCTTTTTCTTTTCTTAGTTTTTTATTCTGTATCACTTTAACTTCTTTCTTTTTTAGCATACATGATGCAATATCTATTAAGTTCCCATAATAATTCCTATTTTCCTATTTCTTTCGTTTCTTTCTTTCTCTCTCTCTCTCTCTCTCTCTCTCTCTCTCTCTCTCTCTCTCTCTCTATCTATCTATCTATCTATCATTTAATTAATTTATGCCTTTCATTTTGTTACTATATTTACTTGAACTACTTTCTATAACACATCATTCCATTTCGTGTTAATTCTATATTACACCTTTTCTTTTGGAGTGCACACTTTTTCAACCGGTTATCTATGTTTGCACCCTCTTATTTATTCATTCCATATCTATCCATTACCTTCTCTTATTCTCATTCACCTTTTCGTCTTATTTAGTCTAAACATTCTTCCGTTTTGAGCTTAATTCCGATTTTCATTTGATTTACCCCAGATCCTTCATCAAAGTAAAATATATTTCTTTTAATGTACTGAATACTTTTGGGAGAAAAAGCTCCTGTAAAATAAAATGATGCATGCTATATCGTGTTTGGTTTTGTATGTGACACTTGAAGGAAACAATTATAAAATCAAATTATAGAATTGTATTTATCTATTTGTTAATACTTTAAAGATGAATGAGGGAATACCTGAAATGTCTCTAAATGGCTTAGCTTAGTCTTAGGCTTGACGTAGAGGAAGATGGTAAGACTCGAACTCTCAAGCAATGGTCGATGAGCCAACCAATTTCACTACGGGAAATTCAGTGAACGGGTTGCTGGGTTATTAGAATTTTTGTACACAAAGTAAAAATACTAACAATATTTCTTTCTTTCTTTCTTTCTTTCTTTCTTCTGCATTTTAAATTCATATATTTGTTTTGTTCCATATCTCATCTCTAAATTTGGTTACAACATTGATTTTCTCTTTCATTTTATAGATCAGTACAAATCAACGATATACTTCTGGGAGTTGAAAGTTTGTGAAGCGTCTGTTTTCAAATTAGGGAAGTCCTTCTTTTATGGCTTGAAAATAAACCTTCAACATACTGACATTTTACCAACACTTAATTACTGGCCATTGGCGCTGTGGGAAAATAATCAACTTTGACATCAATGAAACAGGTTGGTGAAGTCGTTCATATTTCATAAAAGAATAATATTTTGTAGAAGAAGAAAAAACAATTTAACCCATTTAAAGAAAAGAAATCATTAAAAGGAAAAATAATCAAAATGTATAAGTCAATACCAAAACTGCACATCAAGGAATATAGAACATAAACAGAGCAATTGATAAACTATAAAGCAATAAAGCATCAAAAACAAAAAGAAAACATTGAAATACGCAAAAAGCAAAATAAAAGAAGCAAATATGTTAAATTAATAGAAAACCTGGAAAGGAAATAAAGTAGACACACATAGAAAAATAAGTATGCGGGAAGAAAAGTACCACATAAACTCGTTAATATACGAAAGTCTAAAAGTTAAAAGACTGGCCTCAACCTTTTTTTTTTAATTGGCTAAGGGTAAAATTCAAACATAACTGACATTACTGGGGACAGCCGACTGCTTAAAAAATAAATCTATACATTATCAATTTTTGGTAAATAAATGATGAATACACGATCGACGTATTCATTACAACTTTGTTAAAATTACAAGGGTGAAAATATGTTTACCTACAACAAATGAACTATGAAAGAAATATTTATTTTCTTCTTGGTAGTCCCATTAAGATGCAATACATTTCACACAGGGTTTTTTTTCCACTGGTAATCAACCTATCTCGGAAAATCCTTTTTTTTTAATGTCGTGAAGCTGGGTTGTATTATTTTAATTCTCTCCAAAGCCTCAAATCAATTCATTGAAATAAATATTCTGCTTAGGAAAAAAGAAAATGTTGCAATAGGTCGGGTCTACTATGAAGAGTGGTGCATTTGGACATCCTTGTATTTCTTCATAAATGCTGATTAGAACATTGTGAAACCTATTTCACTTTAAGTAAATAAAAGATCCATTCCAAAACATTTTTACACTCCTCGAATTTTCGGCAAATGGAAAATATAGAAATGAACGTACCCTTTAAATATACATCAGGATATATTGAAGATAAGGAAAAAAGATACTCAAAGAGAGAACAGTAATCTCCGTATGTAAGAAGGGAAAAAAAGAAACATAAAGGATTTGAAGAAGAAGAAGAAGAAGAAGAAGAGAAGAAGAAGAAGAAGAAGAAGAAGAAGAAGAAGAAGAAGAAGAAGAAGAAGAACGTTCAAAAATGAAAGAATGCAAAAAAAAAAAAAAATTAAAAATACTCAGGAAAGAATGTAAAACCTAGGAAATCTGACGAAGCCCGAAAGGCGCAAACGCGTCTGTAGAAGACATTACTGCTGCAAGACTGACTCGTCTGTTCTGAGTGACTTACTTCTGTGTAAACTTTTCTTCATGGCTTCGTCAAAAATCCACGTACTGGAAAAATCATCCATACAAGCTCTGGTCGGATTAATACAACCACAGAAATTTCATATTAATAGTGGAATAATCTTCCCACACGTCAACGCACCAGGGCTTTCAATGAAAGAACTGATTCTTCCTCTTCCTCGAACTGATAAATGCATCATACCTTTTATTCCATCAGAACTTTCTTCCCCTCTCGTACAGATCTTTCTGTTTCACTTAATTTTTGCTTCACTATTGTTAACATCTTTTTTTCTACCTTTTTATTAGGTTATTAAGAAAAAAGAAAGTTCACGCCTCTTTTTCCCCTAATGTTTTACGTTCTTTATTTCTGTTTTCATATCTAAATTACCTTTTCTTCTTTTTCGCTCCTTTAAAGCTTCTGCCCTGATCTCTTTCAGGTTGCTTTTCTATTTGCTATTTTTTTTTTTCAATTTTAGTTATTCAATAAACTTTTTTTATAATTATCTTCTTTTTCTCTCTATTATTTATATTTATCCTTTTATTTACTCGTTTTATTTTCTTCCAGATTTATTCTCATTCGTTTTGCAAACCCTTTGTAATATGCCACTTACGGCTTAAAAACAGGTTTATTAGTCTTCACTTCAAGCCAATAATACTTATTAAAATTATTTTCTTTAATGGAATAATAATACGAACAAGAATCTTTTTAGTTTACATTCGTTTCAATCTCGAGGGGGAAAAAACAAGAAAAACCAAAAAATTAAATCCTTGTACACCATGAACCTATGGAATGAAGGCTAAATGTTGTATTGCGATTTCATTCATAAAACTTACTCATTAATAACTGCTCGAGTCGGAGACATAAGCTATCTATCTATCTATCTATCTATCTATCTATCTATCTATCTATATATATATATGTATATATTTATATATATATATATAATATATTTTTTTAATCCTTTTATTGTTTTGTTTTTTCATTTTTTATTGTTTTTTCCTTTTACTATTCATATCTCTTGAATATTCATTTTGGTAAGGACTGGAGATATATTGTAAAAACCTTTCTATAAATTGGCGATTCAGAAAAAAATAAATATCACCAAAGAATCTTTCGTGCATTCATTTACATCTTTTGTCAAGTAAGGAATATTTTTTCACGTATATTGGTATCTTGATAATTTTGTTGAATAATGATTACAAAGGAATTTATTTTTACTGATATCTATTTTTAATATTCCTTTTCCTTATCAAGGCACATGATCATGTAACGAATTCTAATCTCACGACTTATTCTACAGTTAAAACTTATGATCACCAACTCATCATTATACAGATAATGCGTTTATATCTATAGTCGAAATCTCGTCACCATCGACGTCACATTCCCTTGGTTATTTTCGGTGTATCCTAAATAATTATTAATTAATTATTATCTGAATATCTATTAAATAGTATTTTATTTATTGACGATTTCTCAATAAAATTCTAGATGATTTAGATTTCCCATATAACAGCCTTTGTTATTAATGTGTTTAATTCTGAAATGTGTATTAAATATTTCAACGAAATAAAGGTTTACAAAGTAAATGTTAGGGAAAATTTGCATCCAGATTTAAACAAATTCGGGTTTAATAAATGATATATTGGTGTTGATTTTTAATAGCATTTTTTAAATTTTCAATTGAAAGCAGTCTTATCCCTAATTTTATATAAAAATCAATTAAAATAAGAGTAATCTTTTTTACATGTGTTCATTTTTAGTTTCATTGGTCTTTCTAATTAAACATATTATTTTATTGTATTAATCATTATTGTATTATTCGATTGCGCTAGAAGAGCGCATATTTTTACTAGATAAGAAAATAAATACTTGTCAGACTTATTGATGGACAATTTTATATCCATAATCCGTAGTCTAAAAATAGTATACGCATCAGTGACAAAAATATTCAACATAATTACCTTCCATGTCAATGAAATATCTATTAAGTTGCTTGAACCTGAGAGAGTGAAATATTCAGATACATAATTCATTTTTTTTTTCTAAATCATCCTCTTTTCTTTAATTCTTATTCGTGAAAAACTGTCGAATTTCGATTTCCCAAGTAACGAAAAGCTATAACTTAGTATCAAACTTGATTTTACGACTAAATATGCACCTAATTTTGCAGTATTGTTTCTAGAGGAACATTATAAAAGCACAAAGGATATTATTAGACGTTATTAAGCATCAGACTCTACTGGGTGGAAATTCTGTATCGAAAAATGAAGAATACGTAGCTGTCTAAAAATTAGTATATTTCTAACATTTAAAACATTCAATTTATAATTATTAAGTTCCAATGCTGTAAAGTTTGGAAATAAATATACGTCATAATTTTTTCTTTGATTGTATTACATTCCATTTTAAATAGGATAATTTATATCCAGTAGCTATGAGTGCACTGTCATTGCCATCTAAACGACTTAACAAGATAGTTGATAGGGACTGGTGGCGAGTGCGAGTCAAGTATATCCATGCCGGCGTCACACCTTGGTGATGATGATGACGTTAAGTAAGAATAATCCTGCTATCGTTGTGAAGAAAATGAACTTTCATAAAAAATTGGTTTTATTTATTTATAGCATTATTACATATTATATATAGGAGAAATCCATTTAAAAATACATTCATCCATATTCATAAAAAAGAATTATATATATATATATATATATTTGTGCATGAATTTCTTTCAATTCAGTTCTTTTAATTTTTTATTGTGATGCATCATTTTAAAGTGAAAGGCTGAAGTTATGACAAATAGGGATTTTAGCTATATAAAATTTTGTTAATTACTAGATTACACTGTTTATAATAAAACTGCAGCTTGTAATATCACTTTTGATAATTAGGTAGCTTCTTTCTTTCTTTCTTTCTTTCTTTCTTTCTTTCTTTATTTATTTATTTATTTATTTCGTTCTTGCTTTCTTTTATTTTTCGATCATCTTAATCTGAACAACTGGGATAGCATGTCTGTCGTTTTTTATGCATGGATATGCAAAAGAAGTCAAAATAAAACGTCAATTTAAAAACAAATAAAACAGCATAACTGTCAACTGTCATTGAAAATAAAGGATTTATATTTGATTAGGAGCATAACAAATATCATTTCGAATAAATAAGAAGAGTAACTGCAGCATTAACTCTAGTCAAACATTCAAACAACGAGTGTTTCAAAACAAAACTCCATTTGATTGTGTCGTGTAGCTTAAGAAGGTCCGAAATTTGACCAGATGTGGAAGCATATTCATCACAAGTACAGTTCATTTTATTGGAAGAATATCAACCATATGTTTTGCATAATCTTATTCCTGGATAATTACCCCTCACATTTATATAAATACGCCAGTTGATCAAAATTAAAGGAGACTGAATTTATTTTCAAAATCACGGAAAGGAACAAGGAATGTCTCAATAACTTTCTTTAAAATATTCCAACTTAACCCCGACATACATATTAAAGCGAATTTTTTGTTGTTCAAAACACTAGAGAAGGCCATTCATATATATAGTGTTATGGTGCACGTTTGTGCTTCATTGAATGTCTTCAACATTCTCAGATCTTACCATTGGGATGAATCTTAAGTTTAGTAAAGAGGAAGAAATCACACAAACCTAAGTCTGGTGGACACAGAGAATGTGCTCCGTTTTCATATTTTTGGGTTTTATCAAAAGTAGACATATAGACATCAATTTTTTTTAAACAAGCTACGAGCGGCAAAAGGACATGAATTTCAGTTCATACATAATATTACCAGTAAATGAACAAGTACAAGTAAAGAAATTTTGTATTAATGTTTCTAGTAAAACGTTATGGATGCAATATATATATATATATATATATATATATATATATATATATATATATATATATATATATATATAAGACCAGATGTATATGGCACCAAAAAAGAATCAGATTCACAAACAATAGTCTGCAAGCAATGTCACTAAGCATTACTTTCGTGAGGTACTCACCATTCACACCTTTGCAAATATGTAAATATAAACTATAAGTCAGTTTGTCGGCAGTTTAGTTCATTATTTTGATATAGTTGAATGTTTGTTACATTATTTTTAATACGAGCGGATATCTGTTCCTGTAAAACCTCTGAAATAGGAGCGTAGATAAAAAGTAGCCATTGTTGGCGGTTTTTATTGCAGAGAAAGAATACATTGTTGTTTTAAATGAAACATATTTACATATATACACTTGTTTTCTCTCACTATCTATTCTCTCTTTCTCTCTTTCTCTTTCTCCCTCTCTCACACACACGCACAGACATACGCAAATACACACAAACACATATACACACATACTCATGCATATAAATATGTATGGAGACACCACTTGAGGTTTAATGGTGATTGTCGTAGGATAAGGAAATGGCGACCCAAGTTCAAATCCTGGACGAGACTGTTTGCATTTCAAAATGCTCCATTCCATGGAAAAGGTATGCATCCAATTATTCTTCTCCAGGTAACTAAAAACCAGACTGGTCATTTTAACCTTTGTATGGCAACTAGGCAAGAAGAAAACTCTGAATTCAAAGACGGCCTGAAAAAATAACTTTATGTCACATCCTGTCAGTTAAATACACGCCTATATATGCGGGTGTATGTGTAGGTGTGTGTGAACATGTGTGTGTGTGTTTAGGTATTTTTTCACGTGTCTCTGGATATGTGTGATATAGTACAGATCAAATAGACAAAACTATTTGTTAAATCATTTCGATATTGCAATGATTTATTGATGTATTAATTTGATTAATTATTGATTGTCTGAACCGGAATATTAACGCACCCAGTACTAATTCATGGTAGGGACATTTCAAGAGACATTAATATCTACATTTTTCGTGCAGTTATTGTAGATTTTTTTTTTTTGCACGCAGTTCTATCAAATAAGAATAGTTTTTGAAGATAACCCTAACAGGTACTACCAATCAAGGTCAGAGTGATGCTGGGAGTAATTAAAATGAAGGGGTATTCTAAATTGCTCAGATCTCCATAACTGTATATTCACGATCAGATAGAGTTTTATATATTACTTTGGACAACTATTTTTAGGACTGGCTTCTTACATTGTAAAGGGTGAAGTCAGCGCACTCTATGATCGCCGACAGGACCGTAAACATCTTGTTGAATTGCGTGCATTGACCTCGGAGGAGATCATATTCGAAAGTAAATATTTTCTGTGGAAAGTTATATCAAATACTATACTCAAGGCATTTTTCAAATGATTTTAATTATTTTTATTTACGTACAAGTGAATGCATATAAAGAACTATTGAATGAAAATATTGTACCAAATTTTCCTATCTATCTCTTGCAACGAAATTAATGTTAAGTTAACTTTTTGTTAGATTATGGATGGCAAAATCTTTTATTGATATGATGTGTAGGTTAATTTGAATACATTCTAAGCGTCAAACTTTGATTACCCAGTTTGACTGACGGGTGATCAACTAGAATTCTTTTTATTGAACCTAAAGTCACGTGGTTAGACGACTCCAGAAGAATACAAATAATTTATTATTTATTTATTATTAGTTGGTTGGTTGTTTGGGTTTTATGGCGTAATAACTTCGTATGTTATTTAACGCCAAATCCATTTTTATGAAAATAGTTCCATTTTAAATAAGGACACAGTTTAAATGTAAGTACAGTTTAATTGTGAAAAACATTTATATTTCAAGCTATTCAGTTTAGTCAAGCAGTTCTAATTCAGCGAATTCAGTTGAGTATAAGTACAGATTTTGTTTACACACAGTTAAATGTCAAAACAGTTCTATATTAAACCATGTCTAAAAGCAGATCCATTTCAAATAATTCAGTTTACCATGAGCACGCAGTTTAAATGTAACTACGATTTAATTGTCAAAAACATTTCTATTTCAAGCTATTCAGTTTAGTCTTATAATTCAGTTTAGTCTTATAATTCAGTTTATCCTAAGTATGCCGTTAGTTCTATTAAAATGTCAAAACAATCTTATTTTAGATAACTCAGTTTAGCATAAGTACAGGGTTTAGACGTCAAAACAGTTCTATTTCCAGCAATTAAGTTGTGCATAAGTACGCAGTTTAAATGTCAAAAGAGTTTTATTTTAAACTGTTCAGTTTAGCTTATAGACGCAGTTTAAATGCAAAAATCAGTATAGTGAAGGAAGCCCGGTTTAGTTTTAATTTACTCATAGATAGGATTCTTATCCGGAGCTACCACTCCGGACAAGAGTGGACCTGTGAGCGATGGCAATAAAGAGATGCTCTGCATTCCCCGAAGCTCCAGCATTACTGGAACCTCACCATCAGATTGCTTAGTGTCATATCTAAGAAACTCGTTGGGGATATTACCCCTCTGCAGAGAAGCAGTCGGTGTATTTTACAGCCTCAGCCGACTGGACAATAATGTAATGAAAAGTGCTCACCTTTAGTGGTTATTCGAACTATGCTCGCATATTTCCCATAGAAAAGGATCATGAAGAAGTGTCGTTCATAAAATAATAATAATAATAATAATAATAATAATAATAATAATAATAATAATAATGAGAAGAAGAAGAAGAACAACAAGAAGAACAAGAAGAACAAGAAGAAGTTTGTATTGAAAGTTATTCTTGAAGTAAACCTGTTGCGTTCATTAGCAGTATATCCTATAAATAATGGTAATAATAACTAAACAACTTGTGAATCGGTTAGGTTTTTGGTGTGTAAATAATCCTTGATCTTTTTTATTTAGTGATACGTGAAAGATTCTAATCAGCATTTTATAGTAATGTTTGTGATATTAAAAAATTGGATGATTAAAAAACGACGTCGAAAACTATAAATGACGCCAGAAAAAGATGACTAAATTTCAACTGACTGAAGTTACGAATTTATAAATGTATTGTTCTCATTAGGACATTCTTAATGACGTATCATTTTACTAGCTCATGATTACGGACAGATTGAATTTGAATCTTTGATTGATAAAAATATTGAAAGAATAGAAAATAAGAAAATAGGTTTTGTGTGAATGTAAACCCTGCAAAATAATCATTTGTTGCAAACAGGATTATATATATATATATATATATATATATATATATATATATATATATATATATATATATATTAAGTGCATTGACCTAATAAAATATTGTATTGATAGGTTTGTTCCATTCTTTTATGAGTATGAATTAAAAAAAATGAGAATTTTAATCATATAAAAATGATAAAGTTGTAATATTTCTGATCGGATATCGAAAAACTTTGTTGAGTCGTTGGGATTCTCAATCCAACAACGCTGTAAAATGGTATTTTTTATTTAATTTGTTATTTTATAATCGGTAACACATTTCAACGGCAATAGTTAAGAAGTTGGTAAGTCTGATATTCAATTTGAAATAGCTGCTTCCGATATCTCAAAAAATTTTTAGGTATTCTCTTGGACCAATAAACATCTGATAGTAAAATCGGTTTATCACCAAATATTTTCCACTTCTTTAGAAGATCTTAGATATAAAACGTTACCAAAATATTCGGTGAAAACTAACTTTAATTGAATCAAAATACTGTCTTCATGTGTTTGCTCACACACACACACACACACACACACACACACACACACACACACACACACACACACACACATAGAGAGAGAGACATAAAGAGACAGATAGAGAAAGAGAGAGACAGATAGACAGACAGACTGAGAAAGGAAATTCATCCATTGGTAGATTTAAAAATGGACACAAAGAAAGAAAATAAAAAAGAACATACATTCGTAAAAACAACAAGTTCCCGTTTGTAAAAGTGCATTGAATTATTCTGTTTATAAAAATTCACATTTTCATTGATTGCAAAAAATTAATAAACTAATAAAGAAACTTGCTGAATTATTAGTTACTATTTTTTCTTCTCGAAATTATAATGATCGATGTAAGCACGAATGAATACTTCATCATCTTTCTGTTTAGCTGCAAATAGTATTGTAAATTACTTTATTCAATACATGCATTGTAAAGATAATTGTGACGTGGTTTCTATTTTTTTTTTTTTGTTTTTGTTGTATTATTTTAACATGAAACAAATAGAATAATCAAAATACAGATATTTTTTTATTTGTTTAAATACATATCTATTTGTTTTGTTTTTTTCAGTTAATTTGTCCTGCAATTTGATATAGAGTGCAATTGGGAAAATAGGAAAAGCCTGTATCATCATTACTTCTTGCGAGTTTTTCAGACCCGCGGTTGCTGATGGTCTCTTACTGGAGTCTGAATGACAGCAAATATAATCTAGTCTCCAGGACTCTTCTCAGTATTCTCGCTTATTTCAATAATGCCGTTGTTTTAATAGTCTTGACACGTACTCCGATTTCCAGCTCTTCCAGTCCCCTTAAAAAGTCTTTGGGGGCCGTTGCGAGAGCACCAGTTATGATTGGTATCACAGTCAATTTCATATTCCATAGCATTTTTTTATTCTCGACAAGATCCCAGTATTTGCCTCACTTTTTACTTTCCTTAATTTTCTCTCCGTGGTTTGCCAGGACAATAAAGTCCACAATTCGGCAGCTTCTCATCTTTATAATTATGATCACAAGTTCTGGTCTTCTGGCCGGGATTTAATGGTCTTTTTTTTTTTTAATCTCAAAATCACAGAGAATTTTGTGTCTCATTCTCCAGGACAGATTCTGATTCTGATTCTAATTCTTCTTCTTCTTTTTCTTCTTCTGCTTATTATTATTATTATTATTATTATTATTATTATTATTATTAAGCCATTAAATTCTAGTGGCAAATGTGAATCAGTACGAACAAAACTAAAAAGTTTCTTAGCCAAACGAAGATAGGATTGGTAAGAAGCATGATCGAGACTATGAATCGAAATAAAACAAATGAAATTCATTTTCATTCATTTTTAAAGGCTAAAATTTATCGAAATGTATTCTTTTTATGATTCTTTTTCGTAAATAGGTCACGATATCTTTTCGAAGTTATCAACTTATGACGAACATTTATTCCAGCCTAAAATCACGTGCTCAGACTGCAAAAGATGTTAAATACAAACAAAACTAAAGAGAAGCAAAGTTATAAGAAGCTCAGCTGAAAAAGTTGAATGCACGAACATTGGAAATAGAAACAACGTAATAGAGTGAAATAAAGATAACAAAGAAAGAAATGAGTTATATTATCATACAAGCTTTATGGAAACGAAAATACCATTGTTAAACTTATATTAAGTAAAACATAGACATTTTAAGGGCTTTAGTGTAAACATGTTTGTCCTGCTGAATATTGTTTGTCCCTGGAAGAATGACAAGTCGCATCTGCGGCGAGAGCACGGATAATGATCCACTCCTGGGTTTGAAATAACTACAATATACTACCCATGAATAATTTCACATCTAAATCCAAATCAACGGGTTACTCAGATGTTAGATCTGAATGCCAAGATTGGCAGGTACCCTCTTACTATCCAACGTAGGCGACCTAAATGGCATCCTTTGAATGGTGGCTGTTCTAATTTCAGGTATGTTCAATAAACACCAAATCAACCAGACCCGAGAGACACAAAATAATTATGGACTAGAGAAGACATCAAAAATGTCATTGTGATTTCAAGAACAATTCTGCACAAAGAACTTATGAAAAAAAGAAAGATCAATATTGGGGCCGAATCAGTTTAATTTTATTCAAGCCAAAGTAGAACAAGCTAAGCGAGAAAAAAGTTAAAGAAAAGCTGGATTCCTGACCTTAATATACAAGAAATATGTGTTCTGCTAAATGGTGAAAAATACTTAAGGAGAAATCCTCAAACGAGCTGAAATACAAAATATTAAATGCAAAAAACACAAACATGCAACATCATGGTTAACACAAGCAGAAAAAAAACAATCTAGAGTTAATAAAAAAAACATGACCGAAAAGAAGGCGACATTAATATTCTTAAGGAAACAGGACTGGAAAAAAAGTCACGATATAAACCATAAATATAAATAGATTAATACAAAATATCATAAGATACAACATTATTTAACTAGACTAATTTCTATAATCGCAAAACTACTTAGTGATATATTAGCATCCCTTTAAGGGAACCGGATAGAAATACAAAACCTGAATGCGAAATGAGGATAGAAGGGCAAATGGTGTAACTATGAGAAAAACGGAATATGCTGAAGAAGGAAAAATACACAAGAACATATTAGAATGAAAAGACAGAAAAAATAGTATAGTAAAGCAGACTGACCACATAAGGGAAAGAAATAAATCAAAAGATACTGGGACTTGGTCAAGTTATACTTACGAAAACAAGACATTATAAAATAACAAATAAAAATACAAACAAGTTGGTGAAAGAGAAAAAAAAAGTTTGTAGGCAAGATATCGAACCAGAAATAATATAATAGAAAGGTTCAATTGATAACTAGCATGAAGGTTGTTTTATTCTTGAAGTGAAAAGAATGAGTGCTTAACACATTTATTCAGCCCCTGTATCCAGTACTAACGGATCCATACAAAGGACAAAACAATAAGTTACAAACAATTAACAAGACAACTTACAAGGAATTGAGATAGGGTCAAAATGCTGTATCGCTAAACGATGAGCCCGAACGTTAATCAGCTTAATATCAACTTATTAATCAACTGTTGAAGTCCTTAATCGTAGACTGTGTAAGGCTATGAACCAAGCCATCTGGTAGGGTGATGAAGGGGTGCTAGCTTCTCTATAACAAAGTCTTGGAAAAACCGAAGAAAGTAACAAACTGTTAAAAAAAAACAGGCCTCGATAACATACACACATTCTTTTAAAAATCACGTTGGTTCAAGACAGATTGTCACAACCAATTGCATGTCTAAATTGATGGCAAAGGCGATTACCCTGGTCCAGAAAAGTTTCCAAAAAAGAATCGCCCCTATCTAACCCAAACAACTGCAGATTTAGAACATCTTTACTATAATGTGGAAACTCCTCACCACACGGATAAGAGAAAATTCTATTACTCGTTTGTATAAAAGTAATATTTCTGGAGGAACAAAAAGGATGCAACGAGCGAATTAGAGGACTACATATATATCTAAATATAGATAAGCACAGGCTCAAATAACTCAAAACAAAACAGAAAAATGTAGCCATGGCTTGGGTTGACTGGAAAGGTCTATGATATGGTCCCGAAAACATGGATAATTGAATGTCTAAAAATGTACAACATATCAAACAGTTGTAAACCCAATTACTTACTAAATAATTACTAAAGCCATGGAAAGCTGGAAAGTAGAAGTAGCAGAAGTAAAAAGCAATGGTAAGAATCTAAAGAAAATAGCTACGATGCCATAGAATTATATGGCTAATGCTCATAGGACTCCAAGTTTATAAAATCAAAGGGAAAGATAAATCACCTTATATAAATGGATGGTATGAATATATTTATGAAAAAAAATCTCAAGACTCTGATATGAAAATATGAATATACAGGCTGGATATAGGATGGAATTTGGCATTGAAAAATGTGAATTGCTGATACTTAAAAAATTGAAAAAAGAAAAAAATTGGAAGGAATACAAGACCAAATATCAGGTGGCTTCAAGATAAAGAAAATTCGAAGTACTTGGAAATTTTGGTTGTGGACACACTCGAACAGAGATGAAAGAAAAAGTAGGAGAATAATACACCAGAAGAACAAGAAAACTTCTTGAACAAAACTCTGCTTTAAAACTCTAATCAAAGGAATAAAATCCTTGGAAGTGTCCTTTTTTAGATACTCTAGATAATTCGTTAAAATTGATGATGATGCACAAGGCATTACACAAAAGAGATGACACAGTCTACAAATGTCAACAAAAGAGGAGAAAGAGGACTCGCCAGGTTCCATAGATGTATCAATATAAAGACTCTAATAAAGAGCAAAGAAAGACTAATTACAGCAGCCAGAAGCAGCAATGACAACATAAAAACAAACCTAATACCAAACAAAAACTAGAAAGCCAAGGTGGGAAGGCAAACGACTGTATGGATACTTCAGTTGACAAACAGAGTATATTTTACATAAGAGCCACCCATCGTTGAAAAAGTTAAACCTAATGTGAAAAATGAAATATCTGTTAATAACAGTATAAAATGATAACAAACGAACCAATTATATTAATCTGCAAATTGATAAGAGAAATTAGTGGTTATATGAAGAAGAAAGTTAATCTCTTCAAAAGCAAAAACAACAGCATAGCACAAAATAATTATGGAACTAGGCACGAATGGACGAAGAAAGTGATCCACTTGTATATACTGCAAGAGATTAAAACTTGAATTTAATACTCAGTGAGATAGGTATTAACCAGAATCCGTCCTAAAGAATGAGACGCATAAAAATCTTGGGTAGAGTGGAATACAAACGGTTTATCTAATCCCAACAAGAAGACAAGGACTAGAGTTAATTAGCTAGAAAAGAAAAGAACTTGCCATTTAGTCAATTTTTCCGTTCCGGTGGACCAGAGTGAAAATAAACGCAAGCGAAAAATCGACAAATATTTGGAACTTGTCGGAGAACTAAAAAACACTGTGGAACATGTGGATGATAGTGACACCAATTGGTACGCGTGAAAAGGTTCCTAAAGCATTGAAAAAAGACTGGAGGAATGGGAAATCAGTGAATGAATCTATACCATAGAGTCCACATAAAGATCGGCTAGCAGAAAAGAACTGGAGACAAACATCAGTGGTAGACTATTAATGATAGCTTTTCGAAGAAACAAAATCAACGCCATATGAACTATTTTTGTTAAATCTATAATACATAAATCGATAATACACAGTAGAAAGTGTAGATCATGTGGGGAAAGAGATAAAACAATTAATCTCATTGTAAACGAATACTGCTAGGTGGCACAAAAAGATAACACAACTAGAAACGACGGGGCTGGATAGGTGATCCACAGAGAATTGTCCAGGAGATTGTATTTTGACCATACTACCGAATAAAATAAGCACAAATCAGACCTTAAGAGAATGAAACGCATACAATTATGAGTGATTTTGAGATAAAAACGGACCACTTAATCACAGTCAGCAGTCCAGACCAAGTATTGTTTTTTTTAAAAAAAAGCGAAAACTTGTTATCGAGTGAATTTTACCGTTTCAGCGGACCACAGAGTAAAAATAAAAGAATAGAAAAACATAGCTAAACACTTAAGTCTGTCAAAATATCTAAAAAAAAAGACCTGTGAAACATGAGGGTGATGGTAATACCACTTGTAGTTGGTGCACTTGAAACTGTCCCAAAAGGCTTGGAGAGGGGGTCTAGAAGAATTGAACATTAGAGTAAGAATCGAGACCATCCAGATTACAGCGATATTGAGGTGTGCCACAACTCTGAGAAGAGGCTTAGAGATATGAAGAGATTTTCTGTCACTCAGACTCCCGTGAAAAAAACTACCAAGTAACGCCGGTGTGAAAGCACGAGCAGAAAAATAATAATAATCAAGCTGTGTTGATAGCACGAAATTCCCAGACGAAGATTGATGGTTATTTTTCTTTCTTTGTATTTTTCTCGTCAATATAATCTATTCTTAAAAATAATCAACTCGTAAAAATTAGATTGGTTGATTATCATCAGTGCTCTTGTTACCGATGTAACCTGATATTTTAGCAAGGAAGAAGATATCTCAGCGTGTTAAAAATACGTTTATACTTACACTTTTAAGTCTTAAATTAGTTAGTATAAGGCAAACTGTTCACCAAAGTAGGTCGTAAATTTGGATTTTTTGAATTGAAAAATATGTAAATACCCCTGAATATACAAATTGATACAAGACTATAGAAAACATCCCTTTTAATTGTTAATTTAATGTTAGAGATAACGGAAACATAACATACTAGCAAAAATATATATAAGTAAATACAAAAACCTGGACATACAAATTGAAATAAATATGTCTTAAATAAATATGTCTTACTACTTCTATGTCATAATTCATGGGACTCTTCGGTATAACCATGAAAAGGACAAATAGATATTTTGATAAAATACGTGGCAATTCGACCGATATGAAATAGAAGAAAAAGTTGCCCTTTACTGGACCGTTCATACTCTCAGTAGAGTACAATCAATTGTAAATAAAGCCACGCTTTAGTGGCCCTAATATTTGGAGTGTTGGAGACCTGTTTCTTTTCGTTTTGTAGCATTTATTTCTGTTTAAACAATGACTTCATTGAGGACAAGCAACGAAAAGCTGCATCTGTCACAGAGAATGTTTACAGACAGCCTCTTCAATGAATACATACTTATGTAAGCATGAATTCATATATTAGTTCATTTAGCAGTCTTGAAATATACTTAGTGGATTAAAAATACATTCATACTTTTAAACATATGTAAATAAACCATCAATATATATATATATATATATATATATATATATATATATATAGTATTATTCGGTCCAGTTAAACCAGAGTTGGGAGTAATTCCTTCAGGACAAGAAAATCATTCAGGAGCTGAACATTTAAATTTTCCTGGTGGAGAGCTCAATATAATTTTTTTACAGAGCAATATTTCTTTAAGAAAAAAACCAAAGACCGGTTAATTTAGGATTATAAATTTATTTCCATCCTATTTTTCAGTTTCTGGTGCAAACCAAAAACACGAAGAAAAATATAACAGGACTTATAATTAACTTTTGAAAAAATCAAATACTCCAAATAGTTTTGACGGTGCTTAGAAGAGAAAATACATATTTTAATACATAAATGGCCTGATAAGTTATTAAATAAGAGAAGTGAATTAATAGCTAGATGTAGACATAAGACTAAATTTAAACTATAGACAAAAAATTTAAAAGCATAGAGATAAATAGTGAAACCGGAAAAAAAACGTATCCAACATACACACTTGGAAAAAATAGGTAGCTAAATAAATGGTATCGAAATTAATATAAGCATGAATATTTCTCTTAAAAGTTAATTATCGAACTTAACATGAAAAGAAAAATAAATTAAACAAATAAATAAAAAAGTTAAATTAGCTTAATTATAACTGACGAAATTTGAAAATAAAATAAATAGGTAATAAAACGGAAATTCAATAAAACGAGGAGGTAACTCCTCAATCTCTTCCCCTCCCCCTCCACCCCACGTGTCTATTCTGTTTTATTTATCCAATGGATCTGAAGAAGTCTTGTTATATTTTTTACTTTTCTTAAAGATATATATATATAGATATATATATATATCCCGATAGAGTAAAAAAAAACTACCCAAGTTTCACCTAATCGATTCTAAAGAAAGAAGGATTAGGCCAAAACTACATTTTATTGATTAAAAGACCGTTAGAAAGAATAAGATTAGCATAATAGATATATAAATAAATGATTGAATTAGATAAATAATAAATAAATAAGAAATGAAGAAAAATTTAATAAATATATGAATAAAATATATGAACTGAAATATAACTTATCTACCAAGTAGCAAACTGTTCTTAGGTCTATAATCATTAAGTATTTCCGACCTTTCATTATGTAATTCATTAGGATAAGTGTAGGAAGCTATGGCAAGTTTATCCTCCATACATAAATTACAATATTTTTCCCACTTTATATTCATGTCATCATTTTACAATCTTCCATTTTAACTATGTCCTTCTTAATTTCCCATGCAGTGTTAGATAACATTGTTCTATATCTATATATTTCGTGTGCAAAACTACTTCTATGAATGCAATATCTTTTTTAAAGAGTCCCTGCATGGAGCCTACGTATACCTATTTAAAATTTCTATAAATATGAATTAACTGTCGTTAGATCTACGACTATTTACGCCCACTATACACACTATACACTCAAAATGACACTCTTGAGGAGACAATTAGTTTTATCAGAAAGTTGATAAGAGGCTCTGTACGTTGATCATTTCAAAGTATATATATATATATGTGTGTGTGTGTGTGTGTGTGTGTGTGTGTGTGTTCTGTAAATAAAATATATAAATGTGAAAAAAGATTAAAATGCTAGAAATTATAAAATCATGTAATTAAAGTACTTATATAGCTTTGGATTAATTGGATTTAAATAAAATTTTCATATATATATAAATATTTATATGTATATTTACTAATCTCTATCTATCAGCATTTACGGTTATCAGAAAAAAACCCGCCTGGAACAAGAGATAAAAATATCTCGAATCACCGCCCGGGGGAAAAAGAAAAAATATCATATGACAAAAAAAAAAAAAGAAAGAAAAGAAAAGGCCAACCCCGTCACACCAGTTGAAAAAAATCAAGAGATATGCAGTCAGTTGATCAAAAGAAAACAAAACCCTCCGTAAACACTGCAATGCTACAATTACAAGAGTGCTCAACACGAGTGGAGCCAATTACAAAATTAACTTAAATCGCGAGTCGGAATTCTCCTACTAAAGTTTCACCTCAACGGATCATTAGGGAGTCTCACACCGACCTAATTTTATATATGTATATATATATATCGGATGTGAGCGAGGGTTAGTTCACATAACTTTCAAACCACAATACATATTTCAAATTTAAATGATGACATCCACAGCTGAATATTAACGTTATAAAAGAATGATGCTTAGACTGACGAAGAGTGAATGTCTATTTAATAGAAAAAGAAAAATACAAGATAAAGAAATGCAATTGCGCAGCTTTATACAATATAAAAAAGAGTAGTTTCAGAGTCTTGTACCAAAGAAAAAACTTTCAGAATAAGTATTAATTTTCAAACCGACAATTCCGAAAAAACTAAAGTTTTGGTCCGTGTTCATTTCTGTCTTTGTAAATAAAATATCAGTTTTTGTGTTTTTTGAAGACACTTTATATATATCTCGCTCTCATCCAAGCCTATGACACCTATCCATACAACATCGCATCTAGCCATTATAAGAGAAGTTATAGGTAATTAAAATAATAAATATGTTTTCCAGAAATCTGGGATTGTAATGGAAGCTATTATTTAAAAAAAACATAACAGAGAGTCAGGTAAGTTTAGTCAATATCAATACATCCTTTAATTTATATCTAAACGCAACTGTTTTTCCTTGGGAGATGTACTTGAAAGAAAGGAACGAATAGGAAAGAAGCACTGAGAAAACCGATCACTCCCTAAAACAATTGGTTTACAAACAGACTAATCAGATCTGAAAATATGCTTAAGAAAATGAAGAGTCTGTTTAAACCAATCTAGAATCAAAGCTGCAAATCTACTCTGAGGGCATGGGAGTTTTTTGGCTGTTACGTCAGCTGCAGAAGTAAGCCTCTGTGGACACAAAAAATGACTTTCTTCATTATTTGTCGAGGGATTTTTATCTCTCAAAGAATGATAATCAAGTGCTGCCAAGAACGACTAATAAAACAGAAGATACTTTTTTTTCTAAAAAAACATATATATCTTATCCGTTTGTTTTTTTTTTTGTTTTTTCTTATTTGTATAATATTATCTTTAAGTAATACATCTTTGGATGAATGAAAGATGTCCTTTCAAGTAAAGGCAAAATGTTTTGTTTTTAGAAATAATCTACTAATGAGAAACTAATAATGGAATAAAATAAACACACATATATATAGTACATACAATAATATATATATATATATATATATATATATATATATATATATATGTATAGAATAAACACACACACACACACACACACACACAAACACATATATAAGAGTGTGTATGTGTGTGTGTATGTGTTTGTGTGCGTTTATTATATATATATATATATACTCACATTCGTAAATGTATGCATGTGTTCTTTGTGCAATTACCGCTCTGTGTTTATGTGATTGCGTGAATGTGTACTTAAATGTTGACATGTAATTCTTAGTTGCATTTCAAGGTGGATTTTTCACTAGAATATTGGATAAACAGATCACCTACGTAATGTGTACTGAAAATGGAGTTTATTTCGAAAACATTTCAACTTTATTTTTGGATACGAAGGTGTGAAAATTAAATCTTTGCTTATGGTGTTTCAATACATCTTCATTATCGAGTTGCGTCGACAGCACAGAGTTTCCTGAATCTTTCTCATCCCTCTCATCCTTTGTTCTTGGCTGGTTTTCTAGGCTGCACCCCGTGTTCATATAGAGCAAATCTAAGTCTTTGTTTGTCGGTCCACACTGGCACGTCCATGAGTCCACTTGAAAACTTCGCTTATGGGTTTGTCCTTGATTCTTCAGCTATAGCCTACATGACTTGTCCCGTCTTACTTTAATTGTTTATGAGATGGGAAGCTGGTGACCTTACAGATGTTTTTGAGGAGTGTTGCTACCTGGGTATCAAAACAGTACGCATCATTCTTGTGTAATTATCATCTAACTTTTTCTTAATGTATTTTCTTCGTGTCCATTAGGTGCATCCTTATAATAGTATGGACACAGCTACTGCTTGGAAAACCTCGTTTTATTTAATCGGGTAGACCATATATCTATTAAAAAGCATTATACGCCTTCGCATTATACGCCATTTCATTTAATAGAATGTTAATGCCGACTTATGCGAACAGGTCAACTAAGAGGCTTGCCAATTAGAGCCGAAAGGACTCTTTATTGTTTGAAACATGTATTCTGGTTTATTTGCATTCACGTAAAATCCAATGCCTCCAACTGCTTGTCGTATGCTATGCAGTGTGTATTCTATATGAGTTGGTGTATTTGTGAAAAGTGCAAGATCATCTGCGTAGTAGCCGTCTGTCAAAGTTTCTGCGGGATATCGTCTGCTTCATGATTTTTCAATATGAAACTATTTTATTTTCATACTTTTTGATAATCCTGCTTACTCATCCCCTCAACACGATGCTATCATGTTGGAGCTTATCTAAACAAGCAGTATTGCCAATTTTTTTTTGTAAATAATCCCGTTGTTTATTATCGTTAAAGAGCTAGTATTTACAGAATCATTAAAAGAAAAAGAAAATTAATAGAAATTTGAAATAAATGAAAGTTGGCCTCGTAAAAAAATTGGGTATATTTTGACTGGAAATGATTATGACTGACAAACGAAAGACAGAGTAGAAATAAGAAATATTCAAAAAAAAAGATAAAGATCAATGAAGAGAAAACAGAAATGTCAACTCATTCACGGCAATTTTAGGTTTTTTTAAGGAATATATAAAATAGATAAAGAAAGAAAAAAATAAAGGCATAAATATAAAAGAAAAACAAGTTAAAATAAAATTTATATTACAAGCAAGAAATTATATGAGAAAAATGTGTGGTGTTTTCTCGATTGATATAAAAAAAAAAAAGAACAATCAAGAAAGTAAGTTGTAAAACTGGATCAGGATACGTTTATGAAAAACTTAATGGAAATGGAAAAAGAAAATTTTATTGTAAGAAAAAGGGAACGGAAAAGAAATGTTTTTGCTTAAAAATAGTTTAGCAGATAAAATATCGGAAATGAATATACGAAGAAAAGGATGATAAAGAGATAAAAAAGGTTATTCAAGATTAAAACAATTCTGCATCAGAAGAAAGAAAGAAAACGTTGAACATCTATATTGTGTTGAAAGAAATTGAGAAGAACCAGAAGAAAAAAGCTGTATAATTTCAAATGGTGCACCTGCCAGGGTCTGATCGGCTAAAAAGATGGCTGAATGTAAATATGTTTGAAGAAGAGAAGGCAGGGCAATAGGGAGACCAAAGGGTACCGAGTGCAAAATAAAGTCACGTCTCAAGCTGATATAAAATTCATGAATGTAGATTGGTTTTTCAAATAAACAAACCGCAGGAAACAAATGAGATTTTAAAATAGAAAACAAATAAGAAACAATCCATCCTAGTAGACAAAACACTAAGCCAAATAACTCCTTTCTTTATTTTATTTTATAGGGTATTCTTTACGATGCCACTTCTATCTAAAAATTCTAACCTTGCACAGGATTTCTTTGAGCCGAAGAAACTGTCTTTTACACTGCTTTATATATATATATATATATATATATATATACATATCCTCTTATACATTCTTAAATAGAATCATTCCCAACTCATCTTCTTTATATATATATATATATATATATATATATATATATATATATATATATATATATATATACAAAGAAGATGAGTTGGGAATGATTCTATTTGAGAATATATAAGTGGATTCTTATAAATCCCCAGGAATACTCTGTGTATGATAATTAGTATATAAATTTCATACAGAACAAATTCATATAATTGAAAAACTCAACGAGCCGGCATTTGGTTCATTTAGATTTATTTCAGATGGCCACTCAATAAGAGAAACCAATCTCTTCAGATAGCTATCAAACAATGGAAATAACTTTTTTTTTTAATTGTTAAATATTTTTTCAATGTATTCTAAAACGTTTGAAACAAGAGCTGGGAAAACAAAAAAGACAAGGGCAAGGACTTAGTGTCAAAATCAGATGCAATGTCTTTATGTATCTAAATAATCTGTAACACAATTCATAAAACGTTCAGCAACTAAAATCTTGACAATAAATTAACCTTTTTAATCTTATGAAAAAAAATCTCTATTTATTAATTTATTTACTTATTCATTTCTTCATTATGGAAAACGTGGCGATAAAGATTATCACTAATATCAGACTTATCTGGTTTCCTTAAAAAAATTCATACGTTGTATTCTACGTACATGTAAGATTAAAATTTAATCTTCAATTAATTTCTTAATATTTTTCATATATTTTTATTCTGAATAGTGCTGTTCTAATTGTCGTTAAAATCATTAACATTATTATAATGATTATTAATTTTTAATAATGACATTATTAATAATAAAAATAACTGTAATTACAATTGCTAGTTTATTGTTATTATTGTTACTCCTTGAGAGTTTTTCACATCAGTGTTAACTGATGGTTTTTCACTGGAGTTTGAATGACAGCATTTCTCCTCCAGTCTCCAGGACTCTTCTTAGTATTCTGGCCGATCACGATAATGCAGTGGTTTGGATGGTCTCTACTAAGTCCTCGAGTCCCTTTATTAATCCTTTCGTGTCTGTACCTAGAGCACCAATTATAATTGTACTAGTATTATAATTATTACTTCTTGAGAGTGACTGTACCAAGAACACGAATTACAATTAGTATAACCGTCACTTTCATATTCCACAAATTTTCACTTCCCTAGCAAGGCCCAGGTCTAATCGTTCTTTACACTTTTTTTTCAGTTTTACTCTGTGGTCAATCAGGACAGCAGAGTCCATAATCGTGCAAGTTCTCTTTTTTGTTTTCTTATTTATTATTTACTCATTAGAGTTTCTCATAGTAGTTTTAGCTGATGGTCTTTCACTGGAGTTTGAGTGACAGAAAGTCTCCTCAAGTCTCCAGGACTCTTCTCAGTATTCTGGTCATCCTCAGTAATGCAGTGGTTTGGATGGTCTCCACTTGGCTTCACTTTCAAGTCCTCTTGTCCCTTTAATATTCATTTAGTTACTGTACCAAAAACACCAATCACACTTGGTATAAGTGTCACCTTCATGTTCGATACTTTTTTTCAATTCCCTTGTAAGGTCGAGGTACTTATCCTTCCTTTCACATTCTTTCAGTTTTATTCTGTGGTCAACCGGAGCAGCAAAGTCCACAATTTTGCAAGTTATCTTTTCTTTTTGTTGACTATTATAAGGTCTAGTCTTCTGGCCGAGATTAGGCAATCAGTCTGTATGGCAAGTCCCATAGGCGTTTCTGTGTGTCATTTTCTATGACAGATGTTGGGTTGCGCATTTACCAATTTGTCAGTATGGGGAAACTTAAATTTCTTGCACATCTCCCAGTGAATCATCTTGCTCACCCAGTCGTGTCTAGTCTACCTTCTGAGCTAATTTGTTGTATTCGATTTTTATGTGATGGATGATTTCATCTTTATCACCACATAGCCTACATTTACTATTTTGTTGCGACTTATCTATTCTCGCATTGATATAAGTGGTTTTTTCGGCGTTTTTTTTTTATTTTTTGTGCTGCTATTTGGAAAGATTCTGTTTCTCTCATAAAGTTTCATTTTCTTTGCCACGTCCAGGTTTTGTCGTGTGAGATTTTGTTTATTAGTCATTTAAAATCCCCATAGTGTTGTTTTTCTTCCCATTTTTATTTCCTAGTTATTGTCATTCTGTTGTCCATCGTGTTGTCAGTATCGTTTCTGATAGCTGTAAACAGTCCTCCTTCGTGTTTTTCTATGTAGTCCTCGAGTCTTTGTATAGATGCGTCAACGCTGTCTTCAATGCTGGCAAGTCCTTTTCCTCTCCCCTTTCTTGATATATAGAGTCTGTCAACGTCGTCTCTGGGATTTAATGCCTTATGCATAGTCTTTAGTTTTCTTGATCTTTGGTTCATTTCTTAAAGTTCGTCTCTGGACCACTTCAAAAAGGGTCCGGAATATCTAACGAGGGGGACAGCCCAGGTATTTATTCCTATGATAAGCTTTCTACCAGACATTTTTTTTTCTCGAGTAGCTTTCTAGTTCTGAATTTTTTGAATTTTCTCTTTCATTTGCACTTGTTTGATGGGGTATCATTATTATTATTATTATTATTATTATTATTATTATTATTATTATTATTAATTTACCAATAATATCAATAATAATGTGGATAATATTATATTTATCCTAATATTCCTTAAAAAATGCTTGGTTACAAAAAATTCCTCACAATCGATATACACAAATAATTAGAAATGAGGAAATAGATATAGTAAAGATAAATCGATGGCTGAAATGTGAAAGATAAAAGGTGGAAACAGAAGAGTTAATACAAGTAGCGCAGTACCAGAATCTACCAACAAGAAATTATCAGCAAACAATGCAAAAACAAAACAGACACAATATGTATATTTTGCGAATAAAATGCTAAATCCACTGACCACTTAATGTCTATTTACGCAGTCCGAATACCAATAGAATAAAAAAAAACGGTATGATGAAAATCTGTTGAAAATTTGAAAATACTGGGATAATGGATGACGAAACATGGTATAAACACTAACCAGAAGCAATAAAAGTTGCATAATTAGCTACTATTATCTCTAACTTTACAATCCAAACTGGTCGAAAAATAAAGAGTCATAAACCAGGTATATTAGTTAAGGACAACAAAAGAAAAAAATGCATTCTAGTTCATATGGTAGTATCTTGAGTTAATAGCATATTAATTCAATGATATATTAAAATGATTAAATACAAAAACCTGGAAGAAGAAGCGCCCCACTAGGCTAGTGACAGTGGGAGCTCATGATATGATGAAGAAAAGGGTACAAAAACACATTAACGAGATACCTGGCAGTTCACGCCAATATGAATTTTAAATAAATGCATTTTGTTGAACTGCTAATCTTCTTTGGAGATTATATTTAATGTAATCGAAAAGTATCGCACAAAAGAGGCACCACATACGTAAATACATAGAATACATATAATCACTATCTTCCTGCATTGAAAGTCTTGGATAAAAACCCGGTCAATCATTGCAAAGAAGAAGAAGAAGAAGAAGAAGAAGAAGAAGATCTATTAATATTTTACAAGAAGAAAACATTCTCAGCTATCAGCTTTCGTGACTCCTTCAGATCAGAGTGAAATTTTGAAAAATTCCAAAGCCTGAGTAAAACCCAACTCCTTGCAAGACAGCAATAACAACAGCAATAACAACAGCAAAATTCATGGAATATGTAGGTGACAGTAATACCAATACACGTCAGTGCACTTGGATAAAACTCAAAGAAACTGTTTTTAAATTGACGATTACTAATGAATTCAATTTGAAACGAGCAGTTTCTCTATGCGCTGATGAATGCCTTTTAAAGAAGTGTTCTTTGTATCTCATGGATCAAAAAATTTCCGCTGACACAGTTAAGAAGCTTAGCAATTGGAAATTCAATTTGAAATAGCTGTTTTGCTGTCTTCTGTAACACAAATAATTTTTAGGTATTCACTAGCACCAGTAGACAACTGATTGTAAAGTCCGTTTATAAATAACATCTTCCAAGTCCTTAAATATATATTAAGACCAGCGTCAAAATAAATGCATCTCATCAAAATAACTATAATTAGATAAAAGGTATTTTAATATCGTTCTTTCCCTCCAACTTTCGGTTAAGGAACGATATAAATGTTTTTTCATCGGTATCCAATCAATGTACAAAACGCGCATGCGCTTATCGAAGGGGACGTTTTTTTCTGCTAAAAGTATCGCTTGTAAAAAACATTAGAGATTATAGACTCATAAATACGCTTATATCATTCATCTACGAGCCTGATTTACATTGTTCAAATTATATCAGAATTAACAAAAATAAGAAAAGGTGCATCTACAAAAATACTACCTTGAAATAAACATAATCCAGACAAGATTGTACTGAAGTGCTCCTAAATAACAATGGGTATTGCCTCTAAATAAGTACACCACTTGTAATGTTTTATAAAATGTTAAGTTCCTTCTAAGCCAAAGACACCACGATTTAATTATTTCTATTGGATATTAAAAGGTACTCTTTCTTAATGAACCCTATAGCATTGAAAATTGGTTACTATAAAATTGAATATGTGACAGTCCAAAAATAAGTACACCCCTCATTTATTGATAAAAATTGATTTCCATATCAAACAAAAGTGTCATTTTTGGTGCAAAAAAGAGATTATCAAAAGTTTTAAAAAGTGAATTGGAATTTTTACATTTTTTGACAAATAAGCGTCCTCATTTTAGACGCAAGTCTTTCTTTAAGTTTGCATACGATAATAATCTGATTTGTTTCACAAAACAAAACAGAATTAAAACCCAAAATATTTGAACAAATGATTTCCCTCATAGATTTTAAAAAATATATCTATTAAGCAATTAGAATCATAAAGACTTTAGTTTATTTTCATCTAATTTGGAGCATATCTAAATCTCATAAATAATGTGATATAACATGTTACTCAAATTATTCGATAAAGATAAGACTCTCTTGTCTCTCCATTCGTAATTATTCCTATTGTGATAATTTCAATTACTTTACAATGTTCATTTTTTTCAGAATATATTTAATTTCAACATCACTTAACTGTATCTACAAATGAAAATGCACGTTTCTTGTTTTCTGTACAAAAGTGTGATATATAACATTCCCTACTAGTGAATATTAACGCTTAGCATTACACATACGCATTGACGTTAAAATATGATTTTGATTATAAAGAGTTGATATACACGCATAAAGATCTTTACACTAACAAAATAAATTATCAAGTTTTGAAACAATAACAACTTCTATAAATGATTTTCTTGTTATTACTATTTGGGAGAATATAATCGCTTTCACTGATATCACCTTTTCTTATCAAGAAAAGAGACTGTAACATTTGCTGTTTCTCCACTAACTTTTCATGCTTGTAAAAGATATAAAATTGATCAACTCTCTGGATCTGTGTTTTATTTAATCCTTTACAGACTTCTCTCTCTCTCTCGCTCTCTCTCGCTCTCTCTGTATATATATATATATATATATATATATATATATATATATATATATATATGTATATATATATACATGTGTGTGTGTGTGTGTGTGTTTGTGTGTGTATTAAAATAAACTTTTTAGAAACGGAAGTGTTTTAATGAGATCTTTTTACTAAGTTTCAAATCTGTAGATTCTTTTTTTGGGGGAAAAAAACAAATGATATTATTCGCTTTCATTCTGAAATATTCCACAAGAAATATTAGAAACTGGATACAATTCGTTTTGATGAAAATTAACTTAGTTATGGGTGGTACTGTAACTACCACACTCCGTTACTATTTTTCTCTCTCTCTATCTCTCTCTCTCTCTCTCACATACACATAATTATTATACTATGCAAATAAGTGACTTTCTGTTTCATTTGTTTATTTTTCTGTAAAATATCCTGTTAAAAGTGAAAAAGTGAATTAGACAAATCAAACTTTACTGAGCAACATCCAATAACCAAACAAAAGTGAGTTGGTCTTTAAAAATTAATTGGAAATATTTCTCTCGCTTCCAATGCAAATGTTTGCCGTTTGCTTTTAAAAAATATGATCGTCTGCATAGAAGTGTTCGTTAAGCAAATATCTACACACTATAATTTATTGTGGAAAATAACGTTTGGTGAAACCAGTTTTATTAGTTTTTTTCTTTCATCATCTTCTTTGAGTTTATTTAGCGAAAAAAAACCCAAAAAACGAAAGAATCGAAATCAGATATAAAAGAAAACAAAAACAAACTGCAGCACGTTTTATGAAACATTCACTTGAAAATAGCCTCCCAACAGGAAAATCACAAACAGAAAAGGACAGAAAGAAGAACAGAAAAAAGAAGCGGCAGGTGTAGTAATTTCTAGATAATTTAGTATCCTTGGAAGTAACAATTCAAACAGATGGGCTGGTGTTGTTCACTAGGTTTTAATTTACTGCTACTAATGAGCCGAGCATTCGTTCAGTAAATTTGTACCAGTTTCTTTTGTTTATATTGAGAACCATAGTTTCTATTCTTTAAAGTCTCCCGTCTACCCTCGCTTATTTTGTTCCAATTATTCTCTGAAGATTTTTTTTATCTACATCAGCCTATACAAGGCCAATTATGGAGAGATTACTATATATTCCGAATACACATAAGTACACATACATGCACCTACACGCACACTCAATATTTTTCTAAATAATTTTAATTTTCTTCAAAACTAAAGAGATCAAGATTTTATTTATTTATTTAGAATTGTTCAATACAGACTTTTACAGCATTAAATCTCTGTAACTAAATGATAATTGCAACACCACTTTAACCAAAATAAAAACAAAAACAAAACAAATACAATTTCACTGATTTGTAAATGTAGTTATTTCTTTAATCATTTTTTATATTTGGCTTGCAGAGCTATAATACGATTGAAATTGGAGATAAGTAATAATAAATATAACCTGTTTTGATTGTATATTTCAGTAAAAGTTAGACTTTAAACAATGCTTGTATCATTGGTAGAGAAGAAAAATAACTTTTATTAAGACGTTAGAGGAATACAATCGGACTTGGTTATATATATATATATATATATATATATATATATATATATATATATATATATATATATATATATAACGTGTTTGCAAGGTATTTTCTCTTCGAAAAATAAGACAAGATTACTTTTCATAAGCCTCAGATCATTTAAGTAACTACGAATTAGAAAGTGTATCAAATGTATTTTTATTTTTTAATTAGCGTTATGCTTTTTTAAAATTATGTGATGCAGCATATATGCTAACTACCGATGATTCTAGACATTTTATAGTTTTTAAAGTGCTTGATTAATATATGTTTTAAAGCATCATAAAAACAGATGATTGTTCACTTCTGAACTTTATAAAAGGGAATAAGTCACTACGCGTAAAACTTAAAATGTAGAACAGTCAGATATTGTTTCATCTTATTCAATTTCTAGAATATTTCGGGCAATCTCAGTGATTTCGAAGCCCAATTTAAAACTCAGTGACAAAATCTCCCGAATTTCATTAACTTAATCCACCACAATAACATCTGAAAAAGATTACATTTGAATTGTTTAGATCAAAACAAATGTACAGTAATATATTCTTAAGTTATCTTCAGAGTCAATGTCTATAGAATTGAAGACATAAAATAATGTTAATAAGATAACTTGTTTGCAGTCTACTGTCCGACGCATGTGGTTGGCATATGTTTGCGTGAATTTATTTCTGTTTAACTGACTCTACAAAGGCCAACGTATTATTGCTTTATTAATTAATGTAAGCATTCCGATCAATAAATGGATCCCAACCTGTTTTTATCTATCTATCTATCTATCTATAAATGCGTTTACATCGATCTGCTAGTATGTTTTACTATCGGATTCATTATACCAGTGTCTTTGTCTTCTGAAAATGTATGTAGATTTTTTTCATTGATTCTCAAAAATGTTCCTTATATTCACATTTTATGTTTATTCAGTTTTATTATTTACTAATAGTAATGATGATAATAAATAAAATGACAAATATACAAACTTCGTCATCATCGACATCATATCTATCATTGTAGTTTAGTTAAATTAGGACACGTTGTTGCAATATAATGTTAGAGTTTCATTGTTCTTTTATTCTCGGGTCATTTTAGCTGCATCCCATGGCTTATGCTCCTCCTTCCACTTCCAAGATCGGAACTGATGTTGGATCTTTTCTTTTTTTTAACATCGGAATTGTCCTTCTGATAGACTAGTAACATACCAAGGCTATATAGCTAAGCCTGCTGTATGATTTTATTCATAGCTGAGGGTCTTTGCGAAGGACATAAAAATAAAAAAAAACAATAAAAAAAAAAAAAAAAAGAAGTACACACAACTATTGTTCAAAATTTGACTTGTCTCTCCAATTCTATTTTTGCGTCTTTTACTATGAAAAAATCTCCTGGCTCTTATACAAATATATAAACGTATTTTTAGTTAACAATACGTTTATATGCGTTTATTTTCTTGTACAAGTCCGTTTTTGTGTACAAGCTAATGAATATTTAATCATAAAGTTACTACTTAAGTTCTTTCCATTTAGACCGCCTCAATTGGCTTTCATTCTGTTTTGCTCGTTTTTCTTATATTTTACTTTCTCTTTAGAAGCCAGCAGAAAACTTTTAATTATCATCGGACATTTTATTCAACAAATAGAACCTATGTCTGTTAGCACATCTCTGCAGGATTAAGAAAAAAACACAATTAGGTGCACTACTTTACTGAATTGCCTTCCATAGTTTTTTAATTTAATGAGATCTTTTTTTATGATTCTCTTGTTTATACAACAACAATCATTGAATAAAGAGTTTACTTGCACGTCGAAACAATATATTTTGACTGTCGAATAAAATCAAATCCTTACAGTTACCGAATAATTTAAACGGTTGGGAAAAGTAAAATGCCCAAAAGTTACATTTTCACATAAATCAAATGTACTTTCATAGATTGTGTAACATGCTGAATTACTTGGAAAATTTCTGTCGAATTATTAATATAGTGAGTAAGCAGTAATTGTATTGTTTTATATTTGTCGCGCCCAAACTTACAAATATGAACGGATGCAATATTGCCAATAGTTAACACACACACACACACACACACACACACACACACACACATATATATATATATATATATATATATATTGTTTGCTTTTTCCAATTTTCCTTTAACTCTCTTCCTTCCTATCTTTCTCTTTCATTCTCTCTTTATCTTCCCTTCTTTTTTCTTTCTTTTCATTTCCCTATCTACCTTCTACTTCTTATCAATTACAACTCTCAATTTACTTGAAGCGATTCCGACATGTCCCTGTAATTTTCATCCGACGTCCTCAAAATATTTCCACGAAACAAATTATTGCAAGTGGACGAGCACAAGATGCATCAGTGATGAATGTCACTGAACCTAATCGTTTTATATCCCTCACCTAATTATGTTCTGGTGACTTAGCCAAAGAACTACTGTCACCAAAAAAATAAAGATAAAAAAAAATAACTAGAAAAAAAGAAAAACTGGCTGCAAAGGTGCAAAAACATTCCAACAGCTATTTTGTCATTCTAATTGGCACTTAGCAATGAAATACAAATTTCCAGTAAATGTAATTACAAAGACAAGTTTCGCTTTTCATTTTCTTATTAGTTTCGAGTTTTCGCAATCAGAGAACTAATTAAGAGTTTACAACCGGATCACAGAAAAATACAAAACACACGCATTTATTCTGCATACGTATATATTCTTATATCTACCATGCATATTCAGAGAATGTACACTAGGGTACACCAAGGGAGGTATATATATATATATATATATATATATATATATATATATATATATATATATATATATGTATATGTGTGTGTGTGTGTGTGTGTGTGTGTGTGTGTGTGTGTGTGTGTGTGTGTGTGTGTGTGTGTGTGTGTGTGAATATAAACATCCTATATATATATATATATATATATAGAATTGGCTATATGGTTTTATTTCAAAAGGTCTTAGTATTTAATATATACATGAGTTTTTCACACTGCCCCACACACACACATATATATATATATATACATATATATATATATATATATATATATATATATATACATACATATATATATATATATATATATATATATATATATATATCGATTGGTAGGCTGATAAATGTATATAGCGAAAGAATGTGATTCAAAGATGGATTACTAAATTATTCAAAGGCGTTTGTGTGTGTAATATATATATATATATATATATATATATATATATATATATATATATATATATATATATATATACATATATATATATATATATATATATATATATATATATATATATATTGTGTCTGATTTCGTGCTCAAAAACAAAATAATATCGATGAGTTTGTATATAATCAATTTATAGTGAAGAAAATGCGATGTAATTAACACATATGCACAGTTTAATGGAATCACAAATTCTTAAGTGCGTATTAGATCTTCTCACTTCCTTATAATTATCCTTATAATTATAGCTATCATGTATATAATTAGTTTCATGTTTTTTCTTTTCTTTTCATTTTTATCATAATTTTGGAGTATTTTTCTCTTCTTGAGTATTCATCAAAGAACCCAAAAGAATTATTTATTGCACCTACGTTGCATTTGCATAAATATTAAATAAATATAAAGATTCACACGACTTTATTAATTACGAAAGTAAACCAAAACCGTTTTTCTCTTTAAACAATTTCCTTTGAAGTCAATTTTACCTGTAAATAATTCTTGTAAATAATAGATGAAGTTTATTTAAGAAGCATTTGCCGTCTAAACACCGGAGTTATGCAATTTTTTGCATTGTGACTTCAAAACAGATTTAGCAGTTATACAAACGATCTGATAAGTAACACTGGCATCACGAGGAATGGATATAACACTTGAATATAAAATTATTTATAAACTTGTCAAACTCTCTTAACCAAATCAATTAAGTAGAATAAAAACCGTGAAGAAATAAAAATCACAGGAAATAAGCTGATAGAATAATTTACGATAAAATGTCGGACGTTTGTTTAACACCAAAATGTACACGAAACAAAGTATATCTGCCTTAAGTTGTACATTCGATGTTCCATTGATAAACATTACAACTTAGTCATTGTTTTTTTTACAATAATTATTACATGTATTTCATTTTATCATAAACTTTTATCTGTTTTTAGATTTTTGTTTTAGATTTTTGCCTTTATTAATCGTCGATCACTCAGTTTGTCAATCTGCGACAAAGAGAAACAATATGATCGGGTATAATAAAGCTCTTAGTAAGATTTAAAATTATTTTTGACCCAAGTCAAATACTGAATGAGGCTATTAGTATTTTACTGGTTACTTATATCGTTTGAAATTCATCTGATCTCCCAACTCCCAGCTAGGAGTAAATAGCCGTGTAGGTTATTTGGGTTTTTTTTAACTTTGATGGGACAACTAGGAAAACTTATTTCAAAACTAACTCCAACTAGCTTAAAAACTGATATTGTATCACATCATGGCTGCACCCGAGGGAATGGGTAAATATTTACATTCTTTCTGTATTGGTGGACAATTTGTTTTATCTCACTCATTTCTTTTATCTGAGTTGAACTTTTAAATATATCCGTTGTTATTTTTCGATTTCTCTTGGCGTCATATTGATGGTAGTTTTTTTTTTAAACATATTAGTATTAACATCATCTAACGACACAGAGTAGGCAATACTAAATTATCCGAAATTATGTTGTAATAGTATCCAGCAATATCGGCAACGATTATCGACTCTTATTAAAAAAAGTAAATGAGAGAAAAACTACCGCTTATTGCATCGTACATTTTTCTAATGTTCCCGTCTTTGTGATGTAAAATTAACAATTCATCTAAGTACGATGTAAAACAGATACATGAATACACTATTTTCTGTTTTACGAATACAAATAGATACTTAACAACTGTTCATTTTAGGCATCTTTTCATTATATGGGAAAAAAAAAAAAACTTATCGGAGATATTTTGTCATTCGGAGAACCATACAAAAGATGTGCCAAAGTTGATGAAACTCATTACAATTACTGACACCAGCATAAAGAATTTGTTAACACTGATTTCCAACAAATATAAGATTTTAGTTTTGTTGCGTGAAGGAAATAAATAAACAAATAAATAAAAGCACTTTTGCGACTCATGAAATACTTTTTCTTTAACTCTGATTTTTACCTAGTTACGTGGTACACCAATATAACCCAAAGGGCGAAGTATATTTAAACATCACACAACTTATTTATTAATAAATAAATGATTGCACTCCCCTTTTTTAACCAAATTATCCAAAAATATCATTTCACGTCTGATAATCCTCAACAATTTCAATTTGTATAATTTGTCCTCGGGTGTGTAGAATCAAAATTGTGAATAGTATAAATAGATGCATATCAATGTTTCCATTGAAATACATTTTGCTAAATAAAGCTCTTGTTCATTTTATTATTTACATAGCAAATGCCTATTTTTTTCTAGAAATCGCATTTATAAAATGTTTTATATTTTCATTTTACTTAATTTACAAAGAACGGTAAAAGGGAATGTATCACACACACACACACACACACACACACACACACATATATATATATATATATATATATATATATATATAATTAAATTAGATTAGTTATTGTTGTAAGATAAAAAATATAAATGAAATATGTAATAGTAATCATTTTAATAGTCGAATGATGAGTAAATAATTTACTGGACATTTGGAATGATATAAGAATAAAATAATATAATATAATATGATATGCCAACAAAAATACAAAAAATAATTGACGCAATCTCACACTTATATAACTTGAAATTGACTAAATATAGACAAAAGACTTTTAGATATTGGTTTTAATGTTTTGAAAAGAACTTCCAGATAAAGAAACTAGAAAGGGTTAAACGATGAGAAAGGAGGTTGTCGTGTTTTGACAAAAACTCTTGTTTAACAAGTGAACCGATTTCATATATTTTTTTCTTTTTGATTGATCCTAACTCAACGAGATAAAGGCGAGGCATCTAAACACCAATTTATGGTATACCTTACTCAGCTGTGCATTCTTCTTCATTTGAATTCAGAATATAAAAAAGATAGACATTAGCCTCGGTACCTTTTAGTTTGGTTTGATTGTTAAATGGTATATCAACCTTTTATGAATTTATTAATTCCAAAGACGCTGTTGGTTATCACGTGAGCACCTGCCGATCATGATACGCAGCGTTTTTTTTGGGGGGGGAGAATTACATTGGCAACATTCAACACATACCTAGAAGCATACCTTTCCAATTTGTCAGAAAGAGAACAGAATAGAGGGAATTGAGTTCGAACTCGCTTACTACAATAGACACTACATCATAGGCTCCCCCGTGATGCTCTGCATCACAAACTATATATATATATATGTGTGTGTGCGTGTGTGTGTGTGTGTGTGTGTGATTATAGATATGATGTTTTTATTCTTAGTATATGTTTTCCATTTCCTGTACGAATGTTTATTAGCCTTTTTATAAGTAATATTTTTTAAGGTTTTTACTGTTATAGATCTGTTGATAATCATTCCGAGAAGATATACTGAAAAGCTGAACTTGTGACTGTATGTTTCATTTCTACGGCTACTGGGGGCAAGAAAGAATAATGGAGAACTCTACTCAAAGCTGTCGTTATCCTTCGACAAGATTCGGGTAAACTTGTTAATGAGCCCTTGGCAAGTTATCGCCTTTGACTTATTGACACAAGGTCTTAGTGTGAGGAAAAGAATAGACCAGAAGAGACAGGGCAATTGATTAGCTGCAAACAAAGAGGCTCAAAGCTGCAGGCGTGAGAATATCTGAACGCTGATATCTTAAAGAATAATCAATCATTGTACTATCATTTAAAAAATCAATATTAGTGTGCCTACTCCGAGTAAATTAATAGTTACCATTACGAATTCTAAGGACTACATTTATTATTGCTGCTTCAGTTATTATTATTATTATTATTATTAGCGAGCTATTCACATCATTTTCAACTGGCTGTTTTTCACTGAAGTTCGAGACACATCAAGTATCCAGGACACAAAATATTCTAGTCCATCGTAACTGTGCTGTCGTCTAGCTGGTCTCAATTCTTCCTCTTGTCTTCTTTCTAAGCACTCAGGAACTGTTCCAAGCTCATCAACTACTTTTTGTTTAATCGTCATCCACATGTTCCGCGGACAAGATCCAAGGATTTTTCTATATTATCATCAGTATTATTTCTATTATTATTTACTCCTTGAGAGTTTTTCACGTCAGCTTTAGCTGATGATCATTTACTGGAGTTTGAGTGACCACAAGTCTCTTCGAGTCTCCAGGACTCTTCTGAGTAAACTTGTCGTTCTCAATAACGCTGTAGTTTGGATGGTCTCCACTCACCCTCCACTTCCAAGTCCTTCAGTCCCTTTAATAATCCTTTAGTTACTGCAATGAAAGCACCAATTACATTTGGTATAATTGACATCGTCATGTTCTCTATTTTTTCAATTCCCTAGAACATTATTTCAGTTTTATTCTATGGTCAGCCGGGACAGCAAAGTCCACAATTTTGCAATTTTTTTGTTGTTGATTATTATAAAGTCTTGTCTTCCTTGTGAGCTTTTCTTTTTACACCAGCTGTAAGGGATGGCTTTTCACTGAATTCCGAGTGTCAGCAAGACATTAGAGTCTAGTTTAAGTATTGTAGCCGGTTGTAGTGCTGCGGATGTTTCCGATCCTTCCTCAGATATGTTTTTCCCCAAGTTTCTTTTCATGGTTATTGGGAACTGTTCTTAGGGCGTCAACTTCGAATGTTATTATCGTCAACAGATTCATCAGTTCTCTGGCCAGATTCAAGTATGACTTCACTATTTCGGTTTCTTTTATTTTTAGGTTTTGATCTGCTGAAAAGCCAAACCTTACAAGATGACGAAATCTTTGTTTAATACATAATGTAAACTTCTAATTATTTTACAATTTGCAAATTATCACACTAGTTTTAGCGGGTGGTTTTTCACTGGGATCTGAGTGTCAAGTCTTCTCAGGTGTCCAAGACTCTTCCAACTATTCAATCCAATTTCAACAACGATGTTGACTTTTAGTTTTGATTCTATCTCTGATTTCCAGTTCTTTCAGTCGTCAGCAAAATACACTTAATGACATGTTCTTTTTTCTTCTCAACTAACTCTAATTCCTATCCTTTGACATGGATTCGGGGATCTGTTTTTATCCAAAAGTCCCAGGGAATTTTATGCCACACATTTATAAGGACAGATCTTGATTTGTATATATAGGATTTGTTAGTATGGTTAAACTTTAATCTCAAGGAAAAATTCCTAGTGGGTCAACTTCTCCCCCCAGTTGTGCCTAGTCTTATATTTATTTTGTGCCACTTATAATGTGATTAAGCGCCTTATTTTTTCTATTCTATTGTGTATCATCCATTTTGGATTGATATAATTGGTTCTTATTTCATCATTTTCTGTTGTTATTAAAGTAGATTCTGTCTTTCTCTTTTGACTTTTGCTTTCGTAATCATATCCATGTCATCTTTCGCACAATTTCCAAAGTTTGTCTTTTCGAAGTATGTATACAGTTCTTTTTCTTCCAAACTTTATTGTTTGACTTCGTCGAGATATTGATGTTATTAGTTGCTAAAAGTAATCTTTGTTTGTTCTTTTTAGTGTGTTTATCTAGCCTTTGGATAGTTACATCAATACAGACCTCTCAATTCAAGCCAGTCCTCTGACTTAATCTTTTCTTGACACACATTGTCTGTCACAGGCATTATTTTCCTATACATTGTTATTCTTGTCTACCTTTCACCTTTGTCAATTACAAAAATGGTCCAGAATATCATAAAATGTTGTTTTACTCTTTTCTATTTTCATACCTGTTTTAACTGGTGTTTTTCCACTTGAATTTGAGTGACAACTAGTCAACGCAAGTCTCTTGAAGTAGTCCGAGTATTTTGGCCGATCTTAAAAATACTTTACACAAGATGGTGCCCTTGGTATAATGGCAATCGTGCTAGGAAATAGACATGGCGACAGGAGTTTAAATCCTGGATAAAACACTAATACACTTCGGAAATGTAAGAATCCTACAATTTTCCCTATGGCTATGAATAAATTAAAGGACAGAATGTGTTCTTCAGCATTGGTTAGTAAGCCACTCTATGAGAAGGAAAACTGATTTCAAACCTGTTAAACTATGCTTAAAAATTAACTCTGAGTCAAATCCTGCCCTGGTGGCGATTTTGGTAACTTCATACACAGGATGGTTTTGATTCTTCCTCTGATTTCTTAATCCTCTGAGCTTTTTCCGAAGCTTTACGGATCTTTTCAAGCTCATAAACTACAATGTAATTCTCAAATTTAAAGGATGTTCAGTTCTCTGTCAAGGTTCAAAATTTGTTCATCTTTTCGTTTTCATTTATTTTTATTCTATTGGTCTGTTCTAAAGGCAAACTCCATTAAACAGCAAGTTCATTATTTTTTTAAATCAACTTTGTCAATAAACACTCGATCTTGTCTTCTTCCTGGAATTTGACGAACCGTTTATGTATCGAAGTCCCACAGAATTGTGTACATCTTATTCTCTGGGACAGATTCTAGTGTATGTATACACCATTCGCAGTTTGGTCAAATTTCAGTCTCTTGAGAAATTTCTGGAGGATCAGCTTTCCCACTAAGTCATGCCTAGTTTTGTAATCCTTTTATACTAATTTGTTGCATTCGCTTATCCCGGGATTAACTGTTTCGCCTCTTTCACTATATAATCTTAACTTCCTGTTCTGTTGCGTTTTATCGATTTTCGCTCTCATATAATTGATCCTCATGCCATTGTTTTGTGCTTTTATTAAAACATTTTCAGTTTCTCTATTGACGTCTCACTTTCTTTACCGTGCCCAGGTCTTCTTGAGTGCAATGTCACTAGTTTGTCGCATGAAATAGCATACAGATGTTTTCTTCCAGTTTCAGCTTCCTAGTTCTTGTTTTATTTCATTATTCTTTAGTTGCCAATGTTGTCAGTGTTTGTTGTTATTAGTCTTTCTCTACTCTATTTAATGCTGTCTTCGAGTCCCTATATTGATGTTTCAATGAAATCCTCATTTCTCGTGAGTCGTCTTCATTCTTCTTTTTTGACACGTAGTCTATGTCATCTCTCGGACGTAAGACCTTGTAAATCTTCATCAGTTTTCTTTTCTTTTTGTCCATTTATCTCAATTCCTCTTTTGTCTATTTTAATTATAGTCTTACGTATCTTACTAGGGGGACTGGCTAGATGTTTATTTATTTGACGAGATTTTTGCTGCAAAGTTTAGTTTCGAGAAGTTTACTCGTTTTCCGGGGTGCACTCTTTCAGATTTTCTTTCAGCTCTGTTTTATGGTGTCTGCTTCCAATATTTCAAAGTACTTGCACTTCTTCTCTTTATGTATTCTTATGTTTTCCTAACAAGGCAGTTCTTTTCAAGCTGTTGTTTCTCTTCCCATTTTTCCTTATCGACATGGCACATTTTCAATGAGAAATTTCATTCCTGGTGGCATATTCTTATTGTTTTAATCAAACTCTAGAAGTGAAAATCCAAAAGGCGTCTTACCACCACTATTTAGAGCACCAATTACGATTGATTATACCGTCACACTCATCTTCTCCAGTTTTTTTCTTTTTTAATTTTTTATTTCACAGGGAAGGTTCATGTATTAGTGTAAATATTTAGTTTCTTTGATTTTCACGTGGTCCACTGGGATGGCAAAATTCACAACACGGCGAGTTCCTTTTTCTTGTTAATTCTGCTGGACGTATACTGGTTTATGCATATAAAATTTGCGCAATTCCATGTCGTTCATGCTTTTCACCCATTCATGTCCAGTCTTATATTCTTTTCGTGCTAATTTGCTGCATTCGGTTTTTATATGCTTAACCGTTACATCATTTTTCCACATAAGCTACCCTTGCTATTCTGTTGCATATTGTCAATTTTCGCTTGTACATGATTGGTTATTATGGCATTATTTAGTGTTGCTTTTCAAAGAGATTAAATTTCTCTTTTAGGGTTTCCCTTTCTTTGCCATTCCAGATCCTCTCGTGTACAATCTGTCCACGCTGTCACTTGAAGTATCCATCCAGTCGTTTTTCTTCCTGTTTTGGTTTCCTAGTTGTTATTGTTTTTTCTGTTTGTTATGTTGACATTGCTGTTAATGGCCGTTGTAATTAGTCTTTTTTTGCTCTTTTTTTAATTGTTGCGCCGCTCCAATCCTCAATCCTGGTGAGTTCATTTATCACTTATGTGCTAGACTTATATAGTATGTCTTCTCTCTGGTGAAAAGCGTTATGCATTGTTATTAATTTCCCAGTCCTTTGATCTATTTGTCAGAGTTCCCTCTCCTTTTTTTTCATTTTAAAGAATGACCTACATAAGTTGGACTGCCCAGGTGTTTATTTTTTCATGAGATTTCTACTGCAGAGCCTGTTTTCGAGAAGTTTTCTTGTTCTTCTGAGGAACTTTTTTCTTACTTGATCTTTCTTCCATGTTAGATGTTGTCCCCTTCAAAAATAACGTAGTACTTGCTATTTTCTTGTTGGATGTTGTCCCTTTCAAAAATTACGAAGCACTCGCTATTTTCTTTTTCTCTAAGTGTTCTAATTCTTTCCCATATTAGTAGCTTTATTCTTTCTGAGGCTTTTCTTTTCACTATTTTTCATAATGAGTTTGACACAATTTTCAATACTAAATTCCATTTCTATGTCTTTGGTCAATTTCTATTCCATCCTTTCAATTTCTTCATTAAAACCTGAGTAAGATCAAGTGTCATCAGATCTCCAGGATTCTTTTAAATATCCAAGTTGATCCTCAATGTTCTGTGATCTTTACAGTGACAATCATTTTCTTGATCTTAAGTTCACGAAGTCTCTTTTCAGGTTCATGGAGACTATTCCAAGAGATCAATTTACGATTAGCATCACTATCACATTTATATTCTAAAATGTTTCAACTCTTTGGCAAAAACATGGTACTATTCAAGCTTTTCTCTTCCCTTTATTTTCCGCCGTAGGTCTACAGGAATGACGAAATACACTACCTGATAAGTTATCTTATCAATTGAAAGTAATCTCTTCTTGATAACTCGTTTATATCTCATGATTCCTGAGAAGCTTTTATCACATTTTTTAGGAGAGATTGCATTTTGTATATTTAACATTTGGCAGTATGTTTAATCAATACAATAACTTCCTCACACAGGAATCAATACAATCAATACAATAATCAATACAATAACTTCCTCACACAGTCTTGAATGCTCTTGTATTCTATACTAACTTTTACAACATTGGTTTTTATCAGGTTATTCTAGACTGTTATTCATAGCAATTCAGTTTTTGTGTTTAGGTTTCCTCTGCACATCCATATCACACCCATATCACGGACACATTTATTAGTTTCACTTTTTAATTATCTTGTGCAATTTTTCTTTCCATTTTTTTCTCAGTTTAAGGAATGCTGCTTTTCTATTTGTCTTTGCGTTAGTTTTTGGGCTGCTGCGATTAGTTCCTCTTTGATTTTGTGTATTCTATTCGTCCATTTTTGAAGCATTAATACAATTATCATTTCTAGTAAGTCTAAAAGGTAGTCTACTCATTAAATTTTTCCTGTATAAATTCTTGGGCATCGTTATAATAATAATAATAATAAAATAATAAAAATAATAATAACTTTACTCATTTTAGAGTTTTGCAGACTTGTAATAGCAGATGGGTTCTCCCTGGAGTTTGAGTGACAGCAAGTCTCCTCAAGTCTCCCAGACTAGTATTCTTGCGATCTCAAAAAGGCTGTAGATTGGATGGTCTCCACTCGTCCTCTTATTTCCAATTCCTCTAATCCTTTGGTGACTGTACCGAGCAAACCAATTACAATTAATATCATTGACACTATCATGTTTCATAGTTTTTTCAGTTCTCTTGCAAGTTGAAGTCCTTATATTTCTCTTCGCTTTCTTTCAGTTTTACCCTGTGGTCAGGCGAAACGGCAAAATCCATTATTTTTTTGTTGGATATCACTAGGTTTAGTCAATTGTCCGAGATTAGGTGATTCGTTTGTATTTCAAAATCTCAGGGAAGTTTCTGTGTCTTATTTTCCAGGAGAGATTCTGGATTGTGCATTTACCGTTTTTTCGCATGTTCAAATTTAAGCTTCTTGCACGATTCCTTGTGGATCACTTTCCCTACCCTGTCGTGTCTAATGTTATACTCTTTTTATGTTGGCTTACTACATTCGTTGATTGTTTTATCTCTATTACCACATAACATACATCCACTATTATGATGTGTCATACCTATTTTTGTTTTGAAATAGTTAGTCCTTATGGCGTTATTCTGTGCTGCTATCAGAAGAAATAATGTTTCTCTCGTAAGGCTTCTCTTTCTTAGCCATGATCGATTTTTTTTTGTGTGTGAAATTTTCCTTATTTTTCGCTTGAAATATTTAATGTGAGATTTTCCTTTTTTTGCATGAAACATTTATTTTTTCCAATTTTGGTTTTTCGGTTATTTTTGTTCTGTTGATGCTCGTGTTGTCTGTATTGTTTCAGGTCACTGTAATCAGTCTTCCACTGCATTTTCTAAAACAATCTTCAAGTTTTTGCATCAACGCTATCTTCAGTCCTGGCGATTCCTCTTCCTCCTTCTTTTCTTGATATATACAACGTTATTTCTGAGAAGTAAGGTATTATGTTCTCTTGTACATTTGTTGAAGTTCCTCTCTCGTCCACTTAAGAAATAGTCCCGAGAATCTAATATGGGGGAGAGCCCAGTATTTCCTCCCTATTTATCATTATTTACCCCTTTAGAGCTTTTTACATCAGCGTTAGCTGATGGTCTTTCACTGGAGTTTGAGGGACAGCAAGTCTCCTCATGTCTCCAGGACTCTTCTCATCATTCTGTCCGTTCTCAATAATACAGTCGTTTGGATGGTCTCCACTCGGCCGCTATCATTATTATTATTATTATTATTATTATTACTATTTCACTCCTTGCGAGTTTTTTTACATCCACATAAGCTGTTGGTTTTTCGCTGGACATTAAATGAAAACAAATCTCCTTCAGGCCTCCAGGACTCGTCAATGTATTCTAAGTGATCTTAACAAAATTTTATGTCTGAAGAGTATTGATTCTTTATCCAGACATATGTCTTGTTAAGATCGTCTTTCATTGGAGTATGAATGAAAACAAGTCTCCTTAAGTCTCCAGGACTCTTCTTAGTATTCTGGCCGATCTCAATAATACTGTAGATTGGATTGTCTCTACTCGTCTTATTTCCAAGTCCTCGAGTTATTTAATTAATACTTTAGTGACTGTACCGCGCGAACCATTTACAACTAGAATTATCGTCACTTTCATGTTCCATAGATTTTTTTCACTTCTCTTGCAAGTCGAAGTACTTATCCTTTTTTTCGCTTTCTTTCACTTTTACTCTGTGGCAAGCCGAAACGGCAAAGTTCACTATTCTGCAAGTTTTCTTCATTTCTTTGTTTTCATTATTATGAGGTCCGGTCGTCTGGTCGAGATTATTTGATCCATTTATTTCTCGAAATCCTAGATGGGTTTGTGCATCTCATTTTCCTCGACAGATTCTGGGTCTAGCATAAAACATTTATTCGACTGTTCAAATTTAAGCTTTTTGCACACTTCCCAGTGGATCACCTTGCTCACCTAGTCGTGTCTATTCTTCTACTCTTTCTGTGCTACTTTACTTTATTCGCCAATAATAAGTTAGACTGTTTCGTGGTCTATCACCAAAGAACCCCACATCTGCTATTTTGTTGTGTCTTATCTATTCTTGCTTTGATATGATTGATCTTTATGGCGTTGTTTTCAGCTGCCACAAGAAGAAATTCAATTTCTCTCTCAAGGTTTCCCTTTTTTAGACATGTCCACGTTTTCTGGTGTGAAATGTCGCATTTTAGTCGCTTAAAACATCCATATGCTGTTTTTGTTCCAATTTTTGTTTACTAGTTATTCCAATTCTATTAATCCTCGTGTTGTCAATATTATTTCCGGTGGCTGTAACCAGTCTTTCTCCATGCTTTTCTATGTTGTCTTTAAATCTTTGAATCATTGTGTCAACGCTGTCTTCAGTGCTCTAAATTTCTCTTCCTCCTTCTTTTCTTGACACATATAGTCTGTCGACGTCATGTTTAGTGGGTAAGGCTTTATGCATTGTCATTAGTTTTCTTGTTCTGTGGTTCATTTGTTTAAGTTCTTCGAGAATGGCCCCGAATATCTTACTAGGGGAAAGCTCAGGTATTTATCCCTTTGATAAGGTTCCTACTATAGAGTTTTGTTTCGAGTAGATTTCTACTTCTCCAGAGATAATCTTTTTTTAAATGTTTTCTTTCATCTACACTTGTTTGAAGGTTTCAGCTTCCTATATTCCAATCCTGGCAGGAACACCCCACAAGACACCAACTGTACGGCCAACTACCCCCTATCACGAAAACTATCCAAGTTAGACGAACCAGACATGCAGGACACTGCTGGAGAAGCAGAGATGAACTCAAAAGAGATGTACTCTTGTGGATCCCCACAGATGGCCGCGCAAAAGCAGGACGACCAGCTCGAACGTACATTCAGCAGCTATGTGAGGATACGGGATGTTGTCCTGAAGACCTGCCTAGGGCGATGAACGATAGGGAGGAGTGACGAGAGAGGGTCAGGGATATCCGTGCTACCAGCGCGATATGATGATGATGATGATATTCCAATTATTTGTATGTTTCCTTTTTTCCGAGTTTTCCGATATTTCTTGATTTGGTAGTTCCATTATTATTATTTTTATTTTTTACTCTTTGAAAGTTTATTTTTTTACATCAGTGTTAGCTGATGGTCTTTCACTGGAGTTTAAGCGATGACAAGTCTCCTCATGTCTCCCGGACTCTTCTCAGTATTCTGGCCATTCTCAATAGTGTAGTTTGGATGGTTTCTGGCCATTCTCAATAGTGTAGTTTGGATGGTTTCCACTCGTACTATTATTTCCAACTCCTCCGGTTCCTTTAATAATATTTTGGTGATTGTACCAAAAGCACCAATCGCCATTGGTATAATTGTCACCTTCATGTTCCATAGTTTTTCAATTCCATAGCAAGGTCGAAGTACTTATCCTTTTTTTTTTTTTTTTTTTTTTTTTTTTACAGTTTTATTCTGTGGTCAGCCGTGACACCAAATTCCAAAATTTGGCAAGTTCTCTTTTTTTTTGGCTGATTATTATAAGGCCTGGTATCCCGGCCAAGATTAGGTGATCCGATTGTATGGCAAAGTCCCGTTGGAGTTTATGTGTGTCACTCTCTAGGACGAATGCTGGGTTGTGCATACATTATTTGTTCGTATGGTAAAAATTAAATTATCTACTCATTTCCCAGTTGATCACCGTGCCCACCCAGTTATGTCTAGTCTAATAATCTTTCTCTGCTAATTTGCTGCATTCGCTTATTATGTGACCGATGGTTTCCTCTCTATCACCACATAATCTACATTTGCTGTTTTGTTGCCTCTTATCAATTCTCGCTTTGATATGATCGGTTCTTATGCCGTTGTTTTGTGCTGTTATTAGCAGATATTCTGTTTCTCGCATAAAGTTTCTTTTTCTTGGCCACGTCCAGATTTTCTCGTGTTAGATATTGTTTATAAGGCGTTTATTAATAGAGTTGTTGTTCTTTTTTTTCTTCTTTTTTTTCCAGTTATTGTCATTCTGTTGGTCTTTATGTTTTCGGTATCTTTTCTGATGGCTGTAATCAGTCCTCCTTCGTAAAAACAATCAAGTTGAGACTCTTTTAATTTATCATAAAGTATTATCCAATGTATCATACGATGAATTTAGATTTAAAGCACGAGTTCCTCACTAAATAATTGAAGTTAAGAAGCGGCGAATGTATTCAGAATTTATATGGATAACCTTCCAGGAACAGCAGATACTGGAAACAACCTGAAGCTTGTGTGTCAGCCTAATGAAAACTTTTTAAATTCCAATTATTTCAATTCAATATCATTTTCTAGGTGCTGCATTACAATCGTATTTAATTTTTCATAATCTTTTCAAAAATCATTTTTTCGTAATAATTTTGACTTACCGGAAACTATGCTGTCTTCTTCTTCTTCTTCTTCTTCTTCTTCTTCTTCTTCTTCTTCTTCTTCTTCTTCTTCTTCTTCTTCTTCTTCTTCTTCTTAATAATAATAATAATAATAATAATAATAATTTTGATATAACAACAATAACAAAAACAACAATAATAATAATAATAATAATAATTTGTGATAATGTTGGTGGTTATGTCCAGCAGCAGCAGCAGCAGCATCATCAGCAGCTGCCTTGCCACGACAACCGTCATTATGCAGATAACCACATAAAAACAGAGACACAATGGGATCAAACGTTAGCAAGGTTCGGCGAATAATAGAGACCAAAAATCGAAACCATCTGTTTGCTTTGCCTTTATTTTATCGGCTTGGCCGCCCTTGTTTCCTGCCAGTCAGCCTGCCTCTGTTTCTGCCAACACTGATGTCATTGTGCGTGCTGCTTATTTGTAGATTTGTTTGTTTTTTTTTCATTTCTGCAGTTTTTGTTTTCTTTCTTTCTTTCTTTCTTTCTTTTTGCTGCATTTTTCCCTTTTTTATATAACAATCAATGATTATCGAAGGAACAAGTTCATCAGTATTATGTGAACCTCACAGCCATCTGCTTGGACCGATGCAACTGAACTTGTCTCTTTATCAGATGACTTTAGCTTGGATGTCTCCTCGCCTATACTGCCCTATAAAATGTTTAGGATGCAAACACAAATATGGGTGCGTGATTATGTGTCTTTTTAGATGCTACTTGTGTGTCTTTGTGTGTTCGCTTAAAATAGTACGTTACCCAAGAAGGATAACTGTTCAAAAAGGAAATAATATATTATTTATTTCCTATTTTGTAATGGTATTGGGAATTATTGATAATCGACATTTGGATTGATTTTAAGTCATTTAATTGACATCCATTGGGATACTTACTCTATTAGGTTTTCTCATTAAACGTGTGTTCAATAACAAATATCTCAAGCTCTGAGATGAAACTGATTTTTTTTCGTTTGCTTGAATAATCATCATAGAGATTCAATGTGGTTTACCACATCCGTTCCTTCAAACTTCACAAAGATAATAGCGTAATTTACATATATATATATATATATATATATATATATATATATATATATATATATATATATATAATATATATATATATATAGTCAAGCTGTGTATGAAAACGTCGCAAAAAGTTCACAAATGGTATGATCTGACCCACCCTGTTATCTTGTTCTCTTGTAGGAAAGCAAATCGTGAAGCGTATCTTAGGCACAAATTACTAGGCGGAACTTATCCCTCACCAGATCTAGTTTGAAGTCAGTTTCCCTTCTTCTAGACTATTTGCTATACCAAGGTTAAAGATTTAGGTCTGCCTTTACTATTTAACAATACCTGGTGGGAGAATAGTTTGATTTACGTGGTGCATTCAATAAGTTTCCAGACTTTTTTTCGTATGGGCATTTAAAATTGTCGTAGACTCTTGAAAATTCACTATGTTATTGCTATACATCTTATGAGATGACTGAACAATTTTATGATTTCAGGTTCCAATGGACAGCTACAGCAGCAATTGGAATACACCTACTTAAACCGGATTTTCACTGCTGGTGAATTTCAAAAATGCAATCTGGCCGTGAGGACACTTTCGAAGAACGATATGCAATGAAATTCTGTTTTAAACTTGGAAAAAATGTCACAGAAACGTATGAAATGCTTCAGACTGCTTTTGAACCATCTTGCATGAATCGAGCATCAGTTTTTGAGTGGCATAAGAGATTCAAGGAAGGCAGGGAGTCTTTGAGAAAGGATGAAAGGTGTAGGAGGAGTAAGGAAGTCAATACACCAGAGTCGATTGGCCAAAGGCTTAGGGTTAGTGTTACTATGTTGAGGTTTTAAGGAAGTTCAGGAAGACATTCCTTGGGAAGATGCCAGCACTGTTCAAATCGGGTCAGTGGCACCAGGAAAATGCACCAGTATGCAACTGCATCCTTGTCACAGACTATTTGACCAAGATGGACATCAAGACAGTTCATCAGCCTCCCTAAAGTCAAGACCTTGGTCCCTGTGACTTTTGCTTATTCCCTAAGCTCAGAGGCTGTCGTTATGAGACGATTGAGGAGATGAAAGAGGCTGTGACGAAGGTCATTGACACGCTGACACAAGAGGACTTCCATTGGGCCTTCCAGAAGTTGTTGGAACGGTACAAGTGCTGATTACTTCGAAGGTGAGTTTCATGTGTGTACTATCAATAAATGTGCCCATACGAAAAAAAAGTCTGGAAACTTATTTAAGGATCCTCGTATTACATTCCCCGGGCTATTAGCGCAGTTTTGAATTCTAATAACTTTGCTTAGGATTTGAATTTGCATAGTCGAATCCGCTCCCTCGGTAGATAGTCGTTATACCATAACACAAGAATATCAAAGAGATTAAGATAACCAATATATTCTGATACTCATTTCTTCACGGTTTGTTTTCACATATTATATGTATTAGTTTTTTTTACTTCACAGACATACGTGTAGATTTATCAACATTTTTTTTATTTCTGGTGAATACGGGTATAACGAATAGTGGTAGTAATTTTGAAAATAGTCCTTTATAGCTCAATATTTCTCCTATTACGTGGCATTGTTTTATTATTGTATCCGTTGTAGATTCTGTGAAAATGAGTATGAGACTTTGAAGTGTGCCACGTGTATTTCCATGGGGAACATTTTCAATGACCAAGAGAAACTTTTTAGTCGTCGTCCTAATGATTTCTATCCTAAACGGAAAATTGAGTGAAATAAATTCATTGTTTTCGTGCCTTTATTTGTTTTTCCTTCTTTTATTATTTATAGGTTAAACCGTTCTCGTTCACAGTATAAGCACTCAATGTGAACCATTTTTTTCCAGCGGAAACTTATAATCAAAAATATAAGCACATTGGTTTTCCATTTTGAAAAGATATCATTATGCTAATGTGTAACCTTATTCTCACGTGTCTCTGAGTCTTTGTAAACCCATTTTCTATAACTCTTGAAAGTAAAGGTAGTTTTAAGAAAAACAAAATAGATACTTTACATAGGTTAATTTCTTTCGGCACTTATGAGCCACAATATTATCATTAGAAGTGAGTGAAAAGAATGACAGTTACTGCCGAGTAACTAATGTTCATGTCAGTGGTTGAGATCAAGCACCTCAGATTCAATTATTTCATTTGGATGGTTTCAATACCCAAGCTAATTGAAAAAGGAGAAATTTTGTGGTTATTAGCTTCATTTATATAAATACCAGCAGAGGTTTGTGGAATGCAACTCACACACTAGCACATCGTATTTCAATAATGGAAATGAAGTATGATCCCATTGAAAGACCACTGAGGTGCAAATGACTGATAGTTTTAATCAAATAAAAATAATGTCTTATAATGCACAATACCTCAAGCATTATTAGACCAAAATACATTTTCAGAATAATATCGATCGCTGAATATATCTTCAGTTGGTAAAAAACATTGGAACTGAAACTTATAACTGGTGAATTCAAAAGGTATCGTGAATGAAGATGTAATTAAGAAGCCGAAATAAACAATAGATAAAACGTAATTTTCTTCCAAACAGTCACATGGCCTTACTAGTTTTGGGAAGCATTTCTGAATCTTTCCATTTGCTAATGTGAGAAGCTGTGACGTCATTTTGCTTTAATGTTCTCAACTTCTTTGAATCTTATCTTTTTGATGATTATTTTTAACTCAGGGACAAAGAAAGAGTCCCATAGGATCGGTATTGATGAATATAGGCATTGCTGCACATGTAATAACCTCTGTTTTGTCAAAAAAAGCCGATCAAAAAGTATCAAGACTGCAGCAGTTTATATATTTAGATATAGTCTCTTTACTATAAGAGCAGCTCAGCTCTGAATGCATATCCATACAAACTTTGAATTTTTGATTTTGAAAAATTTGAAGATTCAAATTTGATATTTGCATAACACTAGTATTACGTGGTAAAGGGAGACTAATCTAATAAGTTTTATTTATTTCTTAAGATGTCTGTATGCATGCATCATTACCTTAGGAAAACAATGGTATCGCTATGCATGTGGAGAAGGTAGGAGGTGACTTTAGTGCATAGAACAATTCTGCTTGAGTACTGATATTCATATGAAAGGTTTCTTTTCACGTAGCACCTTCCTCTATATTATTAAAAATAAGGTAAACTCCAATATGACAATAGCTTTCAAATGCAATATTATCTTAGACAGAACAATGCACGTTGTCATACTGCACCCCCTGTAAGAGGCTAGCTTTAGAAATAAGAAGTATATTTTGCATTGGTCACCAGCTCATCAAATCTCTTTTCCGCTGAACACGTATTGAGTGTGTGGATTGAAAAGTTCAATGTTAAAAAACTCCGTCTCATAACTTGTTTTAGATTTAAAAAACGTTGCTGTTAACATCTTGGCACCAGATCCAAGTAAAAAAAAAAAAAACGTTTAGCAGTCTTTGTAGACTGGGTTTAATTATTTTTTGATAAACAATTACTCTGTGAACTAAAAGTTAAAAATAGAAATGATATATTTTCTGATATCTTCCAAAAATGTTTCACGTTTTATCATTTATTTCAATTGCAATTAAAAGTTCTCATTTACGCATAAAATGAATATTCTCCTTGAGTGTTAATGGAGGCATGTGATTACGCAAGCTTACAATGGGCTAAATTGATATGAATGCTACAATGTTACAAGATAGAAGAAGATTTTAATGTTTTTATCAGAATATATTCTACCCACAAGGATGTATATTCTGTGCCATCGTGCTCAAGGCTATTTTACTTTCCGCCAGTAGATTTCAAAGTCAAGTTCGTCACTCCGTTTTGTTTTCTAATTTCAGTTTCAAAAAGTCTTCTTTCAATATCTGTTTTATTTACAACTTTCACTTTTTGTTATATTGTCTAATTTCACTTTCTGTTTTCTCATTTCTTTCATTCATACTCAATTGAAAAGTTAAAATGTGTATTTCGAAATATTAAATTTGAAAGAAATTAAATATTTACAAGTGTTTTCTTTCCTTCAGTGGGTAGGAAAAACGGAATCTTTACATAAAATAATTTAGGTTATAAATATTGAAATTTATGTCTATAAGATACAAGAGAAAACATGCGATATGATTTCTCATAAATATTAAAATTCTTACATAGGTACAGATATTTTTAGAGGTTATCTTTTCTGATGTACATAATCTCACGTGCTTGAATATCTCCTTACACTTTAGAATTTATTAGCATATTTTGAAAATAAAAACAGTTAAAAAGGAAATATTTTTGAATTATTAGCAATATTATTTTTGAATGTAATATTTCAAGAAAATATATCTCCCTGCAGATTGAAGACTTGTGTTTTTCTTGTACTTAGCAATAAAATGATACATTTAGAAATAAAAGAAGCAGTCTTTTAAATTTTGTATTAAAAAAAAAATACAACACATTTATTCTTGTTTATAAAGTCTTACCTTGTTAGCAAAATGAGTAAATGTATAAAAATATAAACTAGCTACTTAGAAATTTAAGTAAAACATTTCATATATAAAAGTTATGAAATCATAGAAATTTTAAATTAAAAAAATGTTCTCTAATATGATTTTAACATTTTAACAAATTTGATATGGGAGTTTTTAAACTGACAACTACTTCATAATATTTTCAAATAGCTTTTTACTTAAAAATGTAAATAGCAAATCAATATTAAGTTGTATTACTGTGATTTATTCCTGGAATTAGATCTTTGGCATGAATTCTTATTTTATCACGAAAAATTGTAAAAATCAAAAACTTACTCATGGAAAGAAGACGAAATATTCACCAAAATGTTTTTGCAAATAGTTTCAAGATAAATACGTAATTTGTCAAATGGTTTTTCGTTTTCGACAAGGGATTGATAGCCATATTCAGTTAGCATTTTGTCAGAAGGGATGATTTAATTACTTATATATATATATATTAACTCGGAAGAGAGATAAAAATATCATCATTTAGCATAGGATTACTGTAAAAACACAGTCAGAAGATCAATTAGACTCAATTTGGAAACATTGTATCAGTTATTTCAAGAAATTTTATCAAAAATCAGAAGGTTGTTTTTTATGTATTAATTCTTAATCGCCAGAGATTTAAAAATGCATAAGTCTACATTATAAATATATTAGAAGTAGTTGCTTAAAAACTGTTATTGGCAGCCATAAAGCTCTGCATTATATTCATTTTAATTTATATCATGTACATGATAAGTAATATTGCTGACCAGTTACTATAAAGTATTGACCTAAATCATCACTAGTTTCACCATACTTGCAGCCTTATACTAAATAGAAGCACCCCATAGTTTAAGGGTACCTGGCATGGTGTAATGGTCAGCGAGCTCAGCTTGCTGTCCATTACTCGCGCATTCGAATCTCTTGTTGTTCAGTACTTCTAGCCATGGGACATTGCAAAGTGAATTTAATAACAATAATGACTTGAATAATTATCATTACAATGACGGGTTTATTTACGCAATGACCGGTATTTCAGCCTACGAAGTCAGTGTATCTGTGCACTCATCCTAAAATGCTAGTGTTGCTTGTAAGCCTTTCTACGCTGGACCTCAAATCTTATGTATACTCTACATCATCAGTATATATATATATATATATATATATATAGTCTCACAAAATGGAAGTGGTTTTATTTTATTTTTTGTCTTAAATAATCAATTTTAATCGTTGCCCAGTATGTTGACTTATGTGGCTCTATCCAGAATAATGAGGCGTAATTCAAAAACGAAGAAAGGTCTCTTTGAAATATGACTAATACTTTAGGTTGAAAGCTTCTGACATTAGTTGACCACTTCACATACCTCGCAAGCAATAACTATGTTATCTATTGAAGTGATGTCAATGTACGTACATGAAAGGCGTAGGAATCTGTTGAAAAGTTGTCTATCTTATGGAGATCATGTCTCTGATAGAATAAAATGGTATATCTCCCAAGATGTGCCCGAATCCATACTAATGTATGAATGAAACACCAAGAATCGAATGAAATACATGAAGAAAAATCTAAATTGGAACAACACAAGAGTGCTATGTTATGTTTTGGACAAATCCAGGTAGTAGCACGCTACGAAACTGTAATTATACGGCCACTTACTTCTCATCTTAGAAAACACCCAAATCAGAACAAAGCACGCTGTGCAGTGCTGGAGAAGTAAGGACGAACTCATTAGTGACGTTCTCTTATAGACACTTCTACATGAACGCACAAGTTGGTATTCCAGCAAAGACTTCTATGCTCTGTATTAATATTGGATGCAGTCTGGGGGACTTCCAAGAGACGTAGATGATAAATATACATAAATTGAGTGTGTGAGTGTGTGTGTGTGTGTGTGTGTGAGAGAGAGAGAGAGAGAGCGAGGGAAGAAAGTAAGAGAATGATTCAAGAGACTCCGTGTTATCAGCATGAATATATATTTATATATATATGTGTGTGTGTGTGTGTGTGTGTCGTATATTTGAAAAATGTTCATGATCGATTGTGATCGTGAACTGACAATACACGTTATTTTTCTATCATTGCAGTATGCATTGGAAACAGCTTTATTCACACGGATCTTTTTTCAGTATTGTCTTAAGAAATCTCGCTTCATTGAAACTTTCTAGTTATCTTTCGAAAACATACACAAATGGAATTCTTAGAATTTAGAAATGGTATCGCTAATAAAAATGTACACCTCTTTACGTTTTTTTTTTTAAATAATTAATTTTCTTCAAAATCAAATATAACAGGATTGTATAATTTCTGACTGTACATTATACAAACACAACGAATATTATTAGATATTTCTTTTTAGTAATTTCGGCTGAATTGAAAATCTTTGACGAAATTAATGGCATAAATCTTTGTGAAGCGTACATTTTTGACGGCTACACCTTCATGTCAGTTCTGTAAAGTTTGGTAATAAATAATTATTAATACCTGTTTTGATTGTATAATGTTTCACAAGAAATATTAAAATCCTGCTATATTTTGTTTAGAAGACAAGATTTTATGAAAATATATTCAGATGTACTTTTGATGAGCGATGGTCTCGTCTTAAGGACCTACCCCAATTTCAACTGGCAACTAAACTTGTCTTATTTTTATGCGCATTAATCCTCATTTCCCCAGCTAAGGGTTAAATTGGGCCACAACTGTTATTTTTTAAAGATGACTTTGGCATTAGATAAGTCAGGAATGTTGATACGCCATTAAACAAAGAAATCAAAACAAGCCAAACCTTGCTTTTTGCATTATTATGTTCATGTTTGTAGAAATAATATAATAAATAATTGATAATGCTGTCTATTTCATTGCTGTGTTTATTACAAACCCCAAAAATTTTATGTTCTTTTTACACTAAAAAAAATGTTTTCAAGTTTGCTCATGATCATCATGGTGAGCAAAATTTACTGCTGAATCGGCAATGATTTTATTGTATTATATTATATTAACAGGAAAAAAGTCAGCAGCCTTATTTCATTCAAATTACTGAGCAGTCAGCAGATTCATCATAGCAACCGGAAACTCCGCATGAAGCTATAGATACATGCAATTTTACTATAGATGCTACGTAATAAAATAGAATAAAATTAGATAAAATTGAATAAAGGTATTCCCAATGGAGTAACAGTTTACCACTTAGTTATATTCGAACTGAAAGAAAAATCTCTCAAAGAAAATCAAATCGCAATTTGCCGATGTGGGTGACGTGTTTAACTAAACATTTTTTTAAATGCATAATCCTAACTGCTGATATATGTCACTGAGCCTTTTTTGACTGAATGTGTGAATCTTTAAGATATCTTCTTCATCCTTTCCTTTTAACGACAATGAACGTTTTTTGCATCTTTTCGCATCTTTTAGCATTCCTTGTATCTTGCTCAAGCACATCAGCGTAATAACACACTGAGAGCGCCAAAGCAGAAAAGACGAATGACAATTGGAGCAAATTGCCATGATAGATTGGTAAGGCGTTACATTTTATTAGGCCGTGGGATAAAACAAAAAGAAACGTTTCATAGTTCTTATTACATTTGAAGCTAATTCGATCTTTTCTTGCATCCGAACATATTATTTTCACTCAAGTAAATCTTATTAGAACCACATCACCTTCCGCGATTTCAGAAATGTTATTCGAATGTAGCAATCGATCTCCCGATAACCTAGTTTGCGAAGATTAAAACACTACAAGACAAGAATGATAGACAAATCGATGCGTACTTTAAGAGGACAGCTTAGCCAAAGACAACGGTATATAATGAAATTATCTTAATTCGAAGGAATTACAATGGTGAAACCATTCCTTGACGTTCTTTATTTCGTGTTTTCTCATAATTTGTTGTCTGTCACTTCAATTGTATAATATTAAAGAAAATCGAATCACCGACAAGGCTCAAATTTTTGCAATTTTCTCAATAAAATATTCTGATATAGTCTACGCCCTTCTATCACAAACAGCAAGCTGCAAGTTCTGCTTCAGTTTTTGACATAAAACTATAAAAGTGATGGATGAGGTGATCTCTCTGATAAATATACTTTAAGAATTCAAAACCGTTGTTACATATAATTCAATACCATGACATCTGCTTTCTTCTCATAAAATATTTTGCAATATTAATTTTGCTGTTTAGGTTCGAATCCCTGAATGGTTTTTAAAATCTAAACCGTTCAAAGTGCTCGAATCATACAATGGAAACCCAGAAAGAGAAGTATACAGTAATCTAGGACTATAGAATTCACTGACTGCATCATTGCTGAGGGGTAAGACCCACCTCAGTGAGTGTCCTGATATGAATCTAAACGATCTGCTTGTATAGCTCCAGTCCAAGAGCTTTGGGGAATGTGCAGTACGCCTTCATTGTCAATGTTCTCAGGTCAAATCTGGCCCAGAGAGGTGACACCTGATAGGCTCCTATTTATTTAAATTTTTTCAATGCATCCATTTACATTCATTAACAATTGCAGATTATTTACAGCGACATATAGTAGTGAATGCGATTATAATTAGGCGATTACTAATTTGTTACAGTAATGTAAGTTTGAAGCCACCTTCAATAAAATTGCTGATCCATGTAATGAAAAACGCTTCGATTCAGGTGAATCGAACTGATGACAGATGAATTGAGTGGATAATATTACCTGCAAAATGACGCTATTTTTCTTGTTATGAAAAAGTTGATTGCGTTCATTTCGTAGATTTTACGATAGCAGTGTCTATGTAATGAAATAATATTTTCAGGTTGAACACTTTCTTTATCTGGAGATGATATTTTGCTTCATATGTCTTATAGTTTATGTGGGAAAACAAATGAGTTTTACCTTCATAGTGACTTCTGTAGTTTAGCATGGTTGCATTCTGCCGATTCATGCCGACACATGGGCATTTTTCCGGACCTTACCCATCCATGTAGAAGAGCAATATTTAATTATTTCCTGCAGAATATTGTTTCATGTCCTAGAAAATGACCTTGACCATACCCTTCTTTGTTGATTGTGGGGGTACTGACAAAGTGTGGGATCTCAGGAAACCATTCCTACAAATTAACAATACGTAGCAACGACTGGAAAGATTTTATTTAGTTCCACAAGCATATTGCTGAAAATACAGAATATTGCTAGTCCTATTTTAGTGGAATGAGGAGCTATGTATCACTGATACCTAGCCTGAAAAATAATTTGACAACTTTTATAACAGAAAAATATTTTTCAATACTCATGGGGAAAATAGCTTTTAGAAATGTGCGTAATTATGATCTCTTTCCTAAAAGGCTTAAAGAACTTATATAATGAAATAGTTGCTATGTGAGTGAGTTTGCGCATCCATAACATAAGAAATAAACCAGTAGATGCTTTCATGCTTAGAAAAAATCCATTATTTCTGATAACGTATATCAATATTATTCAGTCTTATGTTTAATTACGTTCTTTGATTTTCAACTGAAGTCAGAAAGATATGATAAGAGAAGGTTTATCTCTCTATATTTATTTTTTAACGTGCATGTAATTTATAAACAGCCTAGTTTCAAAATATCGTTAAACTGACTTTTCCCAGATAAAATTTTGAATCTTGACAAGAAAAAGGATATAATAGAAAAGAATAGAATATTTATAAAACATCACTCTCAGCGATTAGAACTTTCCAAAAACTTAAAACACATAGACACACAATCTTTCTCGCTCTCTGTACTTTTCCCTCTCTCTCTCTTTCTCTTTCTCTCTCTCTCTCTCTCTCTCTCTCTCTCTCTCTCTCTCTCTCTCTCTCTCTCTATCTATCTATCTCTTTGACCACAGAATAAGATTGTCATGTTTTGTATGTCTCCATAGCCAAGGGAAATTATTGTGGGGAAGGTACACATGTCTCGAATAAGATCCAACATAATTTTACTTTATTTCTTTTATCCAACTAACAATCCAAAAAGATTCAAATGGCACAGAAACCTGAAGTACACAATATAAAACCTATCAACTGTGAATATCTTCCGAAAAAAAACTGAACATTTTCGGCATTTGAGTTCAATTTTATACTTCAGATGAATGACGCGAGTGCCATCTCATACTAAAGATGATCATTTCCGAGAATAAGGGAATTAATGTTTGATAAAACTTTTCCAAAAAATAAAACCCGCATTCGTTCACTACATTCATTTTCATTGTTAACTTTCAGTAGTTTAATTCCACATATACCATTCACCAGATAAAAAAAGGTTTGGAATCATCATACTACAAAGTCAACCAAAATAGCATTTCCTAAACTAATTATTCATTCCTTTTCACTCGTCACCTGCTAATTTTTAAATACAGTGTACCCCTTCTCTTTATTACTCACTGTATATGTTCATAGCATCACAAGATTTTGGTTGAAATTTTCTATTAGGAATGCAGAAGCTTAAGGGTCCCCAGGTGTATGGGCCCACCAAAACTGTACGAAAAGAGTAGAGGGATGTCGATGGGCGACGAAGAGAAACTCAAAGTGTTGGGACCTGCCATGAGTTCAACCGTCTCTGCATTTATCGATTTTGCTTTTGGCCCGAATTGTTATTTCTAACAATGTAATGTTTTTTTTGACATCCGAAACTAAAAGAATTGTTGATAAACATAAACGTTAATTATCAGTTGAATGCGAATAATTACTTTATAATATTTTATTTTTTTAATTTATGAATTAAAATTCTGTGAGATGAATTTTCTCTCTGAGCGATGTTACTTCTGGTTAATTATTATAATGCAGAGGTCTCTATGATGTAATGTTTATCGTCGTTGAAAATGGACACAGCGAACTGAGTTCAAATCGTGGACGAGGCTGTTTGCATTTTATATACCGTTAATGCTCTCGGAAAGGTATGAATTAAACTCCAGCTTGCTATGTCAGCCGGTCTAAGATAAGGAAATTCCTGACTTCAAATCTATTAAACTCCGCTTAAAAATGACCTAGCGGAGCATTCCGCTCGTGTGGAGGGTTAGGTAAATACATACATCCTGCTAATCGTTGTTTACCGTCAAAGAGCTTGATATATTTCTCAGTTCCTCACGAGGAACAAAATGATTGTAAGATTTTAGACTTTTCATGTTTCCAACAGTTAGCATCCTACATCAGCTAAAACTGCATCAACCAATTCTGCTGTCTATTGGGTGCAGGCAAATACTCTGATGTGAATAAAATAAATGTTACTATACATAAACAGACGCAGATGCGATGAACTTGGAGTCGCTAAACATATATATAATGAAGAACCATTTAATTCTTTAAATGGTTCTTCATGGAGTAAATTTTAAATCCTAGAAAATACTGTATCAAGTCTGAGTACCAAGTTGTTTTTTCTAAAGGTATTCACAAAAACTAATGCTGGTAAGTTTTAACGAACGGTAGAAATGAAAATATGTCAACAAAATGTTATCACAGAACTTTACATTATCCGGTCTTTTTTCTTTTTTTTTTTAAGGCTTAAATAAAGTAAGTTAGCGACCATAGTCGAGGGTGACCCGAAGGCTCCCTTTTCGATAGCTACTACACCAAGGTGTAGGGGAGGGCGCTACTCCATTCCCAGGATTGCTCCACTTTACCCTTGAACCGTACCTTATAATGCTGAGTGTTAAGCAAGGTGGTATCAAGTTCCATTTTTAAAGTCTTTGGTATGACTCGACCTGGGATTGAACCCAGGTCTCCCGGGCCATTGGCGAACACTCTAACCGCTGGGCCAATGTCCCGGTTAGTCTTACATTAAAACATCAATCTGTGAGTTTTTGTCTTTCTACCAAAGCTTCTTTGATCGAATGAGTGTAATAGTACCACTCGTATTAATATTATACTGTATAGTCTTCTATTAATTAATTAGGTATATAACAATACAATTTTCCTTGAATTGTATGTAGATAAATATACAACAAATTTGTACATTAAAATCAAAGATACTTCGTATTTTATTTAGATTGAAGAATGTGTTTATAAAGGTGTAATTATATAGATTAATTATCTGACTGAAACAGTTCATTAACTTTGATAAAAGTTAATAGGTTTTTATTCATCTTTACTTCACTCTTGCCGATTGAAGACGGTCATCATTCTAATGATTAATAAAGCATTAAATAAATTATATGCATAACAATTAGTCTATTAGTCATCCTATTTATATTGAACAACTCTGACATTAAGTTAAATTGTAGCTTATTGGATAGATTCATTTCCATATATCAAAGGAAAATCTGAGAACCTTAATATTTTGGTAACTGAATTTCAGAATAAAGATTATTAATTTCTTCAGTCTTGCTTCAACTTCATAACAATTTTAATCATTTCGAAAGGACACTGGTTTTCAGACATTGAATAAATTGCTTAAAAGGAACATGGGAAATTTTTATGTAAAGATCAAGTACCTGATACCTGAAAAAATGGTAATTTTAACATCTCGTTTCTTTGTAGTCCGATATCTATACTAGAGCAATGATGACAATAACAATGTTGGACATCGGTACCGATGAGAGGAATGGATGTGTGGAATATGGAGTAGAGCAATTCATATCCCAACTAGGAAAGGTTGGAGACGGGAAAGATGTTCTAGGACAAAACAAATATGATTTTAAGCGTATCTGCTGTGGTAGGTTGGTGACTGAAATGACCATTCAAATCGTTTAATTTATTGCCTGACCATGAGTCCAGATGGAAAACAACGAGAACATTGTATTATGTGGACAGAGGGATTGGAGCTGAGAGTAGATGTGTCTGTACACTCTTTATATGCATGGGCCCAGCATTTGTGTGTTGCTATAACTTGTTCACTTTTTGTTATCTTGAGAACGTGTCGTTTTTGTCGTAGCGGAAAACTTAGAGGGTAAAAAAAAGAAGAAAAGAATAAAAACAAAGGGAATTAGCAAAAATCAATTGGATGTAAAAAGATCATAGAAACGTGCATAAAAAATACGAATAAATAAACTAATAAGGGTTTTAAGATAAAACCAAATAATAGTAATATCAAACGTAAAAGGGGAAGTGGAAAAATTCAAGAAAAAAAAAGAAGATAAGGATGGAAAGAATACTATTTTAAAAGAAAGCAAAAATAGAAAACAAAAATATTCAGAGGAGAAATTAAATAAGAGATCAAGAAGAAAAACAAGAAACAGAACAAGAACAAGAAATAATAAATTTAGAAAAGAATACATGCAGAAAGGAAGAGAAAGAAAGATAGAAAACACAGACACACACACAGACACACACACACACGCACGCACACACACACACACACTTATACACATATAAATATATATATATATATATATATATATATATATATATATATATATATATATATATATATATATATATATATATCAGTGCTATTATTATCAATAATATGGATACACGTATATAGATATATCTACGTATAATAGATAAATAATAATAATGATAATAAATAGTAGGACAGATTAGGTTCTTCAGCCTTGGTGAGGCAACAGGTCTTGGAGAAGGAAAACTCTGAATTCAAACCTGTTAAACTCCGCTTAAAAATTGACCTTGTATCATATCCTGCCCGAGCGGAGGTGTTGGTAAATATGATAATAATATGGACCAAAGAACAAGAAAACTAATGACCATGCATAAGGCATTACACCCCGGAGACGACGTTGACAGACTATATATATCTAGAAAAAAGGGAGGAAGAGGACTTGCCAGCATCGAAGACACCGTTGACGCATCGATACAACGGCTCGAAGACTACACAGAAAAACACGAACGAGGACTAATTACAACTATCAGAAACGGTACGGACAACACGATAGACGAAGAATGACAACAACTAGGAAACAAAAATGGGAGGCAAAAATAACTCTATGCCAACTTTAAGCGTCTAATAAACAACATCTCGCACCAGAAAACCTGATCCAAGCTAAGAAAAGGAAACCTTAAGAGAGAAACGGAATCCCTCATAATAGCAGCACAGGACAACGCCATAAAAACCAATCATATCAAAGCGAGAATAGATAAGACGCAACAAAACAGTAAATGTAGGCTATGAGGTGACAGAGACGAAACGATCAATCAGATAATAAGCGAATGCAGCAAATTAGCACAGGAGTATAAGGTGAAACACGACTGGGTCGGCAAGGTGATCCACTGGGAAATGTGTACGAAATTCCAATTCGACCATACCAACAAATGGTATATGCACAACCCGGCGCCTGTCCTAGAAAATGACTCGCATAAACTCCTATCGGACTTTAACATACATACGGATCAACTAATCCCGACCAGAAGACCATACATAATTTACTCCTTGAGAGTTTTTCACATCGGTGTTAGCTGATAGTTTTTCACTGGAGTTTGAGCAGTAAATAATAATAATAATAATAATAATAATAATAATAATAATAATTATTATTATTATTATTATTATTATTATTATTTATTCCTTGAGAGTTTTTCATATCAGTGTTAGCTGATGGTTTTTGACTGGAGTTTGAGTGACAGCAAGTCTCTGCAAGTCTCCAGGACTCTTCTCAGTATTCTGACCGTTCCCTATAATGTTGTTGTTTGGATAGTCTCCTCTCGTCCGCCAACATTCAAGTCCTCCAGAGCCTTTAATAATCCTTTAGTTACAGTGCCAAAAGCACCAATCACAATTGGTACAACCGTCACTTTCATGTTCCCCAGCTTTTTCAATTCTGTAACAAGTTTCGAGGAACTCATCCAACATTTTCACATTCTTTCAGTTTTATTCTGTGGTCAGCCGGGATAGCAAAGTCGACAATTTTGAAAATTCGTTATTGTTATTGTTATTATTATTATTATTATAAACTTAAACAAATAAACCAGAGAACAAGAAAACTAATGACCACGCATTAAATGTCAGATATGATATTGGCAGACTATATGTGCCTACGAAAGAAGGAGGAAGAGGACTGGCCAGCTTTGAAGGCAATGTTGATGCATATACAACGACTTGAAGACTACTCAGGAAAGCGTAAAGGACGACCGATTACAGCTACCAGAAACAATACTCACAACACGAGGACCAAAAAAACGACAATAACTAGAAAACAAAAATGGGAAGAAAAACAATCCTATGGACTTTTGAAGTGATTAATAAGCAACATCTCAAACGAGAAAAATGCATGTGGTTAAGAAAGGGAAACCTAAAAATAGAAACGGAATTTCTGATGAGAGCAGCACAAAACAACGCTATAAGACTCAATCAAATCAAAGTACTTTTAAGGATAAGACAGAAAAAAACAGGAAATGTAGGTTATGTGGTGAGAGAATCGATCAATTGCATAATAAGTGGACGCAGCAAATTAGCCCAGAAAGAGTAGAAGACTAGATCCGATTGGGTCGGCACGGTGATACACTAGGAATAGTGCAAGAAATTTCATTTTGACCATACGAACAAATGTTTTATGCACAACCCAACATCAATCCTGGAGAATGACACATATTAACTCCTTCCTCTGGGATATTGACATCCAATCGGATCACCTAATCTCGAGCAGAAGACCAGGCCTTATAATGATCAACAACAACAACAAAAAAAAAAAAGAAATTGCACAATTGTGGACTTTGCTGTCCCGGCTGACCACAGAGTAAAATTAAGAGAAATAGAAAAGAATAAATATCCCCACCTTACAAAGGAACAAAAAGAAATCTGTGGAACATGAAAGTGACATTTATACCAATTATACTGAATGCGTCTGGTACTGTCACTAAAGGATTACTAAAGGGACTGGAGGACTTGGAAATAAAAGGACGAGTGCATATCATCCAAACTATTGAATTAATGAGATCGGCCAGAATACTGAGAAGAGTCCTGGAGACTTGATGAGTCTTGCTGTCACACAGACTCCAGTGAAAGACCATCAGCCTACGTATGATGTGAAAAACTCTCAAGGAGTAAAATAATAATAATAATAATAATAATAATAGCATTGAAGACAGTCAAAAGTGGGGAAATATATAAGTAATCTTTAACCTCTTTTTTCACTAATCTATTTACTTGTATTTATAATGAAATGAATCTCTGTGAATTATAAATGCTGAAATCTTCAATTTAGAATCATAAGATCAAAAATTGAAAAATGGGTGAGAAAAACAAAAGCCAAAATAATTATTATTCCTATAACACCAAAATACTGAAAATTACTTTTTCTTGGGCTTAAAAACATGGTAAAGTCTTTAAACTAGTCTAAACAAATTACAAAGCAGCTGAGTTGCTGCTGACAGAAAGATGAAGACAGCAGAAAGTTTGGAAAATTTAAGGTAAACTTTAAGCTCCATTATCACTACTTTATTTTGCTTTTATTAGCCTCAAGTGAAGTTTGAATGCTGACATCTTCACTTCAATTTAAAATCCTACGAGAGAAAATATTCAAGTCTTAACATACTATAATATCATAGATGACCGCTACTTCAACTTAAATGTATTTTTACACTAAGTTAGAATTAATTTATTTTAAAGGTATAAATATATTTTCTATTTTTTTGTGACTCGTTGAACTGTGTTCTGAAGAATACAAGGTTGCATCTATGCCATAAGTACAGATATTAATGTTTGGCATAGCCACGTTTTCTCGAGCTATTGGCCTAATGATTAGAGTGTTTGCCAATGGTCTGGGAAACTGGGGTTCCATACCAGGTCGAGTCATACCAAAGACTCAAAAAATGGTACTTAATGCTGCCTTGCTAAGGACACAGCACTATAAGGTGAGGATTAAGGGCAAAGTAGAGCAATCCTGCAGAAAGGAGTAGCGCCTTCCACTACACCTTGATGTAGTAGCTATTGAAAAAGGAGCACTCGGTTCCCCTCGACTAATGTCGCCAAATTTACTTATTTATAGCCACGTTACTATCGATGAAATATAATAAATCCAAGTCCAAATAAACGTGGAACTTAAGTTACAGATCTGAGTGTCATAATCGGCAGATGCTCTTTTTATAGCCAACATGATGGACATCGTAAGGCATCCTATAATCATTGGCTGTTCTGGAAACTACCAAAGCAAATACCCAGAGACACTAATGGAAGAAGGAACTAGAGAAAACAATGAAATTAATCTTTATTCTTATTTTAAAACCAATCCTACACAAAGAGGGTAAAGGAAAATAATGATAGAAAATTGGTTAAATTCCTTGAGAAATATGCGAATTATGAAAAGGGGAAAAAGAGAAATAATGGAAGGAATCGAACCTCTAAATCAAGAAATAATCAGCACGCTTGGAGAAAAGGAAACTAACAAGTACGTTGAAATATTGTAAGTGGACACGATCAAATAAGCAGAAATGAAAGAAAGAAAGAAGAAAAGAGTACCTCAGACCATGAGAAAACCTCTGGAAACCAAGCTTTGCAGAAGAAATCTCATCAAATGGATAAATTTCTGCGCAGTCTTGCTTGCAAGATACTCGGGACTTTTCTTGAAATGAGCAAGAGAGTAACTCAAACACATGGACTAGAAAGCTGATGGCATTGCGCAAGGCGTTATAACCAGGAGATGATAGAGACTATATGTGTCATGAAAAGAAGAAGGAAGAGGATACGCCAGCTTTGAAGATAGCATGGATGCATCAATACGATAACTCGAAAAGTCCATTAAAAAAGCAAAGAAAAACTTATTAAAGTGACTAGTAACAACACTGACAAAATAAGGACAAACAAAAACAACAAAACCGAGGAAATAGACATGGAAGAAAAACAATTATATGTATGTTTCTATTAGTGACATATCTTACGAGAAAACTTGGCTATGGTTATGAAAGGGAAAACATAATAAAGCGATCGAATCTCTTCTAATAGCATAAAAAAATATCGGCATAAGGTCCGATTTTATTAAAGAGAAAACTGATAATACATAACAGAATAACAAGGCGAAGCTATTAATTTCATCGTAACCGAATGTATCAAACTCACGGAAAAAGAGTATAGATTAGATACGACCTGGGGAAGGTGATCAACTGGGAATTGTTCAAGAAAGTGAAATCTGATCTTACTGATTAATGGTATTTGTAAAACCAAAATATGTCCGAGAAAATGAAACGGATACAATCCTCTTGGATTTTGAGTTACACATTGATCACCTGATCCCGAACAGGAGACCATTTCTTGAGATAATTATTGAAGAAAAAGAGAATTTGTCCTATTCTGGATTTTACTGTTTCAGCGGACCACAGCATAAAAATCATAGAAGGTGAAAAGTGAGTACATACACCTCTCCAGAGAACTGGACTTGGGATGAAGGTGATTTGTGATTAATACATTTGGAACGGCTTCAATAGGTTTTTGAAAGGGAAATCGGAGTATGAATCGATACTATCCAGACTATAGCATTGTTAATATTGGTTAGAATACTAAGAGTCCTGGAGTCCTGAGGAGACTTGCTTTTACTCAGTCGCCAGTGAAATACCAGCGGCTAACGCTGCTAAGAACTGTCAAGGAGTGACATAACAGTGTATTTTTCAAGAAAGAAAAAATCCGGTTAGTAAAAAGTATCTTTAATTTTCTTTAATTTAAAATGCATAATAGATTTTTGTTCTTGTAATATTTTGGTATATGTTTGCGATTTAAATGAGGGCATTTTTTTCAGAAATTTTTAAGCTAAACTATTTGTTAAACACAAATGAGAATTGTTTAAACTTTCCGCGCTAAATTCTATAGGATTTACGAATGCCTTCTCTTGGCAGGGGCAGAATTAATATATCTGGGGTGGGTAGTAAACGGTAATTAATGGGGGGATGACTTAAGTATCGAATATTCTCGAATGTCAAGTGACCTCTTCTAATAAATAAAAAACAAAAACGAAGGAGCCACATAAAGACTCGACCACCTGGCAAACAAAAATAAGGAACGAATGTTCGCGGTATTTTTCGAAAAGGAAAAAACAGCTTAGATGAAATGTTCTTTAATTTAAAATGCATAATAGATTTTGTTGCTCGTGAAATCTTTTGGTCAGTGCTTGTTATTTAAACGAGAAAATTTTTCCAGATTTTTTTCACCTAAAACTTTTCGAAAGCACGGATTAGATTTGTTTAAATTTTCCGCGCTAAATTCTATATATTTTACGAGAGCCTTCTCTCAATAGATGAACACGTAATATATCTGATATCAGACTGAAAGCGCTAATGAAGAACACTTACCATCCTCAATGAAACCAATATGTATGGAGCCTACTATTTACTATAAAATGACCAGTTTTTGTGAAAACGAAGTCTCAAATTACGGCAGTAAATATAAAAAAAACGTGATACAGGAACATCTGAAACTAGATCATTTACTTATTTTGAGAACTAGAGTATTAAATAGCGGGTTAGTGGACTTTAACAAAGTTAAAACTTAAATATATATTTTGTGTGTGTGTGTGTGTGTGTATAACTTGCTGTTCATGAACATTTGCCGCAACTGTTCTCGGTCACATCAATGTTAGGTACGAAGATAATAAACAACCCTATAACCAAAATATACTACCCGTAAAAAATGACAAATCGAAACAAATAAACATTGGGCCCAGAAGAGAGGTTTGTGTGTCATGATCAGCAGGTGCTCCTTTGATAGCCAAAATGGGCAAATGTTGGCTGTTCTTCCAGCTACACAAATGATTCTTCTTACAGGTACATAAACGATGAATAATTCAACCACTTTCACCAGAGACCACAGCATAGAAAATGAATTTGGGAAGATAAAAAAATACCATTATGTTATTTTAGCAGCAACCCAAATAATGATAGAAATCTGGACAGTATTTGGTAAATTCAAGGCAACAAAAGAAAGAAGAGCAGACCAGGTTAGGACAATAAAAAAATGGTTTGTTTTCTGACATTGAAATACTGGGAATCCACCAACAAATATATAGGCAAACACCAATAAATCTCCAACACAGTAACCGAGACACTTAATAGAGGAAACCCAGAAACCCCTAACCAAACGCTACATGACAATGATCCATACACGACAAACATTGATGCTAGAGGAAAAACTAATGTAGAAAAAATTAACAAAATCATTTTGGAAAAGAAAACCACATTTCTTTCTCTCAGGAACCAAGACTGCGGGACAGCCAAGGTCGAAACCGAGAAAGTGAACGACTTATTGACGAATGTCCCGACAAACAAAATCACGGAGTTAAACGATGTAATATATGCAGGGACAAAATCAGTCTTTGAAAAAAAAATGGGGTTTCCTTAAAGACTATAGACAGAAAGTCGAAACCCGGGTGGGAACTCAGACTAGAATCACAGCTAAAAATATTACGACGATAAGCAATTATACCAAAATTAAATATTAAGAAATATTTAGACGCAACTGAAAATTTACGGAAACTAGAATGAAAAATAAATCTTCAGGAAACCAATCAAAAAATACTAGCGAAAAAGGAAGAATAAAAGATAATGAGAAAAGATCAAATAATACAGACAAAACATGACGTTCCAAAAGAACGAAATAAATTATATCAATAATTTGGGGAGAATGGGCGAAGCCATGCCAACAACCGGATGCTAGAGAGGCAAAAAGATTTTCGAGCAAAATATGGGAACGGAAAGATGATAACAAAAACGCTGAATAGATCAACAACATGGAAACAGAATTGCGAAAGCTTGAAGAAGGACCTCAGGAGAACATTGATACACGGCGGGCTCTTCTTAAAAATATCAAACTGGAAAACCCCTGGCATAGATGGCATAGACGGATTTTGTTTTGTTTTTGAAATCACCTTATATAGACGACAAACTTGCGACCGAAATGAATAACTGCATACAGAAAACTGAGATACCCAAAAGAATGACAAAAGAGAAGACCTCTCTGATCCCAAAAGACTTACTCAAAGGAACCGCCCCTGACAACTATAGACCCATAACGTGCCTGCTGATGATGGGATAAATACAAACGGCACAAATTTGGGAGAAGATCTACTACTCGTTGATAAGCCGCGTAATGTTCCCCGACGAACAGAAAGGATGCCGCAAGAGAACCAGAAGCGCGGAGAAAGTACTATATATAGATCAATATATCCTTAACGAGAGTAAAACAAGACGGAAGAACTTAGCTTTGGCCTGAATTGGCTATAAAAAGGCTTATGATATAGTCCACCACAGCTGGATACTAACCTATCTAAAAATGTATAAAATACTCAACCGTGTCGTACAGTTTATCGAGAAGACCATGGAAGCAAGGACAGTGGCATTGACAGCTGGATGAAAAAGTTTAGCAGAGGTAAAGATCTAAAGAGGCTTATTCCAGAGAGGCACTATCACCATTAATATTTGTAATAGCCATAATGCCACTCAACCACATCCTTAGGAAATGCATAAACGGATGCAAACTCAGTAAATAGCAAAAAAAATATCAACCACTCGATGTACATGGAAAAAGGAAAACGAATTGGAAACCCTAATACAAACAGTGAGAATATACAGTCAAGATATAGGAATGAAATTTGGCATAGAAATGCTAGTAATGAAAAGTGCCCAACGACACATGATGAAATGAGTCAAACTATCAAAACAAGTAGTTATCTGAACATCTGGAGAAAAGGTCACCTACAAATACTTGGGAATATTGGAATCTGACACAATCAAACGAAAGAAAACAATGTCTTAAAAAGCATCTCAGAAGAACCAGAAAATTACTCGAGACAAAACTCTCTAGCAGAAACCTTGTCAAAGGGATAAAATACCTTGGCTGTATCCATCGAAAGATACTTGGGACCATTCTGGAAGTGCACCAGAAAAGAACTTAAAAAATGGACCAAAGAAAAAAAAAACTTATGACCATGCATAAGACCTTGCATCCCAGAGATGACGTCGACAGACTATATGTGTCAAGAAGAGAGGGTGGAGGAGGACTTACCAGCATTGAATACATCTTTGACGAATCGACACAACGACTCGACGATTACAGAGAACAGCGCAGATGAAGACTGATTACAGCCACCAAACACAATACTAACGACAGCTAAACGATAATAACCAGAAAACGAAAGTGGAAAGAAAAAAAACTATATGGAAGTTTTAAGCATCTAACGAGTGACATCTCACCCAAGAAAACGTGAACGTGGCAAAGAAAAGGAAATCTTAAGAGAGAAACTGAATCTCTTCAAGTAGCAACACAAAATAACGCCACAAGAACCAACCAAATCAAAGCGAGAATAGATGATACGCAACAAAACAGCAAATGTAATTTATGTGGTGATAGAGTCGAAACGATTAATTGCATAATAAGCTAGCGCAGAAAGAATATAAGGCTAGGCAAGACTGGGTAGGCAAGGTGATCCACAGGACATTGTGCAAGAAATTGAAGTTTGACCATACGAATAAATGATATAGGAGGTGTCCGTGTGGTGTAATCGTTAAAGCGATGGACTGCGGAATCGTAGTACGCGAGTTCGAACTCCACTCACGTTATTACGTTCACTTTTAGACAAATACCCTCGGGAAGGATACAAAAACCCTTATCCTTCGAGTTATAGTTTAAATAGTATCATTACTGTTCTTCTAGATTGGTAGCATTGACATTAATAACCCATGAAGGTTGATATGTCATTAAAAATAATCTGTCCTGTTGAATGAGACAAACAAACTCCTCTGGGATTTTGAGATACTAACCTCGGCCATGAAATTGACAATTATACCAATTGTAATTGATGTTCTTGATTCTGTTATCAAAGGATTGACACAAGGACTGGAGACGTGGAAATAACGTGTGAAGACAGTCCAAACTGCATCATTGTCGAGATCAACCAGAATACTGAGAAGAGTCCTGAAAACTTGAAGTGACTTGCTGTCACACGACCTCCAGTGGAAAACCATTAACTAATGCTGATGTGAAAAATTCTCACGGCGTAAAATAATAATAATAATAATAATAATAATAATTGGTTGTGAAATGATCTTGGCCCAAGTAATTAAAGAAATAGATAAGAGTCATGAAATACAAGAAGCTTTTCCAGATATTTTTGCCGTAATCAAGATCACACCTGGCATATCTTTTCCCGCTTTTTATGAACACTTCTCTCAAAGATCAATAGAAATTAAATGAAGCAGTTGAGTTTAATCGCTCTTCAGCACAGTTCTGTGTGTGAGGAAAGAATAATAAAACAGCAAATCGTGATAGCAACTGTCTGAAATTCACACTGTTAATCTATGGAGTGCCATATACTTTTTCCACATTTTTTTGTAATTAATTACAAAAAAATCATTGGCTAACGGGCTGTTTTCAGAATTCTTAAATTTACAATAGATGTACATTGAAACTGAATCGCAGCTATTTTTGTCTCGAGGCCAAATTTGTGGGACCATCCAAATTATTATTCGTAGATAACAATATTAGCGTGTATCGGTATATGCACAAGTAGCAACTGGTCGAAACATAAGGCTCTTTAAACCCCCACAAAGACTTAATTACAATTGATCTGTGAGCTCTATTTACAAATGACACGGTTTTAGTTGTTCAAAGTCATCAGGTTTATAAAGGTGTGAGAACTCTATAATTTTGCAGTTTGTCAGAAAAAAACGAGGATTATTCATCAGTCTGCTCCATAACTTATCCTACCCCAAACACCCAAAGTTTTGTTAAGGAATAGAAAAAGACAAAAAAGTTACTAAATACGTTGGTAAATTGTACAAATAAGTTTGGCGAATGAAGAATAGTGAAAAGGCACAATAAAGGTGATTTTTGGTGAAGGCACCGTATTGCTAACCACTTTTTCATGGTGCCGAATTCTCGGTAATATCTACGCGTTATCGAATACTTCAATCAGTGTTTGCTCTGAATTATTCTTAATATGTTTTGGAATGACTTCATTAAAAACCTAATTAAATCTCAGTGAAGAGACAGGGTTAGAAACACTGCTCTACTACTCTGACTTAAAGGATTATCATAGACTTACCATAACACGTTTAAAGAAGGGAAAAAATGAGAAAAAATAGGATCAATGAAGTGATGAAGGCACGGCGAAAGATGCGAATGACAAGTAAGAATTAACGGATGTCCTTAAAATTATTGGAATTTGCTGTCAAGTAGATATAATTTTCCAGGGAAAAAACAGTGAACTAGGAATGAAGAAAGGAGATAGATTTGTAAAATCGAATTTTCTTGAGGTCCATGGTAAACGGCGTGTAAAACTAGTCTTTACTTGTAACAAACATATATATATATATATGTGTGTGTGTGTGTGTGTGTGTGCTTGTGTGTGTATGTGTGTTTGCGTATGTGTGTTTATGCGTGAACGCGTGTGTATGTGTGTATGTGCAAGAGAGAGAGAGAGAGAGAGAGAGAGAGAGAGAGAGAGAGAGAGAAAGAGAGAGAGAATGAATGTATGTATGTATTTGAGTAAGTTGAAACATCTACGTATAGGTAGCTACTTATCTAACAATCTAAATAGAAAGAAAGAAAGAAAGAAAGAAAGAAAGAAAGAAAGAAAATTGTGATAACTTTGTATAAGCAGAATGCTAAATTGGGAAAGTCTTGATAGAAAAACTTTATTTCACAAATGCATTTACATAGTTTATACACTCTGATCCTAATGACACGTAAACGAGATTAACTCATTCTGAATTAGATGAACTGTGTATTAAAGTCATATATAAATTAGTGTCTTTCACAGACTACAAAATGTTTTCTTTGAATTGAGAAGTTAAAATAATCAGCATTTCCCTGAAGCAATATTTTCGCTCATAGAGTAAGGTTGCAGAATAGGAATAACCTGAAATGGCTCCCGAAAATGACGTATTCACCGCTTATGACAAGCGCTTTTAAGAATTTGAACATTTCATATAAATCTTAAATCTTCTTACATCTGTATTTATATACATATATAAAATTAAGTGAGCTTAAAAACATATATATATATATATATATATATATATATGAATATGTATTGCGTGAGATTTCGACTTTACTAGTCTCACGTACATAGACGAACATCTATACAGTAATTGTGTCCCTCTTCCTTTACATTTTGTCTTCATGTCTTGGAGTATTCTTATGTCTTTATGATCTTTCAATTTCCAAACTTAAAATAGATTGTCATAGCATACTTCAATCTATCACGTCACTCTAATCTACTTCATGTTTTTTTTTATTATATTTTCAAGATATATTAATTTATGGCCTTGTCCCATGATTTTTCTTATTAATCAGATATTGTTGATTTTATTTCTGCACATAATTTTTTTAAAATTTTACTAACGTATTTTTTCAAAACGCATATATATATATATATATATATATATATATATATATATATATATTGCATATAATAAAAAGCAATTACATTTTTCTTTAATATTCAAAGATTTTATATCTGCGCGTTGTTTTAGTATCTATATACAATGACATGAATATACACTAAACCATTGAAAGATATGCATAAGATTATATAAAAGGCTGATTTTGAAAGTAATCCAAAATACTAACTCATTAGAGAATTCGAAGAATGTGCAATGTTGTAACTTCAAGAAGTATCTATCTAAAAAAAGACATTCTCAAAGGGCCTTTTTATAACACTGAATACCAGTAATGGTTAGAGTGTTCGCCAATGGCCCAGGAGACCTGGGTTCAATCCCAGGTCAATTCGTACTAAATACTCAAAAAATGGTACTTGATCCGTCCTCGCTTAACACTCAGCATTATAAGGTAAGGATCAAGGGTAAAGTTGAGCAATCCAGGGAAAGGAGTAGCGCCCCCCTACACCTAGGTGTCGTAGCTATGTTTTTTTTTTCACGTATAAGAAAAGTTTTATTAACTCTAATGAAAAAAATCCGTCTTAATTTTTTCAAAATACGTTTCCCTTAATCGAGAACATGAAGCAAGAAATGAAGAATTGAATCTTTAATTCCTAAGGAGAAAATAAATCATCGGTACTAACACTGCATTTAAAAAAAATAAGTTTGGACATTTCAATTTTGTACAACTATTTTGTGTGGTTTCCCGCAGATTTACAATTATTTTGAGATACTGTTCTGAATGAAAGAGCCCACTTTAAAATTATTTAATTTTAGAATATTCTTTGGTATCTCATAATTATGCCTACAAAATTAGGTAACTTTGCATCCAACCTTTCCACAGAGAATTTATAAACAAAATATTCCACAATATTAATAGATTCAAAAATTATAATTCTCAAGCAGAATGTGCCAATAAATTCCTGTTTTCAAGTAAATTATGTTATTTTTAAAAATATATCTAAATATTTTTCTTTCTTTTCAATCATTGACACTGATACAAGCATTTACCAAAGAAAAATCGTCAGAATGCAACATGAGTATTTGGATAACATAACCTTCTGACAGTTTCATATGAATCCATTCATGGCATTTTTTAATGTCTCTTTGCTCTCATACATTTCTCTTTTTTTAGCAACATTTTTAGATTTGCCACCGCCATGAAATATTTTCTTTTTTTTTCAAGAGATTTTATAAAAGAAATGAGTAAATTTCTTCAAAGAATTTGATATTTCATTATATTTATAACTTTTTAATTTCTTCTTTACTGATCAAATTACCGTTGAAACAAATATTTTTTTTTTTTTATGAAGGACCCATCTCAAAGACTGATATCAGATTTTAAAATGTTTAGCTTTGACAGTGAGAAAGCAAAAGTCTTTCTATTCACTTGACTATTAAGAATCCCGACGCAACAAACATTTTCTTTTCATAGGTTTCTTTATTTTCTCGCCCGTTTAATGAATAACGACGTTAAATTCAGATCACATAAAATAAACATGGCATAAAAAGTGACATAAAATCTTAGAAGCTGTTTTAGCTCGAGAAAATGTATAATCAACTTGGTGCTTTTATATGAATTCTGACAGCAACAGTCACTAGTGTTTAAACTTGACGCATTGAAGTCTTAATTCCGACTGGTCTAACCTCATAGCAATCACCTTGGGAACTATTGCTCTGTTGTGCGTTGTTTGCCTATTCACAGTTCACTGCTTGTCCACTTGGTTCGGTTGAATCGATCTGCGGCTGGAAATTTCAAGCGAATTGATCAGCTGCTCGCACAAAAGAGAACAGTATTCAACCGACTTCCCCCCGTGGCGGTTTCCGGTGCTCCTCCAAATAAGTAAACTTTCCACCAGGCATTATGGGTGACAGTTTAAACACTATAAATCACACGTCAGGGGAGATGATAAAGAGTCAAGAAACAACCACATCGCCAACAAAGGATTATTAAATGCAAAAAAATTAATGTAGAAAACCCTTACATACATGCATACTTACATGCATAGATACATAAATACATTCACGTAACACACACACATGCACACACAAAACCACAAAGGCAAAGCACAAACATAAAGGCAAGCACATACAGGGTTTAACCATATTTTGAGAATTTGTATTTGAACGATGTTGACTTATATCAAGCCCCGAAAACAGTAGTTTTAGACAGTCCAATCGGCCAAAACTACTGTCTGAGGGATTTTAGTGGGTGGTTAACTAGGAGATTCAGCAGTTAAACAAGGCAGCCGGCCTTAAACTCTGCATTTACAGTATTACAAAAAACATCATATGTCATGTTCATGGATCGGATGAAATATTTATCATTACTTTCATAATTTACTTCTTGAGAGTTTTTTTCCCATCAGCGTTAGCTGATGGTCTTTCACTGAAGTCTGTGTGACAGCAAGTCTCCTCAGGTCTCCAGGACTTTTCTCAGCATTCTGGCTGATTTCAATGCTGTAGTTTGGATGGTCTCCACTCGACCTCCAATTTCCAAGTCCTAAAGTCCCTTTGATAATCCTTTAGTGATTGCACCAAAAGCACCAATTATAAATGGTATAACGGTCACGTTCATGTTCCACATTTTTTTTCAATTCTTTAGGAAGGTCAAGGTATTTGTTCTTCTTTTATTTTTCTTTCAATTTTACTCTATGGTCAACCGAGACAGGAAAGTCCACAATTGTGCAAAATCTTTTTTTTTGTTGATGAGTATCTGATCTGCTCGTCTGTTCGAAATTAGATGATCCGTTTGTGAGCCAAAATTTCATAAGAGTTTATGAGTCTCATTCTCCGGGACATAACCTGGGTTGTGCATATACCATTTATTCGTATGGTCAAATTTAAATTTCTCGCACAATTCCGACTGGATCACCTTGCCCACCCAGTCGTGTCTAGCATACTCTTTCTGGGCGAGCTTGCTGCTTTCACTTATCATGTGAGTGATCATTTCTCTATCACCGCATAACCTACATTTGCTGTTGTATTATGTCTTATCTGTTTTTGCTCTGCTATAAATGGTTATTATGGTGATTTTTGTGCTGCTATCAGAAAAGATCATCTTTTTCTCTTAAGGTCTCCCTTCATTGGCCACGGTCATGATGTTTTGTATGAGATGTGGCTTATTAGTCGCTTAAAATGTCCATAGAGTTATTTTTCTTTCTATTTACGTTTTCTGGTATTTGTTGTTTGTTGGTCTTCTTGTTAGTATTGTTTCTGGTGACTAATCTTTCTCTACTCTTTCCTATGTAGTCTTCAAGTCATTGTATTAATGCATCAACGCTTTCTTCAGTGCTGGTGAGTTCTCTTTCATCTTTTCTTGACTGATATAGTCTGACAACGTCATTTCTGTGATGTAATGCTTTATGCATTGCCATTGGCTTTCTTGTTCTCTGGTCCATTTGTTAAAGTTCTTCCCCGGTCTACTTTAAGAATGGTCCCAATTATTTTTTTTTTTAACAAGCAGATCTTAACAGTCTTGCGGTCGTTATGATCATGATTCCTTCTCTGATTGCAAATTTCTTCAATCACCTTTGGGGCTTGCTGCAACTACGCCAGCTATAATACTTATCACCGCCACTCTCATGTCCAACAAATTTGTTCACCTTTCAGAAGTAATTGGTAATCTTTTCGCTTTCTTTCATTGTCCTTTCATGTTTTGCTTTCGACAAAAAAATCGACTTGACGACAAGTTCTTTTTTCCTTATTAATCAAATTTAGCTTCCTTGCCGGAATTCAGTGATCTATTTGTATATCTAATTATCATATAATTTTATGGTGAGCATTTTCTAGGATTAATACTTGATTTTGGATATAATACTTGTTTGCGTGGTCAATTTTAACCTCTTATACAATTCACAGTGTATCACCTTCCCATTCAGCCGTACCAAGAATTGTACTCCTTAGGCGCGTGTTTGCTGCATTCGATTATCATGTGATTAACACATGCAGCCCTGTCCCAACATAACTTTGCCTAGTTGCCTGGAGCTGTAGAATACACCAACTGCATCTCCTTTTAGGGGTAGGACCTCCCAGCAAATGTCCTCGAAATGACACTAAACAATCTGATGGTAAGGTTCCAGTAATAATAGAGATTGTCATTGCTCCCAGGTCAATTCTGACCCGTTATAGTAGCACCTGATAGGGTCATATATATGGGTCAAATAAGAACTGTTTGACATTTAAAGTAACGATTTATGCTAAATTGTATTGTTAGAAATATAACTGTTTGATCATTTAACTGTGTGTAAACAAATGATTAATGTTTAATTGAATTGTTAGTGACGGATAGGAATATCTGTAACCAATTTACCTTGCGCAAGCAAATAATTAATATGGAATAGAATCATAAGACTTCGATAATAACATAGCAATACTAGTGTTCAAACAAATTAGTTCTACTTCATTTTAAAATAGATAAAAGTGAGGATAATGAGTCACCTTAGAAAAGACCTTCTATATTTAACTCAGTTTCGTGTTGTCATCATGCGCTTAGTTCCACTCTCAAGTTATGTTTATGAATTATTGAGAACTAATATATAACCTAACGAAAAATCGAGTTGTTAACGTTTACATTCTCTGTAAGTTTATTTTAAATATATAAACACAACACGATTCGATAGGTAATGAGTAGAAAAATGTTAAAACTTCCGTTACTGACAAAATGTCCTTTTTCTCCTCAAGAAGAAAATTATACAAATTCATCATAGCTAACAAGAAGGATAGGAAGTAACTGTATATTCTAATATTAAACGTATATTCTTAATTAAAATATGTTTTTTTTTCAAAATTTCAAATATTATTCACGATCACATTATCACCTAAAAAATGTTAAGGCAGAGAGTCTAATAAAAAATATTTGGTGAATTACATTGAGATTATTATTATTACTCCATTGAGAGATTTTTACACCAGCATTTGCTGATGGTCTTTCACTGGGGTTTGAGTGATCAGCTGATGGTCTTTCACTGGGGTTTGAGTGACTGCAAGTCTCCTCAAGTCTCCAGGACTCTTCATAATATTCACGCTGATATAATAAATGCTGTCGTTTGGGTGGTCTCCACTCGTCCTCTTCTTTCCAAGTATTTTACTTACATTTTTATTACTTCGGTGATTGCACCAAGAGCACTAATTACAAGTATCACTGTCACTTTCATGTTCCACAGTTTTTTCAGTCCTCTAGCAAGTTTCAGGTACTTATGTTTCTTTTCTCTTTCTTTCAGTTTTACCCTCTGATCAGCTGGAATGGCAAAGTCCACTATTCAGCAGGTTCTCTTATTTTTGTTGATTTTCACTAGGTCTGGTCGTCTGTCATAGATTAGGTGATCCTTTTGTATTTCAAAATCCCAGAAAATTTTGTGTCTCTCATTTTTCAGGACAGACACCAAGTTGTCTATATTCCATTTGTTTGTATGGTCAAATTTGAGCTTCTTTCACAACTCCCAGCGGATCACCTTCCCCACCCAGTTTCGTCTCTATCACCACATAAATAAAATTAGCTATTTTGGTGTGTGTTTATTTCTTCTTGCTTTCATATAGCTGGTTCTTATGGGGTTATTTTGTGCTGCTATCAGAAGAGATTCTGTTTCTTTCAAAAGGTTTTCCTTTCTCAGCCATGTTCGAATTTTCTTGTGTGAGATTTTGTTTGTTCCTCACTTGAACTGTCCATAGAGTTTCTTTTCTTCTGATTTTTCTATTTTTTTTTTCTTTCTGTTCTGCTGAAGATTGTATTGCTTGTAATGTTTTTGAATGCTGTTGTCAGTCTTTCTCTAGGACTGTGTATGTAATCTTGTAGGACTGTGTATGTAATGTTCGAGTTGTTGTATCGATGCATCAACGAAATTTTGAATTCTGGTAAGTCTTTTTTTCTCCTTCTTAATTACTTACTCTATAAATGGGATGTTATTTTGCTTTTGGATAATATACTGAGGCCTCGTCGCATATATTATGGTGATGAGTATCACCAAATCGCCCTACAGAAAATGCATCGTAGCTTCACTTTAGTTAGGAATAACATAAAAATAAGCAAGGAGAACCGCCATGGATAAATCCCTTAGTAAGGCAAAGGATGTAACGTTTAAGGTAGGATATTTGGTGTACTATAGGAATCCCCATAAGAAAGGAATATGCACAAGCGGCCATATTATGTGGTTGTTGAAAAGACTGGCCCCGTCTCTTATAAAATTAGAGATCAGTTAACCGGTTCAGTCAGTAAGGCGCATGACGAGCATCTTCGACCTGCGTTCATTGAGGAATGGAAAATTCCTACTACTGAGAGGCCATTACGATAAATTGTATTGGCTGCTCCTATAGAATCCAGTGATTTTGATAGTGAATCCGGAGCGGAACAAGCCGACTTTCCAGTACGCATGTGTCGGCACAAACGAGAGAAATCAGACGATGAGTCTGATGTCCCATTAATGGAGCGCCGTATCATGACACGACGTAAAGCAGCAGATAAAAATTTGTCAACTGTTGATAAAGTGGTCGGAATTGAGGGCATAACTAGTTATTCATCCACTCTCAAGGATGATTGGCCAAAGGGTTGAACATCCGAATCTACTTATGAGGATAAAGGAGTTTTTGACAGAACACTACGCAGCGATATGAGCAACGTTGTTCAAGCAGGACAAACATCCATTGGGGCAAAGAGAGCTGATACGCTTATATGTTCTACAGATAAATACAAAACTAAGAAAGAGCAATTGAAGAGCCTTCTGGATTTACTGGCAGATATGTTAGAGAAGAAACTGCGAGAGGAATAAGGATCATTTAAGATAAAGAGTTAGGTTAGCTTTCTTGTAACAATGCATGCGGAAGATGCAGCCGTGGGGAAAGTATTTGTAGCATCTAAAGTGTAAGCAGAGTTACTCATCTCTGGTGTCACTACATAACGAGAACTCGGGACAACTTAGAGAATTACGAGTCACTGGCCCATTTTTTTAGACCCTGTTGTTCGGGAATTAGAAGCTGAATGAGAAACGACTAATCCTCCAAGTGGGTCGTATGCCCACATAAAAAGATAGAATCAGTGATCTTTTTTATTCCATATTTTATTTTTCTCTGTCGGACTTTGAATGACGTGTACAGCAGATAATGACAGCTTTTCTGTATTCAAACATAGTATGTTTGGAATTAAGAAGTTACGTGTGTAACAATAAAACTTGAGCGGAGACACACATGGTGTTGATCGGGGGTCATTTACTCGATGTCAGTTTGAATATTGGGGCGCAGTTACCACCTATGATTGTATGGTCATGCATCGAGATGTCTACTTATGTGACAATACGCAAAGAAAACGAACTTTGACTTTCTCCAGGCATGCGAAAAAAAAAAAAAAGAAATCGGACACAGAGAACATTATAAAAAAAGTGGGACATAATGGACATGAACTTTGCGTGGGTGGCCAATTTTGGCACCTTGAGATTTTTTCCCTTCTCCCGTTCCTTGATTTTTTTATATATATACTTAAAAGTGAAGGGAAGGAGGAAGAAAGGAGAAAGAGGAAAGAAAGAAGAACAAAATGTTGGTTGTCCGTGTATATATATATATGCCAATTTTTGTACAATTGCCTTGCTTGTGTGGAGAGATGAGAGAGCAGGAGCGTTTCACGTAAAGTGTTCCCTTGTGAACATTTTGGAAAATAGGATGGAGAGGAGTGTAATATATTGAGACAGCTGCATCCGGCCAGGGATAATATCGACAAAGTGACTGTGGAAATGTCACCATGCCCACAGGTACTGTGTATCAGTGGATGTTGAAACAGGTGGATCTGGCCGAAGATATAGGAGTATCACCTTGACCGTGGACGTGGTTGAATTCGGTGATGGTGGCAGATGCGTACACCCACTGAACCGGGCTTCGGCAAGTAGCCAATAGGAAGCAAACAGCATAACCAATAGAAAGCAAAGAAGTGAGAGATGGGTTTAAACATAGTCAACGAAAAAGAGGAATTGCTGCAGGTCACGTGAGAGTTGTAGACTATATAAGTTCCCGAATTTCCGCTAAAGTCAGTGGTTGACTGGCTCTTCCTTCTTCCGACAACTCCTTCGTGTGCGCGAACTATCAGCAATTGCTTTTCTGCTCCACACAAGTATCATCGCCAAGAATAGAAATATAATATATTTATATATATATACGTGTTCCTCGTTGTTAATAACGACAAAGTTGAGTATACAGCATACTATTATTATTATTATTTTCAGGGTTTTTCACACCATCGCTCACTAATGGTCTCACACTGGAGTTTGAGTGACAACAAATCTCCTCAAGTCTTCAGAAGTCTTCTTAGTATTCTGGCTGATCTCAACAAGGCTTTATTTGGGATGGTGTCCACTCTTCCATATATTTCCAAGCCCTCTAGTCCTTTTACCAATCCTTTGGTGACTGTACTAAGAGCTCCAATTACAATTGGTTTCACAGTCACTTTTATGTTCCACAGTTATTTCCTATTCCATTGCTAGGTCCAGGTATTTATTTTTCTTTTTGCTTTATTTCAATTTTAATTTGTGATCAGCCGGGACAACAAAGACCACAATTCGATTTTTTAAAATATAATTACACCTGGTCATCGTGATTAGATGATCTATTTTCATTTCAAAATCGCAGAGAAGTTATTGTGTCTCAGGTTCCAGGACGTATTCTGGGTTACTCATATATCCTTTGTGCGTATAAGTCAAATTTAAGCTGCTTGTGCAATTCTCAGAAGATTATCTTCCCCACCCAGTCGTGTCAAGTTTTATACTCTCTCAGTGCTAGCTTGCTGCATTCGCAGTCCATCGCTTTAACGATTACACCTCGAGAAAAGCTCCTATACCATTTGTTCATATGGTCCAACTTCAATTTCTTGAACAATTCTCTATGGATCACCTTGCCTACCCAGTCGTGCCTTGTCTTATATTCTTTCTGCGCTACCTTGCTGCATTCGCTTATTATGCAATTAATCGCTTTGACTCACCACATAAACTATATTTGCTGTTTTGTTGCACCTTATCTATTCTCGCTTTGATTTGGTTGATTCTTATGTCGTTATTTTGTGTTGCTACAAGGAGATATTCAGTTTCTCTCTTAAGATTTCCTTTTCCTTGCCACGTCCACGTTTTCTTGTGTGAGATATCGCTCGTTAGTCGCTAAAAATGTTCATATAGCTTTTTTCTTCCATCTTTTGTTTTCTAGTTATCATCGTTCTGATGGTCTTTGTGTCGTTAGTATTGTATCTGGTGGCTATAATCAATCTTCCTCTGCGATGTTCTATGTAGTCGACGAGTTGTTGTATCAATGCGTCAAAGTTGTATTCAATGCTGGTAAGTCCTCTTCCTCCCTCTTTCCCAGACATATTCTCTGCCTACGTCATTTCTGTGATGCAAAGCCTAATGTATGGTCATTAGTTTTCTTGTTCTTTGGTCCATTTTTTAAATTCTTTTCTAGTCCACTTCTAGAATGATCCCGATTATATTACGAGGGGGACAGTCCAGGTATTTATCCCTTTGACAAGGTTGCTGCAATAGAGTTTTATCTCGAGTAATTTTCTGGTTCTTCTGAGATACTTTAAAAAATGTTTTCTCGTTTGATGGTGTCAGATTCCAATATCCCCATGTATTTGGAGGTATCCTTTCTCCGGGTATTCTGATTACTTCTTGATTTGATAGTTCGATTCCTTCCGTCTTGTGTCATCTGGCACTTTTCATTACTAGCATGGCACATTTTTCTATGCTAAATTCCATTCACATATCTTGACTCTCTGTCTAATTTGTGTCAGCGTACACGGCAGAAAGTTTCGAATCTTTTCTAAAAGTTTAAAATTCTTAAGCACCCCCCAACAGTAGTTTAGAAGAAAACTAAACAGCCTAAAAGTCCCAATGCCACCCCGCAAAAAAACATAGACAAAAAAACTCACACTGATGAAATAACTAGTTTCCCCCACTCCCCAAGCAATAGACCTTCCCCAAATGATATTCAAATTCATTAATTACTAAACAGTAAAGAACAGAAGGGATGAAAACTCGCTTGTGCCAGCCGAAAAATAGCTTCAATATTGTTTAGTATGTCTTTAAGTCCTACTTATTTAAAATGCCGAAAATTTTACAATATTGTATACTGTTTTATTCTTTGTAAAATGTTGCTTAAACTCTGTTTTAAATGTAAAGACACTTTTACCGTAAACCTAAATTGAATATATGACTCTGACTAATACCTTGAATAAACCCATAGATGGCCAAACTCAATACCTAACCTGGTCCTGGACGTGCGTTCAAGATCGTCAGTTCGATCGAGTAACTACTGCTGCTCATCTGTAAGAGTGGCTTATACAGATGAAAATAAAAATAGACATCGAAAGAGAATCATGACACACACTCAAAACACATACATAAACTGCATCGCTCTTCGCGCGGGTAAAAAAGGGGCGCATCCTGCTGAGATTGGAACCTTGGCCTCAATGTTCGAAAAATCAGTTACAGAGCTCAAACAACAAAAACTACTAAAATGCAAACAAACAATACAAATAGCGATATCTAACGTAAGAACCTTAAATAGAATAGGACAACTACCAGAGCTGACTGCATCAGCCGTAGAACATAATATGCATACAAGAACACAGATACACGCACACCGAAGATATCAAATATCACGAAACTGGCAATGGATGGACGCTAGCCACTGTATCGGCATGGAAAAACTCTGTTAATGTCACAGTAGGAGGAGTAGGAATGCTTATAGGACCTAGAGCGTTAAAAACACTTAATAGTATTGAGAGAATACAACCTAGGATGTTGGCAGCTACGTTTAATGGCAACCCCAGAGCAACAATCATCTCCTGCTACAGCCCTACCTATGTTAGTGAAGAAACTGAACTAGTCGCCTTCTACGATGAGCTATCCTCACTAGTGTGTAGCATTCTGAAACACAACTTGTTAGTCATTGGCGAAAACATGAATGCCCAAATAGGGAAAAACGGAAACAACATATACAGCCTACCCAACATGTCAAATAGGAATGTAAAACATCTAACAGATTTCATGATAGAAAATGGTTAACATGCCTCAATACAAACTACCAAAAAAGGGAGGGAAAATTATGGACCTACACATACGTGAACAATAGTAAAGCACAGATAGACTACGTCTTTAAAAACAAGAAATGGAAAAATAACACAATGAATTGCGTGGCATACTCCTCTTTCGAGGGTGTGTCCTCCGATCACCGAATAGTCACGGCAAAAATACGACTAACCCTACAAAAAACACCACACGAACAGCGACCACCAAACACTATGACTGGGCCCTTCTCAACAACAGAGATATAAGAGATAGATATGTAGTAGAATTGAGAAACAGATTCGAGACATTTCAAAAGACGGAAAAAGGTACCCCAAATGAGGAATATGAGAATTTCATTTACACGCACATCGAGGCGGCAGCGAAGTGTATTCCAATAAAACCTAGAACTAAATATAGAGTCCCATGGGAAACGTTAGCGGTGAGAGAAAAACGCGCACATGTGAAAACAGCCCCCAAAAGCTATTGAAAGAACCCAACAAACACAAATGCCCGAAAACTAAAAACGGCACAATATCAATTAGCAGGCACATATATAAAAGAAGAGACAGAATACATACAAAATCAGATAGATAAGATTAGAGACTCAGTGGAAGATAGGCAATCTAGGATAGCTTGACAAACAATAGATGAAGTGAGTAGAAGGAAGAGCACAGCCAAAGGAAAACTGAAAGCTGTAAACCAACAGGAAAGAATAAAACTGTGGAAACAGCATTTCGAAAATCTACTAGGAAACCCACCGAAAGTAACGCATGAACCAATCACCAGAATAATTAGTAAGCAATTAGACATTAAAATAGGACCTTTCACTCAAGGAGAACTCGACTCAATTCTTAGAAAAATTAAAAATAGGAAAGCCGCAGGGCTGGACGAGATTCCCCCAGAAGTATGGAAGACCAGACAATTCAGCGACATACTGCTCCGACACTGCAACGCAGTCTATAATCAAAATCCGATTGGCAGATGGATGAAGGGATACATCCCCCACTTCTCTAAAAAGGGGGACCTCGGATTAGCAAAGAACTACCGAGGCATTACACTTACATCCATTGCAGTCATAATTTACAATGCCCAACTACGAAACCGCATAGAACCCAAAATCGACAGCATCCTCCATGTCACTGCACACAAAACGGAATATTTGTGCTATAATCACACAGGCGACATCTCCACACTAGATGGAACCTCTCTGAAACTAGTAGACAAGTTCACCTACCTAGGGAGCAGCGTCTCATCAACCGAAAAGGACATCGACAAGCGACTAACGAAGGCATGGACAGCTATCGATAGGTTATCGATCATATGGAAATCAGACTTGACCCATAAAATTAAACACAGTTTCTTCTAGGCAGCGGTCGTATCGATACTGCTCTATGGATGCACTACTTGGACGCTAACTAAACGGCTGGAAAATAAGATAGACAGCAAATACACAAGAATGCTGCGAGCAATATTGAACAAGTCCTGGCGGCAACACCCCACAAAGCACCAACTATACGGCCACCTGCCTCCCATCACGAAAACTATCCAAGTTAGACGAACCAGACATGCAGGACACTGCTGGAGAAGCAGGGACGAGCTCATAAGTGTGTACTCCTATGGACACTCACATATGGCTGGGCAAAAACAGGACGTCCAGCTGGAACATACATTCAGCAGCTATGTGAGGATACGGGATCTAGCCCTGAAGACCTACCGGTGGCAAAGAACATTAGGGAGAAGTGGGGAGAGAAGGTCAGGGATATCCGTGCTAACGGCACGACATGATGAAGACGATGATATCTTGACTGCATATTCTCACAATTTGTATAAGCGGTTCCTAATCGCTTTCGTCTTTGAAAACAGTTTGATGTCGTTCATGTACATCATGTGGTTGATCTTTGCTAACGATCTACTGAGATTGTATTCAGCTGTGCATTTCCTAAGGATGTGGTTGAGTGGCATCATGGCTATTACAAATATTTATGGTGATTGTGCATCTCCCTAGAATATGCCTCTTTGGAACTTTACCTCTGCTAAGCTTTTTCCTCCTGCTGTCAATTTCACTGTCCTTGTTTCCATGATCTCCTTGATATGGTCGGGTATTTTATACATTTTTAGACAGTTTAGTATCCAACTTAGGGGAACTATATCGTAAGCCTTTTTGTAGTCAATCCAGCACAAAGCTAGGTTTTTCCGTTTAGTTTTACTCTCGTTGAGGATGTGTGGATATATATAAATAGTCGCTTCGCTCTGCCTCAGGTTCTCTTGCGGTATCCTATCTCTTCTTCAAGGAAGATTCCGTGGCTTATCAATGTGTAGTAGATCTTCTCCCTAATTTGTGCCGTTAGTTTTTTCCACAACATCGGTAAGCACGTTATGGGTTATAGTTTTTTGGGGCGGATCCTTTGAGGGGGTCATTTTGGATTAGAGTGGTCTTCCCTTTGGTTATCCTTTTGGGTATCTCAGTTTTCTGCATGCAGTTATTCATTTCGGTTGCAAGTTTGTCCTCTATGGAGGTGAATTTTTTAAACCAAAATCCGTCTATGCCATATATGCCAGGGGTTTTCTAGTTTGATATTTTTTAAGTGTTGCCTTGAACCTCCCGGTGTGTATATTCACCTGGGGGCCTTCTTTGAGCTTATGCAACTCTATTTCCATGTTTTTCCTTTCGGCTTTTTTTGTCAGGGTTTTTCCGTTCCCATATTTTGCTCCAAAATCTTTTTGCTTCTTTCGGATCTCTATGTTGGTATGGCTTTACCCTTTCCCCATATATTATTATTATTATTATTATTATTGTTTCTTCTGAGGTTTTCACTCAGAGCATTAGGGGATGATCTTTTACGAAAGTCCAAGTGACAGCCAGTTTCATCATGTCTACAGGACTTTTCTTTGTATTCCGGCCGATCTTAATAATGATCTAGTTTAGGTTGTGTTGATTCGTCCTCCGGTTTCTTACTCTTCCTAACCCCTTTCTACCCTTTTAGGGACCGTTCCAAGTGTGCTTATCACAATCGGTATCAGCATTACTCTCATTTTCCTAGGTTTTTAGTTCACCGGCAAGGTTCAAGTACTTGTCACTCTATTCGTTTTCTCTGATTTTTACTCTGGACCATCGAGACGGCAAAATCCTAAAGACGGTAGGGCTTCTTGGTTTTTGTCAGTAATCACTAGGGCTCGTCTCCTGGCCGAGATTATAATCATCTCTGGTGAGTTATTCACACTAGTTCTGACTATTGGTTTTTCCGTTAACACTAAATGACAGGAAATATCCTGAGGTATCCAAAACTTTTCTTATTAATCTACTTGTTCTTAACAGTGCTAAGGTGTGGTCATCTCGATTCTTTCTTTGATTTTAAATTCCCCGATATTCTTTACCAGGTTCTCTGGGATTTGTCTTAAAACTCCAACAACAATTGATAATGCCGTTACCTTCAAGTATTGCTAAGTTTTCAGTTCTCTGCCAAAATACAAGTCCTAGACCAGCTTTTCCCTTTCTTCCGCTTTTCCTGCAGTCCGCTGGAACAGCAAAATTCACTGGATGACACTTCTTTTCTTCTTGTTAATTAGTATTAATATTGGTTTTACGGTTGGAATTTGGTAATCTATCTCTATCTTACTGTCTCAATGAATTTTACCTGCCTCATCTTCTCGGACGGATTGTTTTTCTGCTTTTGTCTTTTTCATTGCAAGTGAATCATTTTCTCTTTTATTAGATTTTTGTTGAAAAGTCTGATTTCGAGAAGTTTTCTCGTTCATACGAAATATTCATTTTTTTATTTTATCCCTTTCTTCCATTTGCTTTTATCTGCTTTTAATATTTCTAGTTTTCTTTTTCTCCACCGGTTTTCATTCTTTTTGAGTCTGCCACACTTAAGATTTCAAATTTCATTGCACTATCTTGACTGTGGATTTTTATAGTTTGTATAAGGTTTTCTGATTTTTCTTGGTTCTTGATAAATATCTTTAGATCATTAATACACATGAATTGGCTAATATTTCCAGCGACTTCGTAAATTTGTAGCCTGCGGTACACTTTCTTGATATTCTAACCGATTTCTGCTGTCCTGTGATCAAGACTGTCTCAGATTTCGCTCTATCACTTTTCCAGGTTTTTCGGGATTGTTTAAAGAGCTCCAACAATATTTGATATTACTGTTACTTCCATCTTTCATAATTTCCTTAAATTTCAGGTATTTATCAAGTTTGTTACTTTCCTTTACTTTAGGTCTATGATCTGTTGGAATGGTAAAGTTAACAAATAAGCAATTTGTTCGTTTTATCATGTAAACCTATCTCTGTTTTTTTTATAATAATTATACAAATATCTGTTTTTATTTCAAAATCCTCGAGTATATTGGGTATCTCATTTCCTTAGACATGTTCTGGTCAAATTCTAATTATGTGGGTAACAACCAATGAATCTTGTTCCAACCCTCTCGTGCCTGTGTGTGTTCTGCTTTTGTGCCTGTTTGCTGCTCTCACTTATTATTATATATTTTTGGATTCATCTTGCTTTCTTTCTTTTTTCTTTCTAAATTATACTTGCTATTTTCGTAATGTTTGCCCTTTTTAACGTCTGCATAATTGTTTTATGGTATTATTTTCTGTTATATTTAAAGCAATTCTGTCTCCTTCTTTTGATTTCCACAATGGAGCAATGTTTAAACTATGTTACGTTCCATTTCTTTAGTTTGTCTTCTGGAGTGTCCGTATAGTCGTTTTTTTCTTCCTAATTTCGTTTAATCGTTTTAATAATAAATGTTTTTTCTTGAATATTTTTTGTGTTATTGGCTGCGGTATTAATTATCTCGTTGTTCTTGTTCTTATATACTTCGACTGATGCATCCACACAATCCTTAAAGTTTATGAATCCTCTTCACCCTTTCTTTGTAACATATAATCTATCCTTAACTTATTTAGAAGTGGAATTCATTGTGCATCGTCATTAATTTTTTCATTCTGTTGTCCATGATTCTCTGTTCCTCACTTATGCAATTAAAGAAGGGTTCCGAGTATCATATCACAGAGACGTATCAGGCATTGATTTCGTAATATTCTTACTGAAGAGATTGTTCTTTTAAATTTTCCTATCTTTCTGAAATATTCCTTTCTGGATTTTCCATTATTTCTCTTTGCTTTTAATGTCCATATTTTAAATATTTTCTGGCATTTATAGTTTACCGTTTTTGATTTTGTAAATCTTTAGCCTTCAATCAAATTTCTTTGGACAGTTTAGTGGTATCATCCCGATGACAAATATAATAGTCTCCCTGGAAATTTCATTTTTGTATTTCATTTTCTTCTAGACTTTGACATCTTCGTTCAGACACATTTTAGGATTTTTCACGTGATTGGCAAGCATGTTATTGGTCTATTATAGATTTGGGCGGTTGTCTTTTCTGTCTTTCTGAATAAGATTATTATTATTATTATTGTTCATTGTAAATTTTTCACATCAGCTCTAGCTGATGGTTATTCGCTGGAGCCTGAGTAACAGCAAGTCTTATCAAATCTTCTGGACTCTTCTTAGTATTCTGTCTGTTCTCAAAAGTGCTGTAGTTTGAATGGTCTCCACACGTCCTCCTACCTCCAAGTCCCCCACTTTAGTTACTGTAACAAAAGCATCAATCACGATTGGTACAATTCTCACCTTCGTGTTGCATAGTTTTTTCAATTACCTAGCAAGGTCTAGATGCTTATCTTTCTTTTCACACTCTTTCAGTTTTATTCTGTGGTCAACGGGGACAGCAAAGTCCAAAATTTTGAAAGTTTTCCCTTTTTTATTGTCGATTATTATAAAGTCTGGTCTTCTGATTAGGTTATCTGTTTGTATGTCAAACCCTCATTGAAGTTTATATGAGTCATTCTCTGAGACAGATGCTGGGTTGTGCATATACAATTTTTTCGTATGGTCAAATTTAAATTTTTTGCACATTTCCCTGTGGATTCCCTTGTCCAACCAGTCGTGTCTAGTCTCAAATTACTTCTGAGCTAATTTGCTGCATTCACTTATCATGTGATTGATGGTTTCGTCTCGATCACCACATAACCTACATTTGCTATTGTTTTGCGTCTTATCTATTCTCGCCTTGATATGATTGGTTATCATGGCCTTGTTTTGGGCTGGTATTAGGAAAGATTCTGTTTCTCTTATTATTATTATTTACTCATTCGAGTTTTTCACATCAACGTTAGCTGATAGTATTTCACTGGAGTTTGAGTGATAGCAAGTCTCCTCAAGTTTCAAGGACTCTTCTGAGTATTCTGGTCGTTCTCAATAATGTTGTAGTTTGGATGGTCTCCAACTGTTCGCCAACATCCAAGTACTCAAGACACTTTAGTTACTGTTCCAAACGCAACAATTATTATTATTATTATTATTATTACTCATTAGAGTTTTCCACATCAGCGTTAGCTAATGGTTTTTCACTGGAGTCTGAGTGACAGCAAGTCTCCTTGAGTCTTCAGGACACGTCTCAGGATTCTGGCCGTTCTCAACAATGCTGTCGTTTGGATAGTCTCTACCCGTTCGCCAACTTCCAAGTCCTCTAGGCCTTTTAATAATCCTTTAGTTATTGAGCCAAAAGCACCAATCACAATTGGCACAATCGCCACTTTCATGTTCCACAGCTTTTTCAATTCTCTAGCAAGGTCGAGGTACTTATCCTTCTTTTCACTTTCCTTCAGATTTATTCTGTGGTCCGCCGGACAGCAAAGTCGACAATTTCGCAAATTCTTTTTTGTTGTTGTTGATTATTACGTTTGTATGTTAAAGTCCCGTAGGAGTTTATGCGAGTCATTTTTTAGGACAGGTGCTGGGTTGTGCATATACTATTTGTTAGTATGGTCAAATTTAAATTTCTTGCACATTTCCAGGGGATCACCGTGCCGGCCCAGTCGTGTCTCATCTTATACTCTTTCTGTGCTAATTTGATGCATTCGCTTATTATGTGATTGATCGTTTCGTCTCTGTCACCGTATAGCCTACATTTACTGTTTTGTTGCGTCTTATCTATTCTCGCTTTGATATTATTGGTTCTTATGGTGTTGTCCTGTGCTGCTATTAGGAGGGATTCCGTTTCTCTCTTAAAGTTTCCTTTTCTTAGCCAGGTCCAGGTTTTCTCATGTGAGATGTTTTTTATTAGGCGTTTCAAGTGCCCACACAGCGTCTATCGTGTTGTCCGTATCGTTTCTGATGACTCTAATAAGTCTTCGTTCGTGTTTTTCTATGTAGTCTTTGAGCCATTGTATCGATGCGTCAACGCTGTCTTCGATGCTGGCAAGTTCTCTTCCTCCCTCTTTTCTAGATACATATAGTCTGTCAATGTCGTCTCTGTCAACGTCACCTTGTGCATGGTCATTAGTTTTCTTGATTTTTGGTCCATTTGTTTAAGTTCATCTCTGGTCCACTTGAGAAAGGGTCCCGAATATCTAGCTATTTTTTGCTTTGATGAGGTTTCTGCTGGAGAGTTTTGTCTCGAGTAGTTTTCTATTTCTCCTGAGATATTCTTTTCGGATCCATCTTTCATTTGCACTTGTTTGATGGTGTCAGCCTCTAAGATACCCAAGTATTTGTAGGTTTCATTTTCTCCAAGCGTTTTAATTTTGTCGTGATTTGGTAGTTCCATTCCGTCAGTCCTATGCCGTTTGCCACTTTTCATGACGAGCATGGCACATTTTTTATGACGAATTCCATTCCTATGTCCTGACTGTATATTCTAACGGCGTGTATAAGAGTTTCCAGTTCTTTTTCATGTTTTACAAATAATTTAATGTCATCCATGTACATTAGGTGACTGATCTTCTCTTGCGATCTGCTGAGTTTGTATCCGGCAGCGCATTTTCTGAATATGTGGTTCAGTTGCATCATGGCTATTATGAATAATAAGGGTGATGGTGCATCTCCTTGGAAAATCCCTCTTTGGATGTTTCACTAGCTAAGCTTTTTCCTCCTCCTGTCAGCTCCACTCTCCAGGTTTTCATGGTTTTTGATGTAGTTTATGACTTCATGTGATATTTTGTACATTTTGAGACAGTGTAGTTTATTTTACATCCGGTTCTTGGTATGTTTCATGTCAGTCCCTCCAAATTGTTGATAGAATATTCTTTCGTTGTTTTTGAATGTCCTGTTTTGTCTGTATTGTTTTACACTTTATTGATATCTCTTTAATCTTCCTTTTTTGGATAGCACTTTCTAGTTTATTTCCTTAAGTTGTACTGTTATTTTTCCCTGTGTTGCTTGTTCCTTTTTCCCGCTTATTTCAGCGCTTCTCTTTTTTATAATTCTGGCTTGTTTGGTAGTTTTTTTCCTAGTGTTTTCAGTCGAATTTCCCATCCTGGTTTTGACTGTTTCTTTGTGCTCTTTGAGGGGATCCCAATTTCCTCACAAACTAATTTTGCACCTGCATAGATTAGCTCATTTAACTCGGTTATATTATTCGTCGGTATGTAAGGTAGTATGTGATTTATTTTATTCATTTTTATCGTAAGTGTTTTCTATATATATATATATATATATATATATATTCACTGCTGCATATATTTAAAAGACTTAATTTGATGAAGGTCTTTTCACTACTCTAATCGTTTTGGTTTCTGACGTCGTCGTTTGTGTACCTGAAAAGTAGAGCAGCCAACATTCGTAAAATGACGATCGTATCTCCCATGTTGGCTATCAGGAGAGCACCTGCCGATCATGACACCCAGGCCCCACGTTGTGCAATATTGTGATTTGACATTTTTATCATGGGTGGTATAATGTGGCTATACCAGACCCAGGGGTTGTTTATGATCTGCATGCCTGACACAGATATGACCAAGAACAGATATGATGGATGTACATGAACAGAGGGCCACAAAAATAATCTTTCCAATTAAGTTTCAACTTAGTATAAGTTCAAGACTATCGTATTGTTAGGAGAGTTTTTCTTCCCGTTCTATATTTGTTCCTACCTTAATTAATTCTTCATTTAAGGCACATAATATGCAGCAAAGATTTTTACTACAGAACTTTGAAAAAAAATCAAATATGCATTTTATAAATGAAAAGTTTAGTAGAACAATATTACTAACCTCTTTGAAAGACTTTTGTAAACGGATGACTGTTCCTAATTTGGTACCTGTTAACAAATGCTCGCTAGAATTATTTTTCTAATTTTACTAGCATTTATATACAAATGGATCTCCACTATTTCTCGGCCGGCGGTGGGGGGAGATACTTTCTACTTTTGATTTGGTACTACCTTTTCTTCTATCTTTTAGGGTTTTTTTTAACACACGTGCTAGGTTAGATTAGTCTGTTTATTCGGTTTTTTTTTATTTTTCTTAAAATTTAGAATTTCATCGTCCAACAGTGAAGCTTTTCCTTTAAGAATTATTGTCAGCTTATTAGTAAATTGATTCTTCATTTAAGGCACATTTATTATTATTATTATTATTATTATTATTATTATTATTATTATTATTATTATTTCATAATGCGTATTAGTTTTTGTCTAAATGTATATAATTATCTTTTCTTCCTTATTATCGCTATCAATATTCTGCATCTTTTGTTGCCATCAAGCAAATTCCCTCGGAGTTAAACAAGATATAATAAATAGAATAGAAGCTGAATTTATGGTAAAAATGTAGTGACTGAATGAAAAACAAATCTTGGATCTTTTTGAAATATTAAATTGCAGATGTTTTAATTATGGAACATTTTTTTATCCTGATTTCTCCATATTTACTCTTTCCTGTATATGCTTTTCATATGGGCAACAGTTTGATTAATAGCAATACATAAAAAGAGAAGGGAAAAAAAGAGAACAGAAAAAACAAAACAAAAGAAGACAAGAAAAGCGACGAGAAGGACGAAGATTATTGGTGCATAAAGAGATGAAGAGGAGAAAAGGGAGTGACCGGTAGTAATAGAGGAGATATATTTAAAGAAAAAATCGAATGCAAAAACAGAGTAATGAATTGCCAGGTAGAAATTGATCGAACTGAAATCGATAACGGATACCAAATATACCTATAATACGGAAGTTTGAAAAAGTTTTTGACGACTAGCCGGATTCATTGGGGTAGGATATTTTTTTTGTTTTATCACCTTTGATTTTCAAGGTACAACAAAAGTTTCAAATCTATCTCACCAAACCTATTTCTAGGTGTTTGAAGTAACATAAGAATAAAACACACAAGCCCCGAGAGAGCTAACTCAAAGTTCGTAATATAGATTTGTTTGAGATTATTTTTGATATTTCTTTTTCATCGTTTGAATGTGTAAACTTCAAATATGTCATTTTGTGTTAACAGAACCAGATTAAAAATAGTCTTAAGAAGTGCAGAAGATTTACAAAATCCACAAATTTATGATATGTGTTAAAGTAACTGTTGTGGTCCCAGAAAGGGTCACTAATGAAAACGCAAACACGGATATTAGATAACAGATTATATTACAGAAGAATGATTGAGTTACATAGAAAAGGTAAGAAGTCTCGTACTGTTCGGATAACACCGATATTGATCTGCCCCTGGCAGCGAAATCTCTCCGTACTAATAACGCTGAGAAGAGACCATTATGGTGAGATGGGTAAGGCTCCCACAACAGTAATCCAAGCCAAATAGGTTTTAATCTGTTTAGAATTATTTTTAGAACGAAGAGAAAATATATAAAGTGATGTTAATAAAAACAGGAGATCGGTTTATCGAAAATAGGCGAGAAATTGACAGTAACCAAACGACATTGATTCTGCGTGTACATTATCCTAACATAGATAAGTCAACAACCGATATCGACTATATATATATATATATATATGTGTGTGTGTGTGTGTGTGTGTGTTTATTTATTTTTTCATTGTAAGGCATGCTCAATACAGTATGAAATGCGATATCAAAAACTAAGTTTAAAACAGAAATGAGCAATAACTGAAACAATATTTTCACTTTATTTTATTTTAGTTTAGTTCAAAGATACCACCTCGGCATTCAACACTCTTATTCAAGCAAGTTGTTCATATGGTGGAAAGATCTCTGAAACTACTTTCTTAAACTTTTTTTTTCCTTTGCGTCCTCAAATCTCTTATGCACGAAAGGAATTGTCAGTATAGAAAACAAGTAAAAGTCGCAGAGAGTTGAATTTGGTGAGTATGAAGGGCTTTCATTTTCTCAATTCTGTATTTCTCAGAAATTGCTGATTGAAATTTACTGAGATTTTGCACTGACTTATGTAAAGGAATTCTACAAATTTAAATAGCAAACCCAGGCATCTGGAAATTTACACTTTATTATAATCGCTTTTATTTAGACTCTAATTTTTTCGAATATTTATCGGCTACACAACGTACTCCAAGCTTTAATTAGGTTAAGACTATAACTTTTATCCATTCTAGTAAATTAAATGTGTTTGAGATCGATTGATTCTATAACAATAAGCTTCTGAAAATATTATATTCAATTACAATAATGAAACGCAGCTTCTTCCAGGCAGCGGTTGTATCGATACTGCTATATGGATGCACTACATGGACGCTAACTAAACGGCTGGAGAAGAAGCTAGACGGCAACTACACAAGAATGTTGAGAGCAATATTGAACAAATCCTGGCGACAACACCCCACGAGACACCAACTATACGGCCACTTGCCTCCCATCACGAAAACTATACAAGTTAGACGAACCAGACACGCAGGACACTGCTGGAGAAGCAAGGACGAACTCATCAGTGATGTACTCCTATGGACCCCCACATATGGCCAAGCAAAAGCAGGACGACCAGCTCGAACTTACATACAGCAGCTATGTGAAGACACAGAATGTAACCCTGAAGAGGCGATGAATGATAGGGAGAAGTGGCGAGAGAAGGTCAGGGATATCAGTGCGGGCGGCACGACATGATGATGATGATGGCAATAAATGAAATTTTCTATAAATCAAAACATATTGAAGAGGATGATCTGGCAAAGTCAAATGATTCCAAAAATGAGAGATACTTTGTCACTTAGATTTAATGCTCTTGGGGATAAAAGTCATTGTTAAAAGACATCGAGTAACCAGGTGATTAGTTAAATTTCGGGCTCTGGTGATACAATATACTCTGATTCAGTGAAAGAAACAGAAAGCAATATTTTAAGGGTGGTTAAAAAAGGAAGCGAAATGTGAACTATCAACTACGTGAGTTAAATAAGCTAAGAAAATTACTGACTATAATATATTTTTGTTACTATGATATGAAAAATAAGCTGGTGACACAAGATCAAGTATATTAGTGTGTAAAAATGATTCGTATACATTATAGAAATTAAGTCTTTTAAATATATGCAGCAGTGAATATATATATATATATATATATATATATATATATATATATATATATATATATATATATCTGTAATAAAAAAAAGCTCAACTGATAGATACTATGCCATAATAAATGTATTTTAACAAGTCGAAAAATGTACGTGTGTGTGTGTGTATGTGTGTGTGTGTGTATGTATGTGTGTGTGTGTGTGTGTGTGTGTTACAGTATCTGAAACTAAATTCAGAGAACAACAGATAAACACCTTTCATTTTGCTTAATTGTACGCATTAAATCAATAAAACATAAAAAGATAAGCAGGTTTACTTGGAGGGGATTACCTACAACTGTGAAATATTGCATATGTTTAAATTTGTGCATAATGTATTAGACAGGTTTTTTTCTCAATGCACGGCATTGACTAATGACAGGTCAATGCTTATTGTGTGTTAATGACAATGTGTCGTGGAATCAACGGAAATATTAATGGTTGACAAACAAGAACGAAAGGACACTTGTCTCACCCCGACAAAGAAAGTGACATTCAACAGACCCAAATGTGACACAAGGCTGAAAAGTGTCTTTTGTTATTTCGAGAAGCTTGTGTTCAATTTTGATTTCACGCGGTTGGCCTTTTTGTCATCGAAAAAAATCACGACAAATTTAGTTATTATCAGTTGTTAAACACTGTATATATTTTCTTCAAAAGCCTTACATTGACATTCATCCAACTTATTCCTGTGAGTTTTCTGTGGATAGAATCACATCTAAAGCTTCTTTTTAACATGTTGTAAAACTGCGCTGTTCTATTTCATATTAGCAACCTATGACTTGTGTTGTAGACAAAGAAAATATCAGTAAATAATGAGTGTACAACATCATGACACCTATGATGAGCTGGCTTAAAACTACCGAGGATACACTCCCAATTCAGAAACAGCAAAGAAAAAATAAATGACTGACAGTGCTGTTTAAAACCTGTTTACAAATTTTAATCATTAAAAAGCCAATTGTCGATTTTTTTAAGCACATCAGAAAAGAGAATGTTACCGTCATCGATGAGAATATTTTGGAAAAGCAAATATTATTAAAATTTACAATATACACTACATATAAATGCAGTTAACCAACCCATATATTCTATGAATTGATTTTAATTTCTAATGATTATTGAGTGGTTTGAAATTAAAAGGTTTTTTTTCTCATTGCATAACCTTAAAAACATACAGGATGTTCAAACAGAAAATACCGTTGATACCACCTGATAAATAAGTATATTGATTTTAAGGTTCAGTACCACTTCAGCATTTTCAGTCTACTAAGTATGAATGCGAAATTTAGTGACGTTACATAAAACTTTTATGGCCACCTTTGAAGAATAGTCATTTGCCAATCAACAATCTAGAAACTGGTGCTAAAATATTTCACATTTTCTTTTGAGCATTTTTTTCCAAAAACGCTTTGGTCGTAACACAATGTGTGAGGAAAACCGATGGGAAGTGCAACACAATTTCTTCGGCATTCCGATTCCATTCGCCAATATCGATCCCCAAAGAGGACTGAAATTGTGTTCAGAAATAAGCATGAATCTTTTCCTGATTTAAAACAATGCTATAGTTGAGTTTATCCTATAAATTTGCTTATCAGAAGAGATTGCGAGGAAGGTGATTATAGAAAATCACTCTGTAACATTTTTGTGTACCAGAAAAGAGACTTGAAGCAAAAGTTGTGCATTCAATCTGATAGAAAATATGTTGTTCTTTAAATGAAAGAAACATTCAACGTCGAACATTTAGTATAAAAGTTGCCTATGTTGAGGAAAATCTACGAAGATCATTTTGCATATTGTATAAAGTTTAGCTGCTGCTGCTAATTAAAAAGTTCTTCAACAAAATTCAAGTAAGTTGCAACGGCGGTGACAATTACGACGACAAAGACGAGCAAAATAAAACAAAAAGCAAAAATAAAAAAAGCAAAGAAGCATGATCAACAATGACGTCAAATGCCTGCTTGCGTGCTTGATGTGAAAAACTCTCAAATAGTAAATAATGATAATAATAATAATAATAATAATAATAATAATAATAATAATAATAAATCATTTGAATTTACCGCGCTAAACTCTGACTTACGTGTTACTGCTATGAAGGGCGTGTTTTAAAATTTAGGGGAACGGAAAAAAATAAATTGAAAAATGAATGACTTTAGAAGAGAACATTCTAGAATGTCAAGTGATCTTTATTTCTTAGAATGTAAAAAAAAATCCCTCCCTCAAAAGTTAGATGGCAGGAATCGAACTGCTAGGGCAGACGAACAAATCTTTGCAGTGTGGTGATCGAAGAAAATCGAGTCAGTAGAATTTGTCTTTAATTTAAAAACATTGATTTTTACAAAATGTTTTGGTGAACTTTTGGATTTTAAATGAAGACTTTTTAATTCTCAAAATTATTTTCAGCTAAACTATTTCGAAATCACGAAATAGATTTGTATAAATTTACCGAGGAAAACTTTATATGGCTCATCTTTGGCTTCTCTCAATCGATGAAAAATACGTACCTGATATAGTCTGAAAGCGTAAAGTATGAACATTTACCGTCCTCAATACAACTGGAAAGATACCAGGAGCCTAATCTTTATTAAAATATAACCAACCTAAGCGGAAATGACTTCTTAAAATAGGACAGTAAATATAATCCATAAAAGGGATAAAGTAAAACTTGAAGCTAGTTCAGGTTGTCAGTTCGAGAAATAGGGCATAAAATAGCTGAATAACGGACTTTAACTAAGTTAAAACTTATGATGTTTTTGTGACTTGCTGTTCTTGACCAGTCACCTTGACTGTTCTCGGTCACATCTGTGTCAGGAGTACAGATAATAAACAACTCGTGGGTTTGTTATAGGCACAATATACCACTCATGAAAAAAATGTTGAATCAAAATATGACACAATGTGGGACCAAGGCATCGGCAAGTGCTCTCCTGATAGCCAACATGGGAGACCTGATCATCATCCAGCAAATGTTGGCTGTTCGTTTTACAGGTATACGAATGACGATTTAAGGAACCACACCATCCTGAGACGTAAACATAAAACATGCACTAGGGAACACAAGAAACTTGCACTACACTGCTATTTTACGAGCAACCCTACACTAATAGGATATATGAAAAGAAGGATAGATATCTGGCTAGAATGTGCTAGTTTTCAGACATGAAGCCAAAGACTTGCCGACGAAATCAAAACAATATTAAAGAAAGGATGGTTTTCTGACCTTTAAATACTAGAAATGCATCAGAAAATAAATAATGAACAAGACAGTGATACAGTGCCAGACATATCAAGAATTAACAAAAACAGCAGCCTAACCAAAACGAACCGCCAACTTCGGAAAAATAAAACGCCACGTAACCAAACATTGCACAACCAAACAACCTAGAGCAAACATTTACACAACAACAAAGGGTAAATCTAGAAAGTTTAAGGGGATTATAAACGGGGAAAAGACTACCATACCATCACTAAGAAACATATATTGGAAAACTGTAAAGACAGAAATGAATAAAATAAATCAAGTACTACCTGACGTTCAAAGAATAATATAATTGAATTAAATGAACAAACCTATGCAGTGGTGAAATCGTTTTCTGAGAAAATTGGGATCCCCATAAAAAGAACGAATAAAAAATCAAAACCAGGGTAGGAAATTCGACTGGAAACGTAGATAAAAATCTACGAAAACATTCCAAAATGATAAAACAAAGGAAAGACGCTGGAACATGTAGATACAAAAAGGATATGGCAATGCAAGAGAAAATAACAATAAAACTTGAAGAAATAAATCAGAAAGTCCTGGCGAAAAAAAAAGGAAGATATTAAAAAAAAAAAAAAGAAAATTCTACCAACAGCAGGGAGGAAATGACTCGATAACAAACCAATGGCCAGATGCAAGAAAAACTGAACAATTTTAGGCCAAAATATGGCAACCAAAAAACAACGAAAAAGCCAAGTGGATAAACAATATGACAAAAGAATTAGAAGGGCTCGAAGAAGGTCCGAAAGTTTACTCAAAACGACACTAAAAATATCAAACTGGAAGACACCAGGCCATGATGAAATACATGGTTTCTGGTTCACCTCTATTAACGACAGGCTAGCACTAGAAATGAACAGATGCCTACACGGTGCACACATACCCGATATGTAAGACAAAAGAAAAGAACCTATTGATCCAAAGGGACCCAAGTAAAGGAACTGCCACAAACAACTACAGTGCCATAACCTGCCTACCGATGATGTAGAAAATATCAACATTGCAAATAAGGGAAGAGATTTACTATTTGCTAACAAGCCGCGGATTAATACCGAAGTAATAGAAAGGATGCTACAAAGGATCCAGAGGCAAAGAAGTGTTACTTAACATAAATCAACGCATCCTAAATTAGAGCAAGACAAGATGGAAGAATCTGCAGGAGGAAGAATCTTAGCTGAAGCAAAGATCCAAAGAGCTATAATTTCAAGGAGATGCACTATTACCGTAACTATTCATAATTGCCATGATGACACTTAACCACATACTCAGAAAAACGCTGCCGGTTAAAAACTTCGCAAGAAAGAAGATCACAAGAAAAGATCAATCCCCTAATGTACATGGATGAAATAAACTATAAGCAAAAAGTGAAAAAGAACTGGAAGCTCTAATACAAGCAGTTAGAATATACAGTCAGGACATAGGAATGGAATCTGGTATAGAAAAAATGTGCCATGCGCGTCATGAAAAGTGGCAAATGACATCTGACTGACAGAATCGAACTACCAAATCAAGACAAGATTAGAACGCTCGGAGAAGACGAAATCTACAAATACTTGGGCATATTGGAGGCTGACACCACCAAACAAGTTGAAATGAAAGAAAAAATTAAGAAAGAATTTCTCAGAAGAACTAGAAAGCTACTCGAGACAAAACTGTCCCACAGAAACATTATCAAAGGAATAAATACCTGGGCTGTAACCCTCCTTACATATTCGGGACCCATTTAGAAGTGGACCAGAGAAGAACTTATGCAAATAGACCAAAGAACAAGAAAACTAATGACCATGCATTAGGCATTACATCCCAGAAACGACGTTGGCAGACTATATGTATCAAGAAAACAAGGAGGAGGAAGAATTGCCAGCATTGAAGACAGTGTTGAACTCGATACAATGACTCAAAGACTGCATAGAAAAGCAGGAAGGAGGACTGATCGAACCAATCAAAAACGATACTGTCAACTCGATGGATAACAATGACAATAACTAGGAAACAAAAATGGAGAGAAAAACATATCTATGGGCACTTTAAATGACTAATAAACATCACACACGAAGAAACCTGGACGTAGCTTAGAAAAGGAAGCTTTAAAAGAGAAACAGAAACTCTCCTAATAGCAGTACAGAAAGTGCCATGAGAACCAATCAAATCAAAGCAAGAATAGGTAAGACGCAACAAAATAGCAATGTATATTATGTGGTCATAGAGACAAAACCATCAATCACATATTAAGCGAATGCAGCAAATTAGCATAGGAGTATAAGACAAACAAGATGATCCGATAGGAGATGTGCAGGAAATTTAAATTTGACCATACGAACAAATGGTATATGCACAACCCAACATCTGTCCAAAGAATGACACACATAAACTTCTATGGGACTTTGACATACAAACGGATCACCTAATCTCGGCCAAACGACCAGACGACAAGACCTTATAATAATCAACAAAAAAAAGTGAAATTGTAAAATGATAAAGAAAGTATAGGAACCCTTGGAGAGAAAAAAGTACAAATAATATGGTATATTGGAGAAGGAAGCAATAAAACAAACGGATATGAAAGACTTGATGAAAAAAAAAAGAGTAACCCAGAATAATAAGAAAACTTGAAACCGAGCCTTTCAGCAGAAATCTCATCAAATGAATAAAGACCTGGATTGTCCCGTCGTAAGATATTCAGGAAAATCCTTAAAACAGACTAGGGAGGAACTCAATCAAATGGACCAAAAGAAAAGAAAATGATGACTACGTACAAGACTTATCGTCCGAGAGGTGAAATTGACAAACTATATGGATCGAGAAAAGTAGGCGAAAGAGGACTCGCCAGCATTGGTTATTATGGTGAAGCATCAATACAATGACTCAAGGAAAAAATAGAATGGGCAAAGAAAGAATACTTACAGCTGCCAGTAACTGCAATGAAAACATAAGAACAATCAGAACCCCACCCCCACAAAAAAAAACAAAGACAGAACAAAAGTGAAAAGTAAAGAACTGTATGGATACTTCAAGTGATAAACTGGAGAGATTTCTCGAGAGACATCCTGGACATGGCTTAGAAATGGAAAACCCAAGAGAGAAAATGAATCTCTTTTAATAGCAGTTCAAAATAATGCTATAGGGACCAATTGTTTCAAAGCGAAAATTGATAATACACAACAGAATAGCACGTGTAGGTTATGTGGAGATAAAGAGAAAACGATAAATTATTTAATAAGCGAAAGTAGTAAGCTAGCACAAACAGGCTCAACTATCAAATATTAAAGTTGTGCTCAAACCTTTCGGATTAGTATTTGAGCATATAATGTTTCCTCTTCTCAAGTTATATATAAAATTATAATGAGAAAAATAATTTTGAAGAAAAACGTAATCGAATGAAGTATCGAGATTTTGCACTGATGAAAACTAGATGCCTAACTTGGCGTATACACAACTTAATTAAAACCTAAACTTATATTTGATTTTATTTAATCTAGATACATCTTCATTAAGCATTATATATATATATATATATATATATATATATATATATATATATATATATATATTTATATATATATAGTGTAAAAAATACAAGTTGTTTTATTTAGCATTCATATAGTTACTTGCGACAAACATACGGAATACCTGCTATTACAACTAGTGACCAAGTGACAGCACTCACGGAAATACTACACCACTCTCTTTAACAATATGGCTGATTTTAGAAATGCTTTTGTCAGGATGAGTCCAAATCTGATAAATTATTTGGAACGTTTTTTGAAAACGCGCCAATAATGATAATTACGACTGTCAGGTCCATGCATTGCAATTTATTCAGTTCTCTGGCAATATCAAGAAATTTATCCAACTTTTCACTTTCTTTCAATTTTACTTTGTCCTTTGTATGAACAGCAACATCTATTGACAGATATTCATCGTACTCATGAATTTTTATTTTTGTGTATCTTACTTTCGACCTCACAGCATGCGACAACAAGTCTCCAAAATATACGACTAATCGCCAATGTTTCTTTTGTTACAAGTATATTATTTTTGTCACAAGAATAATTACTGTCACTTTTGACTGGATTTGTGCGTTCTGTTTCAGTGTCATTTACCGGCATTGTAGCCAAAAATAAGAGTGTAGTATCTATTCTAATGGAAGTCACGTATATATATATATATATATATATATATATATATATATATATCATTGGTTATATATGTGACTTTGGGATTAGTTAGCGATAGTTTTGTACATTTGCAAATCTGCATTTCGAAAAACTGCATGATGTCTCATGCAAATCAATGCACAATTAAAATATATTACTCAGTAATAAAGAGATCGGTTTGTGTTTCCGATACGCGCGCGCGCACACACACACACACACACACACACACACATATATATATATATATATATATATATATATATATATATATAGTCACAAATCTTCTTCTGATCATCAGTTCCTCCATTACTTTTTACATGTCTTTTCAGGATTGTTCGAAGTGTTTGAAATATGACTGATATTAATGTCACCTTCATATTCCTTCAGTTCTTGCTTTTAAATTTGATTATTACTTGTTATAGATATTGGGTAAAGTCCAAGTTTTATCCAGTTTTTCACTTTACAATTGGTTCCTATAGATGAAGCATCTGTTAGTTAACTAGATATAAATAGAATAACATTCTTAATCAGTTATTGTTATTGATATAGAGAATATAGCTTTGTCGTTCTTTAGATCTTTCTCAACTTCTTTCTCCTTGAAATAAATACGACTCATCATCAAATATAGTAATACTTAAAAGGACATTTTATTCTAGTTTCATTGTTTTAATCTTTGAAGACATAATAATTAAAAAAAATAAAGATGAAATCATACTATTATTATAATAGAAAACAACTTATCTTCCTCCCCGTTTTTTCTTTTACTTTTAAAATCCATGTTTTAAGGTTTTTCTTTGTGACATTTTTAATCTTATTTTCCTCTTTGCAACTTTATTTTAATCCATATTATCTTTTTTTCAACAATTATTTTGTGGCAGACTGTGAATATGAATAAAGTGTGCTACTCTTAAGATCTGCTGCTCTCAACTTTTATAGCCTCGAGTCAGAAAAAGTTAAGAACTGGAAAACGAAAAGATGCTCGACAGAATTCGAAATAAGAAAAGCACGTTATCGTCTCTAAACTATACGTACCATGAAAGCAGTACTTGAAAGCACCACTCGTAGTCTATTGATTCTGATAGTCTTCAATCGAATAAAGTTGGCAGGTGGGGACGTTGTGGTAATAATAGTGACGATGTTGATTGTCGTGGTTAAGTGGTGGTAGCTGTGGTGACCATTCCGGCTTCGTCAACAACAGCAGGGCACGCAACTCTAACCCCCACCTCCATGTACCTTGAACTCCTCTCTTCCCTTAGCTGTTCTTCGGTTCGACTGATAGGAAAGGTGACAGGACGTTCTGCCTCTTCACCAAGAACACCATATGGCCAACAGCGATGATGTAACTTCATCTAAATCTTTGCCACTATCTATCCCATCCCACTCCTGTTCCTTTTGACAATTTCTTTTTGTTTCTTTCTTTCAGTTTGCTATAACACCTGATCAAAAACAAAAACAAAAAAATAATATAATAGATTTATTATCGATAAACTAATTTATCTTACATGAATTCCCTGGAACAAATTTGACCGAGCATAAAATCTCGGGTGAAAATGATGTTGAACGACCTGGTTTTTGTAAACATTTATATTCTTACATAAGATAATATAAGTTGATGTATATTTAATTTAAAAAAAGGATATTATTCAGGATTATTTATTTTAAAATCTACATGGGAAAAAATTTCATGTTTAACTGTAAAACATATGGAGAATTTTATGTAGGATATAATCATTTTTGGACAGCCCATATATTAGAATATTTAATTACAGTTTCAGTGCAGCAGAGTGTGGTAATAAACGATACCTAATATATCTGTATAGATTCGAAACGATCCACTCCCTATATATTTAGAATCTAGAATTTTTGCTTTAAAATAAAATTTGTTTTATAAAAATGTCGGCAGAAGTGTACATAGTTATGGGCTTACTATATATATATATATATATATATATATATATATATATATATATATATATATATATATGGGGGGGTTATATAGGCATAGCCTTTTGTTATTTTTCTTCCAGTGTATTTCAAGTCTATTTAATATGTGATAGAGTTGTTTAATATACTTTGATATTAATTACTTTTTACACGCTAATGTATTACAGTTTGTTTCCTGTCCAGCCAGTTTTCAAATAAATGAAGGTTATTGGCAAATATGTCATAGCGACAATTTTGATTTAATGTCACTTTTAAATACCTAAGTTTGCTCAAATAATGTTAGCTTTTCTCCTACCAACATTCTGTACCCACTGAGATATGTACTAGGTATAGAAGTTTACCAGAAGCAACGGTTATCCATAACCAAGGATATAATAAGTACATGAAAATCCGTAGGCTGTGACCTCCCACCACACTGAATTTGGATAAGTTGGGTCAGGTTTATTCTCTGTAGCGTGGTGCCACCCATGTGGAAGGAGCTGAGCAATTTTCGTCCCTACTCTGATCTACATATGTGGGTCCATACATTTGAATCGAACCTATGTCAAACATGCTCCCTTGAAGGGGGGGACTAATATCAGCATTAAACTCAGAATCAATCAAAAGCCTATCATTAGAAAACCTTTATTTAATAATTCCAATCTAAAGCATTTTATGAAACACCAACAAACATATTGCAATTTTATAATTTTGTAGTGTTAACAAAGCACTTTGCGTGAAATGTTTTCATTGGCCAGAAATTCTAACATTAAACATTCCTTCGAAAACCTAGCAATTGTCATTGCAACCTTCTTCGTTTTCGTAATAACTTATAAAACAAAATGAGAAAAAACGTTTACATTCCTTTTTTTAATCGCATCACTAAACATTTTAAAAGATATTTCTAAATCTTTTTCAACATTTTTATCAAACCGCATAAACCATTTTAGGATTTACTTTTAAAAAATGTCGACAATGATATTGCTTAAATTTGATGCTAGCCGTGCGTTAATGTTTTAAATGTTCTTTTTTTCTTTTTTAAAGCATTAACGTTTTTAAAAATTTTATCAGCAAGATAAATTTAATCATCATAAATCTAGTGAAATAAACAATCAAAACGAAAATCTGATTCTGGTCCTTGAGACTTTAATGACATCACCATATTGAACACCAATGGCAGACATCATATTTACGCTTCGCTGAATTCAGTTTATTTCAGAATCTGGTTGTAAAAAAAAAAAGGAAAAAAAAAACGAACAGATTACTTGGAGTCTTTCACGAGAAGCCATCAAGATTTGCGTGCTAATCTTGTGCATATTATCATCAAAATCTGAAGTGTGCTTTTTGCCTGGCATGGATCCCCCGCTCTGACCCAAAACACAAAAACGTCTGCTGATGATTCGATGAAAATTAAACCTATTCACCTCGATGTTCTTTTTTTAAATCAATTTTACTCTCCCATATTTCCCTATATTTTTTAAATTCAAAATCCTTTCATGATAAGAATTATAATGCTCTACTACTATTACTGCTACTACTTCTACTACTACTACTACAACTACTACTACTACTACTACTACTACTATAATCTTTTAATTTTAATCCAGAATTACTTCAGTAATCCATGTTTTTAGCTTGAACTATTTTGCTTGAGGATGGAATGCAAACATACAGTTGGGAGTTTAAACAAGTGACTAATTTTTAAGATCAATGTTCAGCTCCTTTAAGATTAGCTTGAAAGTCGATTTTGTTTGAGCGTTTTTTGATTCAGTTTTTGTTTTTGTTATGTTTTTAACTATTACCCAGCCATCGCGTATGAAAGACCGAATCTCCAAGCTTTCTTCGGTATATATTTCATTAATGTATTTTAAAATATCTTCGACTTTTCAACTATATTTCAATTGAAAGACGTGTTAGTTTTGTCTGGATTAATTAACTGTCTATATAAAATCCATGTAATTTTTCCAAAGTATTATTTTACGATTTTGTTATATCAGTAAGGAATGTTGTGCTACAACCAGAGTGTAATAACAGTTATAGTCAATCTTTATAACTCCATTATAGTAAAATAAATAGTGAGAGTTGTTTTATAAGCCGGATCATTAGATTCGGTTATTCATCGCTGAAAGAATATTTCTGTTTGAATCATTTTTAAAAGTCTTTTCAATTTTTTCCTTTGATATTTTTACAACGTCTATTTGATTTTTCCTTGTTTCATTCTTTACTTATATCTACCAAATTTCTTTGAAAAATGATCTCAGTCGAAAATTTGATAGCAAAACCGATGGGATATTGAAAATCCCATTTTAAAAGTTACATTTGGTCATCATAATTTATTCGAGAAGGATGCTACGGTGCAGCCTTACAAGCTGAACACAAACCAATTTCAGGATTTTGTGAAAGATGAATTTAACTAGTAGAATGAAATTATCAAAAATCAATTTATGATGTATTGCCCAAACGATGACACAACAACTTCTTTATTTCAAAAGTATCACAAATATAATGATTCAACTGCTTCAATTTGTTTTTGATCAGGTAATAGTTTTGGTTAAACAGAAATCTCACTGCAATTCAGTAGCGATAAATAATGGCCCAGGAAGAATGGAAATTACTGTGTGTTTTCATCATTCTCTAGTCTGGAACTGTAGCTATGCATATTTAAAAAAAAACAAAAAAACTCTTTTACGTCTAAAGATGTCATTTACTAAACTTAGCTTAGTTTAGCACAAAGCAATAAAATCGGAGACCCAGTGAGTACCGAACTCATTAAAACACACAAGACTCCGATGTGAAAAGTTGAATAACATTTGGAACACTAGTAATGTTGTTTGTTCATAATTATATGGTTATAATATACAACTATATTCCAAATAATACTTTTCTATGTACACGTGATTTGCTACGTTTGTTTATCCCTAAGGACTTTCTAAGCTAATAGGCTAATTAATGCATTTAAAAGTTGGTATGTAAATTATTTACATCTCAACGATAACCTGTTAAAATTTCTGAGATGTGGAGGTCCTCAGTATGACATTAACCTGCATCTGATGTTTAAACTCGTGTTCTTGGGCACTGAGAAGTGTAGTGTACCCCTTCATTACTTCTTGGTCAACAATGACCTGCTAGTATTCTATTAATAAAACAGTTTGAAAATTATTATTATTATTATTATTGTATTGGAGTGCTTAAAGCATTATAACTGTGTGCAAATAAACATATTTATTATTAAATAGGATTAGAAACTTGAAAATTATTGACATTGTCATTAACTAATCCAAGAACCATCAAACCATCCAAGCAATCAAAGTGAGATGAGAAATCGTAATTATTGCGCGATTCAGTTTAGTGGTAGAGATATAACTAACAAAAAACTCATAACGGTCAATGAAACAATGGACGCTGAGCAGGTAAGCTATAAAGAATTGCCAAGTTGTTCACCTTCAGCTGCAGGATTTGCATATCATTAGCTAGATCTGGATCCAGAGACAGAAACAGTGACTTCCTGGAAGATTACAATCGAAGCTCTTAACTAACGTCATTATATTCTCACACTTTTTATGCGAGGCTTTTCAGTTAAAACTAAATTAATTTTTGTCGGGATAGTTAACTACATCGTTTTATCACTTGCTTTTATTTGTGATTCTTAGATCCAGAGTCCCTCTCTTCTTTATTACTAACTAGCATTTTGTCTTCATTATTATATTTGCCCTGCATAGAAGGTCAGCGGTGCATAGCATATGTGTAGAGTCCTTCAGTCATCTGACATTACACAAACTTTGATGACTTCCTTTTTTCTCTATATATACGATTAACTGTTCTTGTCTTAATTGTCTCAGCTTTGATTATGGCTTTCCGTTTTAGTGGGGGAAACTTTCGCCATATTTTCCTTGAAATAAGTGTGGGAAAATTAGCTGATATGAAATATGACAGGATATGGAGGTAGATTAAATAAAAAGGTTGTTTTGAAATTCCATTAAAGTTCTGAAAAAAACATCAGAAGAAGGCCGTTGGTTACTGCGGCTGAAACTTTGAGTATGACAACCACGATTAGTATATGATTTCGTGTTGTGGAAATAATATCAATTCTTTCAAAAAGTGTTATTAGCAAAACTGTATTCTCATTATATATATATATATATATATATATATATATATATATATATATATATATATATATATATTGCAAGCCTCTTCATATATGAATTGAGGTCTCGGCAGCCGATGAACGGATCTATGTAAACAATAGTACTTGTGATCCATAACCGTTTAAAATTTACTTCGCAGTTAATGGCTCCTAATGGCTGAATGGTTAGAAACTTGGCTTGACGTTTGAGTCAACCGGGTTTCGATCCCGGCTACGGGAAGTTAATGTCTAGCCACACAGCTGAGTTCTGATAGAACGAAACAAATCTGTCTGTGGATGACTATATAAAATTGAAGTATAAACAGTGATTACTATTAAATATTTATGTTTGTTTTATAACTTTATTTATATATATATATATATATATATATATATGTGTGTGTGTGTGTGTGAGTGTGTGTGTGATTTTGATCCCTCAAGCTTTTTAAAAAGTTGTTAGAAAGCTTCTATTCAGAAATATAAACGCTTCTGGAGAACTAATACATGTAAATGTATTAGTTATCATGAGCAGACTTAAATGTACTTGTCTTTAATTGGAATCATCTTGAGATGAGGCTTCTTAATCTGAGAATTAATATTTTATTTATTGCAGGGCCCGTGACGCAGCGGATCGAGGCGTTGAATCTCTACGGTTCCAGGTGAGCATTGTCAGAAGATAGCGGTTTCATATCCTACCCAAGCCGGCCAGTGTTTTACTTGGTCAAAAACGTGGTGCGATAGACAACAACTATGGAAGGCAGTAATTACTGGGGATACGGTTACAAGACTCAGCATTCCTATCCGAGGTCGCGGTAAATCACCTGAAGAAGGCCAGAGGTGAAATTTGGCCGAAACGTAGTGAAAGAAGAAACAACACAAAAATTACCAAGATGAGGGGAAAAAAGTCCGCAATAAATAAAAATTAATTCTCAGACTTAAATGTTTTACTTCTTCATGCATACAAGTTAGTTGATCTGCAGTCTCCTGTTTTGGATCGACAATCAAATTCCATTCTAAACACAAAGCAAATATTTCTTTATTTCTCAATGCAATCTATTAATTTTCGATAGAAATTCATTTTATCTTCGGACTGATCAATAATAATATGCTCCTTCTAGACAGATTTAATTAGTCCTGTCCTTATGGAGTGCGTTGCATTGTGAAAGATTTTGTTGTTACTCTTTTAAAATTTACTTTATAGTATGTGTACTTGTCAATGTGTATAACTTTGATAAATTATGGTAGTTGATAAATTATGATATCTATTTACTTATATCATATCTCTATATCAATAGAAATATCTACATTAGAGCATTTTCAAAAGACATGCAAATGTATACTCTATCCGGTATCTTTGCAAAAAAACGTAGCTTTTGAAAAGGGAGCCTTCTGGTCACCTTCGACTACGGTCGCCAACTACTATATATATATATATATATATATATATATATATATAGGGAGATGATAAGCTATTAAGATTAATATTATACGTATATTTTCGTTGTAGTTATAATGTCAATCCCAATTCTTTAGAGAAACAACAAAATATAAATATTTTTACTGCCTTTTTTATTAAATGAAGTAATCACAGTTGTGAAACATAACCAATCTGAAAATCACGCATCTAAAGTAATTTCCTTTAAGGAAATTACAAAGAAAACGGTTTACAATCATGTAATATAATCATGAAACAATATATTTCGTGGTAATAAATGATCAAATGTTACATAAACAATATAATGATTGTTAATCATGCAAAGCAAATAGCTACATTAGTATTATGCGGAAGCGACTTTGTACTTTTCATTTCAAACTTAGAGTTGGTATTGAAATCTTTCATGGTTGAAATCCTCAAAATACGGCTTCAGGCAGAGGATTATGAAACAATGTCTTTTGTACTGTAAAGCGTTATTTCTTTTAACAGAAATATGACCCAAGCCTTTTAGGCTAAGCTTTTAGAAGAATTTTATCTTTAGCCATAGGAGAAATTGTAGTTGTTGTTGTTGTTGCTGCTGATGATGATGTTGTTGTTGTTGCCGTCGTCGTCGTCGTCGTCGTTGTTGTTGTTGTTGTTGTTGTTGTTCTTCTTCTTCTTCTTCTTCTTCTTCTTCTTCTTCTTCTTCTTCTTCTTATTATTATTATTATTATTATTATTATTATTATTATTATTATTATTATAATTTCATTTTCTATGAGTTTTTCACACAAGCGTTAGCTGGTAGTCTTTCACTGAAATCTGAGTGAAAGCAACTCTCCTCAAATCTGTTAACAATGCTATTATCTGTTTGGTCTCCATCCTTCCTCTGATCTCAAATTTCTCTGATCTCATATTTCCAAGCCTTAGAAAACTGTTCCTAGAATGCCAACCACAAGTTGTATTACCGTCACCTTCATGTTCCATAGCCTTTTCAGTTTTCAGACAAGAACCAAATAGTTGTCTTTCTTTTCTCTTTCCTTTATTTTTACACTGTGCTCAATTGGGACGGCAAAATCTCCTTGGTGTTTTTCTTGTTAATTAATACTAAGTCTGCTCTTCTAACTTCTAGTGTTCGAATCGCAAAATCTTAAACAATTTTATGTCTCATTTTCTAAGACGGATTCCGATTTGTGCATATACCTTTTAGTATCATGGTCAGATGTTAAATTCTTGAACAATTTCCTGGGAATCACCTTTTCCACTAGTCATCCCTATTTTTGAACTCCTTTTGGGCTTGTTTGCAATATTCGCTTACGATTTTTATTATTATTAACCGATTCATCTCAGTTCCATCATAATCTACACTTGCTATTCGATTGCGAATTATTAAGTATCATCTTAATATATTTTTCTTTATGGTATTCATCCTTCATGAAGTCTTTTTCTCTAGATTTAGTGTGAGAGAAAGTAAAGATTATATGCCATCTCAGTATTTGTTTTGCTGCCTCTTTTGGGTGTTATTTTTCAAATACATTCGTTGTATTCTCCTAATGAAAAGAGCAGTTTCGCAATGTGAATTTTTTCGTATATCTTTTTGGTAAGAACTGCCAGGTATCTAGTTAAAGTGTTTATCCGTCCCTTCTTGTTTATACTTAGGGTTGCCACTATTACTTGCAGAATTGTTGTTTTAAGGTGCAACCTTTTTTCAATTTTTATTTTCAGATTTTTCTATTCATTATATTCGCTGACTGATATGTTATTATCAGCTAATATTGTCATATTAGTGCATACTTTTCTTCCTTCGTTTACTTCTCATAATTTTTCTATCAGTTTGGTTTGCAAAGTCCCAAAGAATAGTAATTGTTTTTGATTCTAGTATTTTTTTCTGAATGCTTTTTTTTTTACGATTTTATCCATTATTATTATTATTTTCATTATTCCATAGTAGTTCCATATTTTCAAATGAATATAATTTCATATTCGATCATGATATTTTGTTTATTTGTTTGTTTGGGTTTTATGGCATATCAACCTTTGTAGGTTATTTAATGCCAAATCTATTGTATGCAAATAAAAGTTCTATTTCAAACAATTCCGTTCAGCATAAGTACACAGTTTAAATGTCAAACAAAATTCTATTTCAAGGTATTTATTTTAGTTAAGCAGTTCTAATTTAAACAATTCAGTTTAGTATACGTAGGTTCTTTGTTTACACATAGTTGAATGTCAAAATCAGTTCTATTTCAAACAATTCAGTTTAGCATGCAAAAACAGTTCCGTTTCAAACAATTAATTTTTTAATATGTACGCAGTTTAAATGTCAAAGCTCACCATCAGATTGTTTAGTCTTATATCCAGGAAACTCATTGGGGGAGTATTTCCCCTCTGAATAGATACAGTCGGTGTATTCCACAGCCCTAGCCGAGTGGGTAAATTTGATCAAGCCTTTCTTTATTTTTTATTGATGAAGGATTGAACAAGCGGACCTTAAATGGTTACTTGATTCAGTTTTTTGTTTGCACAGTATACATATTGAGTTTTTCATAATGTTTGCGCGATAGTTTCTAAATGGTAGGCTTTAGTCCTGTGCTGGTATCATTAACCCCTCTGTTTTTGTCTTCCATTCTGAGGTTTTAGCTATCAAATAGTTATTACTATATCCATATCGGCATTTCTAATTCTTTGTGATTATAGTCCATATAGGGTTTGTTTTATTATTATTATTATTTACTCCTTTAGAGTTTTTCACATCAGTGTTAGCTGTTGAATTTTCACTGGAGTTTGAGAAACAGCAAGTCTCCTCAAGTGTCCAGGACTCGTCTCGGGATTCTGGCCGTTCTCAGCAATGCTGTAATTTGGATAGTCTCTACCCGTCCGCCAACTTCCAAGTCATTATTATTATTATCATGTCATCCCCCCAATCACAGATCTCCCTGACCCTGTTCAGCCACCCATCTCTATCGTCCATCGCTCCCTGTAGGTCTTCAAGGCTACAT
>OY757905.1:93415466-93450466 GCA_963585895.1 Sepioteuthis lessoniana | reverse complement strand
ACGTACATAAACACATATACGGATTCTCAAGCACTCGTATACGCGTAGACAAACGAACATATAAAACCACGCGGAAATGAACACAAACATATGTGGATACATCGCAAAACACTTGCAAACACGCATAAATATCCTGCCCATATACATACAAATATATGCAGTCATAAACCCATTCACGTACAAACATTCTGCTAAAAATCTAAACACATTTTCCTTCTTATAAAAGGAATCTATATTGTTCTTCAAAAAAAAAAAAAAAGGAAATATAGACACATAGAATATTATGACAGAAAGTTGAGTTCAGTTTATTTATTTTTAGTGGCAGACTTTATTAAACTAGCGTTCCACTTCGATCGCCATCAGTGTGCCATACCTTTGAGCTCTCAGTCGTGGGGAAAGCATAATCCCAGGGGCTGGTGATTTCAATCCAAATATCTCTCTTATCTTTGACATTCATCAATGTCCTCGACTCGAAAACCCGTACGAAAGATTCCTTTGTCTCTATGATACTGTCGCACTAACTCATCTTTATTGCTGATCTTTCCTCGCCGTTCTCAGCACTACCTTCAACCCGCGCAACCTCCAGGCTTTGCACTGTCCGCTTTGGGTGACCGAATATTGCATATGCTCTTTTGTAATCTGCTTGTATCCGCAGCTAAAAACACAGACATACAGAAAAACCCAAAGGAAAGAAGTAACCAAGGAGATAAAATATAATAATAAATAAATTGTTCTCTTTCATTATGACTTTTCTTTTTCCTTATTGTTTTGAAATATTGTTCTGAACTGTGGTTTAGAAAATGAAAGAGGAGTACAGATTTTTTATTCTATTTTTTATATCCTCTGGTATTATGAAAAAAAAAATTGATTTCTGTGAGTGTGCGCTCATGTGTCGGAACACAATAGAAATAGCTAACTTTTGTAAAGTCACGAGAAAAGTTTATGAAAAGTCAAATCATGAAAAAAGTTTATACGTGGACATAGACAAATGAAAATCGTATGAAATCAAAAGTATAGCCTTATTGCTACCTTTGTCCAAGAATAATTGTGACATTTATCACGGAAAAGATATATGCAAATGTAACAACAAATATGGAACAATGATAGTGAATATTTTGTAATATAAAGAAATAACAGAGGTAGAAATATTTTAATTAAGATAGGGATATACGAGAGTAGTTTAAAAAGTTGTAGCCTCGTTCAGAAATAACATAGCCGATCATTTTAGGTGTGGAAGCACACTATCACTTCTCCTAAAACTAGAAAAATTAATTCAGATTTTTCTAGTTGAATAAGAATCTATTGTGGTTTTCAACAGTAAAAACGCTCTGATATGCTCTTCTTTCTGGGTGATGCTTAGGACTTTATCCGCAACCCTCGGACCTTTGAAGTTTATTTCAATGCACATATCTGACTGCGCGTGTGGATAAGTATATTTACTATCAAATTCATCTTTCTAAATTAATGGAAAGTAGGTATCTATACATAAAAGTACATTAACAATCCCACAATTTGGTTGCTATTCACAGACACGTACGCACACACATACTCATGCAAATTTATACCCACGCATGTGTGTGTGTGTGTGTGTGTGTGTGTGTGTGTGTGTGTGTGTGTGTGTGTGTGTGTGTGTGTGTTTCTACAGTCATCAAATCTTAAGGTAGCAATCTGTATTACAAAACCAATACATTCGCATACAAGAAGAATGATGACAAACAATTTTTAAGAAAATATAAAAAATTATTTCACTCTCCTATCTGAGTCTTAAGCCTATCATTATTGGAATCTAATATGCACGAAAACTAAGCTGAATATTTATGCAGAAATTATGTTTATTATGGTAAATCTACTCACTGAATATACACGTGTTTTGGCCGACACTTGATTTATGAAATTCATTTTTTTTAGTCAAGTGATTTCTTCTTTAAATTACTACCGTGTCAAATTGTTGTCCCTGCTACGGGTCAGTGGTATTTTTTCTCCCAAAATTGCGTATTCTGAATTCGATTTATATCCTATTAAACCTGTAAATAAATATAGAAAATATTTCTTTATGGATTAAATATCTTGACTATTTATTGCAGAATCATTAATTTGTTAGGCCAAAACTAAATAGAATATATTTGTTTTCTGAATAGTTTTATGAGAATAATGTTTCGAGTCTCATCATTGAAGTTAATTAACAAAGAAACTGTTCTAATATTGAGATAGTGAACTATTGAGTAACTGAAATTACTGCAAACAATTTCAGACCGGCGTACCAGACTAAGAAATGCATATTAAATAGCAACATTTTAAATTGAATTAAAAAAGAAATTCCTATTTGTGAGACTACACATTTCCTTGGACATCGACCGTTCTCTTACGCTCAGACATGCATGTGTATATATTGATTTTAAGCTCAATAGTATATCTTTGTATCACTGAAAATGTGCAGATAGCCGATTCATTGATAATATTCTTCTCTTCAGTGTCCATGAAAGTTGATATCTACTATACCGTCCTATTATCTAGTCTCTTATTTAAAAAAAGAAACCTCCCATGATCGTTCTTCCCTGCCTTAATGGAGGATGTCCTTACTCTACAAAACGACTCAGAAAAAAAGACAGTCTTAATAGAGGTGTTTTAGATTATGTGAGGTTTCATCTGAAAAGATTTTGTAAGGATCTTTCTTGAGGAAAAATGTTGATTTCTCCACATGGCTTCTAATTCTAGTAGTAAGCGGAACTTATGACCGTCACTGCAATACTTATTGAAAATCTATCACTATATCTTAAACATACATGTTTTTATATTTTGGGAGGCATATCTGTGATTAATGGTAAAAATAGTCTGGTAAAAAACTGCTGCTCTTCATTCACATGAAGAAAAAAAATTATTTTGCTAATGCTTCTGAAAGCAAGTTCTGTTTATTTGTTTCTTTTTTAAATTCTTTCTTTTCAAATTAATTTAGTTGTTATTCTCGTATTTGTTTTATTTACTCAATTTTCGATAAATGATAATTTTTTAATAGCTGAATCACTCACCTACATTTAATGAGAGAATAGACTTGGATCATAAACAGTGGAATTAACAAGAAAATGTCAAAACTCTCTTTTTTAATTTCATTTTTTATACATTGTTTATTTAAAAAATATGCTTTTCAATTGAAAAAAAAACACAGAACAATATATGTTTCGATAAAAGTTAAATCCACACAGCAGAAAAGACATTTAGCAACTATTTTTTTAATATAATTTTATGATCTGTAGTTTTTCTGTAGAAAAAAAATCACGGATTTTTGTAGATAAGTATATATATATATATATATATATATATATATATATATATATATATATATATATATATATATATAATCAAATTACATAAATAAAAGATTTATCAGTTCAAGGACTTTTGTTCTTTGTCAGTAGTGTTAAATATAAATAATCAATAAAGGTAAACATTTTTTTTTTAGATTCTCAGCTTTAAAATCATATAAATTAAATCAGCAATGTTTAATTGAACGGGAATAATTACTTTAGTAGCACAGATAATTTGTGTTTTTTTTTCTTTCTAAGGTTTGCAAAATTTGAATAATGTTTCATTTGAATAAAATTTGACTTAAATTCATATTTGAATAAATTTAAAAGTTAGTTCATATGTTTATTGTGATTAGCAGATCTGATTAAAAGAAAATATTTCCGAATTGATTAATAGAGATATAAAAAATTCATAGATTATCACAATTAGAGTTTTCCAATTTAGTTGCTTAACATCAAATTGTTTAGCTGTCTCTTGAACTCAGAAAAATAAGTAGAAAATCAATTGATCTGTTTTCATTTGACTGAATTTTTCAAGTATGATGTTGATGACTATGGTGAATATGTTTTGTGAAAACTTCTAAGATTTGCAGACAAATATTTCGAAAATTATGTGACACTTCAGAGATTTATCTTTATAAACATGCTTGATTTAATCTACTTGTTAGGAATATGTTAAGAATCATGCTTTGTAATTATTTTATACATCCAGCTTATGAAGCTATCTAGTAAAGTATAATTAATTTTAGAGGAAGTTGAAAGGAGAAAAACAAAAATAGGATTATTGATTTATATTTCTTATATTCTTGAAATAAATATGAAAAATAAGTGAAAATCAACTTAATATTAATTTATTTTTGTTATAACTTAGATTGGTTTTAGGGATATTTCTAAAAATATTTCCCAAGCTACGTCTTTAGTAGAAGAGAAGGAAGAAAAGATGAGTTAATGGTGGGGATCTCCAGCATAAGAGCCATTCTGCTAAGGCCCATTTATATGAAATAAACATTAGAAAGAACTAAAATTTTGTGTTCAGACAAAAGCAAATAACCATGAATCGTAGCAGTATGTCTGGTAATTGCAAACGCAGTGATAAGCGCATGATAGAGAGATCAATAGTTTTGTCTTTCTCTTTCTGTCTTGATGCTGACCAATCTCATCATTTATCTTTGCTGTTCTGTGTCTCTCTGCATTCTATTCCTCCTTCCATGCAGTATTTTGCCTCTGTATTTTCATCATTATTATTTCTTTTTGTCTCCCGAACAAATACACAAACACTTGGGTTCTGCACCCACCCTGCTAGCTATATTAGTCGTTCAGCCTTGCCTTATCTCCAGCGCACGCACACAAAATACATCAAATCTGATTTCCAGGCGATCAAGTAAGCCACCGCAATCACTTGGGCTCTTCCCTAACATCCCTTTCGTTCGTCCATCTGACCAGCCAAGCGTTCAACCACCACAAACCACGACAACCATTACTGTCAATAAGATGAAACCATCTTCCGTTCTGTTGGTTTCGTGCGGCAGTCATCGTCCTCCTCTTCTTTTTTCTCCGCTCACGCTACTTTTCCCGATCTGACCGCCATTTTGTATTCCTAATTTTCTTCGTACAAAGCGTTGATCCCATTTCTTCTTTTCCCGCTTCCATTTTTTAATCTTTTCATTCCAGTTGATTTTTTGTAATTTCTATCGAATCCCTCGCAGTTTCTTTACAATATTCTTTTCTTTCTTCATCATTCTTTTTCTCTCACATATCTCCCTATTTTTAGTACACGTCTATTTTTATTATAATTTTACAGTTTCTTACTCTCTCATATTCTCTATCTCTATTTCTCTCTTATTTTCTCTCCATTTCATTAATTATAATTCAATATTTTTATTATTAACTTAGCGGGTTTGTGTTTTTGTTTGTTTTTGGTATCTTTTTTCTTATATGTTTTTATCTTTCTTTCTCTCCAGTACCTTTCAGCTTGTATTTTTTCATTTAATGTTTTCTTAGATTTATTAAGTCACTAACATAATTCCAAATAAATCACGGGATTATTTAGTCCAGTATCAAAAGTCGGTCAGATGCATCCTATCCCTTGACCTGAAAATCCTCATATATATAAATGTGTGTGTGTGTGTGTGTGTGTGTGTGTGTGTATGTGTGTGTGTGTGTGTGTGTGTGTGTGTGTGTGTGTGGTCATTCACAGGCGTATACTTACGTACATGCATACGAGACAGCCCATAAATGTGCGTGTTCAATTGTTTTTTTTACTATAAAAACTGAATATTTCAGAAGTATTTTACGAACTATGAAATATCAAAATCCGTCAAAGGCTAGAAATTGGTTTTCAAGAGCAGAATAAATATACAGACTCATAATTAAAGTTAAACACACAAAATAGTGTGTTATAAAGATAGGCATTGTGTCTAATGGAAAATGATGTTTGGAAAATAAAAAAATAAGTGACTCAAAAAAAGCCTTTGTTTGAAAAATTCCCGGAAAATGCTCTTGTAATGTATACTTATAAAGCTATTGATAGATTCTTGAAGTGTATACGTTCAATAACTCAGCAGAAATACATTTAGGGAAAATATGAAAACATCTGGCAAATATTCAATTCTCTTACAAAAGATTCTAGGATTTAATGAATTTAGTTAAGAAAATATCTCATATCCTGTTCTAATAAAGAAAATACAATCTAAAACTACAACACAGCTTAATATTACCAGCACCATGACACATAATTTGAAATACATCAGATCAATTGCAATATACACGTACACACTGACTTCATACCAAGGTAATTAAATATCTATTCAATAATGAACAAAATAGATGATATTACACCTTAAGAATAATTTAAAAATCTTTTGTAAAAAATCCCGCCAAACATACATCGTGAAACTTGTAGAATCCAAAAAAAAAAGGAGAGAACATAGGTGAAATCTGAAAATATACAATGTGCTGAATGTTAATATACCATTCCGTGAAATTTCAGAACATGATACTGATGTAAAAAAATACATTTATAATTACGATAAATGAATAAATGAAGAAGTGAATGGACAATTTATGACGATCGTATAAAAAACGGCATTTAAAATATATATATATATATATATATATATATATATATATATATATATATATATATATATATATATGTACGAAGGGGTACTAAAAAGGAAATTTGGATGTAATGTGTGAACTCGAAATTAACGTAAATTACATGGTGAAAATAAGGCGTACATATAAAAAGGTAATCATCTGCTCCTCCCAAAAGAGAATTTGCTAACACACAATGATATAGCCAACATCTTTCATCCAAATAATCTTATTCGATGAGTATATCTATTGGCAAAATTTAACTAATAACGTTTAGATATTTCAAATATTGGATTTCTTAGTCGTCTCAATTTAATACAAATTTCAAAATCTCTTTTTATTACTGACCATTATTTCCCCCACTACAATTATGATTTCTCATGCACATCTTTCTGTCTGTCTGTCTGTCTGTCTCTATCTGTCTCTGTCTCTCTCTCTGTCTCTGTCTCTCTCTATATATATATATATATTACTTGCATATTTACACCGTTTTATTATTTTATAGTTAACCAGTCTTCGTCAAATGAGGCTTTCTCTATTGAATATTAGAACAGTTCAATGTCCACTATAGATTTTCACTTCTCATTTAGCCCTTCCCACTATCGTCAGATCTATTTTAAACTCCCTCTAATATTTGGTCTTCAATTTCGTACTACATTTTTTCATCTCCACAACCATGGAACAGAGTTTTTTTTTCTAATATCCTCATTAATCCTCTCTCAAAAATTTTTTTTTTTTTTTGTGGGAGGATGGAAGTTCATTTTTCTCACTTCATTCCTTCGACTAAAACCTTATTATAGTCTCTCTGTTTCAAAATCATTAGGTTGAAATTTTGAATCATGCATACAATTTTTTTACTCCTGTTTCCTTATTTCAACAAACTCTTTTCACGTCTTTTAAAGCATTTTTCTCTCTCTGATTTCCACTTTTTCTTCGCCCTTATATATCCATACATTACTAAAATGCTCATTATTCAGACATAATTGTAATTCACAAAAAACGACGTGCATAGCGAATTTTTTATGAGCGCAAAACACTTGAAATACTGTTAATTGTAGAATAAAAAGTTTCCAGCACAATTTGCAAGTGAATGATTATTTTGTCGCGTCTCCATTCATTCTGGGTGTAATTAATTATCCAAATTCTTATTATAAATGAGATAATCATTAAATTTTAATTAGAATCCGTCACTCTTTTTTAAATAGAAGTATCAATATCATCATGGACCGTTGTTAAAATATCAGCTTACTGTGTCCAAGAGTCATATAGTTTATGTTTAATTTTATCTGCTTTTTTGTTTCATTTTGTATTTTCTACCTGATTCTTTTCCTTTCTTTTTCATTCCAATTCTTTTCATTCCATCGATCGATCATTCTTTTTTCAATCTATTCTAATTTCATTCAATCTTCGACATTCTTTTAACGATTCTTTTTCCTCCCAATCAATTTTCTCTTCCATTCATTAACCCTTACGTCTTTTCTCCATTTACATTTTCTCAGCAATCAAAAACTCTTCAAACCTTCCACCAAAACACACTTGACGTATTTTCTCCTTCTTTCTTTTTTTCTACTTCCCATTCATTTTCCTTTCTTTCCTAGATGCCACTTCCCTTCCCATCATTCATCTTCGCTACAACCACAACTCTTCTAGGTCTTCGGCCACAAACATTTCCACTGCCTCTTTTCCTTTCTCCCTTCCCTTTCTCTTACTTTTCTTTACTCCCCGGACCATTTTCCGACCTCTATCCCCGTCACCTCATAGGCACTCAATACTCCCCTGTTCTCTTCCTTCCTCTTGCAGAAGCCACACTTTAATATGACACTTTCCAATAGCGCGCCAGATGGAAGCGGTGAGACAGACGCGCTCAGGCAATGATTCTGTGGTTGGTATGATTGAATCATAACAATTAGAGGCTGATAGCTCCGCGGACCACAAAAATTCACAAGTACTTCGTTGTCTGGGAGATTGAGCAACGGCAAGGCAATTAAAGTGTCACTCTCCAAGATGTCCGCTGAAACAATGGCTCAGTAAGCGAGATCATAAGTCATCGCCCCTTTTGGAAGAGGAAAGAAGATGGAAAGAGGAAAGAAGGAAATTGAGAGAGTGAGAGGAGTGAAAATACAAGTTCACCATCCCTTCACACAACGGAAAGAGGTCTCGGCCAATAAGGAATGAGTGTAAAGAAAGGTTAAAGATTGAATAGAACCTCCTGGTTATCATCATTATTATCATCAGCTTCTCTTTATTATTAGCATTGTAATCATTATTAGCGTTAACACAAACTTTATCATCGCCATTATCGTCATTATCATCATTAACTACGTTTTCGATTATTCAAAATAGTAACATTTTTTAAATATCGTTATCAACCTGTCATTTTTTTATCATAACAAAAGCGTATTATTATTATTATTATTATTATTATTATTATTATTATTATTATTATTTTCTCCACTTGTCCTCTTATTTCCAAGACTTTATTCTTCTTATTCTTATTCTTATTTTACACCCTGTAAGATTTTATACAGCAGTGTTTACTACTGAAATTTCACGGGGGTCCGAGTGACAGCAAGTATACTCAAGTCTCCAGGACTCGTTTGAGGATTCTAGCTAATGTTAGCCATGCTGTGATCTGAGTGGTCTCGATTCCTTCTCTGATTTCCAATTTCGCTAATCTCTTTTGGAACCACTTAGGGACCGTTCCTAACGCACCAAATACAATTAGTGTCATCGTTACCTTCTTTCTAATTCTCTGGCAAGATCCAAGTATTTTTCTGTCCTTTCGCTTCCAATAATTTTCATTCTGAGATCTGCTGAAAAAACACTCTACTTGATGACAATTTCTTTTTTTTATCTTGTAAACAGTAGGTCGGGTCTTAAAGTCCCTGAGAATCTATGCGTCTCATTTTTTCGGATAGATTCTGGTTTGTGCATATACCATTTGTTAATATGATCAAATTTTAATGTCTTTCATAATTCCGAGTGGATCACCATCCTGCACAGTGCCTGGTTTTGTATTCCTTTTTCACTATTTTGCTGCATCTATTTTTTTGCGATTAACTGTTACCTCTCAGTTTGCACGGAACCTACTCTTGCTATTCTATAGTGAGTTATTAATTTTCGCCTAATATAATATTTCATTATAGTTTTATTTTGTGCTACTGTTAACGTATCCCCTTTTTTGCTATTTCTATATCATCTCGTTTGCAATCACTCTTGTTTGCCATTTGAAGTATCCATACAGCTGCAACAATTATTTTATTTTTGAGAGTTTTTCACACCAACGTTAGCTGATGGTTTATCACAGAATTTGAGTTACAGCAAGTTTCCACATGTCTCCAGGACTCTTCTCAGTATTCTGGCTGATCTTAAAAATAATAATGGTCCCTACTTGTCCTTTGATTTCTTAGTCTTCTATCGATATTTTGCGAATTGAAACAATTACAATTGGTATCACAATCATCTTCATGCTCCATAGTTTTTTTCTTACTTTTCTACCAACATCTAGATACTTATCTCTCTTTTCGTTTTCTTTTAATTTTAGGATGCGGTCTGCCGGGACGGCAAAGTACTCTATATAGCATGTTTTGTGCGTTTCATTCTCCAAAATGGATTCCGGGTTGTGTATATACTATTCAATTGTATAGTCAAATTTCAGTTTCTTGCACAATTCCCAGTGGATTACCTTCCCCACCCAGTCGTGTATAATCATATATTCTTTTTGTGCTAATTTGCTTCTAATATGATTGATCGTTTTGTTTTTATTAACTTAAAACCTATTGCTATTTTGTTGCGTCTTATCTATTTTTGCTTTAACGTAATTGTTCTTTATGGCGTTGTTTTGAGTGATTGTTGAAGCAGTTGTTGTTGTTGTTGTTGTTTCTTCTTCTTCTTCTTCTTCTTCTTCTTCTTCTTCTTCTTCTTCTTCTAATTATTATTATTATTATTATTTGTTGTAGTAGTAGTAGTCGTACTTTCCTGATATAATGACACCTTCAGAGATTGTAAAAATGCCGTTAGAACTCTCCGTTATAACGAGATCTTCTACAAAATGAGTTAACAAATATTTATAGCCCATCATTAATTAATGAAACGTTTCTTTGTAATTTTTCAGATTTGTGCTATTATAAGCAGTATGATTTTACTGACGTACAGCTTATAATTATCAAAAATTGAATTTAAATTTTTAAAATGACCGACTTAAATATGTTAAAAATAAGATCTTCGTTTAACAGTGCCATTACAACTGATACCGTTAGATCGATTGTTCACTGTAGCTATAATAATAATAATAATAATAATAATAATAATAATAATAATAATAATAATAAACAGTTTGGGATTTCGAAATACAAACTGATCACCAAATCTCGGCGAGACGACCAGACAAAAAAAAAAAAAAAAAAAAAAAATAGCTGAATTGTGGACTTTACTATCCCAGGTGACCATTGAGTGAAATTTAAAGAAAGCGAAAAGAAGGATTAGTGTCTAGACCTTGCTCGGGAAATGAAAAAACTGTGGAACATGAAAGTGACGCTTATACCAATTGTAATTGATGCATTCGGTACAGTCACCAATAGATGTGTACAAAGACTGGAGGACGTAGACATAAGAGGACGAATGGAGGCAATCCAAAGTACAGCATGGATGAGATCGGCCTGAATACTGAGAAGAGTCCTGGAGACTTGAGGAGACTTACTGTCACTTAAACTCCACTGAAAAATCCTCGGCTAGCGCTGGTGTGAAAAACTCTTAAAGTAGTAAAAATAATGAGGATCTGATACATTTTAATCTCACAATTTCTTTTCTCCTGATGATGATATAAGGTCAGAATTAGATGAGAACAATAAAAAAAATAAAAAAGAATTTATTTGTTATTTATTTATAACTTCAACTCATTATATATATGTGTGTGTGTGTGTGTGTGTGTGTGTGTATGTGTGTGTGTGTGTGTGTGTCATAATCAGACTGCTAAGATAATAGGAGTTTGAGATGAAAATTCTGACAGATATGAAGATTGTAAAGTTGATGACTCAATAATGATAACAGTGATTATTATGAAGGCAAAAATTCAGAATGATCTGGAAATCCAAGAAAAAATTGCATCCATCAAGAAAACAATATTAAATAGGATTCTATTGTAATATATTAGTACTTAAAACTATTGACCAGCGTGTAAAGAACTGATTAATATTAAATAGAATAATTAGTATTATTCAATAGAATTATTTTCGTAAGGTATCAATGCTTTAAATCATTTAACTATGTGCAAACACATAATTGATATTAGATGGAATGATTACAGTTAGATAGCAAAATCTAAAAGCTGACGCCAAAAAAATGACTAACATTAAATAGAATTATTAGCACTAAATAGCAATAATTGAAACCATTTACCTGTGGGCAAACAATTGATTAATGCCGAATAGACTTATTTGTATTATTAAATAGAAATATTGATGTTAAATAGCAATACTTGAAACGATTTAACTGCGAGCAAACCAATAAACATAAACTCGCTTGGATATACAATTACCTACAAACTATTTTCTTCCCAATATATATATATACATATATAAACAGAATCTGGCATTTAATAAATCACAAGTATTGATATGCCATTACATATAATGATCAAATCAAAGCATAGATTTTTATTAGAGCGGAATTCTTGACTCCATATAAATGTGCAAATAAAATTATATTATTTTCAACAAAAAGTAGGATAAAATAAAAGTGATTGCAATGGAATTTTGATTACAATCATACTTTAATACACTTTCTATTTAAGCTAATTTATTCAATAAATAATGCATAAAACTTTTACTATGCCGTTGAATAAATAAATCAAACCAATTTTTCTTTCCGAGCTTTCATATCAGTATTAGATGTTATTTTCATTTCGATAGGAAAGTTATGGATCTGTAATTGTTTGGAGCAGTTCCTTTGCTTGGGTCCTTTTGGATCAATGTTTTCTTTCCTTTGCTTATCCAGTCAGGTACTTGTGCATATTGTGAGCATCCGTTCATTTCTAATGCTCGTCTGTCGTGAATGGATGTGAAATTCTTGAACCAGAACCATTAGATTCCATCATGGTCTGGTGTTTCCCAGTTTGATATTTTTTTTTGTGTTATTGAGAAGTTCGATGTATATTTCCGCTTTAGGGCCTTTTTCGAGTCCTAGTTCTATTGTCATATTGTTTATTCATTCAGTTTTTTCGTTATGCTATTTTGGTTGCCATATTTTTGTCCAAAATCGTTCGTTTTTTTGCGCGAGGTTGGTGATAGGTTTTTTGTGTCATGCCCTCCCAGTTGTTGATAGAAATTTCTTTCGTTGTCCTGTTATTATTATTATTATTATTTACTCATTAGAGTTTTACATATCATCGTTAGCTGATGGTCTCTCACTGGAGTTTGTGTGACAGCAAGTCTCCTCAAGTCTCCAGGATTCTTCTCAGTTTTCTGGCCGTTCCCAATAATTTAGTAGTTTTGATGGTCTCCACTCGTCCTCCGACATTCGTGTCCTCCAGGCCCTTTAGTAATCCTTTAGTTATTGTTCCAAACTCATTAATTTCAATTGGTATAATTGTTGCCTGTATGTTCCATAGTTTTTTCAATTCTCTAGCAAGGTCCAGGTACTTATCCTTCTTTTCACATTCTTTCAGTTTTATTCTGTGGTCAGCCGGGACAGCAAAGTCGACAATTTTGCAAGTTCTCTTTTTTTTTTGTTGTTGTTGATTTTTATTAGGTCTGGTCTTCTAGCCGAGATTAGGTGATCCGTGTGTATGTCAAAGTCCCATCGGAGTTTATGTGTGTTATTTTCTAGGACAGATGCTGGGTTGTTAATTTACCATTTGTTCGTCTGGTTAAATTTAAATTTCTTGCACATCTCCCAGTGAATCACCTTGCCGATCCAATTGGGTCAAGTCTTATATCCCTTTTGCGCTAATTTGCTGCATTCGCTTAGTATGTGATTGATCGTTTCATCTCTGTCACCGCATAGCCTACATTTGCTATTTCGTTGAGTCGTATCTATTCCCATTTTGATATGATTGGTTCTTACGGCGTTGTTTTTGAATGTTTTTACCATCATCGTTAGCCATTGACTTTCACTGGAGTCTGATTGACAGTGAATCTCTCCTGGTCTTCAGGACTCTTCTAAGTACTCTAGCCGATCTTAACAATGCAATAGTTTTAGGTGGTCCGGATTTATCCTCTCATATCCAATTCTTTCAGTCCTTTTTCAAAGCCTTTAAAGACCGTTCCAAGTGCACCAATCAGAATTGGTATTCCAGCTACTCACATGTTCCACAGCTTTTTTGTTCTATATTAAGGTCCTACTACTTGTCTCATTTTTCGTTTTCTTTGAGCTTCATTCTGTGGTCTGCCAGGGTGGTTCTTTTCTTTTTTTCTTTTTTTTTTTTTTTTCGTATGGTCAAATTTAAACTTCTTTCCAAGTTTCCAGTGGATCACTTTCACCACCCAGTCATGTTTAGTGTTTTACTCTATTTTCACTTATTTACTACATTCGCTCTTAATATGATTGGTCGTTTCGTCTTTGTCACCACATCACCTACACTTGCCATTTTGTTGCTTCTAGTCTATTTTTGCTTTAACGTAGTTTGTCCTTATGGTGTTTTGTGCTACTATTAGCATGGATCCAGTTTCTCTCTTAAGGTTTCCATTTCTTAGCCTGCCCAAGTCTTATCGTCTGAGATTTCTCTTGTTATCAGGTTCATATATCCATACGATTGCTTCTCTTCCAATCTTTGTTTTCTAATTAATGTTGTACTTTTGATGATATATTGTTTGTGTAGTTTCTAGTCGCTGTAATTAGTCTCCATTTGCACTTTTTTATGTAGTCTTCGAGTCTTCTTATCGATGCATCGACACTATCTTCATGTTATTATTATTTGAGTTTTTCCCACCAGCTTTAACTTACAGTCTTTCATTGGAGTCTGAGTGACAGCAAGTCTTCTTCGATATCCAGCATTCTTCTTAGTATTCTGACCGATCTGAATAGTATTGTAATCTTTTTAGATTCCGTTTGTCCTCTGGTTTCTAAATCTTCCAGTCTCTTTTCCACACTTTTTGGCGATTGTTCTGACCACACTTATTATAATTGGCATCACCATCAACTTCATGTTCCGTAGCTTTTTTAGTTCTCTGGCAAATGCGTCTTTTCGCTTTCTTAGATTTTCATTAGTCCACTATTCAGCATATTCCCTTTTTTTTCGTTCTGGTTTTTGTAGACTCTCACTACATCTGATGCTCTAACCGGGACTTGGTTATATGTTCGTATCTCAAAATATCAACTAACTTTTAGCGTCTTATTTTCTAGTATGGATTCTTGGTTGTGCATATTCCATTTGTTAGTATAGTCAAATTTCAGTCTCTTGCGCAATTCTCAGGGGATCACCTTCAAAATACAGTCATGTCTTGTCTTATATTTTTGTAAGAATTTGTTGCATACTCTTTTTATGTGATCAATAGTTTCGTCTCATAACCCTGTATCGATGCTTCCACGCAATCTGCAGTCATCACGAATCCTCTTCCTCCTTCTTTTCTTGACATATATAGTCTGTCTATATCATCTCTTGGAACATTATTAGTCTTTATATTATTATTACCGACGTCACCATAATCATCGAGATTTCTATAGATATGTTTTGATTTTGAATTTCTGATATACACCTTTGTTCTACATGTTCCCTTCATTTAACCATTTTGAAAATTGCTATTCAAATTTTAAGGGTCTGCATGTTCAATACGCGTTTTTTTATGTGTAGTATGTTTGTTTATCATTAAGTCAAACGAATAAGAAAATAAACATTATGCATGGACATGTTGTTAGAAATCTTTCTGTCATATCTGCCTTTACATCCGAAGTCAAGGCTTGATTTAAGTTTGCATCAGAAATGCATCGAGGAAACATTCTGACATACTGTACTAATTCTTTAATCCTATGATTTTTGGTTATTTTTCTCCCGCTTTCCTTTTTTTCTTTTAGTAAGCTAACATGACAATTTATTCTACTAGATCATGTGTTTCGAGATGACCTGAGATACTGAGGGTATAGCCTCGTCTTGACTATTGTTTTCTTTTTATATAGATATGAATGATCCAGTACTTTGCGACGCTGTCAAATTTGGAGACTATGGTGAACATCTTTCATTAATGGCGGAAATATACTACTAAAGTGCAAAGTTAAGAAAGAAACAGTAAATCTATTTAGAAAAAGCGTAATTAAAATTAAAAATCATAAAAATAATAAATTTACAGATATATGAAAGAGAAAAGCTTAAAAGATAAAGGAAGAATAAACACAAAATATTGGGAAAGACGTGAAACAACTCAAGCCATAAATCTGCTGGATTTTCTTAGAATAGTTAGAAGTTTGCTGGAGACTTACTTTGATTTTTGTTACTAAATACCACGTGAAAGCCCCTAAGAAATAACTATGTAAAGTTTAATGCCTATATATAACAGAAACTGCTATTTGTGTAAACAATTTTGCTTCGACGCTGTAAACAAATAGTATGAGTATAAATTTTGCCGTTCGAAAAAAAAAAAATGAATTATGAGATCCAAATCGCAAGAAGACTAAAACTGTTATGAAAAAAGTACCAACATTTTACATGACGTTTAATGAAAGAAGAAGAAGAAGAAGAAGAAGAAGAAGAAGAAGAAGAAGAAGAAGGCTGTTGAAAATGAAGGTTTGGGTCTAATTAGGAATAAATGGCGAATATGGAACAACATCAAAAACGAAAATGATATGATTATATGAAGTATTGAGAGTGACCAGACCCAATTGAGAATTTTTCGCTGGGTTATATATAACCATATATTTTATATATATTCAAAATTTCGGTGCACGCATAGAAGACAACCTTACTCAATTTAGAGTTTCTTCGTTTTATAAGACTCACTTCAAGAATATGAAGACTTTTTTGTACAATTAATAATTTGCATATTTTTAATGTACTCGGAAAAATATCTGTGTTGAGCAGTCCAAGGTCAATAACATGAGCATGAATGACACGTTGGTTACAAAAATGGGATAGGGTGATACCTACATGCTAAAAATACCAATGTGATGTTTGGTTGCTAAGTCAGCTAGGACTGTAGAATATTCCAACTGCTTCTCTGCAGAGGGATAAGATTTCCCCAACGAGCCTCCTGGATATGACACTAAACAATCTGATGATGAGTTCCCAGTAATGATGGAGCTTTTGGGAATGCAGAGTTTAGCATCATTACCATCGCTCCAAGGTCCACTCTGGTCTCGAGGGGTTGCACCTAATAGGGTTTATCTATGGGTCAAATAAAACTAAACTGTACTTATGCTAAACTGAATTGTTTGAAATAAAAATCTTTTGACATTGAAACCGCGTATTCATGCTAAACTTAACTGTTTGAGGTAGAACTGTTTTAAAACAGAATTAGAATGAGTTTATATACTGAACTGAATTGTTTGAAATTTAATTCAGTGTTAAATTATCCGAAAAGGGTTGATATACCGTAAAAATAAAACAACAAACTGATAATTGAGTATTTGAGCTGATAAAATCACGGAAGATAACTATGGTTTTCAAAGTTAAATTTATTATATTTGCATGTACATTTAGCCTATAAATCTTGGAATATAACTTTCTTAAAAACGTACAAAATGGTATACCAATCTGTGTTTAAATGCTAATATTTCTTAATTTGCTCATCTCAGAAAAAAATCTTAAAAAGATAGTGACTTGTAATTAAAAAAATTATTTTGAGATTAAAAAAAAAACGTGTATATATTCGAAACAGCTTTCAAAATCTAAACAAATTATAATGATAACAATGAATTATTTGATGTTTTTTAGGAGTTTTTATAGAAATTCTTAATTACAAATAGCTGGAATCTGGACGAAGAATTGCTGTGTGACATTTAATGAACAATAAATACCTTTGAATTACGTATTCAATCGGAATAGACATTTTTCTCGGCAAAAAAATCAGGGATGATATTGTTGCAGGACAATGCAAATTTTCGGGTTTTAAATGATACAGCAAACAATCCTAAAAGTGGGTAGAAACTTTGTCTATCTTAGGATCTATTATCAAAGCTTATCATTTTCAGATGATAATTTCTTTCGCCGTAAAAAGATATTTCATTGTCTGTCCGCAATACTGACAAGTTCAGTATATCAAAATTCCTCGATGAATTAACCAAATCAAAATTAGAATTGTTGAAATGTGGTGTAAGGTTATGGAAAGCCGAGGGAAATATTTTGATAACTGAATAATGAGACTATTGATTTTTATAAAGAAAATGATGCATATATATATATATATATATATATATATATATATATATATATATACAGCAAATAGATTTATTATCTAACGAATATCTGACTCAAAAGAAAGAAGGATTATATTATTTCTGGTGGAAAATCATACCATCAAAACAGATATCGTTAGGCATAATCTATGAACAACGTTTACACTATTGAACTGATAAGAGAATATACATGAATATGCTGTAGTTCAAACATGAGATCACCTGTAATATATATTTAAGAAATTTTATTCTCATTTCAAAGGGATTGCAATTTTATTTTCCATTCATTCTAGATACAAAAAAGAAAAAGTTTATGTGAGAAGAGAAATATGTCAATGTCAGGTGGAAAATAAAGTAAAATGTCTTTTAATAATCAGCCTGAATAAAGATTTTTGCCAATAATTTCATTTTGCTTTTACCGATTCATTTATATTTTTGAGATAATCAAAAAAAATTTCAACACTCACATTATATATATATATATATATATATATATATATATATATATATATATGTGTGTGTGTGTGTGTGTGTGTGTGTGTGTGTGTGTGTGTGTTTTCACAATTACAAGACTAAAGGTGGATTTAGCAAATCAGAAATTGAATGGAATTCTCCAAATTTTCTTAATTTTCTTCAAAATCTTTCCCTTACCAATGAAAATACTTTTTCATAAGTTAAAGCACTTTTGAGACTCTTCTTTCAATATCTTGTTCTATAATTTTTAATCTTACGGTGAAGATCAATTTTGAGTTGAGGAAAGAAGAAAACATCGGAGAAAGGATTGTTTGTAGAGTATGGATGGTTTTGCTTCAAGTAAACCTTTTGTTTTGCCAAAATCTACGTATTAAAATGTTATGAGCCTGCTCCTCAAAACTAAACAAATAAATAGCAAAAAATACTCTAGTCACGAGTTAAGGTATCTAGATATTACAACTTTATTATAAGACGTGTTCAATTTGGTACAGTTCTACATAGGAATTGGAAATGTTAGAATTAAATAAATTAAAAGGTTCAGTTTCGATACATTTTTTATGAGATCTCGTAAATGCATCTACATGATGATGTATATATGTGCCAGCATGTCTATCAATCTCAGTCTGTTCATCTGACACATTAGGAACGGAGATTATTTATAAGATGACCGCAAAAACACTCTTCTGCTTACTCTTTTACATTCCACTTTTTCTTTGTGTGATTCTAAATTAACGAATGCACACAGTTTGTTTTGTCGGTGCGTAATCATAAGTCTCCATCTCGTGTTCATATTTGGTTTTCGTGAACATTCATTAACCCGCAGTGTTTTCCTCATAATCTTTTCATAATTATTCAGCACACGTCTTTATATTTGACTTTCAGATTTTTTTCGATAACATAATCCTTTCTTTCCATCTTTCTAACGGATGGTAAAAAAGACACAAAACCAACACTATAAAAGTTTTCAAAATGTGTAAATGAATTTCCATGTCATGTGAAGGGATCAAAGAAAAAACACATCGAAGGCTTTGGAACTCATTACTAAGACCTGTCTTTTAAAAAGGGTGTGTTCTCCAGCATAAAGAATATGCGTATTAGCACACTTCCGTAACTTCAATCCCCAGTTAATATCTTACTTTCTAACAAGGAGAACATTTTAATTGTGTCATGGTTCCGATTTTGAATAAAAAAAAAAATCAGAAAACATTCTATTAGTTAAACTTCAATTTGAGAATATTCTCTATGTAACGTGATATGGTTGGTTCGATTTTTAAAGAAAACAAGAGGAAAATTTCTGAGGAAATAGAGAGGGGAAAAAAAGAATAAGTAGAAAAAGCAGACCGTGATTCTACGGGAACGGCTCGCTGACTTTTGAGTGATTTAGGGAAACTACTGGTTGTAGGTCAGCCTGTCACTGGTGAATGACTATGGTTAATAAAAACGAATTGAAAGAACAGAGGTCTCAAATTTTCTGCACAAGTGTGCAACCACCGGAAATGGATATGGTCCTTCCTCAGACACCAGAGGCAAGTAGGCGACGACTCACGTTTGAAAGTAAGTTACCTGCCGGACACGAAGAAGTTAAGACGTGAGTAAACACAAACCAATATAATATGAAGATAGTTAAAAGTTGTAGCTCCCTTTTTGGGTTGAGCTTCGAAAAAGGGTCTCACACTAGACGCGAACTTGTGAAGACAAAACCAGCAAACAAACATGTTAGAGCAACTGCAGAAAACCTGAAGAAAAATCCATGGTCATGAGGAGAAAAAGAAAGCAGTTTCTTTCTCCTCATGAAATGTTGTTTCTCTTTGTCCAGCTAACACGGTCGTTTCAGCTTTCATATACTCATTCTTTCTCCCGACAGCTACTTAAAAAGTATAGTAGCGAGTAAACTTTTGTGTTAGTGAACTAAGAGTTTTGTGTGTTCGTCAACTTTTCATGTGTTTACGTTACAACAGGGTCCGACTACTACTTAAGACGTAGCGATGTAGCAAAGGTACAACAACTACTTTTTCCTTGATTGCTCTACTTTACAATGATAAAATGTAAAGTTGGCGACCTTAGTAACGTGTGACTTGAAGGTTCCCTTTTCAATGGCTACTACACTAAGGTGTAGGGGAGGGTTCCCTTCCTTCCCTAGATTGCTCCACTTTACCCTTGATACGTACCTTATAGTGCTGTGTGTTAAGTAAGGAGGCATCAAGTAACATATTTGAAGTCTTTGATAGGACTATATCTGGGATTGAACATCGGTACAACGTCCTATTTGGTGCAGTAACATTACAACATCTATTTAGTACCGTTATAAAATGTATTTTCCATCTTTTTAATATACAAAGAGTTTAAATGATTTGAATATGGCATATTAGAGAATTCTTGGTTTTATCTTGCGATTTAAATCTTCACCAGAAGCAAATAATAGTCGTCAGGTTCTTGACTTTAATTCAATAAATATTACGAAATAGCTTACAAAAACTTTATAAATTTGAAACCAGAGATTCTCTGAATTATTGTTTATCTAGAATTTCATGAAGTTAAGTTCTAATTAATATGTCTCAAATGTGCAAAGATTTTAATACTAGCGTCCATGATGTAACATCTGGAACCAAGAGCACAACTAAATAGTACTGAATAGCATGCTCGGAGAAAAAAACAAAAACGAACACCATCAAAAACACGTGGAGATGAAAGGAAAAAAATGTAAAAGAATATCTTAGGAGAACGCAGAAACTGTTAGAAACAAAACTATACTGCTGAAATCTCATCCAAGGGATAAACACCAGGGCTGCCTCGACTGTAAGATAATCAGGACCATTCTTGAAGTGAATTACAACACATGGACCCGAGAACATGTAAACTCATGTTGATGCATAGAGATGAAGTAGACAGACTCTATGTGTTAAGAGGAGATCGAGGAAGAGGACGACCGACATTCAAGATAGCATCGATGCATCGATACAATGACTTGAAGAATGCATGAAAAAATACTGAGGGAGACTGATTACAAAAATAAAAATAGACAAGAGGCAACAAAATAGCAAATGTAAATTATGTGGTGATAGAGATGAAACGATCTATTACATAATAAATGAATGTTGTAAGCTAACTCAAAAAGAGTATAAGGGTTGACACATCTGGGTGCGGAAGGTAATCCACTGGGAATCGTGCAAGAAGTTTAAATTTGACCATACGAAAGATGGTATATGCACAACCTAGAATCTGTCCTGAATAATGAGACATCCAAAATTCTTTGGGACTTTGTGATACAAACGTTTCGGCTGACAACAGGGTAAAACTAAAAGAAAGTGAAAAGAAATATAAATACCAGGACCTTGCATAAAAGTGACGGTGATACTAATTGTAATTAGTGTGCTCGGTAAAAGCACAAAAGCATTGGTAGAGGGACAGGAGGACTTAGAAATAAAAGGACAAGGGGAGAGCATACAAACTACGGCATTGTTGATATTGGACAAAAGGCTGAGAAGAGTACTTCATCTTGAGGAGACTTGCACTCACTTAGACTCCAGTGAGGAACCATCGGCAAACGCAGGTGTGAAAAACGAAAAAGAGTAAAATAATAACATGACCTTGTAAATAGAGTCCTTTCAGGCCACAATACAATGGAAATCGGTAAGAATACTGAGAAGAGTGCTGGAGAGGTGACGAGCCTTTTTATCGCTGAGAATTCAGCGAAAATAACTAGTAATTAGTGGTGTGAAAAACTTCCAGTAAAATCCAAATAATAGAGGGCGTTCGTAGATAGTCCACAAATGAACAATATAAATCCGTTTTTGAACTAAGGTATGGAAATAATACATTTGATAATACGATACATATTGAATAGATTTTTCTAAACACAACAATAATAGGAATATTGCTTAAAATCATATTGGTCTTCTGCAAAGAAGAATTGTTTGTAATTTAGTGAGTGGTCTCTTGTTAGAAAATCCACAGAAAATTCTCATAAAGAAAAGTACTATATATAAATATACTGTTGAGTATTGACATTTTAATAGATCTTTGAATATCAAGACAAAACGGACGTATGTCAGTCGTAATATCTTTGTCAGGGTGTAGTATTTACAGCAAATCACTGTCACAGTAAAACGGTGACGTTGCCGCTAGTCACGCGTTCTAGTCTTCAGAGACATGAAGAAAGTGACAGGTGATGTTCAGTATGTGAAGGCTTTTTGCTACGAAATGCACATCCGCACGTCTAAATGACAAACCATAAACACCGGTTATTACATAGAGATGTTTGCATGTTGCTTTGTAAACAATCATATAAATACATAAATATCTTTCAGAAACAGTCACACGAATTCACAGCTTGTTAACTTACACACATATGCATTTCTGCAATGTTTATAATCGTAAATGCAAAACTAAGACTATGCACATATGCATATATATATATATATATATATATATATATATATATATATGTGTGTGTGTGTGTGTGTGTCTGAGCGTATATATATATATATATATATATATATATGCTCTCTCTCTCTCTCTCTCTCTCTCTCTCTCTCTCTCTCTCTCTCTCTCTCTCTCTCTCTCTCTGTAAATTTGACTGTGGAATGATAACTAATCTATCCATGTCCAATTTTAAAGAATAAAGAATTCAGTTTGAAATACCCAGTATATTATTTTCGACAGACATCTGAAGTAAGTGTGAGGGGATTGCAGCCAAAACCTTGATGGTGAAATGGTCGAGTATATCAGTGAATAATAATCTGTGCATGTCGCTGTGTCTTCCGAATAATTTTACGAATGTCAGCTAATCTGGATAGATGAGTTTTTATACGCTAAAACTTTTAGTGAATTATTTTTACTCTTACATATTTGGTTGATTTTTATTCAAACACATCTATAGTATCGAAATGATAAACAATCACACTCAGACGACGATTATCACAAATATACACTCGCACACACAAAAACACATGCATACATAAAAACTGATATATATATATATATATATATATATATATATATATATATATATACATATATATATATATATATATATAGAGAGAGAGAGAGAGAGAGAGGGGGAGAGAAAGAGATGGATAAAAGTGTGAAAGATATTAGAACAAATATTCTCATTCTTACATATACAGTAAGACAGAGGTATGGAGTGAGTAAAATAAATAGAAATGTATCTATATATGCGTGCGATTTTTACTTTGTATATATAAATAAGTGTGTGTGTCTGTGCGTGTGTGTGTGTGTGTAAAAATACATATTGATATGCATGAATACGGGAAAGTGCTGCAGTATAACTACATATAATAATAAGTATGCAATTATATATATATATATAATTTCATACGTATTATATATATATATATATATACATATATATATGTGTGTGTGTGTGTGTGTGTGTGTGTATGTGTGTGTGTGTGTGTGTGTGTGTGTGTGCATGTATCAAGGGCTTTTATGTTACACCGGATAACTTTTCTTATGTCCTTTAATGCCAAGGGTTAGTCCGTGTGAGGTTATAGGTTATGCCATTGGAAATTGAGGTGCGCAAGAAACTCCCAAACACTTTCAAAGTCTTTATTGCATCGCTTCTTTCTTCTTTCCGAGCATTTTTCTCTTCTTTCTCCGTTGGTATTCAATCATTCAACGCAAATAACATACACGTTGTTAGCCCGCAGTGTCTCTCGTCAAACCTGTCAATCAAGCGGGCAAGATATCCATAGATTGGTCAGCGAAGGCGGAGGTGAAGAATGGGTCATCGCTGTCAATTAAAGTACACCGCTTCATCATGACAAACGAAACGAACGAACGGGAACCTCACAAAACTTTGACCTTTTGTCCAGAAAAGTCGCAGAAAGGAAAAGCAGAAAAAACAAAACAAATAAAACAAAACAAAACAAAAAATATGTATATCTATATACCTTCTTGTTTTTGTTATAGTTGAAGATATTGTAAATGCCCAGGGTGTGAGTGTGTTCTCTCGAAAAGGAAGTTGTAAAATGTTTATGTGTGGAGAGTTGATCATAAGATATGAGAATAAATAGAAGTGAAAAAAGAGTAACAAAACAACGTATTTGCAGAGGAAGGAAAAGTGAGGTTTAGTGGAAGAGAGAGAGAGATAGATAGATAGATAGATAGATAGAGAGAGAGAGAGAGAGAGAGAGAGAGAAGAAATAAAGATTGAGAGAGAAAGGTCGAGGTTATGGAAGTTAAGTGTTGAAGTCAAGAAAAGCAAACGTCGGTGAATGAGAGGTGAACTGTGACGCCGAAGCGAAAAAAAAAGGTCTACTGAATGCGCCCTGGGCTTTATTAGGAATTGATCATATCATCACCAGAAAAATTGACATTGCTTTGTAATGGACTACCTCTATGCAGTTCATATGTAGATAGTGCACTGAACACTCGTATCTCAATGCTTAAAACGCCTTATGCCTGATTTATTATGAGTATAACAAATAAAAACTTCTTAAAGACAAAAAGGAATAAAGAGCCATACTCATAAGTAAAACAGTAAATCGGTTACACGTGGTTTGTAGACATAAGTCAAACTTAGTTTGTCACAAGGCCAGAAGAATGGGACATCCAATGAGAATCGAATTGACTACCAACTGATTGGTAACTTCGTTCAACAACCTTGACATCAAGCTCCGGCTTTCAGTTATTGTTAGCCACTTTCACATTGTCAAAAAAATGCTTTCTATTCTTTCTGGCATCATTTTGCTTTCTGATTCCACCATTAATGTTTTTAAAATATAAATGATCGAATTGATACAACTGAAAAAATAAATAATTAAATGAATGAATAAATAAGATTTATTTTACACGCTGTATTGGTCATAAGGAAATATCTGATCTTTTGTTAGAAATATATACAAATACTATACTAGTTGAAGTAACCTTCTACAATAGATAAAAGGTCAGGTTTTGAAAAGCAAATGTCAAAAAACGTTGAATTACATTGTACTAAATGTACAAAGTAATTCAACGTTTTTTGACAAAACACATAGCAGAAGTATGTATTTATGATATTTTCGTCCTGTCTCGTGGTCGTAACTAAGCAATAACGATATATAATTATTTAATATCTTCAGTGTGAAGAATTATTATTAAATCCAATTAACCATATTCAATTAAGAATAATTATTACAGTAAATCGATTCATTCACTATAATTTTTTAAAAACTTTTGATCTGTGCGATTCATTACGTCTTAACTTAATATATCTTTACGCTACGGATATAGGAAGTAAGGACAATTTCTTTATTATAATAGTGACAATAGTTTTCTCGATTTATTTACATATAAGCATTTTTTTTTAAAATATCGATTGCCCAGTCGGCTGGGGCTGTAGAATACACCGACTTCTTCACTGTTGAGGGGTAAGACCTCACCAAAGAGTGTCCTGATATGACACTAAATCTGATGGTGATGTTCCAGCAATACTGGAGCTTTGGGGAATACAGAGTTCCCCTCATTGCCATCGCTCCCAAGTCCACTCTGGCTCGGAGTGGTAGCACCTGATAAGGGTCCTATCTATGGGTTAAATAGATTTAAACGGTGGTTGGCGTTTAGTGATTTCATATATCTAAACTGCGCATGTATGCAGAACTTAATTGTTTAAAATAGAACTGTTTTGACATTAAAACTGCGTACTAATTCTAAACTGAATTGCTCGAAATAGAACTGTTTTGATATCTAAACTGTGTAATTATGCTAAACTGAATTATCTGAAATAAAACTGTTTTGACATTAACTCTGAGTATTGCCCTGTCGGCTGGGGTTGTAGAATACACCGACTGCACCTCTGCAGAGGGGTAAGCCCCCCCCCCCAACGAGTGTCCTGATATATGACACTAAACAATCTGATGGTGAGGTTCCTGTGATGCTGGAGCTTTGGGGAGTGCAGAGTGCCCATTTATTGCCATCGCTCCCAGGTCCACTTTGGCCCAGTGTGGTAGCGCCCGATATGGGTACTATCTTTGGGATAAATAGAACTAAACCGTGCTTCCTTCACTATACTGATTTTTAAATTTAAACTGCGTAATTATGCTAAACTGAATTGTTTAAAATAGAACAGTTTTGACATTTAAATCGCGTACTTATGCTAAACTGAATTGCTCGAAATAGAACTATTTTGACGTCTAAAATATGTACTCAGGCTGAACTGAATTATTTGAAATAAAAATGTTTGACATTTAACTCTGTGTATTGCCCAGTCGTCTAGGGCTGTAGAGTACACCGACTGTACCTCTGCAGAGGAGTAACACCCCCCCAACGAGTGTCCTGGATATGACACTAAACAGTCTGATGGTAAGGTTCTTGTAATGCTGGGGCCTTGGGGAATACTGAGCACGCCTTCATTGCCATTGCTCCCAGGTCCACTCTGACCCGACGTGGTAGCACCTGTAGGGCCCTATATATGGGATAGAACTAACAGTATACTTATGCTAAGCTGAAATGATTAAACGGAATAGCTTGAAATATATATGGTTTTGACAATTAAACCGTACTTACATTTAAACTGCGTGCTTATGCCAAACTGAATTATTTCAAATATAACTATTTTTTTGACATTGAAACTGTACTTACACTAAACTGAATTTTTATATATAACTGCTTGAATAGTTTGATATAGAAATGTTTTTGACAATTAAACTGTGTACTCATGCTAAACTGAATTGTTTTAAATAGAACTGATAATTTACATAAAAATGGATTTGGCGTTTAATAAGCAACAAAGGTTGATATGCCATAAAACCCAACAAACCAAACCAAACCTAAAAATATCAATACTAAATCTGTCAATATTGCTTATTAAAACGTGTCCACAGTTGACACAAACTCGTTAAGAATGAATCGAAATGTTATCATTTTATTATAAAATATTCTCAGTCCAGAACATGCTTTTTATTAAAAGTTTAAATGTTGTATTTAAAAAAAAATGAACATTGCTCTTGCCTCTGCTGAAACTCTAACATCCAATTTTCATTCTCGCTTAATTCGTATGCATATTCATTAGTCTTTGATCTGGAATAAGTTCTTATTCAGTACAAAACTTCATGAAAATAACATCCTTAATAGCATTGGCATTACAATATATGTATAGTCAGTTATATATATATATATATATATATATATATATATATATATATATATATATATATATATATACATATATATATATATATATATATATATATATATATATATATATATATATATATATACTGTCACCCATAGACCGACAGTTTCGTTGTATCACAACTCTTCAGTGCGGCTAGGTACCTGAGATGTTTCAGGCTTAGATCGAAACCCGGATAATTTTGGTCATTCAGATATCTTACCACTGAACATAGCCATTCTCAGCATTAATGGAGGAGTTTTTACGTATATATTTTTACATATACGCTACCGGTTAGCTGGGGTGCTTAATGCATCCGAAGAGCTAATGCATTTCAGTTTATTGGCAGCCGGCAAACTTCCCTGCAAAAGTGCTAAACCCACGAAAGGGGGAACGTATTTATTGTTATCCAGAGACCTTTATATATATATATATATATATATATATATATACTCATACAGGTGCAAATACAGTATTACTTAGAAGTTCAGAGGTTAATGTTAATCCTGGCCATTGATCACATTAGAAATCTAAACACATGATATTTTGCATCTTTTTTTTCTGGTGATTGAAAAAAAATCTGAAAAAGCTGTAACATTCATTTCTGGTTTGCTAATTTTCAGCCAAACATCACTTTCATATATTTAAGCGAAAAGAAATGTTCAGTTTAGCGAATATAACGGATTCAATGTTATGGCCAATGTTTACATTGCAAATTTAACTCTTCCCTACAAAGCAACAATCAATATTCTAAAAATATTATCGGGGGTTTACTGAGTAAGCACAGAATAATTTTGGTCAATGCTCTAGCATTCTATGGCAAAAATGAATAAGCATAAACGGAAGTAATCAGCTAATATATTTTTATAATTATATTAATGGCTCAGTCAGCTGGTACTGCAGAATTCACCGACTGCATCTCAGCCGACTTTCCCAACGAGTTTCCGAGATATGCCACCAAAAAATCAGATGGTGAGACTCCAGTAAGGCTTGGACGTTGGGCAATGCGGAATACTTCTTTATTGCTCTCACTCTAAGGCGTGCTCTGGCTCGGAGTTGTGGCACCTGATGACATCTAATCTATTGGTCAAATAGAACTAAACTGCAAACTTATGATATACTGAATTGCTTGAAAAAGATCTGTTTAATTGTATAAAAATGGATTTGGCATTAAATAACCTACGGTGGTTGATATGCCATAAAACCAAGCAAGCTAAAGCACCGTTTGTGTATGCTCATTTCTATGTGAGTTCGTTTACTAGTAAGAATTAAAGAAATTTAACCATCTGATTCGCAAAATTATCTTTTCATCTACATAGGATACTTTGTAAATCTTCAGGCATGAGTTTTTGCTTTGTCATCGAGATACACTACGTTTATTGAGGACAGTTATAAAATTGCTCGATATTATTTAGAAATGATGGATACATATGGGAGCATCTGTAATTGTTTCTCATATGAATACTTACATATGTAAGTTGTTGGTGCAAATAGTTCCATTAATCTCTTTAAAGTGAAATGTAATTTCTTATCTATATCATTAAACCAAAACGTTATTACGTCAAGACGAATGCGAAATGATAGATATTTCCAACATATTTAACGTTATTTCTGCTAAGTGAAGGCGATTTCATCGAAAGGTTTATGCGCAAAGATAAAAAATGAATTAATAAATTGTAGTTTGTGTCGATTAGAATTTGACGTATATACATTTTAGTTCGTATTTTTATTGTCAAGGTATCCATGTAACTGAATATTTAAGAATTTATATTTAAGTTTTCATCATAATTTTTACGAAAACACTTGTCTCAACATAATTTTAACAAACAATATAAGAAAATATCTTGATCGTAGTTATTTTATGGAAAACTTTTCTTGGTTTCTTATTTAATTCGATACCTTCGAATCTATGCAGGATTTTTATGAAATATAAGCACACACAAATATGCGCACATACGTATATATATATATATATATATATATATATATATATATATATATATATATATATATATATATATATATATATATTACAGTGTAAGATTTAACGCCAGGAAAATGGAATCGGAAAAGCGACTGAGACTGCTTATGTTTTCTTCATATAAATACCTGTAGAAACATATCAATGTGTATTTCTTCAGTCGTTTGTAGCAAGATATCACAAAAAAGAATTCTAGTCTTTCATAACTCGATGATTCAGAATTATATAGGTGAATTGAATAAAATGTTTTCTCAGGATTTCCTTATTTACACTGATAGTTGTACCAAAAACCCATTAAAATTTCACCAACACCTATATATATATATATATATATATATATATATATATATATATCAGCAAAAGTCTACCGCTTATGTATGTTTTCGTAAGAACCACAAAGTTTATTTTTTTGTTTTCATTATTTCTTTTTTCATCTAAGAAGATTTTTAATGTACTTTATCTTTTTTATAAAGTTGAATCTAAGTTTACAGTACTTGTACGAGTGCAAGAAATAATTCTAGAAAATCTGTTAAACAGAACCTTGTCAGTGGGTTTTAGGAACCATGCTTAATTTACATAAAGATATCCGATTATACACCAAGGAAACACAGCTGACAAAGGAAAAGGTGAGTTGTTGAGAAAAGCCATTAATTCGAATAATAATTTTGTTCATAAAGTTTCATCCGATATTTGGAAATTATTATTTTAAGTACAATTTCATAGTTCCTGATGAAGCCATGAAACATTATAGACAAATAAATTATTAATTTCGTCAACACGGTGATCTTTTTTCTTCACAGTTAGGTATGGTTTTATAGAAAAGCTGTATCATATATTTTATTCAATCTGTACATAAGAAATCTGGGATGAACTGGAAATAAATTCGACAGTATGAAAATATACGGATATGAAAAACACCAGGTCTTCAGAGGATGATTTATTTCATTCAATCATTAGCTAACGTTAGACATTTCAGTTTTTAGACCTTCCTCAGGGCGCCAAAGAAATTAAAAGAATCAAGAAAGATGAGAAAGTTTTAAAATACTCTATTTCTATTTTAATTGATCTGGTGTATATATATATATATATATATATATATATATATCATTCTCTTAATACCCTGTCCGGTGGCAAAAGCTGCTTGGTAGCGCCAGAGGTGGCAGTACCACCTTGAGCTACCGAAACTGTGTTATCACCCCTGGATGGCGGCTGATGAGGACATGGTATCGCACGTGCTTTCACACGTTGTATGATGAAAAAAAAATTCTGTTGGTAGAATTATTTTCCGAATTTTTGTGATGTAATAAGTGTTCGAAAACATATTTCTTAATAGTCTATAAAAAATTAAACTGTCAATTCTTTTTTGTAGTATTTCAAACGTTAATTGCATCACACACATTTGAAAGAGAACGCTACCCACGGAAATAAAATGTTTCAACACTTTCTCGTTTTTTTTTTTTTTTTTTCGCTTTATTTAATACTTTACACGGCCTCAGAAAGGTACAGAATAAGAAAAGTTTAAGGTCAGCAAGTTATTCAATAAATAATATCATCTTCTGAACACTGAGTGTTTTTAAATCTCTGTATATTTTCATATATAAGAAAGGATTTCGTCAATACCATTTTTCAAAGTAATTTTTGAAAAAATTACAACAATTCAGTTAACTGTCTTTCAAAATCAAAGGTTTTCCTATGTTTATGATAATCTTTTTACTTGCTTTTATGTGTCTTTAAGTTATGCATGTACCTAAACATATAATTCGTTGGATTGTATATTTTAAAAAGAGAAGCCGATCTATATTTCTTTCATTTGTGTATTTGACTAATGATGCACGTATGTTTCTTTCAATAAAAATGGGGAATACCGAAATAATATTTTTAAAAATTACTCTTAAAAATAACGACTATACAAAATAGCTATATGATATGAGAAAGATATATTTACAAAGATATTAATTTGCAACACCAATTAAGAAGGTGCAACTACTTTTTACATTGTTAAAATAAATGTTAAATAGTACAAGGTTAATATCATTCTGAGAATAATTTTGCAAAGAAATGTTTTCATATAAGTAAAATATTAGCTATTAATCGATTTAACCATTTTACTTTTTGACTTAGATTAAGATTGGGCAGAATTTTGGTTGGAGGGTGGCATCACTAGGTTCTGAATTTTCAATGGGCTACATCTTTTACAAATCAAAAGAATTTAGTCTCGATTCTGATGCAAGTGTTTATTTTTACTTTTTTAAAAGCTTCCGCGGGCCAAACATAATAGTTAAGCGGGCTGCATGCGGCCCGCGGGCCGCAGTTTTCCCACCCCTTGTCTAAATTGCTACCACTAACGCTATGTAATGATTTAGATTCCCATCTCGAAGAACTAATGATGAACCAAACGTGAATGATTATTTTTTTCGATTTACAATCCAATAGATTTTCTTTCAAAATGTAGAAATTTAAAATCTCTAACATTCGTCACGTCTTCCTGTTTATTTGTTAATTGCTGTTCATTGTTTGTTGTTAGCGCCACCGTCGCGATGAGAGTTACTTTTCTCTACAACATTTTTTAACGCTTAGAATCTTACCATCTGTTTTGCTTGGTTTGACACAAATGAAGAAGGATATAGCACTTGGTGAAAATCCATCTCACTGTGTTAAGCTTGCTCAGTAAGTTTTATTTATTTTTAGAACAATCACCTTGTGGTAATTCATATGCTTAGGTTTCATACTCTTCAATGATTTCTTAAGGGTTAGGGTTATGTATATTCGATGGGACCGTATAAAAAAAGCTATTAAGAAACAAAAAATGTGAATATAAATATACAATGAACGCGATTTCGTAACATTTAGGTATATGATAATCGTAGATGAACTGACATGCTGTTAAAATCAATTTAATCAATGTAATAAAGTCTTGGTTTGTTTTTTATTAGTATATCAACTTTCTTGGATCATTTAATGCCAAAGCTATCCTTGTAGAAGAACAGAAGTGATATTATTTAATATAGACCAAGAAGATTGAAGGGGTTCATAACTTTCCCAAGGATATTAGTCCAAAAGTGAACGGAATATCCAGATTAAGCTCATATAACTAACAACAATGAAACAGACCAGCATGTTAGCCAATACTAATTAAGATACTTCTATAGAAGTGTTTAAATTTTTCAAACCTCTTTATAGATATTTATGTGTATGTTTGTGTGTGTTTTTAAGAGTAAGATAGATACACATAGAGAGAGATACGGAGAGAGAAATACATACAGAGAGAGAGAGAGAGAGAGAGAGAGAGAGAGAGGGGTGGGGAAACGAGAGCATATAGGAGGAGAGATCAAAAGGTATCGAAATAGAAAGTTTACTTTTTTGTTTTAAAATTCTAAGTTTTAATAAAGACAAGGGTACACATTTAGACTGCTGTCAATTTTCGTTAATCTTGTAAGAGATCCCATATTTCTGATTTATAGTTTGGGTAAAACCCTGGAGATTTTAATTGCATCACACACTTACTAGTCCCTAGTCTCAAACTCTTTGCGACTTTTTCTTGTCTCCTAAACTGAAAAATTCATCTAAAAGGTAATCTTTGAGGATATGGAGGACACTAACTAAAATACGACGACCTAGAGCTGATTCAACCAACATGAAAAATTCACATGAAAAATTGCGTTGAATAGATGGTTGTAATTTGGCGATATTTAACGCTTAATTCATCTTATTTATATTATTATGTTGAGCTTCAGTGTCAATACTATTTGAACACATCTTGTACAGATTTGTATGTTTGCGCACTCGTGTGCGTGCGTGTTATTCATACGTTCATTTTGTTAGGTCAACCTTGGTTGCTCCTTTCTGCTGATCTAACACCAAATCTTCAAGCAAATAATCACATTTTGTATCAACAATCCGTATCATCGGATTGTTCTCCCTGATGAATTTCATCGGGAATAAATTGCCTGATGCATATGATTTCAAATAATATACTTATATTAATTTCGTTGGCCTCGATACCGATGATTCATGCATAGTTGACTCTAATCAACAAGCAGTCAGGTATACCTTCTCAATTTGGGACCGTATGTGCCAAAATAATAATAATAATAATAATAATAATAATAATAATAATAATAATAATTGTTATTATAATTATTATAACAACATCAGAATGCTCGGAGACGAGGAAATTTACCAGGATTCGGGAATATTGGAAGTGGACACCATCGAACAAACAGAAATGAAAGAAATAAGAAAAGAGTACCTTAGAAGAGCAAATAAGAAGAAATAAGAAAATCTATCTTAGAAGAACAATTAAGAAGACATGAAAAGAGTATCTTAGAAGAACGAGAAAATTTCTCTCCAGGAGAAAATTCGTCAAAGGATAAATATCTCGGCAGTCTACTCAGTAAGATACTCGGAACCTTTCTTAAAATAGCCTAGGGAGAGATTCAGACAAATCTACCTAAAGGCAAGAAAAATTGATGACTATGTACAAGTTGTTACACCCGAGAGATATCATAGACATATCATATGGTTCAAGAAAAGAAAGAGGAAGAGGAATAATTTGCATTTAGGATTGTGTGGATGCACCAATGAAAAGAACTCGATAAATAATTTAAAAAAAAACAAAGAAAGTCTAATTACAGCAGCTAGTAATAGCAACGGCACACATAAAAACAACAAAAAATTAGGAAAGAGAAATGGGAAGATTAATAACTGTACGAAATTTTCTAGTGACTAACTGACTGGATTGCAAACGAGAAACCATGGATAAGGCTAAGAAAAACTAAATCCCTTGTAACTGTAGCACAAAAATGCTATTAGGACCAATTATATTAAAGTGAAAAATAACACGCCACCGAATAGCAAATGTAGGTTACGTAAAGAAACAAATAAAACAGCTAATCTCATTATAAGCAATTGCGGTAAATCAGCACATAAGAAGTAAAAGACTTGGCAAGACAGGGTAAGAGAGGTGATCCACTGGGAATGGTGCAAGAGATTAAAATTTGACCATACACAAATTGGTTTATGATCAAAACAGAACATGTGCTAGACAAAAAGTTTCAGAAAATTCTATAGGATTTTGTGTTATAAATGGTTCCCCTCTAATTCCGGCCATATTAAAAAAACAGTAGTTGCCTTCTGGAGGAATTTATGGTTTCGGTACACCACAGAATGAAAACAAAAGAAAACAACAAGGAAGACAAATAATTGGACCTTGCCAGAGAATTGTGAAACTCCTGTTGAACATGTGAGTGACAGTGATACCAATTGTTGTGGATGCACATGGAGCAGTCATCAAAGTCATGGAAAAAAGACTGGAAGAATTGAAAACCAGAACAAGACTCGAAACCATCCAAATTACAGCATTGGTGAGATCGATCAGAACATTCACGAGAGTTGTGGAAATCTGTTGTGACTTGTTGTCACTCATACTTCAGTGAAGACCACCAACAAACTCGTTTGGAATAAAATGATTATAAATGGTATGCACACAAAGCAGAATCCGGTGTGGTAAATAAGATACAGGAAATTCCTTGAGATTAAAACAAGATTATCCGAATATCGGTCAGGACACCAGAACTAGTTTTAGTCAACAAGAATAAAGAAACGAGTCAACTAGAGGATTTATCCTTTCAAGCCAAACTGATTTAAAAGAAAGGAAAGCAAAAACTTGAAAAATATATAGACCTTGCCAGAAGCTAAAAGAGTTTGCGGAACA
>OY757905.1:93390466-93410466 GCA_963585895.1 Sepioteuthis lessoniana | reverse complement strand
TCACTGTTTTAAGGGTAACCTAACGGATTCATGGTTAGTCTACTAATACTGATAATTTTGTATACTGTCCATCTTATGCCATTAAAACATCCTGACATCTGTGTAGAAAGGGTGTGGACAATTTTCAATTTCATTCTTATGAGTAATAGATACCGATATGAAAGATGGAAGCGGCGGTTCAAGTTCTCATACCTACCAAGGCTGTTCACTTTGGCTCTTTAAGCCTTTAGAAAGGCAGTAATCGATATTTTCTTCCATCAGCAGTTAGTTGAATGGTAGAATTGGCATGACTTTTGGTAACCAGTTAAGGATACATGAATTTTTCCAACCAAATCGGAAGCTGGGATCAATAACCCACTATTGTGATGTTTTTTAAGTTTGTCTGGAAAGATAAAAAGAAAGAGAAGAGAAAGCTAAGCAAACTGACACTGTACTTTCTTATTTTGCGAGGTCTCTGACAATAAACTATACTCATCGGGAAACCTTGCCACTAAAAGGTGCATTTAAAAAGCAGAACGCAAACTTTTAAACTTCTTATGAAATAACATTTTTAAAAATCATTTTTTAAACTGAAATTTATTCAGTAAAGTTTGCAGTAACATTTATGGAGAGCTTTTCATGTTACGTAGATTTACCGCTCAGTTGGGACTATCAATCTAGAAAAAACAAAATATTTTAACCTAGAAATTTGTAAAGTGTTAATCAATTAAATTGAAATATTTCTTTATAAAATCATTTTGTATGTAATTTATAAATGTTCAAAAAATTCATTTCACTCACATTCTAACAAAGTTTAATCCAAATTTTAATGTCTTACAGGCCAGTGTAAATTGGTTACTCCAACTAGTTTCCTTTATTCGCTCTCGTGTATTTATAAATGGGCATTTAAGTTGGCATACATGTTTATATTATCATAGAAACACTTAAAAGAAAGTAGGTACGCTCAAAATAAACCGTTATGCAAAGACAAGCCGACAGATAGACATACGTATATGTATATATTTATGCCAAATATATCGTAACTTATGCAGCTACTAGCATACAACACTGTCAATTTCAGTCTTTCTTTCTCTCTTCTCTCTCTCCCTCTCCCTCTCTTTCTCATTTTCTTTCTGTTTATCTCTCTCTTCTCCCTTTCTCTATCTACCTTCCAATATCTACTTTTAAACATACATGCACATACAGATGCAATCATATAAAAAGACATACTCAAAATATATTATGCATCTATGCATATATCAAGTTGATAATAGGAATGTATGAAATTTAACGTGAAAAGCTTTTAGAAATTTTGTTACACACATATATATATATATATATATATATATATATATATATATATTTGTGTGTGTGTGTGTGTGTGTGTGTTTGTGTGTGTGTGTGTGTGTGTTCACGTAAGTGTGTACATATCACTGTACAACGAGTTCTGAAAAAAGAAAAAGAACAGTAAATTTACCTTATTCATACTATTAGCTTGACCTTTTAATCAAATGCTGGAAAAGCTACAAAACTTTTATCTAATTTTCTCTATCGACTTTACTGCTGTTCCAATAAAGTAATGAAGCAATTATAGCCATTGTTGTCACTACTCATTTAATGAAAACTGATTCATTGAACGAAGAAACTGACGAAGATGGATAACTGCATGTATATCACCAATTTGTTTTGCAAGTGGACTTCGCCATCTGTGATACTTTGACAGCAGCGAACATTATCTTTATTGAATATTTTATTTGATAACTATTCTATCTTTTTCCCTTTGAGAACAAATATATGATTCAACCAGTTCACTGTCTGATGTGTTTTTAACACTGATAATTTTGTAAAATAATAGAATGATTTTATGTATTCTCCCATAATTAAAGTATTCTTTGATTTGGTATCTCCATATGCGTCAGATTTACTCGGATTGTTACAACCAAGTTTTCAAACACGTATTGCTATTTTGAGCGTTTACAGTATGAAATTAATGCTGTTTAGAGCAGGGAAATTTTAATTATTTGATCATGTGTACGTTTTAAAAAAATATCAACTTTCAAAACTAAAGAGAATATGTAGTCGCTACCACAACAAGAGCGCACCAACTTTCTTTAGTCGCAGACAGGTTACTAAGGTAGCTTGAAAGATTGCTAAAGTTACATGATTTCTTGACTCAAAAATCACTTCACCAAAACATGATCATCATATACAATCAAAACTGGTTCTCTCAATACAAAAGCTCGTTGAACAGTGTTGAAGCCAGGGCTAACAGGCCTTATTCACACCAAAATAATTTGATCGCAGTGGATTTACTGACCACAAACAATAAGGACTTGGGTAGAATTGATATAACAGGAGCTATTAGAAGAACACACCCATTAGAATCATCATAGGATCAGCTAAAAGTCACTAATTGACTTTAATATGGGTGGGTCAAAGGATTGTCACGGCAGGGAATTGATCAATAGTAAGAGAGTTACCTAGACGGGAGTTCATAGATCCGCAACATACAATAAACCTAGTCACATAACTGAAAATGTGCTCCAATACAATGTCCATTTAAGAATATTGCTAAAAGGATTCACCTATTTTCTGTCTATTCAAAAGGAAAAATTTTCGAAAAAGATACGGAGTTGATGGCAAAACAAATATTTTGTATCAACGTCTTAATATCAAAGAAAATTCCGTAACAACTCTGAAGAATTGCCGAGTCGTATGAGTAAAATTCCATTAAAATTATCAAGAAATCATATCATTTCAATTTTTCGATATAGAGACCATATCGTTTCCTAAAACATTATTTCACATAAATATAAGATTAATTTGGCCACTGCATGTTATTTCATGTAAATATTGAAAAAGTTAAATAATATTTGAAAAGGGAACTTTATTTAGACATGTGTTTATCCGCGTTAAAATTTTCTTAAAAGTACAAATAAGAATTTAAAAATAAATAAAAACATACATAACTTTGCGTCTGATCATTTTAATCGATTTTTAATTTCAGTTCATATTTTAAATGATAAAAAAGGTCTCCCCCATAAAACAAAGAGACAAAGAGAGATAGGTGGGGAGAAAGTTGCCCTGAAGGACTTAATATTCCACTGTAAATTTCAACTTGAATACTTAAGACGGCTGATTTAACTTGAACCCAGACTAAGTAAATTTCGTTCAGTAAAAAAACTATCTTCGTTCATTTTGAATGAGAATTTGTCTACTTACTTTCGCTTTTTTGTATAAATCCGAACCAAACTTATCCATGTTGTTATCATAATAAATTATAAATATTTGATAAATTGGCATTAAATTGGAAATTAAACATTTCAATTGAAATCAAAATGGCATAGCAAAAAGGATGTACAAATAATTCATTGGAAGTTTCAGTCAGCTCAAATGATATTATTTGTATGAATCTGATATAACTTATCAAACTACAAGAGTATGGATCAAGGGATTTTATTTCTTTTAGCGAGAACATCTCGACTAGCTCTCGTTCTTGCCAAATCGGTTAATTGAATCTACCCCAGCTGCCTTTGGAATAATCACGAACCGCTTATGTTCCCTGTCCTGCTTATTCCAAGCACTGGAAAGCTCGTTTTATTTAATTTTACTGGTTCGTTTAATGATCGAATTTATACGCGTTTGGGTCAATTCAATCTTCAGAAGCCAGCCGATGTCCGTACTTGACGCAGTAATAAAGTTGCTTTTATTTCTCCATGTGCGTTACCGATATGTACTTATACATACTTTCATACACATTGGCAGAAATAAGCTTGCATGTAAAGATACACTTCGAATGATAAAGGGAAAGCTAAGGTAAAAATTGACCATATTTTTATCTATTCTTTGGAATTCTGGTAAACTGGGAAGTATATTTCATACAGAAGAATGTCACCAGAATCATTTTGCCCACGTACTTGTAAAATCTGAGATTAAAATTTTTTCCAATGATTTTTGAAAAATTTCTTCGGAAAAAAAAAAAAAAGAACAAGAATCTTTTTACGTGTGTATTACATCTGAAGAAAGCTCGATAATATACAGGTTGAACGTTGAATTAACAAAAACAAACAAACACAAACAAAAACCAAAAAAACTGTCTGAATAATTCTTTGAATGGTTAATGATTCTATAAAATATAAACGGCATATCTTTGGCTCTGTGTCATTAGCTGCCAACACCGAAATTTTCTTTTCTAGCTTTTCAGCTTGGAAAGAAATAAACAGTCTTTTTCTGAGATGCTCATCAGAAACTATGAACATTTTCTTCAATCTTTTTTATTAAATGATCAATTGTTTTAGAGTTCATTTTTTCTGCCGGATTGTTATTTATCTTCTTTCCACCACGACATTTATATTTTCACATTATCACCTATTTTTTCTTATGTAAAACTCTTTTTTGAGCTTTTTAACGATACAGTATTAGTCAGGTGCAACAGTGTTTGGTTGATGACTTTTGTTAGGCTGAAATTTTAGAAAATGGAAAACGTGGACATCAACGATTCTATTTTTTTTCCCCAAAAAGTTTCAATTTTGTATTCTTCTACGTTAATGTCTTATGTAGACTCATTTTTTCATTATTAGCATTAAACTTCACCGGTCATCTTTAATTATCCTAAAAACGTCTCCCTTTGACTTTCTTTGACTTTGTACTTTTTTCTTTCTTTCTTGAATTCTTTTCTTCACCCGGTTGGCCAGGTTTAAAAGATTCTCATAGTATCCCCAGTAAGTTACCCCCATCCTCCCAAAAATAACAGATATCTCCAGGGAATGACACCAAACTAAATCTGATCGCAAGGCTCCAGCTCCAGAGATCTGGGGAGTGTGATATACACTTTCCTGACATGGAGTGGAAGTACCTCTTAAGTTATCATACATGGGTAAAAATGATCTGTTAAAAAATATTTGTATTTGATAAGACCTTGTGCAACATGAAAAAAGAAGCACCAGAAACAATTAAAAGTAAATATAAATTCGGATATACAATCAACCCAATTCTCTAGACTTGTAGGCATAAAATGTCACGGGAAGGGTTGACATGGCGTTTAAACCAATCAATCACTGACTTACTTTCCTCTTTTTTTTATTTTTGCTAAGATTTTAGTTATCTTCTTCCTGTATTGATTTGTTATCTCATCTTTAATCACTTAATCTTACTTATCTTTAATTATTTTTATCTAATAGATGAGTCAGAATAAAGAAAACGTTGCCAATAAGTTTTCTTGGAGAAAATTTTAATCATAAGAGGGTAAAATGTATTTGCATGTAAACTTTTGGTATGTTATTAACAATGTGGCAACAATGTATTCAAAGTAACCGTATTTAGTAGTTGCCGCAATTGTCTTGCATTAGCCTCATTCATTCATCACTTCCTATGTCATTCTTTTTAATGAGAAAATTGTTGTGACTTGTTTTGTGTGTATTTTGCAACGGGTGGCCGACGAATTTAATGGTAAAAATTTTCCGATTTTAACTTTCTAAATAGCCGATAATATTATGTTTGGCTGATACATTGTGTATGATTGAGTTTAGCTAGGCGAAAGAATTCAGGCTACCCATTTATGTTAACTGCCGAAGTTCTCGATCTTGTGTCATAACGTTCAGTTATTGATCCCCACCACCATAATTCTGTATATATACATTGTTTTTAGATTTAAAATTGTTTAAGTATCTGTTGTAAAAAAAAAGTTACATATTTTCTCAAAAAATAAATGAATTTTCACCAGATCAACCCCTTTATTCATTGATATATGATATCAACCAGTAAATAAGATGACTAAATTTGTAATAAAAAGAGTTAAGCTCAAAGCAGCTATTCTTGTAAGGAAACAACTTCTACACCTGGTAAGCCGTAATAGGAGATTTCAGTTTAATTACAAATATTGATTAGCCATCAACAATCTGTCCAGTATTTTCCTTTCTTTTTATTTATAGATTTAAAAAATGCACTTTCTGATGTAAAAGCTTGAAATGTGTTTGATTTAATTGCATGGAAATACTAAAATTAAATGAATATGAAGATGAATAAAACCACGACACGAAAGATAAACGAAAAAAATAGAAAGAAAGAAAAAGTATCAATGGAACACGGAAGGAAGTGAATAGGGAATTTGAATGGACTCTAATTTAAGTTCCAGTAACATCTGGTGGCTGTATGGTTAACAAGGTGGCGAGCCGAAAACGCTCACCATTAAGTGAGACTGAAATATAAACTGTATAAACTATACACCCTTTACCTTAGAAACAAGATTCGTGCGCTACAACATTTAATGGGGAGAAATAAACCACAGGAGGTAAACATAATGGATGGTGGGATAAAAAGAAAGAATTGAATAAAAGAAAGAACAGGAGATGGAGAGAAAGAGGTAGAAATAAAGAACAAAGAAAAACGGAACGAAATGGTAAAGTTAGTGGTAAACAATGACAAAATAAAATAGGTGGCAGACAAAGGAAATTATATATTCATATAGATAAAGTTAGGCTGAGACACAACCAGAAAGAGTTAACGACATTATAGACAAGAGAGCCAAAAAGTTAAATTGGTAATAGATAAAAACAGAAAAAGAATAATATATAGAAACGAAACGACAGAAACAAAATGACAGAAACGAAAAGACAGAAAAGAAAAGACTAAAATACTTTTTAACTTAAATACCTTATGAAAATATCAAAAAGAAAAGAAAAACTGAAAAGCTTAGCAATGATATATGAAGAATATACACAACAGAAATTATCTATCAAATAACATAAACATACTCACTGTCTCTGTCTTTCTGTCTGTCTGTCTGTCTATCTCTCTCTCTCTCTCACACACACACACACACACACACACACACACACACACACACACACACACACACACACACATATATATATATATATAATATATATATGAATATATATATATATATGAATATATATATATATATATATATATATTTGTATATTATATATGCGTAAAAATTGATGAGATAAATGAAATCGACTCCAACGTTGCTCTTTACTAAAAATCTGTTGTTGCATTTAATAGTTATAGTATCATTTGGAAACATACTTTCAAATAATTTTCAAATTTTAAACGTTTGACGCTTAAAAGTCTTGTGTGAGTATAGACGTATACATTTCTAGTGATCTGATAGGTGAAAATGTCAATCTTTTCATAGTTTATTTTAGTTGCAGTCTACACAAGTTTATTTATGTTTGTAAACATGCACAATATTCGGTAAATAAATAATCCGAAAAGCTAATTGAAAAATCCCAACGCCTTCATTTGAAATAAGCTCAAAACTGAATACCAAATTGAATTGCAATGATTTTAGCTTCTAATCGTAATTTTGATTATGCAGATTTGCTTTCATTTTACCCGATTTTTTTTGTCGTCTTATTATTTATAGTCAGTGCCTTCTAGCTAGACACACGTCTCCCAGTCAAAACCCTGCCCCCTGGACATGGGTTTAAGACTCCATATTGTAGACCTTTCGTCTTTTGGATTCCTTGAGGCAATCTTTTTCAATGGCTTTTATCTTTAATTTTTTAAAAGTTAGTTCTTTGTCTTTAACCTCGTCAGATCACAACAAACCTCATTAACATTCTTATCCTCAGGGCTATTGGCCAATGGTCAACGAAGTTGACAGTCTTACATTTAAAATAGGGTAACGGGTTGGTGATGGGTACCGGCATAACTACCAAGGGCTTCGAAAATGTTCAACTTTAAAACCGATCAAAACAACCAATTCGAAATTAGGATTAGACTTTCACTGTCAAGCCTTTAAAATTAAAACAGCATGAATATAAACGCACATCTGTCGCTGATAGTTTCCATTTAGAATATTTTGTCTTAGATATCAGCGAGTACATGATTCAGGGAGACCTAATAAATAAAAGCCTTCTACTCTTACATTTAAGATTGATATCTCCAGAGATTGTTGATTTGTTCAAAAGCTTAATCAAGCCAATATCTGGAATATATAAGATCTTATATCACTGTGAATTTAAAAATTTTTCATGACCGCCATAATTAATTTTACTTCTTATAAAAACCTAAACTGAGTGCTTGACTGAAATCATAATGCACAATGTCATACTCAAAAATAGTAGTGAAAGTCACAATTAAACATTCGACTTCTTTTATAAATTCATTTATAATTAAGTAAAAATAATATCACCTTTTCTAAATCATTTTGGAATCAGAATATCTAAAATTAATTATTATGGATTTTTTAAAACTCAGAGGGAAGCCGTTATTAATCGGAACCAACTAATTTTAAGCGCACGTTAAGCTTTAGATAGATAGATAAATGGATAGAGGCAAGGTTGTTTTCTTTTAAAATATCGAAACTGAAACTGTATTTGCCAAGACAAATAAACTATGAAAGCAATGTTAATTTTCCTTGAAATTGTTCTCTTCTAAAGGGATACACTTTTGTGTAAGTTTTCTGTTGGTCGAAGCACTTCTTACACACTTCTTTGGATATGAAGTGAAACTGTGCAGTCCTACTTCTTTAAATATCTTTCATATCCTAAAATCATACAATTATGAATAATTTTCAGTTAAGGAGACTAGCAGTTTGGTCTAGTTAGTATGGGAAGAATAGCACTAACACAATCCTGTTTTCGCTAAAAAAAAAATGCTGTCATAAAATAACGGGACTGTTTACATTATTATTTTCAAGTTAATACATAGCTAGCTTCAAAAAGACTCGTGTTCTGTACAGCAGTCTTGACCCATAGATATAATCTTTTTTATTATAGAAGTTGTTCTACTGCATGGACGTCTTTAATTAAATTCTCAATAAAGAAAATACGCAGGTCTTCAATCCCTATACATTTGTTCCCGCATCCGAGATCGATATCATTATATACACACAAATACGTCAACAAATCTATAATCTACCCCAGTTATTTTTTTAATCTTGAATTTTCACTATACCATAACCAATACGTGTGATCATTCGAGAAGCATCTGTGAGACAACATAAAAAAGAAGTTTATTTTTAGAAATAAAAGTTATAAGTGTGAAATACATTTTCATTCTTTATTCTTTGACAAGTGTCTTATTGATAAATCTACATCAACAAGTAATATACCACGACAAGCGAAAGTTTCTAATAATTTCATTACTTATTTGGATTCAATTCATTATTGTTTGTGCCATTCAATAAACAGCGCTCAATAATAAAGAACTATGAACTGAGTTTATTAGTTTTAACAGAAGCTTAATGATCGAAGAGTTTCATTTCCACTGGTTAGCATTTCTTTCTTTGTCAGATCAATTTATCGGTTTCATTTGTTGCAAAAAACAGTGTCTAGTCTACAAATTATGGGAAAGAAGGCAAGTGTGTTCGATTTAAAAAATGTTAGAAATGAACTTCATAATCAGGGCCGATTACAATGTACAATAACTGAGTGAATGAATTTTATTCAGGCAGTTGGGAAATGAATTGCAACCTCCAAAATATTTCAGTGTCATAAAAAGGTGGAAGATTCAAGATAGTCGCTTAAGATGAAATTGCCGTCAGCAGAATGTCTTAAGTGAATTCAGAAAAAGAGGTTCAAGGTCACAAAAGGATTAACACTTCAAAAACCAAGATTTAGGCAAAGACAAAGTACAGTGATCACTTATGAAAATAATCCAGAGACTAGAATTTGAAAAGGTATTTATTAGATATACTTCTCTTCTAAGACGAAATAGGAAATTCAACCTTGGTGACCCAGATTGTTGTCAATATTAATAACATGAACCCTGAATATCAAAATAAATGTTCTGAAGAATGCAAGGGGAGGTAGAAGGTTCATAATTTAGGATGCTCTAAAGTGAAAAGATGACACTCCAGTTCATTGACAGGTAGCTAAACGTTATCAGATATTTGGACTTGCTAAGAATCTTGAATTTACTAAATGAAGATGTTCAGAGTTATGGCCTACAGCTCGTGTTTCAATATTAGAACTCACCAGTTCATACAGGAAAAGTCACTCAACAATATCTTCAAAAGTTTAATCTGCCGCCCAAAAGACCGGACGTCAACATCACTGAAAACGTATCGAGATTGTTGGCATAGAAAGTTTCGAAAGAAGTTGGAAATTTTATACGGTACTACTCAAAACTGCCAACTCAGGAACTTGAATTGCAGTGATAAATTCCATCATCGTTTGATTTAAATTATTCAAACTTAGATATTAGAATTAATTCACAAGTGTAACGACGAATTTAAAAAGTAAAACTTTCAATCCAATTTGTTACTTTTAACCTCTTAAGAATAAGATGGTTAAAATTAATATGAGAATAACTTAAAGCCAGGTCAAGTACAAGTATAATACATTAAAACTTTAAACAGTAAATTAATTGGAAATAACTGAGTTTAAAGTTTAGCAGAGATTGATACATACATACGTACATACATCTATCGATGTGTTTATTCGAATTTGAAAGAGTATCGCCATAATTCACATCCTGGTGATATGAATTTTACCCTGAAAAGCATGCAGCTGCAACAACGAGAAAAAAAGCAAAAACAAGAAAAAAAAATCACAACATTGATTAACAAATGATGTAGAACCCAAGGAAGTTAGAACATCAGACTTCTGATCTACTCACATTTTGGCCAGCCATCGGAACAAATATTGTGGGTTATTATTTGTTTATTTGTGTGTATTTGCTCGTTTTTATCTGAAAACATGAATTCCTTTCCTGCACCATCGTTACATCATAAAACGTGCCAGGGTGGCTAGGCGTACCCGGACTCGGAATTTGCAATGATGGTGACAACGACAATGTCAACGAGGTGAACGGGGGAAGGTTCTCTACCTTTAGCAACTTGCTAAGCAAATAAATAATAGAAATAACAGGCATCACGGCGGGGTCTCTATTGATGAGTTCAGAAGGAGGTCAATGAAGGGTATTACAGGAGCGTGTTTACCGACCGCCGACATGCACTATATACAAATAACGGGTGAGGGAGTGACTTGAATTTCCACTATGGCTGTTAGCCACAAGCTGTCATGAGGGGCTCCACTGTGTTTGACTGGGGCGGTTGTTTTGGGGTTGAAAAGACGAGAGCTCTATTCTTCGGTGATTAACCTACCCGTATTCAACCGCCCACACTTAGAGCGCGACGCGCATCTCATTTTCTAAAACTAACAGAAATTGCAGCTATTATTATTATTATTATTATTATAGATGTTTTTTGTCGAGCGGTGGGTTACCTCGACCTATTTTTTGAGTACAATTGTGTTTTATTGTTTGATAAATGGCTGGACAGTATTAAGGCAGGAATTATTTAAAATCTTGCCAAGGGCACATGATCCCAACGAGATTTTTGATGAGACAATCTATAATGAATAAAAGTGGATAAAAAAAAGAACGGAAAGAATAGGAAAACATAGAAAAAATTATTATAAAGTCAAAATTTCTAAAATAAATACGGAAAGAAATTTTTTTTAAAATGTGGATCATAATAAAGAAAAAAAAAATCAGAATATTTGTCAGGCCCTAACGTAAAAATATTTCTATGCATAAAATCATAAAAGTATTGCGTATTCCTTGCTTACATTACGAGTGGAGAGTTGTCTTGAGTCTAATATATTTAGATCTTTTCCAGTAGCTAAAAGTTTGAATATCGAAAGTTTTGTTTTTCTTTGAAAGACAGGCACAATACAATCTTCGTTAGTAAAATGACTGTACCATAAGAAAACTATGCATATATATATATATATATATATATATATATATATATATATATATATATATATATATATATATATACGAGGGGCATACGATAAGTTTCCAGACATTTTTCGGATGGGCATTTAAAATTGTCGTAGAGTCTGGAAAATTCAGTATGTTATTGCTATACATCTTATGAGATGACAGACCAATTTTATGTTTTCAGGTTCAAATGAACAGCTGGAGCAGCAATTGGAATACACCCAACTAAAATCTGATTGTCAAAAATGCACTCAGGACGTGAGGACACTTTAGAAGAACGATAGAAGAGTCTGTGAGGGATGATGAGAGGTTTGGGAGGAGTAAGGAAATCAATACACCTGAGTTGATTGGCCAAAGGGTTAGGGTTAGGGTTACTATGTTGAGGTTTTAAGGGAGTTCAGGAAGAGATTCCGTCGGAAGAGGCCAGCACTCTTCAAATCGGGTCAGTGTCATTTCCACCAGGACAATACAACAGTCCACAACTCCATCCTTATCATAGACTATTTGTCCAAGATGGGCATCAAGACAGTTCCTCATCCTCCCTATAGTCGAGACCTTGCTCCCTGTGGCTTTTGGTTATTCCCTGAGCTCAGAGACAGTCGTTATGAGACAAATGAGAAAAATGGTTTAATGCGAATAATTGAAAATTAAAATTTGATTCGATATTACGTAATAACCGCGGATATTTGATGAAAAACATATATACTAACTGCATTCCATAGGAAAAAAATTGAAGATTTGCTTATGTGAAATACGGAGCGTCATATTATTTTCAGAAGAAATACTTTTTAATGGAATATTCCATTTAAATCAACATTTTCGTTTCGTGAGATAGGGAAAATTGATAAATAACCTTAAAAGTTATGTAAAAAACAGTATATATATATATATGTGTGTGTGTGTGTGTGTGTGTGTGTGTGTGTGTGTATTTATATACTGTTTTCTCTTTCTCTCTCTCTCTCTCACTCTCTCTCTCTCTCTCTCTCTCTCTCTCTCTTTCTCTCTCTATATATATAGAGAGAGAGAGAAAGAGAGAAAGATAGATAGAGAGATGTGATGATTTAAATAGAAAAAAAACTCTAAATACTTTTCAGAAAAGTAACTGAATCATGGGAAATACCATCTTTTTAAGTAGATTAAAGATCTATTTGATATTTCTATATTTTTGCTAATCTAAATACGTATTTTCAAATATATTTTAAAACAAAATAATTTCAATTAAATAACGATACTACAGAACTACTACTAAATTGATGAAATTCAATTGTCGATCCTTACTCAATAAATTGTGATTTTATAGCAATAATAACAGGTTTTACTATTTAAAATATATAAATTAATAATAAATATAACGTAAGAGACACGGAATGTTTTTAGTCTGATTGTCTATTTACCTTTGTGATAAAATGTTAATCTTAAGTGGTACGTAAAGATTTAGTATTGTAGAACACACACGCATATACATATATATATATATATATATATATATATATATATATATATATATATATATATATATATATATATAGACTATAAATCTTTCTCGGGTTAATCCAGGAACAAATAAAGAAATCAGTATGTACATGCACCAAGATCACTTGACAACAAGCCATTGTATGAAGAGTTATACGATTACTATCCTTTATCTGAAGAAACTTTTTTTAAAAAATTAGGCAGTCATCGTAACGCTTGGGGTTTCGACAATGCAGTTTTGCATTCAATTAAATAGAAAATAATTTCTGCAAATGATTTTCGACGGTTGATTTCAGTATTTTGAATATACTGGTTATTCTACATGTACTCTTTTTTAATTACATCAATTCAATAAACAAAAAATACACTAAGCTTTAATAACTATTTTTATTTAGTGTGTATGCAACTATTGGAAATTACAACATTTACAGATTCTCTGATTTTAAATGCATTCAGGTCATAAAATCATATGAAAGGGTTTTTTATTGTAAGATTAGAGAGGGATTTCGTAGGAGCGACACTAAAAAGTACATTATAAGTGAAAATTCCTAAATATTCATAAAAAATAAACACTTATTCGATCTAGGCTTGACTTGGCTTCTTTGTTTAGCGGCATATAAACATTCGCGGGTTACTTAATGCCAAAGTCATCCTTTAAGAAAAAAGTTAGAGATACAATTTTAGCCATATCTATGGGGATATGCAAACTCATTGTTTCTCAAGAGTAATAGATCGAAAGTGAACGTAATAACGTGAATGTAGTTTGAACTCGCTTACTACGATATCGTATTCCAGCACATTAGCCACTGTACCACGGGGACCCCTGTCACTTAATTTAAAAATGAATTCCAAGGGACTTGTTTAAGCTCAAAGTGTGCATCTCAATGGAAATGTCAACTCGTGAGTACGACATTCTTCCTAAGAGCGATCGCATTTGGTTCAAAGTTGAAATCTTCTTTCATTTACAACCCACTTGTGGCACCGTGTTCGAAACCGTTGCTATATGCACATTTCCACAAACCCATTTCCAACTGGGAAACTTTTTCATTAAAACGGACAATATATCGATAAGGAAATTAAAATGTTGGTTATTTTGATCCGACACTAGGTCGTTTAACCATTGAATTACTGTTAAAGATGGTCCTGTTGCTGAGAGAAAAGGGAGATTATCAACCCTTGAGGAATAAAGCCAAAATAATTGGTTTCGCTGGGTTTTATAGCATATCAACCATTGTTGGTTATTTAATGCCAAATCTCGTTTATAGATATATATTAGATATACATAGGATTTATAAGCACATTTTTAAGATAGCATTCTCAAGTGAGTCCGAGCTCTTTTTTGCACAGTTACATGGTTTCAAGTATTCCAATATAACAGTCACAATTTAACATCAGTTATTTGTTTTCACAGTTTGTTCTATTTGACCCATATATAAAACCCAATCAGATGCTACTATTCTGGTTTGAAGAGGAGCTAGGAGCAATGGCAAAGAAATGGTAACCCACATTCCCCAAATCTCCAAGGATGGAAACTCGCCATCAGATGGTTTAAAGTCATATCCCATGACACTCGTTGTAGGGTCTTAAGCCTCTCCAGAGATGCTTCCGGTGTATTCTCCAGCCCTAACCGACAGGACTACAGATTAATAGATATGGAACAATTTGGGTAATCACCACATATGTTAGGCCATAGCGACCTCTTGAGTAGGCCCAGTATGGAAAAAATACAATCTGGCGACCAATAAATAGGAAAGGGAGAGCAGATAAGCCCAGAAAGAGAAATGATAATCAAGATCAAAAACACATCAGGCAAACTATGGATACATTAGGTATATAAGTCCCCCAAATCCAGTAGATTAAGAGGGATAAAAATATCAAGTCAAATATCTTGCTGATTATCATAACCAGGTTTTAAGTTCAGTTTGTGGTTTCGGTTTCGATTGTGGTGGACAATGTAAAAAGTAGCCGATGGGAGGCATGGGAAGTAGAATGTGTCCAGTCTACATTCGTGATTCAAATAAACTCCGGAATTTCCGGAAGGTTACGGAGTACGATAAAAAGACCTGAGATTACAGTGGTCAAAACGTTGTGAATATTAAAACTAAGATGAGCGTAGCAGTCGTTAATGTGTAGAGAATACTATTAATAACAAAGCATCACCTCATAAATACAGAAAGAACAATAAGACCCAACAAAATCTATGATGAATCAAATTTTGTTATATTCTCAAAAAAAGAAAAATAACAATCCAGTAAATGTGTGTTTAAAGATTTTTAGTTGTCATTTACTTTTAATGATTTTTGTTGCGTCGAATATGTCTTAAATTCTATCATTATTTTTAAGTTGATCTTGGTTCTTGTATTTCTCTGAATATCTCTGAGTTGATTTTGTTGTAAAGTGAAACATATAATAAGGGTTACTCGTTGCAATGTTTTGTTGGGAATCGTAATTTTTTAAATGGTATTTTGTTGCTAAATTTGAATCCCTTATTTATGAGTATTGTGGTATATTTTCTCTGGTAGAGGGTTATACATACTTCTTCGTGGTGGTTTTATCAGAGGTTTTTGTTAGTGACTCTATTGCAGATCCTGCCCGCTAGAGTGTAAAGGTTGAATCTTAAGCAGCTTTTCGAGCAATGGCTCTTGACATTGGTGTATTATTAGATAGCATTGGCTTTTTAGTGGTTATCTGTGATAATTTCTTCATTTTGGTTTGATGTCTTAAAAATGTTAGTTCATTAAAATCGTGTTTTCTGGTGAATTTTATTTTAGGGTGTAGTTTTAGACTGAGTTATGCTGACGTTGCCTCAGGAGCATTTCTAAAATAAGAAATTCATCAAGGTATCTTTCCCTTGACCAAATAAATTCTGTTTTTATATTAAAGTATTTTTCCTATAGTTCAGAAAAGATTTTCCTGTAAGTATACTTAGGCTAGGTGGCGTATGATGATCCCACTTTAGTTACCATAGCTTTTCCTAGGGTTTGGATATAATTTTTGTTGTTGAATAGGAAAGAGTTATTATTTAGGATTACTTCTATATCATCAATTATTTTTTTTATAAAATCTTGTATGGAATGTTTTTGGGTATCTTTCTATTCAAAACGAGATGGCCTATTTTCCTATTCCATCAGGAAATTAGGAGTTTTAGTTGTATGGATCTTCAAAAGTGTCATCTCTAATGAAGCTTTTTATCTTATTTAATAATTGTTGTGGTAAAATATCAATTAATTTGCTGATTCTGTTGGTTGAGCATGAAAGGCCGACTACTATTGGTAAAATGTGAAGTAACTCAGATTAAAAATTTCTTTGTATTCAAATGTTAACATTCCTATAACTATTCTAATTTCTTTGGACTTATAAATTTTGGGGTATTCTGTAGAAATTGCTTTTTTATTTATTTAGGAAGTCCTTTTCATTTTTAGTTAAGTTTTATTGTGTTTTGTGCAAAAATTCTGTAATTTTTTATATGATATTATTGTCTATGCCTGTATTTTGATTTATAGATGGGTTTGTCGCTTAGGATTTCTGGGATTTTTATTCAGTAATATGCTTTATCAAAAATGACTACTGCCCTTCGCTTATCTGCTTCTTTTATAATTGTCATTGTTTTCCTGTATACTTTTAAAAACACTGTCTTTATTTAAGTAAGAAGGTATAATGTTTTTTTTTATTTCTTCTTGTAAGTTCATGCTCTAAACCTTCTCGAAGAACGTTCTTAACTTACTGTTATTACCTTTGATCGCGAAGAATTTACATTTAATTTTTGTTATATTGTGGTAAGGAAAAAATACTTAGTGAAATAGAATTACTTGTTTATTAACTGAATTGGCACAGTCCGATTAGTATTATAATCTTGCACTGTCGGTGTTACGTCCGAAGTCGTTCTTACTACTGACCGACGACCTTCCAGAGCTGTCTCTTTGTTTTTCTTTCTGTTTCTCCTCCTCCGTGCTTGAGAGACACAGCGTCTTTTATACTTCCGCGATATCGGAAGTCGCGAGATACGAGCCACTATACAACAATTTTCATTTGGTAGTCGCCTATATTTTCTTTGAGATGGAATCTTTCTGTCAGTCTATATTTTTGTTCAAATTATTTAAAGTCTCTTTTTAATCCTCTTTGATTTCTTTTTTTGGGCTGGGTCAAAATTTTTGACCTAGTTTCAATAAGTCAATCAGATTTCTATCTAATTTATATGTTAACAGATTGATTATTTTGAGTTTTATGCTGTTGGGTTTGTTTAGTATGTTACCTAGGAAGGTTCTCTTGTACAGTCAGTGGTTCCTAAAGATGATTTCTTATTGTCTTGCAATTATTTCTAAAATAAAATGCGCTCCCCTAAAATAGATTTCTTACTTTGTTTTATCCCTAAATAATCTGTGTGTTTTCTTTCAAAGTTGTTGAGTGCATTATAGAGGATGTTATTTAACCCATCATGTATTTGTGGGTATGTGTAGTGGTTGGAACAATTTTGGAGTGTGTATGTATAGGGATTCATTTATCTTTGTCCCTTTAATGATCTCTAACAGAGTGGTCATAATTTTTCGGATAGTTGGACTAATTGGATATGTAATAGTATGTATGGGGATTAATTTCATCTTTGTATCGACTTGTTTGTATGTATGGGAGTATGTTTTGATAATTGCATCCATTGTGGGATATATATGTACGTGGTAGTACGTATTTTGGTAACATTTTTGTATGCTTTTCCTATGACGGTGATGATGGCGCTTGTGGTTGTTGTTTTGTGGAGTGTGAATGTATATTTTTTTATGTGCATATATAGGGTCTTATTTTGTGTGTGTGTGTGTGTGTGTGTGTGTGTGTGTGTGTGTGTGTGTGTGTGTGTGTGTGTGTGTGTGTGTGTTCTGATTTTCATTCTTTTCTCCGTAATTTTTCTCTTTCATTTCCTTTTTGAATAAGATTTCTCAGTCATGTTGTTTTTCTGACAAAGATATTTTCAGAATGTTCTTCCTTCTTTTCGCATTCTTTTCCCCACAGTTCATTTAGTATTTATTGTGTTATTGTGGGGCAAGGTTCTTTGATTTCAAACAATAGTTATTAGTCTATAGGCAGGTAAGCTGTCGTGCAATGTGGTGTTATCTCTTGTAGATGTTCTATGTGAGCTTTTAATTTTGTAAGGTTTAGTTTTGTTTTTATTTTTCCTGCTCCTCTGTGTCTTATGTTGTCCTCTTATCCATATTTTTTGGTATGAATATTTAGTCAATTTTTATGAAATCTTTGTTAATAACGGATGGCCCGTTGTTTTAAATAGTTTTGAAAATGCAATTTGCTTTGACTTAAGAGAATTCTCACAGTTTTGTTTTTTTTTTTTTCGTTTTATCGGCTGCTTCTTGTATGTGGATTTTCCCTAAACGTGTAGACAACCACAGAGAGTGTCAAAATAGTTCTCAAGTGATTTTGTATTGTTCTGGTTGGTTTCATTTTGTTGGGATATTTGGTGCTCAATGATGGTGTTTATCTATTAGTTTAGTTTTTTTTTTCTTTTGCTCTTTGTGAAATCTATTTCAAGTTTGTTTTTGTGAGTGCTTTTTTACGAGTATTTCACGCATGATTCTCTTTTATTTTGCAACATTCTTTCATTATAGTGCGTAAATAAAAATATTGTTGATGATCTAAAGAACGAAAGTAATTTTCAAAATGAATAGCTCCACAAATTATTTCCTATTTAGGTTTTTATAAATTTATAATTATTATCTACTCCTTTAGAGTTTTTCACATCAGTGTTAGCTGATGGCTTTTCACTGGAGTTTAAGTGACAGCAGGTCTCCACAAGTCTCCAGGATTCTGGCCGTTCTCAGCAATGCTGCCATTTGGATAGTCTCTACCCGTCCGCCAACTTCCAAGTCTTCCAGGCCTTTAAATAATCCTTTAGTTATTGTGCCAAAAACACCAATTACAATTGGTACAATCTTCACCTTCATGTTCCATAGCTTTTTCAATTCTCTAGAAAGGTCGAGGTACTTATCCCTCTTTTCACTTTCCTTCAGATTTATTCTGTGGTCAACCGGGACAGAAAAGTTGACAATTTTGTAGATTCTCTTCTTTTGTGTTGATTATTGGTCGGGATTAGGAGTTTATGTGTGTCATTTTCTAGGATAGGTGCTGGGTTGTGCATATATCATTTGTTAGTATGGTCAAATTTAAATTTCTTGCACATTTCCCAGTGGAACATCTTGCCAACCCAGTCGTGTCTCGCCAAATACTCCTGTGCTAATTTGCTGCATTCGCTTATTATGTGATTGATCGTTTCGTCTCTGCCACCGCATAGCCTACATTTCCAATTTTGTGGCGTCTTTTCTATTCTTGCTTTGATATGATTGGGTGCCTTGTCTTACTATTAGGAGAGATTCCGTTTTTCTCTTAAGGTTTCCTTTTCTAAGCCTGGTCCAGGTTTCCTGGTGTGAAATATTTTTTATTAGTCGTTTAAAGCGGCCATAGATTTATTTTTTCACCATTTTTGTTTCCTAGTTGTTGTCATTCTATCGTCTATCGTGTTGTCCGTATCGTTTCTGATGGCTGTAATCAGTCCTGGTTCATGCTTTTCTATGTAGTGTGACGACAAATTAAAATAAAAAGATCCCCGGATGAGCAACCATTTAAAAGCGTATGGGAACTGGTGCATTTAAATATTGTTATCACCAAACAGGGAGTTAATTTTTTAGGGGTGCTCTAACACTTGATCCCTCGTAGAACAATTCCTTGTTCAGAGTCCTCTCTCGGGCATATTGGAACTGGCATATTATGTGGGGGTTAATTTAGGGCTAAACTGACCGCCGCTGGCAAGGGGTTTCCAAGTTTCACGTTACACATACACCCACCAGGCC
>OY757905.1:93270299-93390266 GCA_963585895.1 Sepioteuthis lessoniana | reverse complement strand
CACTAGCTCTTCCACCCCTAGATTTATGGAAGGTATGGACCTCTAGGTTTAGATATAATAATATTACTTATATTAGTCGACAACTCCGGTTTCCCGTATAATATTTTTAAAAGAATTCATAGGACAATTAAAGCGATAATAACATAAGGCGGAAGAAGCTGAAAAAGAAACATGAAATAGCAACTTGACAAGAGACGACACAAATGAACAACTTCAACACGTGGGAACATTAAGATATATCAACCTTTTTACTACACACGCGGATACACATATTCAACGTGTCGGCTATATTATCAGCGGATAATATATGACGATAAATGTCTTTCTTCCTTTTCTTCTTTTCTTTAGCCTTTCTTTAAATTGAGAGAGAGAGGGGGGATATATAATTGGGTGTAGGGAGAAACAGTCTTAACGTTTACCTATCTTTTCGATGGGCTCCTTCGGAGAGTATTTTCTCTTTTACAGGTTGACGGAATTTATTTATGCATACCGCTCTGGCTTGAAGGCATTAAGTTCCTCTTCTTGTCCAAGACTCTTTCCGCTTTCTTTACCTGGAGTTTGGAGCGAGATTCGCCCCCATCTGTTCACGACGACCTCAGTTCCAAGAACTAATTTTCTTATTCCCTATTTCCACTGACGGAAGAAGGGGGCTATTTCCGCTTTGGGATTCTAGCCAATCATTTTGTCTCGAGTTGTTTTCTATTTCTCCTGAGATATTCTTTTCGAATTTTGTCTTTCATTTCTACTAGTTTGATGGTGTCAGTCTCCAGTGCTACCCATGTAAACATTTCAGTTCACATCATTTGTTTGAATTTTGGCTGGTAAATATTATTTTGATTAGTTGTTTTGATTTAGTTCAATTCCAATTTTTGTCTATGAATGTCATACTGGATTTGATTGTCAGTGAACACTTTTGGTTGCTATATTTATAAAGTTTTTATTTTACCACACATATGTACATAGAAGGAATAAATGAAAAAGTCATTAACTGAATCAAGTACAAGAAGAGGCATATATATATATATATATATATATATATATATATATATATATATATATATATATCATAGCTTATTCTGGAAACGACAAAGCTATTCTTTTTTACTTCTGGTAAAACGTATATCCGATCATATATATATATATATATATATATATATATATATATTTGTGGGTGGGTATGTTTTTGGTAGAGTAATACTGAAATATCATTGCAGCTAAGCAACTAAATTAGCAAGTTAAAATTATATACAGATATAGATATTATCATCCACAAACAGACTTTTAATTGTATCACAAATAATCAGTGTGGGTAGACATGCGAGATGCTTCAAGCTTCGTTTGAAACCTGGCTAGCGTTACCTGATAACTCAAGCCCATAGCCATCAGCAGCCCTAACGTATATATATATATATATATATATATATATATATATATATATATATATATATATATATATACCCTTTATTACATTATAGACACACACACATGTGTGTGTGTGTCTGTGTGTGTGTCTGTATATATCTGTGTCTGTGATGTAATTAAAAATGTGAGAATTTTGTAAATGCAGACTCGTAATGAAAGGATTTTATAAATTGCATCGATTGAGCAATAGATTGTTATTCTTTCAGGGATGCTTAGGGATATGATTAGGAAATCCTCTCGAAAAATTGTGGTTTGAAGCACCACTCTCTTAGACGATTTTCGAAATAGGAGGGTCAACAAATTTCATATAAATCAAAAGCAAGAACTATTTATACATGCGTTTATACTTACATACAAGCATACATATTCGTGTCTGAGTGTATATTGCCACATTGTGAGTCCTATTTATATGTAAGGGTTTATGCACTCTATCCTTTTAGATCTTATTTTAGACACTATATTCATTTCCTCATCAACAGAGTTTCGTAACACACATAAACACGCACAGGCACGCAAGTGTGTATATATTTGTGTGTAATAGTAATTTCTATATTATTTTTATTCCTCCGCGCTTCCCTTTTCTTAATGATGTATAAATACGCTTGGTTTTGTGTGTGCGTGTATCATTGAGAGTCGAAATGCTCACTTGCATTTAAAAGAATATATTTCAATGGACGTAGAAACTTTTGCAAGAACATATGCTCTGAAAAGGAATTTTCTAGCCCATATCCTGTGAAGAATATTTAATTGTATGCATATGTGTATTCCCTATCAAAGGACTACTGCATATGGAATATATAACATACCATTGAAAATATACTTCAGATGTATACCAAAATATCAGCACATGACGATCTATCTATCTATCTATCTATCTATCTATCTATCTATCTATCTATCAAATTTAAATTTACAATATATCAGTAATATAAACAAAGTTTATATATATATATATATATATATATATATATATACACGCACACCCTTATATACATGCATATATATATATATGTGTGTGTGTGTGTGGTTTATATTTGTAATCGTAGAAATTCTGCATCACATTCATTTTACAAGATTATATCTGAAACTGAATTGTTATAGTTCATGATCAACTGATCATTGGCAGAATGGAAACGAAATTTTCAAAATCAGATAGGGCTTTTACAAAAATTATGTCTACATTGCTATGATATTGATACTTGCATGACTGTATTAGTGTAATTTTCCTCCGAAACGAGTGGTTCAAAGTGGATATCAAAAAACAAACAAAGGTTCAAACATTATCTTTGTTGGAAAACGTCGCTCGGAAGTTTGCGGTTGTTCCCTCTTCATTCAAATTACTGGGCAGTAAATTCCTATTGACATAAAGTTCCATTAAATGAAAATAAAAGGCAAATGATACATTTTCTTTTGAAAAGGCAACAAAGAGGTTCGCTTTTATATTTCTGATTCAACATTTTTTTAAGCACAATTAATGATAACGTATTATTGCACAAACAGTCTATTGTTTCGATTACTTCATTTTCCCAATCAAGTTATTACAAAACGTGAATCGTAAATAGTTTCCCACTTTTCACACACACACACACACACACACGCACACACACACATATATATATATATATATATATATATATATATATATATATATAATCATTATGTTTTTCAGATTTACTTAATCGTTCTGAAGTTTTTGATCATATATATATATATATATATATGTGTGTGTGTGTGTGTGTGTGTGTGTGTGTGTTTTGATTCTAACCAATTGATCTTTTTTAAATCCCCAAATATCTTAGGGAGTAGATTAAGATGATGTATTTAAAATATATTGCAAGATTATTAAAGGAAAATAAAATGAAGACCCTCAATCTAAAGTTTCAGGGAAATCAACAGAGAGGAATGACTTTTATATTATAGATGATGTACTGCATTACACCAATAAATAATTATACACACTTAATTTGCGTCAAATTAATGATATTTTAATGAGTAGTTTTGGAGGAGCGGTTGCCAAACTTCGTGTACGGTGTCGCAATATTTTTTTTGTAAATGCCGATTGAATTCCCAAACAAAACTTCAAAAGGCAATCTGCCCAGAGGATAAAGGTGTCCCCTTCATTATTAAAATCTACGGGCAGCTGCATGAATTAAATTAGGCATACAATAGAGAGAGAGAGAGAGAGAGAGAGAGAGAGAGAGAGAGAGAGAGAGAGCAATTAAAATAAAAAGGCTCGGGTGTATAGATGTCAACAGACGGTTCCAATCTTTACTTGGAAGATTAAAAAGAAGTGGGATCGAGAGTTAAACGCATTTCTTTTTTCTTCTTCTATGAAATAATACTATTTTGGAAGAGAAAGTGCTATTATAATAATAATGATAATAATAACTGAAAACTGTTCTTGGAAATGAGAATAACACGATTGGGGGAATGACAACAACATGAGGGTTAAAAGGAAAAAGTGTTAAACGCAAATGCTAAGAAATCAAATGAAAAAAGGTAAGAAGATTTTAATGAAAAAGAAAGAAGTCAGGGGAAACATAAAACTTTGTTAAAAAAAGAGAACAAGACAAAAAAGACAAGACAATAAAAAGACATGACAAAAATAAACAAAACACACCCAAACAAAAACAATGAGCGAAAACAACAAAAAAATCTAAATAATAAATTAAATAGAAATGATTTCTAAATTAAAAGATGGTTGTTTTGAATGGTAGTATTAAATTATTAAAACCAGCTGGAAAAATGGTTTTAATGCTGCTGCAGCTGCTTGTGATGATGATGATTACGCAAAAAATAATTAATAATGCTGCAGTTTGGACAGTCTCCACCCGTCTCATTATTTCCAAGTCCTCCAGTCCTTGTACCAATCATTGGAGACTGTACCAAGAGCACCAATTACAATTAATATAATCGCCCCTTTCATGTTCCACAGTTTTTTCAATTCCCTTGCAAGGTCCAGATATTTATTCCTCTTTCGCTTTCTTTGAATTTTACTCTATGGTCAACCGGGACAGCAAAGTCCACAATTCTGCAAGTTTTCTCTTTTTTGTTGATTATTATTAGGTCTGGTCTCCTGGTCGAGATAAGGGGATCCGTTTGTATCTCCAAATCCAAGCGGAGTTGGTGTGTCCCATTCTACAGGACTAATGTTGGGTTGTGCATATACCATTTGTTCATATTGTCAAACTTCAATTTCTTGCACTGTTCCCCTCATATCACATTACCCACCCAGTCGTGCCTAGTCTTATATTCTTTCTGGGCTGAATTGCTGCATTCGGTTATTGATGTGATTAATCGTTTCGTCTCTATCGTCATATAACGTATATCTGCGGTTTTGTGGCGTCTTATCTGTTCTCGTTTTGATAGGGTTGGGTTTTTGGCGCTATTTTGTGTTGCTATTAGCCACCTCGGCGTTTCTTGTGTGGGATGTCGCTAGTTAGTCGTTTAAAATGTCCATAAAGTTGTTTTTCTAGCTACATTTTTTACTTTTTATTTCCTGACTGTTTAGTCGTATCGATGCGTCAACGCTGGCTTAAATGCTGGCAAGTCGTCTTCCTCCCTCTTTACTTGGCACATATAGTCCGTTGACGTCATCACTGGGATGCAAAACCGTACGCATGGTCATTAGTTTTCTTGTTTCTTTGGTCCATTTTGGGGGGTTCTTCTTTGGTCTACTACAGAAATGGTCCTGAGTATCTTACGAGGGAGAAAGCTCAGGTATTTATCTCTTTGACAAGGTTCCTGCTTTAGAGTTTTATCTGGAATAGTTTTCTGCTTTTTTCTGAGATACTCTTTTTTAATCTTTTCTTTCATTTCGACTTTTTTGATGGTGTCAGCTTTCAATATTCACAAGGATTTGCAGGTTTCCTTTTTTTTTCCCGAGCGTCCTGATTATTACTTGATTTGGTAATTTGACTTTTTCCGTCATGTGTTGTTTGTCACTTTTCATAACTAGCATGGCGCATTTTTCTTTACCAAATTCCATTCTTATATATTTACTGTATATTCTCACTGTCTGTATTAGAGTTTCTAATTCTTATTCGTTTTTGGCAAACAGTTTGATATCGTCCATATACATCAAGTGGTTGATCTTGTTGGTTTGTATCTGGCTGTGCATTTCTTAAGGATGTGATTGAGTGGAAATCATCACTATTACAAAAAGTAATGGTAATTGTGAATCTCTCTGGAATATGCCTCTTTGGATCTTTACCTCTTCTAAGCTTATAATTATTATTATTTACTCCTTTCTGAGTTATTCCCACCAGCGTTAGCCGACGGTTTGAGTGACAGCAAGTCTCATCAAATTCTGCAGGACTTATGCCAGTATTCTGACCGATCTTATGATGCTGTTACGTGAATGGGCTCCTCTCGTCCTCTTATTTCCAAGTCCTCCCATACTTGTACAACTCTTATAGTGACTGTACCAAGAGCACCAATTACAATTGGTATAACCGTCACTTTTATGGTACACATTTTTTCTTTTCCCTATCCTTCTTTTGCTTTCTATCAATTTTACTATGTGGTCAGCCGGGACAGCAAAATCTACAATTCTTCAAGTTCTGTTTTTTTTTTATTGATTCTTACAAGGTCTGGTCGTCTGGCTGAGATTAGGTGATCAGTTTGTATTTCAAAATCCCTCTGTATCTTGTGCGCCTATGTTTTTAGGCTAAATTCCGGGTGGTGCGTATAACATTTGTTCGTATGGTCACATTTCAACCTCTTACACAACTCCCTGTGGATCATCTTGCCCACCCAATCGCGTCTCATCTTGCGCTAATTTGCTGCATTCGCTAATTATGTGATTGATCGTTTTCTCTATATCACCGCATAATCTACATCTATTTTGTTGCGTCTTGTCTATTTTTGCTTTGTCATAGTTAGTCCTTACGGTGTTGTATTTTGCTGCTATCAGAAGAGATTAAGTTTTTCTTTCATGGTTTCCCTTTCTTAGCCATGTCAAAGTTTTTTCACGTGATATGTCACTTGTTTCTTGAAATATCCACACAGTATTTCTGCTTCCCGTTCTTTAATTATTATTCAAGCGATGAAGACTAAAATTATGGTGGTTATCGCTGAAGATTTAGTGACACAAGAAACTCTATTCAAAGTAGACTTTCAACCTTTTTCTATTTCATCTAATCATGGTTGTAATTATCAAAGCACTAATTTAGATGAGCAAATGATTATAGACAAAATAAAATTTTGATTTTCCTAATTTTCCTAATTTTTGTCTGTGTATTTTCAAGTTTTTGCTTTTTTTTTTCTTTGTTTTTATTTCCTGTGATATGAAAAACTGGTATATAATGAAAATGAATTTGAGACCAATACAAAGAATAAAAATAACCAGCCAGGATATAGGAATTAACTTTGGCACTGAAAATGTAACCCGCCTTGCAGTCGTGATACTTTTTATTAACTCTAACTTTTTCTGACCTCTTATGTAAACACAAAGGTTGTAGTAATGGGTTCCGTAGTATTTTGGTTTTCAATATTTCCTATTTTAGCTCGTGTAAGAGACTATTTTTGAGCATATTCTTCATAAAATACCATTTCTTCTTCTTCTTCTTCTTCTTCTTCTTCTTCTTCTTCTTCTTCTTCTTCTTCTTCTTCTTCTTCTTCTTCTTCTTCTTCTTCTTCTTCTTCATTATTATTATTGTTATCATTATTATTATTATTATCATTGTGAGTTTTTCCCACCAGCAGTAGCTGATGGTATTTCCTTGGAGTCTGAGTAACAGCAAGTCACATCGGATATCCAGGATTCTTCTTATTTTTCTAGCAGATTTGAATTATCTTGTGCCCTTAATGGACTCTAATTTTCTTCTAATTTCAAATTTGGTTCGACTTTTTCCAAGCTGTGAGAAACTGCCAGAGGCACACTGACTACAACTGGTACAACCGTGACCTACATATTCCACATTTTTTCTAGTTCTCTGGCAAGGTCCTTATATTTGCTATACTTCTCATTTTCAATTTTGATCTCTAGTCCGCCGAAACGGCAAAATCTATTTGATGGTAATTTCTATTTTTTCAGTTAACACCAGTTCTGGTATTCTGGTCGGTACTGAGTGATCTGTTCGTATCTTAAAAATCCCAGAAAATTTTATACACCTTATTTTCTTGCTCCGATTTTGGTTTGCGCATATAGCATTTTAAAGCATATCCAAATTTCTATTATAATTGTTATTATTATTTGTAATACCTACTGTGGTGTAATGGCATTGCTTTTGCCTAGGCGTTTTTCATTTTTCTTGGGGTTTCCGGATTTTTTTTTTTTTTGCAATGATCTTCAGACCTATTACCAGCGGTTTAGTAATGAATACGATTTTCATTTTTGAAAATAGCTTTTCCATTTTTTTTTCTCTTGCAAGTTTCGGATATTTTCTAAGCTTTTCATTTTCTTTCTATTTTAATCTATTGTCTACTGGAGGAGCAACATCAAGGATATTATTATTATTATTATTATTATTATTATTATTATTATTATTATTATCGAAAGCAAGGAAAATTAAATATTTAAGTATCCTTTTTTATTTTTTCAGTTTCAATTTCCTGCATCATTTTTTAAATCTTTGTTTGGAAGAAAAAATGTAATTTATCCAGTATCATTTATTACATGGCGGAACATTTTACCCATGGCAAATAAATGTGGAATTTGAAACGGGATGAAAATGATGGCGGATCTAAATTATTAGATGCATATTAAAATCACCTAAGACGAAAAGTATTCAGTTCAGAAACAATGAGTATATATATATATATATATATATATATATATATATATATATATATATATATATATGTATGTGTGTGTGTGTCTGTGTGTGTGGATATCATATATCTGCGCATTCCTGTTTGTGTGCATGTGTAGATATATCTGCCTGTGCTGGTGCATATAAAATACCCTGGATAAATATACTTATTAACATGTGTGTGTCTCAGTGAGAAATTTAAAAATTATCTTTTAAAAATCTGGAGATGTACTAACACAAGCCTAACTCACGCGTTTAACTCATCTCCAAATGTTTACCAAATCGTCGGCACTAGGTTTATTATTATTTTAAAACCCTATTAGCGCTAATATGATTTACTTATTTCGATTTTTTAGATCCATTATTTTCAGTTATTATAATTATTTTACTCATATTGAGTGGTTGCAGGTCTCTTTGGATCAGGAGGACTACTCTAAGCATCTTAGCTTTTTTAAGCAGAGCTGATGCTTGGATAATCTCGACTTTAGTTATTCTTCCATGAGCTCTAAATAAAATGGGTACCACCAGCACCTTCATATTCCATCATGTTAGCATCCATTAAATGGGTCTTTTCTTCGTTGAACTAAAAACTTTATGTAATATCTTGGCCAGTATTGGCTGATCCGTTAGTGCCTCAATGTTCACGATAATTTCCTTTTCAAAAAGATCTTTATGTTTGTTTATATATTGTTCGTCAATATGATAAAATTTCAGTTTTTTGAACAATTCCTAATGGATTAATTTCCCCAACCAGTTTGCCTGTCCTTGTATTCTTTTTGTGTCAGTTTTCAGCGTTCACTCATTATTTAATTATCCTTTTCATCATTGGTACAACATAGCCTCCACTTGCTATCCTCTAGTGCATTATCAACTTTTTCTTTGACACAATTAATTCTTACGATATTATTCTGTGCAGTTAATAATACAGATTCAGTTTTTGTTTTGCACATAGTCATAATTTTCCTTTTTCTATAGTCCACAATTTGCATTTATCTCTTGTCTATTTTTGGAGGGGTTCTGAATATCTTGCAAGGGAGACTACCCAGATATTTATTGTTTTGACCAGATTTCTACAGCAGAGTTTAGAGCAAACTTTTCTTTGAGAAAGAAAATATTTCATTCAGAAATTGTCCTTCTCTTATAATTAGATTTTATGTCTCATCTTTTCCGTGTCTGAGGGGTTGGATAAATTCATATATTGAGTTTTCTTTGTTGGAGATGGATGAAATAGCGTGAGTGATTTTAACTGTAACAAATAGGGCTAGTGGCCCTGTTGTCGACTGACTCTGATTTGCAGACTTGGTCATTTTTTTAAAAAAGGCTAACAGTTACATCTGGAGCAGTCCTCCGTACCCTAGGAACTAGAAACGGTCAACTGTGAGTACAACGGTCAACTGTGAGTACAACTTACACGAAAACAAACTTATAGATGAAGTCAAACTGCCTTAGTGATCCTAACTAAGAGTTTTCCTTTCAGAATAAAAAATAAGATATACTCAGTTTTATTCAATCTGGTTCTCTTCTGTTTATTTTATGCATTTTGGTGTATTCTCAATCATGTGAACCCATAATTTTCTGATTGATAAAGTGTGATTTCCAGGGCTATTTTCATGAATAATAAATCTTTTTGTAAATGATGCAAACAGATATGGTGATTATTTAATAGCTTTGATAAATCTATAATTTATTTTCTCAAAAGTTTTCTTGTAAAGATATTAGAAAAAAACACTTATCGTTTAAACATAACTAATCAATGCAACCAATAAGTATGTAATTATTCAAGAAAAACCCTAAATTTCTAGGTGAAGAAAAGCTAGTTTGAATTTAGTTTTTTTTTTACTTCTAGAAGGGTTGCCTAACCAAGGCAAAAGATTCTAATGTGACTTGTAGTGGGGTGGGAAGATCATATGAATTGATATCTTTCCTAACAGCATTCATGCAAAGTGAAATGTAAGCAGTCAAATTCGTGATTTAAACTCGGGTTGGTAATTTTCCTTTCCTGCAACGATAAATCTTGCTCTAAGCGTGCCCCTTGCGTATCATTATTCAATTGCTACAAAAAGTTTTAAACTTAATAACAGTATTTATGCGGGCATGTGTGTTTTGACATCAAATCAAGAAAAAAGTTACACTGGCGAAATTAATCGAAAGTGTTGCTACTGTACTTATAATTATTCACATCCAACTCGATAAAAATTGGAGAAGTATGAAAAGATTTAACAGCTGATAGAATTTTTGAAATCAAGCGAAACTGATATAACATAAAAACTAACCAAAAAGTTCATTACTATAAAGGTTTATTTTAATGAACAAAAATCGAATGTGAAACTCTGTAATAAAAAAGCATACCCCCCATATATATATATATATATATATATATATATATATATATATATATATATATATATATATATATATATATATATATATATATATGAAAGTAACTCTGAGTCTCTTGACATAGGAAAGTCAAAGTTGTGGGTTATTAATCTGTGTTAACTCTTACTTTTTTATGCTACTATGTTTGCTATGAACATTTCCTGTAGTGAACAATTTTTGCGCATTTAACACTTTTATTTCTTATCGAAATTACTATCGTTTTACTCTTTAATGAATAGAGGATAATATAATATAATATAATATAATATATCCACAGTTGATATATATTTGCAAGAACAGCGACGTAAGAATGGCAATATATACATCGCAAATTAGTCTAAGGATGTATTAGCTTATTAATCTTCACATACACATACATAAACTCACATTTACACCCAAACACGCTTGTAAGCGTGAATACATGCATGTGATCAGGAAAAATGTTTTAGTTCACTTGACACTTGAAAACATCATGGAAACGAAAGTTTCCGAAGACTTCCAGGAAACGTGTGAAAGTGTTGTTTGCAATGTATTTTTTCAGTGCAGTTTCTGATTTCCTCTTTGGTTGTTAATGAAAATATTTCAGAAAATGCGCATTTTTGCTAGTTTTATTTTCTGAATTTTTTTCTAATATATTTAACAATTTCCCTAGCAATTTATGAACTTCATGCTGTACTGAGCAAAGAAGAAAACTGATGAATGTTGAATCGGTTTCTTTTTTATTGAAACAAACAAAAATATTGGCGAGGGAAAAGCTGATTCCACGCAATGAATCACCTGAAATCGATCTTTGATATCGTTTTAATACTTGCAAGTAAATAACTGGGTGATGAGAGTAGAATTAATGTACATCTATATTGGATGGGAAAAAAATAGTTATTCGCTAAGAAGGCTAATTTTAACGGCTTTCTTCATTATTTCATTATTTACGCCAGACAGTTCAAATTAATATGACATAATATTAAACGGTCCGTTCCTTTATTGCAACTCTATCTTCGTTCACTGATAAATCTGCCGAGAAGAACGAACACACACACAAAATACATAGACATACAAATTACTACATCTTCACAGTTTTAATGAATTTTTTTCAACAGTATATATATATATATATATATATATATATATATATATATATATATAGATATATATAATTGATAAAAATAGATCGTCTATAGAAATAAAAATTAGTAAGAACAAATTATTCCAAGAAGTGGCTAAAACTGCTCACTGCTATTTTAAAGGAGCAGGTTGAAATTTTATACATATATTTTTTCTGAATTTTTCCATGTTTATAGTATCAATTATTTTGTGGGTTATTCAAAATCGGAACAAATCAAGCAAAATGCTCCAGGGATAAAACAGAGGCCATTCATCAAATTTTTAGCGGCTGAGAAATGCAAAGCATGTGAAATTTATAAAAGAATGTGTGCTATGTACGGAGAAGTAAGTTTTATTTGTCTTCATTAAAAATCTGCTAAAAAAAGCGTTTGCAACTATGAGCACTAGTCAATGGAGTAAAAACACACAGACTCTTATGTAAATCATAAGTTCCTGACACAGCTGTCAGTAAAGAAAGTCATGCAGACAATTTTCTGAAACATGAAAAGGACCTATCTCAAAAGACGGTGCAGCTGTAGGTAAATCACCGTTGCTTTTCATTTCTCTTTCAAACTTTGGCGTATTGATAACCACACACATATTTAGAATACCGTGAAAAAGTCTTTGGAAACTTTAAACTATTGTAAATATCTACTGATTGCCAACTTCTACGCATTGTTTCGCACTGTGTTTTCAATGAATGAAACATTGGCTCTGTTGGAATCATTTCCATTTCTAATCGTTATATTTTGTAGTAGGGATTCTGAATGAGAAGGGAAGAAGAGAGACCATTCACCCAAAATGGTTGTGCAAAAGTGCCCTCTTTCAACCATAAACCAAGCAAGTCACAGTGTTTTAAAATTTTTTAAAATATTTCTTGAATATATATTACATGTTCATTTCAAGAAGTTACGGTTATTATTTCGTTTGGCTTCCCAAAGCATTAATATTTGTTTTGATGAACATACGAAAAGTTGCGTAGAAATAATTCACTATCTTCGCAGGTATAAGATGCCATTGTCTATAGCTTAGCTCTAACTATTCAAGATTGCATGGGTTCTTCAAAGAACTCTTCTCATTAGTTCTGTCCACATTTCAATGAGTTAACAAATCTTTCAATACGAAAATAATTTCACCAGCCAAACTCTATTGTGTGGCATGGAGCTTCGTCATGTTGAAAAAGCTCACCTTCATTCGAGTCTGCTATCACATGTCTTTCACTAACACGATCTGTTTTTCACAATACAAGTTACAGCTAATATTAAGAAATACTCTTGAACCATCACTTTAAATGTATCTCCGAAGAATAAGACTCTTGCCACCAAAAATCATTGTTATTGTCGGGTCACGTGTTCTGTTTCATTTTCCTGGAGGCCATCAGACAAATTATCGTTAATTAGAAAGCAACTTCATCGTAGTTTCATAGCTAAATATGATATTTTTCCAAACATCCACAACCTATGGTTCAAGCCTCATTGACCAACTTTATACTGCCATCAAATTCTTTGGTTAATGCTGTTTTTTTTTGCGCCTGTTTTCTTCGTGATCTCAAAGAATGTGCTTAGTTGTACCTACTGACACTATATCGAGCTTACCCCACTCATCTATCACTTACAGTCATCTTTGGTTGAGATTTTGTTGTACTTATCAGTTTCCTTACTATACTCCGCTGCAGCTTTTGAGGGTGACTACATTATAAAAAAAAGCTATAATATCTTGATGCCTTTATATTTAAAAAAAAGATATGAAACCCTAATCCACGAATCTATGGTTTAAATACTACTTCTACTGTTCTTCTAAAGTAAGGCTTCGGTATAAAGTCCCACACAGGTTGATATGCAAACAAACAAGAAAACAAAACAAAACCAGAGGTTTAGTCTAGTCTTTAGATTTTGTTTGCGTGATTCTCTGACAATCAGAATACACACACACACACACGCATATATATATATATATATATATATATATATATATATATATATATATATATATATATATATATATATATATATATATATCCGAAACCATAGAGCCAGCAAGAGAGTTGAAGCCGCTAACATTTTTTTCTGAACAAGGATGAGGGTAAATTACTAATTGACTGAGGAGGCTTGTACATCAGTCTCTTTTTAATCCAGTGATCAGTGGATAAAATTTTAGAAATAAACCGCCAGATCTATCTTTATCTCCCTCTTTCTCTTTCTCTTTCCTGGTCTGTCTCTTTCTCTCCCTCTCTCTCTCTCTGTCTATCTGTCTTTCTCTCTCTCTATTTCTATCTCTGTCTCTCTCTCTAGATAGATAGATTGGTATATTTATAATGTGGAGAAAGTTCGAAATGTTAAATACTGCCAAATACTTTCATGTACGATTGGCTATACGGTCAGAAGATAGACGATGATATCGTGGGACAACTTCAATTTATTGTGATTTTTAAAAAAAAATATATACGCGGTGCATTCCATAAGTTTCCAAACATTTTTCGCATGGGCACTTTTATTGACAGTGCACACACGAAACTCTAGTCCCATTCGAATTAATCTTCTCCGGTTGCAATGCACTTGTTTTACCGTTCCAACAACTTTTGGAAGGCCCCATGGAAGTCCTCTTGTGTGAGCATGCTATAAACATTCGTCACAGCCTCTTTCATCTCCTTAATAACGACTGTCTCTGAGCTTAAGGAATAACCTCTTTCATCTCCTTAATAACGACTGTCTCTGAGCTTAAGGAATAACCTCTTTCATCTCCTTAATAACGACTGTCTCTGAGCTTAAGGAATAACCAAAACGACTGTCTCTGAGCTTAAGGAATAACCAAAAGCCACAGGGAGCAAGGTCTCGACTATAGGGAGTGTGAGGTCTCGACTATAGGGAGTGTCTTGATGCCCATCTTGGTCAAAAAGTCTGTGACAAGGATGGAGTTGTGGACTGTTGTATTGTCCTGGTGGAAATGCCACTGACCCGATTCGAAGAGAGCTGGCCTCTTCCGACGGAATCTCTTCCGGAACTCCCTTAAAACCTCAACATAGTAACCATAACCGTAAACCTTTGGCCAATCAACTTACTCCTCCCACACCTCTCAGCATCCCTCACAAACTCCCTGCCTACCTTGAATCTCTTATACTACTCAAAAACTGATGCTCGGTTCATGCAAGATGGTCGAAAAGCAGTCTGAAGCATTCCATACGCTTCTGTGGCATTTTTCCAAATTTAAAACTGAATTTTATTGCATATCGTTCTTCTAATGTGTCAGATTGCATTTTTGAAATTCACCAGCTGTGAAAATCAGGCTTTAGTAGGGTGTATTCCAATAGCTGCTGCAGCTGTTCCTTTGAATCTGAAATCATAAAAATTGGTCAGTTATCTCATACGATGTATAGCAATAACATACTTAATTCTCAAGTGTCTACGAGAATTCTAAATGAGCATACGAAAAAAGTCTGGAACCTTATCGTATGCACCTCCTATAATTAAATTTGGTGAATAAAAGAAAATAAAAAGTACAAAGTAGCAACATACTCATCTACTCGTCTGAGGGCGCTTCTGGTGGTATAATGGTCATCAAGCTACACTGGAAAATCTACACGAGTGAGTTAAAGTCTCATTGGGTCTCCCATTCATATGGCCTTGTGCCACATCTAAGCAAAAAGGGTAATAAATTGCAACTCATCTATTCCTCCTTCTACTGTTGCCACTTTCTTTGCTTTGTTTTGTTTTTCTTTTACTTCAATATCATTTTAGCAGTGAATTGTGTAAATAAGTTTGAGGTTTAAATGGGACAATCAAAATTCTCTTCGTGGTGATATTTTCCACCAGTTTTGTCTTTCATTTTAACAATTTCCTAGCATCTTGTTGCACTGAAATGCATAACTTTTCTTCGAGTTATAACCTAATACTATTTTTTCCTTATAAGCATCTACTTTTTTATTATTATCGGCCACTTGACGATTGGTAACTTACATTTATTGAAACTTCATTATTTCATTGCTAAAAGTAAAAAATTAGTATAGAAACAAATAGCTCGGACAGTTTTTCTTGGGTGAAACTTTGCGTCATTAAGCAAAATTCAACATCATTTCCTTTTATAATTATTTTAGATCTAAATTCGAGTACGCCGATTAATAAAATTGAGTATTTATTCGTTTTAGGCAATCACTCGACCAATATATATATATATATATATATATATATATATATATATATATATATATATATATATATATATATATATATATATATCGACTTACATGCGAGTAAAGCTTTTGTAAGTAATATTTATCACTACCTCTGACCAGACAAGATTTGATACGATTTTTTTTTAAATCTTACTTCATAGTAGGGGTTTTAGAGAAGGGGTAGAGTTGGGTACAAGCAAATACTTGTACCCTACTGGACTCTAATGGTCCTAGGCTCACTGAGTGCTATATAACCCGATTGACCCAGCTGGACTTGGACTCACTAAGTGCCATGTGACTCCGGCACGAAAGCTTTCAAATAGCTTGAACTAGACACGAAGGTCTTGTGCTACGCTGTGCTTGTCAATGATTCTTCGCCCACCCAAGGTAGCCTAGTGGAAGCGACGATCATTCGGCCTCAAATCTGTCATTGACCTTGATGCCCAATATTTTTCCTTTCCATTGTCTAGATTTTATCCAAACAATGGAAAGAAAAATAGCAAAAAGGCGGATTAAAATTTTCTTTTCAAATAATATTTTCCTGACTAAAGGATCGACATATATACAAATATATAGAGTATTTATAACATGCTACAAGTTGAATAATAGATTGAATGAAACTATATTTCTTTTAGAAATATTTACAAACCTAACCAGTCTTTTGAGCTGTAAGATAATGTATTTTCCTATGAAATGTTTTCAAAGGTAGTTTGTTTCAAACAACCTGCACTCTCAACTTAGATCAGACAACCAAAGTTCTTAAAATTTAAAAACAGTGAGCTTATTTTTTTTTCATTGCAACTCTCTCCTCTGTGAAACTGTCGAGTGTCAAATAAAAGAAATTGAAACTCGACGAGGAAGGTAAATGATTTCCATTTAGTGATCTACGTTAACTGATAGCATTTCCATTAGCTTTTTGCAGTGAAAAAGTTGACGGAGAAGAAAACATAAAGCAAAACATAACTGAATCATAATCATAAAAAAGAATCTCTAGAAATGAGTGGCAATGAAGCTAAATAAGAGAGGAAGATATAGTTGTTGAAGAGAATTGATGCAGAGGGCCAAAGATGAAGCTGGAGACGGAAAGGAGGGCCTGCTTGACTTAATGTAAAATCGCCACCAGCAAGTAAGATCCATCCCAATGTTCTCCATTCGTTGATCTCCCGTCGGCAAATTCATTCAATCTTTCATTCGTCTTGTAAGAAAATCCTTTTTTACATGATTTTGTGGCACCTACTTAGTTCGGTAGTTACTAAATTGCAAGCTGGCCTTTTACCGGACGGTTTTCACAAGTAATTTTCTATCCTCTGCCAATAACAATAATACAGTCTCTAATCACACCTTCTGGCTGGTTGGCTGTGCACAAGGCATTTCATTGGTAGGGTGACTGTTATGGATGACGATGCCAAACAAGAAGCTCTAAGAGTGAGATAGGAAGAGGAACAAAATAAGAACGAATAGATAGGAGATCGTGAGAAAGAAACAACAAAAGGGTTTGTAGCGACTGTGAGTTATAAAGAGAGAAATAATATAGGATTTGGAAGAAGAAGAAGAAGAAGAAGAAGAAGAAGAAGAAGAAGAAGAAGAAGAACAACAACAACAACAACAACAACAACAACTGATTCTGCCCAAATCGGAGATATTGATAAGTACACAAAAAGACTCAAAGAATAATCTAAGGAACGAGAAAAAAGGGACAATTGTTTATGAGAAATAAACCACATAAAATAGAAAATATTGACGGGATAATCAGAGAAGAGAGTGAAAATAGATGGATAAAAAATGGTGAATCTGTAATGAGGTAAAAAAAGAACGAAGATGAAAGCTTGAAAGTAGCGTGCAATAGTAATAAACATGAAAAGATTTTAATTGTCAAACGATAAATCAAATTTCGATGACGAAAAAGGAAAAAAAATTGAAAGAAAATCAGAGTGACAATTGTAGAAACGGTAAAGTGAACAACTAAAATTGAAAATATAGAAGAAAATATTGTGAACGATTGAGAGAAAGAGAAAAATGAAAAAGGTAAAATTTGAGGAATCCATAAAATAAAAAATATAACTCTCCTTAGTTTTAAATGAAGCTTAGAAATTTCCTACGGGACAAATAAAAAGCTTATTTATGAGATTGTCTAAGAATATCGAGACATTAATGTGGAAACGTCTTTTAAATCCAACAACTCTACAGGAACCAGCAAATATTAAAATAAGAACAAATATTTTAAAAACTAGTTTGTGCAAATCGAGTTAATATCAAACGAATGTCATTCAAAAGTTAAACCATAAAATGGATCTATATCATTTTCATATACATTTTATAATACGAAAGAAATGTTATAAAATGACATTGGCCTATCTACCTCCCCTCACACACACACACGCACACACACACACACACACAGAGAATAGTCTTGGTCCAATATTCATAGTTGTTTTGCATATTATTATTATTATTATTATTATTATTATTATTGTTATTCATTTATTTATTCATTTATTTATTTTACTTCTTTTGATTTTTCACAACCGTTTCGGCCGGTGTTCTTTTTTCTGTAGAGTCTGCATAATAGTAAATCTCCCCAAGTCTTCAGAACTTTTGTATATTCTAGTCGACTATAGAAATGGTGTGGTCTGGATAGTCTTAATCCGTCCTCTGATTTCCGATTTTTCCTATTGTTTTATTTTTTTCGAATCTTTGGAATTGGTATCATCATTGCTCTCATGTTCCAAAGTCTGTCTTGTTCTCTGAAAAGGTTGATTTTTCCCTTTCTTTTTTTTTCATTCTGGTGTCCGCCGGAACGGTAAAATTCACCACATGGCAAGTTATTTTTTCTTATTAATTATCACTTTGTCTGTCCTTCTGGTCGAGATAAGATGATTCGCTTATACAAAAATCCAAGAGAATTCCATGCATCTCATTTGCTAGGACAGATTCTAGTTTGTGCTTATACAATTTGGAAGTATGGTCAAGTATTAATCTCTGGCATAATTCTAGGTGAATCACCTTTCCTATCAAATTGATACTTTTAAAATTTTAAATTAAAGAGTAGTACTATACTCCCATTCCAATTCAAATGCCTTTTATGAATAACTGATATTTGAATTAAGTTCTGGAGAATGACCCATCGATTTTAAACAAACAGATAACTGATTTTGATCCTTCAAAGATCTTCTTCTTCATATATTAACAGTTGAATAATTCTTACAGGAATTCGCATAACGTATAATGTTTATAATTGCCTGGTTTTATACGCTGTTCTTTTGATTTACTTAATAATTAAGTTATGAATATTTGTATTTTTGTTTACCCGTTGATACGTTGATACGTCAATAATAAGACTTTTAAATGTTTACATAGCAAATCTAATGTAACGCAAATGACATAGCAATAAATTATTTATTTATTTATTTTGTCTTATTTTATGGGATAAATCGGGAACTTGAAAATGACAACTCGTTAAAGTTTTTAAATTTTACTCTTTCGAAAAAAACATATATATACTGCACATCACTTTCCTTTTAGTAAAATTACAAATCTGCAAAGAATCAGACTTATATCGGTTTGTGGATTTATATTTAATTACAGTGTAATTACATTTAATTGTTGCTTCAAAATTTGCCTTCATCTTCGACTGGATTCATTCCAGTATATAAGCCAATAATCAATTTTAAGTTGATTTTTTTAAATATTTCTTTATGTAAACAAACATTTTCCTCATGATTTTTCTCATACATTTGAAACGTATTTTTGTGTTCAAAGAAGTTTAACGGATAAGTTTAAACTTTCTTGCATAAAAAAGCTAAAATTAAAATTAAGTTGAATTGAATTAAAATAAAACAAAAAAAAAGCCCAGCTGGATCGAAAACTTATTAAGTTCAACAAGAAAAAATTGCTCATAAAATCAGACGTTTCTGACGAAGGTATTGTGTAGTAGAAGTGCACATTAACTTTTAAAATAATATACTCGTTTTGTTCTGTCTAAAGATGCGTTCAATGAAGAAACTTGCGAATGGGAAAATGCTTTTGGAAATTGTCGTTAAATGTGTGAATATGTTGTCTTGTCAAAATCTTTCAATTTCAAAACTTATTTTTGCTATTTCCCACAATGAAGTTGATTACCTTGAAACAGGTGTTCGTTGGACTTTACTTTCATGACTCAAATGAATTATCTCAAGTAAAACTGACATTTTTATTTCCTAAAGGGAGAAATAACAGAATTATGTGTGGCAACGTATTCACCAGTAATCATTATTAAATTGAAGCAGAAACAAAAAGAAAAACGTTTTGCAGCATTACAGGGAAAAAACTTGAGTGATGAATACTTCCAAAATCTAAGCGTCATAAAAGCTTGATATAACCATTTTTCGAGTTGGTTCGTTGGTTTACGTCATATTAACCGTTGTTGGGTTATTTTATGACGAATCGGTTTGATAATAATCATGTTCAATTACATATGATAAAAAATGTATGCTTATAATCATTTACATCAGATAAACACTCCATACAGTTGTAATATTCATGTTTTAACAGTCAATATATTAATGCAGTGTAAATTTTTTTAAATTATCACAAGCAGATCTATTTGACCCATGCGTTGGAGCGTAAAAAGTACTTCGAGACAGATGTGACTGTGGTGTAATGGTAACCAAGAAATGACTCCCCAGAGCTCTAGAACTTTAGACTCACCCGTGAATCCAGTAATATCTTTTTCCCAGGAAATTCTCCGACTGAATCGAAATCGGAATAGAAATTGAATCAACATATGTGATGAATCTTCCTTAAAAATATTTGTACACAGACATATATTTTATTTTGTCATTTACTAAGTTTCACTTTGCTTAGAACAAGGTCAGAGTAATAGTGAGAAGCAAAATCAATAGCAATATTCTGCTAGCCTATCTCACTATTACACTCTTCACTTGTTTCCTTTTAGTTAAGGTTTGGTCATCACAATGAAATAAAAGGTTTTGTAGACAAAATTTCAAATATTTAATTAAATGGTAACATTAAGATTTCTCGATGTAAACGTATTTGATTTTGTGTTCTTTCGAATTCTTAGTCCTAACTCAGCAATAATGCTTTGTAATATATATATATATATATATATATATATATATATATATATATATATATATATATACATATATATATTGGCTTGAAGTCCTGTCTACAATATTATTTCGTAATGTTTTATGCATAGAAATTTAAATTATCTATGATAAGTTACATCTTCTCGCAACGTCATTCTCCACCTGATATTCTTATTGTTACGGATATCCTTGTGATATCTCCATTTCTCCGTGAGGACCAATTTTTTTAGATATTTAACCCAGGGATTAGGTTTCAGTAATGTACATAACACACTTGATAATTCCGCATTGAAACGTTTGATCATCGGTGGACGGGAGATGCAACCTAAAAATATTCCCAATATTGATTTTTCTTAAATACTTAAATTTATTAGTCGATCGCAAAATGAAAAATGCTTAAAACTCTTTAAATTCTAGATTCCACAGTTGTTGAGTGTCGGTCAAACTCTCAGATAAATTATTCATTTTCAGAAATATGATTTTAACAATCATACTCTGATTGCACGTTAACATTTCTTGTTGCATTGTGAAAGTCAGCTAGCTTGTTTATAAGCATTTACTTGCAATAAATTAATTTAGTCTCTAAACTGTCTTATTTTGAGAGTATTTAAGACACAGTTGAGAATAATATAAGAATTAAGTTCAGTTATATGATTCTTTTTCGTTTGCACCTCACGTTGTAATCCGAGACATACGTGACTAAATATAAAAGATAGAGAAAATGTGGTCACATCCAATACCTACCAAAAGAAAATATTTGACATTATTATAAATATCATATTTAAGTATTTATCAATACTTTTATTGAGTAATGAACACAAATTTCAATTAATGAGTTATGTGGGTTTAGCTCTTCTTTCAATACGCAAAAGGAAACGAAAAACCATTATTACGACGAATGCTACAATTATTACAATTAGTATTATCAATATGTTAATTACTCAATATAGTTTTGGCATTTTAACTTTGTTCTTGGTGCTGGTTATTTTATTGATTTACTGTTTAACTGATTTTACATAAGAGACCTGGGATAAATGAAGTTTTTTTTTTCTTCTTAGCATATTATATTGAAATATGTTAGCAGTGCTCATAAGCAAAATCTTTTTTTTTTTTATAAAGAGAGATTTCCTCAGATTTCCCAAAATTATTTATCAATATTCTTCTTAATCATTTCTAGAGCTTCTACAATAATTGGAAAAGGTGTCCTGTTCCTGTAATTTTCCTATCCAGATATTTACAATCTGAAATTTGATGAAATTATTTTGCCGAAATGCTTTTATTTTATTTCAAACGGTTGGATCATGAAATGCTATTTTATTTCTTTTTTATCATTCATTGTTTTATCTGTATGATCTAATTGTACAGTAAGGTTGGTTTGCAGGGTATAATTTTTGAGAAACATCTTCACATACGGTTACTGGTACTATTATTTTACATCTTGTGAGGCTTTTACACAAGCGTTAGTAGATGGTCTTTCAATGGAGTGAGTATCAGCAATTCTCCTCACGTTTCTAGGCTTCGTCCCGGCCGATCTCAACAATACTATGGTTTGGATGGTCTCGATTCTTCCTCTGATTTTCAATTTTTCAAATCTTTTTCTAAATTCTTCATGTTCCACAGAATTTTATTTCTCTGGCAAAATTCAAGTATTTATCCATATTTTCGCTCTCTTTTATTTTCACTCAGTGATCCACCGAACTACAAAATTCAATAGATGTCAAGTTCTTTTTTTATTGCTAATTAACACAAGGTCTTGATCGTTTGTATCCCAAGATCTCACTGAATTTTTGGTGTCTCATTGTCTAACACGGATTCTTGTGGGTGTGCATGTACCATTTCGTTGTAAATTCAAATTGTAATCACTGACGTAATTCTCAGAGAATCACATTTTCCTATACCTTCGTCCCGAGTTTTATGGTACACCGGGTAACGTTTGTTGAATTCACTTATTATGTGATTAAACATGTCAGCTTTTTCTCCCTATAATCTATATTTATTATTGCTTACTTTTGCTTTAATTAAACAGGCTCTTATGACATCATTTTGTGCAGCTATTAATAGAGATTTAGCTTTTCTCGAAGTTTCCCTTTTTAGCCTTGTTATATTCTTTTCGTGGGCTATCTTTCTTGTTTTTCGCTTCAAATATACATACTGTTGTTTTTCTCGTCGTTTGTGTTTTTTTCTTTGTTTTTGTTATTTTCCCGCTTGATCTTATATTGCAATTGCTGTGAATGGTTGCACTAAGTAGTCTTTACTTTCACTTTTTAATGTACTCCTCGTATTTATACATCTTCGCAATCCTCAATGTCACCGGTCTTCTTCCTTCAAGTTATTCGTCCTTTGGGCTATTTGTCTAGTTCCTCCCTGGTCTATTTTAATAATAGTTCAAAATATCTTACGAAGGATCTGTCCATGTTTTTATTACTCTGATGAGGTTTTTGCAGCGGAACTTGGTTTCGAGGTGTTTTCTCATTTTTCTGTAGTACCCTTTTCTTATTTTTTACATTTCAGTTTGTTTAATGGTGTCTGCATCCAATATTCCTAAACTTGTAATTTTCCTTTTTACCAAGGTTTCTTATATTTCCTGATACGTTCCTATACGTTCCATTGGATCTCTTCTCCACTTTTCAACATTTGCACAGCACATTTTTCAATGCCAAATTCTATTTCTATATACTGGTTGTATATTCTTATAGTTTGTAGCAGTGTTGTTGTTGTTGTTGTTGTTGTTGTTTTACTTCTTGCTAGCTTCTCACGTTTGCTTTATCTGATGGTCGTTCATTAGAGTCTGAGTAACTATAAGTCTCTTCTGGTCCCTGGTACTCTTCTCAGAATTCAGGCCGATCTCAACGGCGATGTTGTCTGGATGGTCTTGATTCGTCTTCTTATTTCCAACTCTTCCGATCTCTTTCCGGTCAAATTGCCTTTGAGACCTTCTAAGTGGGCCAATTACAATCAGTAGTACCATTACTCACATGTTCTAAAGCTTTTTTCAGTTCTTTGGCAAGGTCCAAGTACTTATCTCTCTTTTCGTTTTCGTTGATCAACTATACAGACGGTTTTTTTTTATTAATTATCACTAGGTCTGACCTTCTAGCTAGGTTTCGGTATTAGGCTTGTGTCCCATAATCCATGAGAACATTGTGCGTCTTATTCTCCTGAGCAGATTCAAGTGTGTCCAAACACCATTTGGTAGTATGGCCAGATTTCAATTTCTTGCACAACTCTCATCTTTCCCACAAATTTCTATTTTGTCTTATATTCCCTTTGCAACATTTGATTCTAATATGATTAGTCGTTTCGTCTCAATCATCACATAACCTACACTCTCTATTCTGTTGCGTCTTATCCATTTTCCTTTTAACATAGTCCTTATGACATTTTTGTTGTGTTGCTACAAGAAGATATTCAGTTTTTCTCAAGAGATTTCCCTCTCTTAGTCATGTCCACATTTTTCTGGTGTAAACTTTCGCCAGTTTGTCGCTCGAAATATTCATACATTTGTTTTTCTTCCTATTTCTTGTTCCTAATTAATTTTGTTCTGTTTATCTTTGCTGTCTGTGTTGTTTCTGGTCGCTGTCATTAGTCTTCCTCGCTCCAGTTTTTGCTTTGAACTTAATTAATGTTTGATAATTTGCAAGTCACTTGAGCTTACCTGGATCTTCCCAATATTTTAGCCGATCTGTTCGGTGTTTTTTTTTTTTGTGAACAGTCTCAAATTTCCATCGGATTTCCATTTGATTCAGACTCTTTTCCATTTGTGATTATTCTATGTGCTTCAACTATAAGTGGTAATAATGTCTCATGATAGAAACTTTTCAGCTTTCTGTCAAGATCCATGCATTTTTATATTTTTCTCTTTGCTTTACATTTACTTTGGGATCTTCTGTAATAGCGATTTCTATAAGTAATCAAATTCTTTTTTTTCTAAACCCATTTTTTTGCGATTTTTTCTCACTCGATTTAAATGGTGGTTTCCCTAAAGCAAGTCAGCAGAGCTCTTCTAAGTATACTAGCTAATCTCATCAGTACTAACATTTGTAAATTCTTGATTCTCCCACAGCTGTTACGTTCCATCATTCACTTCTAAGTTCTTGCGGATTGTTCCGAGTATTCACAATGATAGAATTTTTACCTTCATATTCCTCTGAAGATCTTGGAAGAGAGATATTATTTTCCAGCAATTTATATATTCATATAGAAACGATTTTGTTAATTGCATAAAAAAAGTGTTTTAAGATAATTATATTACGATGATTAATATTATATTTATTAGTGGTAATAGAATATCGGAAGCATTTGTGCTTTGATTGTACATAATTTACATTACAAATCTTCACATAAATGATTAAATTATCAATGAAATTTGGGAAAGGTTGTAGCTAAACCGATGTGTGCAAATCATATTGTACATTTTATATGTCCATGCGTATATTTTTTCTTCGACGATATGTCACTTCAAATGCATGGTTCATTTCTGTTCTTGAGAATTTGATTTCTCTGATTTCTTACATTATCGATGCGGTCATAGCTTTCTCCTAGCTAGTTTTTTTCTTCATTATTATTTTTATCATTTTTCTTTTAAGGCTAGTAAAAACTGTTTTCGTTCTTAAATTTCCTTAATTTCTACATTCTTCAGTCTTTCTTTCTTCCCCGCTCCCAATATACTTTAATAGCCTGTTCTCATCCATGTTTCTTCTTTTTCCTTGTTGCAGATTTTCTTGTTCTTCATCGGTCTTTTCCATCGATTCACAAGATTTTCTTCCATAATTCTTTCAAATCTTCCTTGTCATTAATCTTCGCGGTTTTCTTTTCCTTCAATGCCACCCTGCTCTTCAGTGCTTCTTATTTCTTTGCTTCTAAGCATCATCTACTTAGCCTTCCTTTTCCTTTATTTTCTATCCCCCAAGCATTCACCCATTCACCCTTTCAGCCAAACTTTTCTTTTCTTCATTCTCATGTAAGTTTGGTCGTGCGTGCGTTGGTGCGTGTTAAAATATCATAACTTGCCACAAAACTTTCAAAGACAAATGAACATCGATTTTTCTTCCCGCCATTTTGTTTCGTCATCACACAGAAATGCAGTGAAGCTAATCAATTACCACCATTAATGATTGATGATGATGTTGTGTTTTCCCATTCTTTTGGTTTTCTATTTCCACCCTCTTTTTTCAAAGTCTTTTTTAGATATCCAGTGTCCAGATGGGAGGGAGGAATTCGTAAACAGACTGGATTGTGCCCCTCCATTCATTTTTGGCTACACTCCGTTAAAACACACTCTTAGATCCGCTTATACACGCACTTGCGCTCACACGCTCTCACGTCACACAGATGGTTTGACTCGTGACTTTTGTTCGTCATAAAGTCGCGATCATCATCATCATCTTCATCATCCGTCCCCCGTTTTTTTTACTAAAATAATCGTCTTCTTTTGGCCTTCATCTTCTATGCCTTGATGCCGTTTGGATTATAATTTACCTTGCAGCTATTTTCACATAAATAGCTCATATTATTGATGGCATATTTTTTGCACTTTTTAAAAAATAGATTTTATTCTTTTACTTACTTAGTCATGATTTCCATAATTATTATGAATAAAAGTCTGCCACGAAGAGGAGAACGATTAAAAGATTTTAAGGAGAGGGGTGCCAAATGCATAGTAGATCAAAAAGTAGAGAAGACTTGTTAAAGAAACTGAAAAGAGGATATCATTATTTCATTTAGTATTCCTGTGTTCATTAGAAATATTAGAATACAGAAATAATAATAATAATAATAATAATAATAATAATAATAATAATAATAATAATAATAATAATAATAATAATGATAATAATAATAATGATGATGATAATAAGTTGACTTTCATGTTACGGCTGACTAAAGAGTAAAACTGAAATAAAGCGGGAAGAGAGATAAATACGCGCACCTTGCTAGAGAACTGAAAAACTGTGGAATATTAGAGTCATGGTGACACCAATTGTAATTGGTGCGCCAAAGGATTAGTACCCGGACTGGACAGCTTGGAAATAAGAGGACGAGGGGAGATCATCCAAGCTAGAGCGTGGTTGAGATCGGCTAAAATACTGAGAAGGGTTTCGGATGATTGAGGAGAATTTCTGTCAATTCTAGTTAGAAACCGTCAGCGAGCGCAGGTGTGAATAACTCCAAAAGAGAAAATAATAATAAAAACAACTGAATCAGAATTAGCAACAATAATAACAACACCATGGGCAATACGTACAAGGAATTAGAAATGACAATATATGTATGTATATTGATAACTATTTGATGGCTGAAAACTACAGGACAGAAGTGGAAAACAGCGGTGTCAATCCTAGCAACAGAGAATCACAGCTTGCTAACTAGAAACTATCGGTCAAAAATTTTTAAAAATAGATCAAACTCAACATATATTCTGAAAAAAAAAACCTGAATCGAGCATCGACTTAGTGCCAACTTGTCCATTCCTGACACTGACAGAATATAAAGAAATACATGACAAAATAGGATATCATTGTTCGGAAAATACAGCAATACAATGAAATACTCAAATCTAAAACATAGCATAAACATCCTGAACTGATTATAGAAGTCAAAGAGGCATATATTTTATGGGACTTTGCCATCTACACAGATAGAAAAATAAAGGAAAATATACCAGATATTGTGGTTAAAGACTATAAAAGAAAATCATGCTTTTTAATTGGTATGGCTGTGCCAAAAGATAACACATCACAGAGTATTAAAAAATAAGAATTAAAAAAAAGGAAAATAAAAATTGAAAAAGTTGCACCTTAAGACTATTACCGTGCCATTAATGGTGGGATCCCTGGGTATGATCAAGAAAGTAACTGATCCACACATTGACAAGATATCTAGCAATACCAGCCAATATGAAATTTTGAAAAAATGCATTTTGTTAAACTGCTCATCTCTCTTGAAGAGTACGATAAACATTATTGGAAAAGTATCACCGAAAAGAGGCAGCAAAATATATAACTGCATATAATCCATATAATTACAACCTTCCGTCACCATTAGGTAAAAACTCAGAGAAGAATTGTTTGAAAACGAAAGTAAAGCTTGAAATCAAATTATGATAATAATAGAAGGAAATTGAATCGCCTTACCAGGTTCAAATCCTAGACGTGCCTGTGATTCACTTTATGCAAATGCCCTTAGGAAAGGCATGGATACTTATTTTCTCTCACCACCTATCGGTAAATAGTATGACAGATTGGATTCTTTAACCTTGATTAGTCATCTCTTTTAGGAAAAATAAAATTTTGAATTTAAACCAGCTTTACTCCACTAAAAAAAGACCCTGTGATCCAAGTCTCGGTGTGGGAATGAGAAAAAAATAATAATATTGATAATTATAATTCAGTCTGTGACCGTTAGTCTCCTCAGTTCTATAAGACTCTTCTCAGTATTCTAGTCAATCGCAGTAGTATGATGAGCTTCCACGTTTTTTAAAAGTCCTCCTGCCAGGTCTAAATATTATACCAATATTTCGCGTTTATCTAATTTCACGTTGTGGTCTGCAGGAATGTTGAAATCCCCCTTTTTTTCTGATTGTTAAATGTAATAAAATCTGTTCTTTTTAGTTGATCTGTTTTGTTTTATCTTTCAAAATCCCAGGAATTTCGTGAACATCATTTTCCATGAAATTTTTTTTTGGACTATTGACTTTAAGGTAAAAATTAGACAATTTTCACGATTCCAACTGGAACGCCTATCCCATAAAGTCGAACCTACACTTCAATTCCCAATGATCCTGTTTGCTAGATTACATAATTGCTATCATTGTTACTTCTTTCAAAGTTGTTCACAACCGGCATTACCTAATGGTTTTACATAGAAAATTTGAATGAGAGTATGTAAAGCAGGTCTCCAGTTTCTCTTTTTCTCTTCTGGCATCCTTTCAATTCTTCAGGAAACAGTCGACGGTTTATAAAGTAGAAGTAAATCTCTTCCCTAATTTGTACCGTTATTATTTTCCACATCATCTGTAGGTACGTTATGGGTCTATAATTGTTGGTGCCAGTTCCTTTTTGAGGAGCTTTTTGGTAAGAGTGGTCTTTCCTGTGTTCATCCATACGGGTATTTTGGTCTCTTTTTAACATCTATTCATTTCGATATTATTATCATTATTATTATTATTATTATTATTATTATTATTATTAAATAACGTAATTTTTGGTACCGGTATTTGTTGGTGATCATAAATAGGGACCAAATAACGAAATGTCTTCCTGAGTCTCCGTCACTCATCTCAGTATTGAAGCCAATATTAATAATGCTATGACCTGGAGTGTTTCAATTCGTTCACAAATCTCTAAATACCCTAGTGTCTTTCCCAGACTCTTAAAGATTATGTTTAAGGGTCAGAATATTGTTTTTATTAACGTCAAGTTCATTGCTTTTTTAGCTCACTAGCAAGGTATTGTTCCTATATTTTATTCCTTGAGAATTTCTTTTTACACCAATGCTTGCTGGTGGTTTTTCACTTGAGTCACTTCTCCTTATGTCTCTGGAACTCTTCCAAGTACTCAAGCTGATTTTCACAATAGTGGATTATTTTGCTTCCTTCTGAGATTTACAAATCCACCATGTAGTTTTATTTTTATTTCAAGTTCAGCAGCTACCGTTGGTATCATTGTTACACTTATATTCTGCACTTTCTTCGTTTTCTGTAAGGTCCAGGGTTGTGTTTTTCTTTTCGATTCCTTTTATTTTCAGTTATTAAGGTTTGGTCAAATGTTAATCTTAGCACAATTTCCAGTACATCAACTTTTCTTACCAATCATTCATGATTGTACTTCTTTCGTGCTAGTTTGATAGATTTACTGATAATACAATTAACCGTTTTCTTTGTCACCGCATAATCTACATTTGTCATTTTCTGCGTATTATCAATTTTCGCTTTAATATAATTGGTCCCAATTGCGTTGTTTTTCAAGATCTTTAGTTTTCTCTTGAGATTTCTTTTTCTTTGCTATTATTATCATTATTATTATTATTATTATTATTATATTTTGAGAAGTTTTGACACAAGCGTTAGCTGTTGTTTTTTCAATGGAGTTTGAGAGAATAAGAGTTTTCTCAATTCTCCACGACTTTTTTTAGTATTCTAGGCGATCTTAATAATGTTGCAGTTTCATATGGTCTCCACTTGACCTCTTTTAAGTCTCCCAACCCTTTTATCAATTCGTTGGGGATTGTTGCAGGCGCACCATTCACAATCGATGTCACTGTCACAATCATGTTCCATAGTTTTTTTTAGCTTACAAGGTCAATGTACTTCTCTTTTTTTGCTTTCTTTCAATTTTACTCTGTGGTCTGACGGAACTGCAAATTCCTTTATTGGAAAAGTTCACTTTTTTTTTTCTTGTCTAGTCTTAATTTGCTGCATTCACTTAAAAATGGTTGGTCGTTTCGTCTCAATCACCACATAACCTAAATTTGCTATTTTGTTTCGTCTTGTTTATTTATAGTTGGTCTTTATAATGTTGTTTAGAGCTGCTATTAGAAGAAATTCAGTTTCCCTCTTAAGGTTTTCCTTTTTTAGTCATGTCACATACTTCTGGTTTGAGATTTTGCTTGAACAATCCATACTGTTGTTTTTCTTCCCATTTTTGTTTTCTTATTACTGTTCTTCTGTTGATCCTTGTGTTGTCTGTTTTGTTTCTACTCGCTGTAATCAGTTTTCCTCGGCTGGTTTTTATGAAGTCTTCGAGTCGTATTGATTTATCAACTCTGTCTTCAATGTTGTCGATTTCTCTTTCTCTTGTCTGTCAACATCATCTCTGAGATATAAGGTCTTAAGCATTGTCTTGTTCATTAAAAATAACAATTTTACATAACTTGGCAACAATTATTTTCAGAATTCCAATCTTTAGTATTCTATCCGATTTTAATTCTCTTTCTTTAGGAATTTTTTAATCCTTCTCAAAATGGCTTACAAAATTTTCCTTAAGTACTTTTTGCTTATTTTTACATACATGCTGATGTTATGTTTTCCTTTATGCATCATCATAAGCATTGCATATTTATCTCGATTATGAACACATATTCGATGCCCTAACAGAAGATGATTAAATTGTCTCTGTTTTCTTTTCTTATCCATTTCGTTCCATGATTGTTCCCCATGCTGTGACAGTTTATTCTTTATTTTACCAGAAAAAACTAAACGGAATCGTTATCATGACGATAATGAGGATCGAAGCTCTCAATTTTTTTTTAACTCAACAAGTGACTTTCATTCTGTATTTCCTTACAAACTCTAATTATCCAAATAATTTGTTATTGTTTTCCGGGATTTGTAACATATTTAAGCAATCTAATAGATTGTAAGGTATTTCCATAGGTTTTAGACTCTCCATACAAAGGTGGTGGTTTTCTACCTTGTTTTATAATTTTGTGGATTTTTATCTTCATGCATAAGTTCTTTTGCTCTATATGAGTCTTCAGTATATCCACGGCAAGTGTTTCTATTGAAGTGTATGGTCTCTTTAAGTGCTTCTGTAAGTGTACATTTCTTGTGAAAGTTGCCCAAAAGAGTATATTTCCTCAGTAGAATATATTTATTCCGTTATTTGTCCTAGGGTATATGTTTCATCAGCAAACTGCCCCGAGAGTATTTTTAAAATATGTACAAGCATGCTATGGCCCACTCACCGGAGATATTTCTAATTATTTAATTGTTCGGCAAATATTTCATTTATCGTTGTGACACTGTTAAATCTGAACCGATTGCTTACATCGAAACTTGATGCCTTAAAATTTATAATTAATTTCCTTATGTTTATTTCTGCCTCTTTATTGTTTTCGATTACACGCGCATAGTTCATCAGTTTATTCATCCATTCACAGATTTTTAGTCGTCTTTTTTATATTTGAGCAATGCCCTTTATTCGTTTTCGCAATTTATTATTTCCTGTTGTTTTGATTAAAAAATGTTTGCTGAAAAATTTGATTTAACTATTTGGAACTTCATATTTTGCCGATATTGGAAAAGAATGTTAAGATTTTTCATGGTTATTACACTTGCTGTTATTTTTTTCGAAAAAGGATCATATTCTACTAATTCATTTCGTGGTGTGGTTTCTTTTTTTTTTTTTTTTTTTTTTGATTTTCAAGTCTATTTTGGTAAGTTATGTGAAGATTCTCTAAATTATAGACAAGTTCTCTGCAAAACTCAAAATTATGTATTTTCTCATTCATAAAATAGAAAACATTACCTCAAAAGGTAAGATATGTCAACGTGCACGATATTAAAAGTAATATGTCATCACATCTTGATACCATATAAAAAGAAGTTAAAAGATTATTCGACCATAGACTAGAGGACTCATTTATATGAAGTAAATGTTCTGCTGATTTTTAATTTCAATATTCATAGATACAGCTTCAGTTTCAATTCTTTTTTAACACGCATCATAACTAAATATTTTTTTACTCTAATCTCGTTTCCCGTTTTGTAACCTTTGGTGTATTTTTCGCCAATATTGCTCTCGTACATATTTCTATCAATTATATTATTTTTTTGCTTGGTGATATATCTTTTACAAGTTGCAATTCTCCATTTTTGCATGTGATTTATGGATTTATCTTCATTAATTATACACCCGAAAACAATTCATCCCTCAAAATTTCAATTGATAGTTCACCGAGTCTCCTTGCAGAAAATGCTGATTTTTTTTTCTTCTCCTTTTTTATCACGCTTATATTTTTCTTTTATTTCTTTTGAAAACTATTTTTAAATATCGGTCAAAAACATGTTTGTTTTTTTATTTATATGATTTTTTCCCAACATCTGCCTTAGAAAAGAACATTTTTCGAGGCCATCAAATAAATGCCTTTTAAGAAAAAAAGTTTTTAGTCAAAGGAGGACAGACTGACGCCTCTTGTTGGATGACAACACAGCACCTATTTATCATGACGCTTATTTCTTCTTTATCTGAGATGAATTTTTATCTTGGATGATGTTATTTTTGAACATAATAGCAGACAGTTCACATCAGAGCCCGAATAGAATTACCTGTGATCCTGATACGAGTATATCATGGTTTGCTTAGATATGTTAGATCACCTACAGATTACTGTGAACTCTAACCACCTAGATATTTTTCATAGTTCCCACTTTTACTGTGTTTGAAGGAAAGATTTAACACAATATGCTTTAATCAAGACAAACATTTCTCTAGAACATGCATAAATTTAAATAAATGAATAAAATACAATAAAAAATTATTTAATTAACTCATAGGATAATAGCTTCTCACAAAGCGACAAGCAGAGAAATATTTTTTTGCAAATATCTCCTCTCTCTCTCTCTCTCTCTCTCTCTCCTCTCTCTCTCTCTCTCTGTCTCTGTCTCTGTGTCTATCTCTCTGTCTCTCTGTCTCTCTCTCTCCTATTACCCTGATTTTACAATAATCTATCTTCACACACAGATATTATGAATGGAATGTCAGGATAGCTGTTACAGAAGAACTAAACTCACATATCTATCATACCTGCACAAACAGAAAGGGCTGTAATTGAATATAACTCAATCATTCTTACTCAGATTAGCTTACTTGTGCAATAAAAATAATGGCAATATTTAAATAACATATGGGTTATGTTCAAAAAGCAACCAGGCTGAAGCTGTAACTGGCAAGACAAAAATTATCAAAACCAGATGTGAGCAAAGATTATCGAGGCTTAATCATAAACTTTTTAACTTTAAAAATATAAATGATGACAAGTTCTAACTTTAGCAACTAATACTAGAAAATGAGGATGTCTAGACAAATAGGTTGCAGTCTAGTTGTCGTATTAGGGTTTTGATACTTTTTCAGAAGTTCCCCCGCCAAAAAAAAAAAAAAAAGACAGTGGAACTTCAGCACCCTTAGAACTCACCTGACCAAGCTGTGTGTGACATCTAACATCCTAAACAAAAATATCTCTTTAGGTTTAAATCACAGGATGTGGAAGACAGTAAATAAATACGAAGAAGGAACTTCACACCATATTAAAAGAGTTGTAGGGGTGCTTCTATCAATGAAAAACTAACTGGAATAAAGGGAGGATAATGTGAAGGGAACTATTTTGAATAAGGTTAACGTCTCATTTATTATTCATTTTTTGTTCATTTTTTTTACTCAGTAAACATAATTTAATTTTCAAAACTTTTTTGTATATATAAAGCCATTGACTCCATTTACAGAAGAAAGATGGACCAAATCTTTCTTGCATACGGCCAACCAGAAGAAACAGTCGCAGCCATAATGATGCTCTATAGAAACACCAAGGTAAAGCCCGTTCTCCGGGTGGAGACACAGACTACTTCGATATTGTAGCAGGTGTACTGCAAGGGGACACATTAGCCCCTTACCTCTTTATCATATGTCTTGACTACGTGCTAAGAACATCTGTGGATAAAATCAAAGAAAACGGTTTCAAGCTAACAAAAGAAAGAAGCAGACAGTACCCTGCAAAAACAATTACCGACGCTGACTACGCCAATGATATAGCACTTCTAGGAAATGCAGCCGCCCAAGCTGAAACCCTGCTACATAATCTGGAACGAGCATCAGCAGTCATGTCAACGTACACAAGACGGAATGTATGTGCTTCAATCAAACAGGCGACATCTCCACACTAAACGGTTGGGCTCTGAAACTAGTTGACAAGTTCACCTACCTAAGGTAGGTCAACCAAGACAGACATCGATACACGACTAGCAAAGGCACGGTGAGCTATCGATTGGCTATCGGTCGTATCGAAGTCAGACCAGACCGATAAAATGAAACGCAGTTTCTTCCAAGCAGCAGTAGTATCGATACTGCTATATGGATGCACCACGTGGACGCTAACGGGACTTATGGAGAAAAAAACTTGATGGCAATTACACAAGAATGCTGCGAGCAATAGTGAACAAGTCCTGGAGACAGCACCCCACATAAATGCAACTGTACGGCCACCTACCACTCGCCAAGAAATATAACAAAATAAGATGAACCAGACATGCGGAACACTGCTGGAAAAGTAGAAAAGAACTCAAAAGTGACGTACTCCTGTGGAACCCTTCAAAGGGACGACCAAAGGCAGGGAATCTAGCTCGAATATACCTACAGCAGCACTGAGCAGATATCGGATGTAACCCGGAAGGCCTGCCAAAAGCAATGGACGATTGGGAGGTGTGGCGAGAGAGGGACAGAAATATTCATGCTGATAGTGCGACATGATGATATATATATATATATATATATATAGTTCATTTTTCAACCAGATTCAATGGGATTTTTCTTAAATGTTTGTTATAATTCAGGGTTTATTTTTGTTCTCTTAATTGCTGCCATAACACAGATAGGGAATTAAAAAGTCATGCAAACCTGTTCCAATTATAACAATTTCAAATGTATGCATTGAGGGTAATTTTACCGAGATGATCCGCTTTATCTCCTTCACCATTATCATTATCAACTTAAACTTATCATATTTGCTTGCTGGATCAGTCAGCATTTAACTAATAACCTTGAAGCTTTTGGTGTCTGTCCATTAATAAAACATATTCGGTAACTTTGCACCTGTTGGTCGATAAAAGTCCGTTTTATGGAGATGTAATTGGCCGACCACTGCTGTTGGGAGCTGATTCATGTAATCTACATTTGTAGTTGTAGTTCTTTTGTGACAGGAGGTCGCAGCGTCTTTTATCTTGTTTAAATATTTATTGTGTCTACCAACAAGCAAAAAACCATCATCATCATCATAATAATTGTCATGAAAATGAAAATAATGATGATAATGTTGTTAACATAAATAACGAAGATATGAAGGGAAAAAAAGAAGATTGTATCATCTGTTACCGCTCATTGTTTACCACATATATATAATTTTTTTAGGCCATAACAACTGAAGCGATTTCAATCCTCAGAGTGTGCTCCACGCATGTGGAGTTATGTAAAATTTATCAAAGATTACAAAATACAAGTGAAATACTCACAAATAATTGCACTGAAAGATTTTTGCAAAATCAGAGATACCAGGATTTATAATATTTTTCCTGGAATAAAGGGAAATTAAAACGAATATTATTTGGTATTATTTATTAACAAATTTTAGCATTGTACAGTTATAAAGAAAATATGAATATGTAGCAGTTTAAAACAAAGTATCTGTTATGAATATATTTATGCAATTTAATTTTTGGATACAGAGGAGTGACAATTTTATTTTTCATTGATTGTATAATGTTCCATTAGAGATAATTAGATAAAGTTATTTTTGCTCTATGAGAAAAACATTTTTTTGATAGAGGTGTATTTATTCATTGGAAATATTATATAGAATTTGAACTAATAAATCAATGAGAGAGAGAGAGAGAGAGAGAGAGAGAGAGAGAGAGAGAGAGAGAGAGAGTGAGAGTGAGAGAGAGAGGGTTAGTTCAATTATTCAATTATTTTTGCTTTACAAACATTAGGTACTTGTGACAAAACTGCCTTAAATTACAAAGCGATTGACAATAATACACAAATTTAAAACTCGTATATCCATATATTTTGTGTGTATGTGCTAACGTGTGTAACATTTTTCTACGTCTCTGTTTTCTTAATGACAATTATTTTTATAGACTCTCCTGATGATATATCATAAATAGAAATTTATGATATGTTGAATTATCATATTAAAATCATAACGATTACCAAGAGAATGTTTAGGGGCTGTGAGCTAGACATACTTCGATAGCCAAGTGAACAACATATACCGGATAAGAGGCAGATATCACCTAAAAAATCAATCTGAGATGTATATTTTAATAGCAATTCATACTCTGTGTTGGCTTAATTCTAACACTTTCTGAAAGTCTGAGATCCTACGAAATATAACGTCGTGTTATTTGCTGTATTTTAAGATATTGCAATGGCATTTTACTATTGAGGTAAATTAATCTGATTTATAAAGATTTACGTCAGTAAATGACGTCATAGATAAACCGATAATACTTCGAAGAATCCTGGACGGGTTTGGTGACTTGCTGTCACTCAGTCTTCTATGAAGACCTCTTAATACTGTCGTGAAAACATTCATTAAGAAAACATAATAATTTTCGTGTAAATGTCGATATTTTAAAATAGTGTGACACTACGAAAATAACGATTTTGAAATGTTAAAACGTAAAATATATAGTGTACAAAGTAGGAGCAACTGTTAATATTTTTGTGACGGTATTACGGTTGACCTATATATTATATCGATTTATTAGCAAGTAAATACGGTATTACAAAAACAAAGAAATGTAATCATTCTTATAATATCATCTTAATTACCATAATGGATTTCTGAAAACGCGAAGACGAAAAAATGATGACTGATTAACAGAATGTGTACCCCAAAACTTACGAGAGGCAATACAATACGTTTGTTCGACCACATGAACTCTTTTATGTTGTTTATGTCTGACACAACTTTTCATCCGATCTATTATTCAGTTTCCTTTGGGCGTATAATTCATAAGGTAAGAAAAGTCTATTTTTATTACCCAGGCGGCAATAGAAAATGGCCGCTAATATTCCAAGCCACACGAGATATATAGACAATAATAACCGCTCTTGCTCATAAAAGACAGCTGATTCTGCAACAGTATTTCAAACAACATCCACAAAACGTGTGGTCCAGCATTGTCGTGCAGGTGGTTTCATGCAGTGGTAGGCGTTTTTCAGCAATTGTATCAGTCACACTTAGCAGCTGTGCGTAATGCACTTTTCAGTGATATCCTTGCATTTATTAAACAATAATCTTGCATATACTATGCGTTATGCAGAATAACGTTTTTTTTTCTTTCTGATGAAACTTTGGCTCTGGTGTGGTTAAAGCGGCTCTGCCTTTAACCACTGTCTGTGCATCATGTTCTCGTATTTTTTGTCGGTTATTATAATGGAGTCTAGTCACGCATGTGTGCTCTTGGGAAAAATCAAAGATATGCACGCGTTCAAATAGACATTTCGGTCGTGGTCCATCAGTAAATGTGGCATACGATTTCCGAATTTAGGAAACAGAATGAACCACTACGAAGGTGTTGAAGCAACAATAGAATCTTCTCTAACGTCCACATTAATTCGTTTTATCGATTCGAGTGATCAGCGTACTACTTTAAAATCATACAGTAGACACTTTCTCAATTACCTTCGTGAAATCGATTTTTCTGATAATGTAAATGCTTGATGCAAAAGAGAAGGTGTAGTTTTGAAGCCAGTATAACTTTGTTTCTCTGTTCGATTAAATAGGTTAAAAGATATATGAGGACTGTAACGTTTAGAACATTTACCAATGTTTACATCTTTCTCCCAAAAGAATATTAACAACAATAGATTAATCACGTTGACATTTCTCAAATGAATTCATGTTATTTGTATTAAAGGTTTTTATTCATGATTTCACGCCAAGCAAAATTCTATTTCAGATTTTTGGTGGAACACATGAAATCCAACTAATGATAAAGAAATTAAAACGAAATAAAAATGAATGTTATTTAAAAAGTAGTTGAGTAACTCTTATTATAATGTTTATCGATTATTCATTTTCCTTCTGCTATGCTGTTCCATCTGTTACTGTAAACTCACTTTTTTACTAGCCTATCTAATCTCAAATACCTCTTCCATATTTTATGTTAAAAGTAGAATGTTTATCTTTAGAATAGAAATAAAATGAATGCGGTGATAGAAGTGTGACAATTTCTAATTTCGGATATTGTATTAATATTTGTCATAGAGCGTAGTTGTTGTAATTTACTAATCATAGCTAAGTTTGGTACAAAGAAAATGTAGATAACACTGTGAAAATGGCAATCATTAATGATTGTTTTCTGTCTTAGCCATTACCCGACAACGAGTTGCCATTGCTAAAAAGTGGTTTGAAATCAGTTCAAGCAAAATTTATATATTTTTGCATCGTTTTAAACAGAATACAAGACTAAACTAAGAGAAAACCAGCCACTTTTCAGCTCGCACAGTTTGCTCATTCTTTAAAAAAATAATGCCTGCACACACAAGGTATATACACACACTCTCTGTCTTTAAGTCTGTCTTTGTGTCTGTCTGTCTATTCATATATATATATATATATATATATATATATATATATGTGTGTGTGTGTGTGTGTGTGTGTGTCTGTCTGTCTGTCTTTCTGTTTCTATGTGTATGTCTGTATGCATTGTATGCTTGTGTGTTTGTATGTGTATGCGAGCGAGTGGATGGGGTTATATTGTATATTTTGTCAGTAAGTCTTCTATGATGCAATTGTTAAGGGTTACTGAAAAAGAGTCATTAAAGTTCACCGATAATTTCGCAAGTTTTTCTTGTGTACATGCAATTAAAATGTTTTGCGGACGAATACACCCCCACATATATATGTATTTGTGTGTGTGTGTGTATGCTTGTGTGCGTGCGTGCGTGCGTGCGTGCGTGCATGTGTGTGTGTGTGTGTGTGAATATATCTATGCATATAAACTAATATGTCCTGGTTTAGTTTAGTGATGAACGGATTCCAGATTTTTCACTCCCAATTTTTTAAAAATGAATCCCTTTCCTCAGTTATGAACTTATCGACCATTATACACCGAAAAATTTAGATCTGAATTTAGATAATTACAGACTTATTCTTCCATCCTCTTTATTATGAGATGTTCCATCGTGCAATAACCAGAAATGTTCCCTTTGGATATTTACAACATGTCAGTAAACGAGAAAAATGATAATTCACATTTTCTTACTATTATTATTATCCGTATAATTTTACTTCTTTTTAACTTCGGAGGTAGAGAAGCAGATGGATACACGGACAGATTGATAGATTAATCAGAAATTTGTTATGACTCCGTTTTTTTTAACATGATCCTGATTTGAACATCATAACTTATGCGACAAATAATTTACCCTTTGAAAGATGGTCTATACATATTTTGGAGATGATAGAATGCCAGAATATGTGCGTATTAACTGCATGTAACGTGTCAGTGCGCTTGTGTATGTGTGTGAACGTTGAAATAGAGGCTTGATATTTTGTTTGCTGGTTTTCTTTGAATATACACACTGGTATTTATGTTTTTAGTTGCATTTTATTTCTACTTTATTCGATCGATTTTTCTATATAAAAATTCCAAATCAATATTTATGTCAACTTTACGTATTTATTCATATACAATGATAAGAACACATACTATATTACTATATGATAATCATGCCTAGAGAATGTAGAAATATTATTAGGGTGAATAAACAAAACTAAATGCTTATGACATATAATTACGTGTAAAGTGAATTGAAAAAGTCAGATCCACATGTATTCTTCTTTTTCCAGACTAAAATGTCTCATAAAATGTTCCCCCATTTTCCTCAGTGAAAAAACGTCAGATCAATGGTGATTTTGAAAATTTGAGGTTGATTTCATTAATTAATGTCTGAATTTATTTATTTGTAAGATTCTATTCAATTTGGATGTTAACAATTTGAAGGTGCAATTAGATTAGTTCGATTCTGATTCACCTTTGAATACGATGAAATGTTGCTGTTTCTAATTATTATTATTATTATTATTATTGTTATTATTATTGTTGTTGTTTCACTGTTTGCGATTTTTCACCCCACCGTGGCTGTTTGGCTTTTACTGAAGTCCGAATGATAGAGTAAGTCTCTTGAGGTCTCTAGAGTCTGTCTCAGTATTCTGGCCATTCTCACCAATCCTATAATCTGGATGATCTCGATTCTTCCTCAGGTTTACCATTCTTTCAGTCGTCTAACCCAACCTTTGGGGACCGTCCGAGCGCACCAACTAGAATTGATTTCAACCTTACATGACATTACATCTACGTTTTTTGTTTTTTTATTTCGCAGGCAAGTTCCAATAATTTATGTCTTTTCGTTTCTTTTAATCTTACTCTGTGGCCCGCTAAGACGGCAAAAATCCACTAGATGAGAAGATTTTATTTTTGTTTTTGTTTGTTGGTTGGTTAATTTGCTCTAAGTTTGGTCTTCTAGCCGGAATAAGGTGATTTTGTACTATAGCGATGATATGGCTATGTGTGAAACGTACATCGAAAGTCCATAAAGATAGAACATAAAACACAGGAATCTCGAAACACGAAAAACACTTACGACTTCTTTGTTCAGATACGAAACTTTTTATTACCTTTGAGTTTAAAGGTTCTTCGACATTAGGAGAGAGAGGCACAATCTTTCTATTTTGGCTTTTTCATCTGCCCACCCCACCATCTCGTGCGACACCAGCCCAAGGCCTCCGCGAGCAAGCGAAAGCCAACCGTCTTCCCCTGATGCAGGTCTCATCTCAACTCTACTAACTTACTTAAATTCCCAAAATCCTCCACGCACTTTCGGTACGTGACATCATTCACACTCGCTAGCCCCCGTTTCCCATCTGGGCTATAGTGACATCTCTGAGTGACACGTCCGCTCTGCGCTCGCTTGCGCGTGAACACCTGCGTTAATCTTGCATCTAAGTAACCCATGTGCTGAGCCGAAAGGTTCTCAGCCCAACTAAACCCAAAGGCATAAACCGAGATCCCTCGGCCATTATATTACAATTTGTTTGTATCTAAAAATCCCAGAGAATTTTTGGGTTTCATTTTTTCGGACGGACTCTGGTTTGTGAATATACTATTTGTTAATATGGTCAAAATTCAGTCTCTTACACAATTCCCTGTGGATCACTTTCCCAACCAGACGAGTCTAGTTTTGTACTCCTTTTTTGCTAGTTTATTTCATTTGTTCCTTATGTGATTAATCATTCAATCTTTTTCACCTCATGATCTACTATGACTATTCTGGTGCGTCTTATCGATTTTATCTCTAACACAAGGACGTTACTCTCTGCTATTATTATTATTATTTCATTCCATTTGAGGCCTTCACTGGAGTCTGTGTGACCGCAAGTCTCTTCAGATTTCTCGAACGCTTCTGAGTATATTAGACAGTTTTAGCAGTGCTCTCTTTTGCATTGTCTCGATTCTTTCATTTAGACTTTTCAATGGTCATCACCGTCACCTTCATATTTCCATTCTTGCTGCTTTCTGGCAAAGTCCCGAAATTTTTCAGCTTGTCGATTCCTTCATTTTTTTTAATCTGTGGTTTATTGGAACAGCGAAATCCACTCGATGGTAAGTTATTTTTTCTTCTAAAGTAAACTGTGCCTGATGTTCTTTTGGGTCATCCATTTGTATCTCAATCTCCCAGATAAATGTAAGCGTTTCACTGTCAAGACCAGATTCTGGTTTGTTGGCATGGGGACATTTTTGTTAATTGTACAATTCTGAGTAGATCACTTTTCCACTCATTCACGGCTTTAGAGGCATTTCGTTTGTGCTAGTTTTCTGCATTTAATTATTATGTGATTAATAGTTTTATCTACAACATCTTATTGTCTGCACTTACTAGGTTTTCTCAGTTTAATGGTTTATCAACTTTCGTGATTGTAGAAAAGAGTTAGGGTACTAGTTAACCTATAGCGGGAGAGATGAGGGAGTTCATACATTTTCTAAGGGTATTAACCCGAAAGTGAACGTGATAACACGACTTGAGTTCGAACTCACTTTCTACGATCTCACAATCAAGCAGGTTAACCATTACGCAGCTGGAACTTCTCCACAACTCACCAACAACCCAACTTCCATTCCTATATCTTTCTTGAATTATGATAATTTCTAATCGAGGCACAAATTATTTATCATTCTGGGCAAAATATACCATCAATGTACCTGATGCTAATTATCTTTCCTTGCATCATTGTAAATCTGTAATCTCCTTCGTATTTCCTAAGTATTTGATTCAGTGGCACCATTGTTCTAAAAAATGTTTTAAAGACCAAGATTTTTCATGGAAAATTCCAGTTTAGATTTTTATCTCTGCAAGAGTTTACTCCACTACAGTTAGTTTAACTCCCATCTTTACATAGCTCGCGGGATGTAATATACAACTTGCTCTGATATTTAGAACATTTTGAGAAATTCTATTCTTGACGTTTGTAGAATCATGCCATTTAATTTTTTTTGTCTACATATGTATTAATCAAAATCTCTGCACGAGTTGAACACAACGCTAGACCAATTTGTAAGTTTAACAAAATTTGAAATAAGAGTTTTCCTTTTCCTATAGTGGTTGTCATGCCAAGGTTAAAGAGCACATCTACCATTCTATTTAGATTAAAATGTTTGAATTCAGAGTTTTCCTTCTACACCTGTTTTCATACCAAGATTGAAGAACCAAGTCTGTCTTACTATTTAGTTTTATATGTTTGAATATAAAGTTTTCCTTTTCACAGGCCGGTTGTCATACCAAGACCGAAGAACGAGTCTACTTTGCTGTTTAGTTTAACATGTTTGAATACCTTTTCCTATACCTGCTGTCATATTAAAGTGGAAAAACCAAGTCTGCCTTATTATTTAGTTTAACTGTTTTGAATTCAGATTTTTCCATCCCCTTGGCTGGTTTTTATACCAAGGCTGAATAACCTAGTTGGCTTTACAATGTAGTTTAACAGGTCTGAATCCAGACTTTTCCTTTTCCTGAAATGGTTGTCATACCAAAGCTGAAGACCCCAGTCTGTCTTACTATGTAGTTTAACAGGTTTGAATTCAGACTTTTCCTTTTCTGAAACGGATTGTCATACGAAGGCTGAAGACCCCAGTCTAACTTACTATGTAGTGGAACAGGACTTTATTCAGAGTTTTCATTTTCCTAGACTAGTTTTCATATCAAGGCCGAAGAACCTTGTTTGTCTTACTATTTCGATTTAGAGGTTTGAATTAAATTTTCTTCTTCCTGTGCCGGTTGCCATACCAATGCTGAAGAACCCAGTCAGCTGTAGCTTTTAGTTTAACAAGTATGAATTCTGAGTTTTCTTTCTCCTTGACCAGTTGTCATACCAAGGCTAAAGAACCCAATCTGCTTTACTATTTAGTTTTACATATTTAAATTCAGAGCTTTCCTTTTGCTATTCGCCTTTCATACCAAGAATGAAGAAGATTGAAGAGCCACTCTGTCTTACTATTTAGTTTAAAAAATTTGAATACAGAGTTTTCCTTTTCCCAGAGTGGTTGTCATACCAAGGCTGAATAACCCAGTATGCTTTACTATTTAGTTTAACTGTTTTGAATTCCGATTTTCCTGCACCGGTTTTGATACCAAGGCAGAAGAACCCAATATGCATTACTATTTATTTTAACAGGTTTGAATTTTAAGTTTTTTTTCTCCTTTACTTGTAGTCATACCAAGGCTGAAGACTCGAGTCGCCCTTACTATTTAGTTTTGCAGGTTTGAATTCAGAGTTTTCCTTTTCGTAGACCGGTTCTCATACTATGGCTGAAGTAGCCTTACTATTTTCTAAAAGGTTTTCGTTCAATTTTCTTCTTCTTGAATCTATTGTCATACCAAATCCGAAGAACCCAGTCTGCTGTACTTTTTAGTTTAACGGTTATAAATTCAGAGATTTCTTTTTTCTAGGCCGATTTTCATACCAAGATTGACGATTCACATATGACTTACTATTTGATTTAACTGGTTTGAATTCAGAGTTCTTCCCCTTCCTAGGTCGGTTGTAATTCCAAGGCTGAAGAACCCAGTCTGCATGACTATTTACTTTTAGATGTTTGAATTCAGAATTTCTTTCTTCCTTGACCGGTTGTCATACGAACCCAATATACTTTAGTTTTTGATTAAAAAGCTTTGAATTCAGAGATTTCTCTTTCCTCGGTCGGTTGTCATACTAAGGTTGAAGGAGCCAGTATGTCTTAAAATCTATTTTAAAAGGTTTAAATTCCCAGTTTTCCTTTTCCTTGTCTGGTCGTCTTCCCTAGGCTGAAGAACCCAGTCTGCCTTGCTATTTAGTTTTGACGGTTAGAATTCAGGGTTTTCTTCTTACAGGACCTGTTATAATACTATGGCTGTCAACCCCAGTTTCCTTTAATTATTAGTTTAACAGTTTTGAATTCAGAGATTACTTTTACCTCGACCAGTTATCATTCCAAGGTTAAAGATCCCAATGTGCCTTACTATTTGTTTTAACAGGTTTGAATTCAATCTTTTCCTTTTTTGTAGACTGGTTGTCATACTAAGGCTGACAAACCCCATCAGCTTTACTTTTTATTTTAACATGTATGAAATCAGAGATTTCTTTTTTTCTAGACCAGTTTTCATATCAAGGATGAAGAACAAAGTGTGACTTACTATTTAGTTGAACAGGTTTGAATTCCGAGATTTCTTTTTTATACCGGTTGTTATATAAAGGCTGAAGAACCAGTCTGGCTGATAATTAATTTAGCAGGTTTGAAATTAGAGTTTTCGGTTTCCTAGATCGGTTTATCATACCAATAACACAGACTACCTCACTATTTAGTTTAATTGTTTTAAATTCAAAGTGTTCCTTCTCCTATGCTGGTCGTCATACCAAGGATAAAGAACTTTGTCTGCCTTACTATTTAGTTTAACAGATCTGAATTCATGGTTTTCTCTTATCATACCAAGGTTGACGAACCCAGTCTGCCTTATTATTTAGTTTTGAAAGTTTGAATTCAGAATTTCTCTTCAAGACTGGTATCATACCGAGATCGAAAAACTCTGTGTGCTTTACTATTTAGCTTAACAGGTATGACTTCAGAGATTTTTTTCTTATCTGCTTTGAATTCAGATTTTTTTCATCTATTTGGTTGTTTGTCATTCCAAGGCTTACAAACCTAGCCTGCCTTACTTTTGAGTTTTACATGCTAGAATTCCAAGTTTTCCTTTTCTGATATTGGTTGGCATACCATGGCTGATGAACCCAATTTGACTTGCTATTTAGTTTAACAGGTATGTATTCAGAGATTTTTTTCCAAGACCGATTGTCATATTAAGGTTAAAGAACCCAGACTGCCTAACGATATAGTTTAACAGGTTTGAATTCATTTTTTTCCAGACCGGTTGTCATACCAACGCTGAAGAACCCAATCTACCCAACTATTTATCTTAATAAGTTTGAATTCAGAGTTTTCTTTTCCTATATTGGTTGTCACACCAAGGCTAAATAACCCAGTCTGCTTTATTATTTAGTTTAGATAGTTTAGATTTAGAGTTTTCTTCTTTGACAGGTTGTCATACCAGGGCTGACGAAACAATCTGCTTTACTTTTTAGTTTAACGGGCTTGAATTCAGAGTTTTCTTTCCGTAGACCGGTTGTCATACTAAGGCTAAAGAACTCAGTCTGCCTTAATAATAATTTTGAATTCAGAGTATACCTTTTCCTAGACCGGTTGTCATACCATGGCTGACGAAGCCAGGTTCCTTTACTATTTAGTTTAACTGAATTGAATTAAGAGATTTCTTTTACCTAGACGGTTGTCATTTCAAGGCTGAAGACAGCGTGTCTTACAATTTAGTTTAACAGCTTTGAATTCAGAATTTTCCAAAAGAACCTAGTCTTCTTGTTAAACGGAGAATATAATTTGATACTTACCTTGGTTCATTTGTGGCATCCTTTTGGTCTCTCAGTAAATAAGCATGAGTTTTCGAGCCAGAGTTCCCTGGCAGAATCTCCATCAATATTTTAATTTTAATGAGCTTTTCACATAACTGTCAACTGGTGATTTTTCGCTGGAGTCAGAATGGCAGGAAGTCTCTACAGGTCTCTTGGAATCTTCTCAGTATTATTGCCGATCTTAACAATTTTGTTGTAAATATGGTTTCGATCTTTCCTCAGGTCTCCTTTTTAAGCCTTTGTGAACTGTCCTTGGCACGTCACCTACATTTGATTTTGTCATCACCTTCATGTTCCACAGTATTTTTTTAATTTCTCCAGCAAGATCCAAATATTTATTTATCGTTTCACTTTCTTTCATTTTCTCTCTTTTGTTCCCCGGGACGACAGAATCCACGAGAGAACAAGTTCATTTTTCTTGTTAATTAATACTAGGTCTGTTTTTTGGCCAGGAGCAGATTATATGTTTTTATCTGAAAATCCCAGGGATTTTTGTGCATATCATTCTCTAAAACGCCATGCAGTGGTGCCTTTTCTTCTACTGCTTTTGTGCTAGTCTTTGCATTCAGGTATCATCTGATTAACTATTCCCTCTCTTTCTCAACACAACCTAAAACTTCCTATTCTGTTGTATGTTAACAATTTTCGTTTTAATATGATTGATCATTATAGCATTAACTTATAGTGCTATTAGATGATATTGAGGTTTTTTCTTAGCCATGTCCAGGTCTCTTTGATATTATTCATGTACCTAAGGTTATTTACATTTTCCTGTGATTTTGTGCATTTGTTGCTCCTGTGCAATATCTAGATATATAATCAGGGGATGTAATTTTTCTATAACATATCGCAATTGTGCGAGTAAGTCGCCCTGGAACGTGCCTATTTGAAAATTTATCTCTTCTGAGTTTTTCTTCTTGTTGCTAATTCTAGCTTTCAGTTTTAATGACAGTTGAAATGCAATTTATTAATTACTTGAATGTTTTTTTCATTTTTAGATATTTTGTTATCTAGCTTTGTGGAACCATGAAGGCCTTTTTGTGATCAATCGTGACGCACCATAATATAGACATATCTTGCAAGGAATATACTTTCCAATCTTATGCTTATTTTTCTTTTGTTGCAGTGTCAAGATTAAACAACCAGATACTAATAGGCTTATACTCTTAATTATTATTAATTCCGGGTGAATAGGCTTTAATCTTGTCCGTTCATATATGCTACCGTCCCTATGCTTAGTTGTTCACGCTTCAGCTACGGAGAATTTTGTTTTAATCTCTATCAGTATCGTTAATTATTTTGACTGTTACCCGTATAGGAGTTGTTGTTGTGATATCCTTAGAGCCGTCCTAAGACATACAAAGAATCTCTCATTGACAGGTCTTTTCTTTTGTATGCAGGACATTCTAAAAAAGTAAAGTTGGCGACCTTAGTCGATGGTGACCCGAAGGCCTCTTTTCAATAGCATCTACAACGAGATGTTGGGGAGGGTGCTACTCTATTCCCTGGATTGCTCCACTTTACTTTTTATCATTATCTTACAGTCCTTAGAGCTAAGAAAAGGCATATCAAGTACTTTTGAGTCTTTGGTATCGCTTGATCTGGTATTGAACCTCGGTCTCGCTGACCATTGACCAAAACTCTACTCATTAAACCAGTGGCCGGTACATTTGAAGTTGTCCGGAATATGTTTGGTGAACTTAAATACATACTTTTAAATGAATCCAGTAGTTCCATTGACCCCCGAGTGTAATTTTGTTTAATATAACAAATATCCAATTTACTTCAATCAATAATCTAACAGCATCTTTCTCACTTCCGTTAATATATTTCTTTTGGATGTTATTTTTATACCTGTTCTATTTTTTGTATATTCCTGTTCAATTGTGCCAATTTGAAATTCCGGTTCCAGTCCAGGTTCATTAAACCTAGACTTCCAAAAAGGATGGTAGTAACGTTTACTAATTGACAAATATTGTGATTATTATAATTTTTATTCATGCCGGAAATATCTGGCGCCTCCAATTAAAAATAAGTAACCATACGCCTCTATTGGTCTCTCTTTCGTAAATATTCTTAAAATCTTCGGGATGATTATGATTTTTATTCTCGTGTCAATTTATAAATTAATTCGTGCAATAATTTTCCGTCAAATATCTTCGGAATCATTTTCGATGTTTCAATGATTTTGAAAGGCGACTACTTTACTTCTATATTATGGCAACACAAGGAATTACCGTTTTGGGTTCGGCATTTTTGTCCTATTTCTAGCTATTTCTTTTACTATTGAACAAATCAGAGTAAGTGATTTTTGGATCATCATTTCTATCATTATAGTCATCATCCTCGTTTGGGGGGTGTCCTCGTGGTGTAATGGTTAAAGCGCTGGACTGCGGAATCGTAGTAAGCGAGTTCGTATTCCAGTCGGGCTATTACGTTCACTTTCAGGCAAATACCCTTGGGAAAGGTATGAACCCCCTAATCCTCCCAGCTATGGGTTAAATTGTCCCACTACTGTTCTTCAAGGAGAATGGCTTTGGCATTAAATAATCTACAAAGGTTGGTATGCCATTAAACAAAGAAATCAAACCAAACCAAATCATCTTCGTTTATAAAACGAAGATTTGACAGACCATAACAGAGAAATAATCGGAATATTTATGCTGAGAATCAAAATCAAATGTTATGCCTAACAATTACAACAGCAAGTTCTCTTATTTTTGTTGATTATTATAAGGTCTAGTCTTCTGGTCGGGATTTGATGATACGTTTATATGTTAAAGTCCCATAGGAGTTTATGTGTGTGTCATTTTCTAGGAAAGGTGCCGCGTTGTGCGTATACCATTTGTTAGTATGGTCAAATTTAAGTTTCTTGCACATTTCCCAGTGGATCACCTGCCGACCCAGTCGAGTCTCGCCTTCTGTGCTAATTTGCTTAATTCGCTCATTATGTGATTGATCGTTTCGTCTCTGTCACCGCATAGCCTACATTTGCTATTTTGTTGTGTCTTATCTATCCTCGCTTTGATATGATTGGTTCTTATGGCGTTGTCCTGTGCCGCTATTAGGAAGGATTCCTTTTTGCTCTTAAGGTTTCCTTTTCTTAGCCAGGTCCAGGTTTTCTGGTGTGAAATGTTATTTATTAGTCGTTTAAAGCTGCCATAGAGTTGTTGTTTTATTATCATTTTTGTTTTCTAGTTTTTGTCATTCTGTCGTCTATCGTATTGTCCGTATCGTTTCTGATGGCTGTGAACAGTCCACGTTCTTGTTTTTCTATGTAGTCTTGAGCTGTATCGATGCGTCAACGCAGTCTTCGATGCTGGTGAGTCCTCTTTCTCCCTCTTTTCTAGATACATATAGTCTGTCAACGTCGTCTCTGGGATGTAATGCCTTATGCATGGTCATTAGTTTTCTTGTTCTTTGATCCATTTGTTTAAGTTCATCTCTGGTCCACCTGAGAAAGGGTCCCGAATATCTAACGAGGTACACAGCCCAAGTGTTTATTCCTTTGATGAGGTTTCTGCTGGAGAGTTTTGTCCCGAGTAGTTTTCTAGTCCTATTGAGATATTCTTTTCGAATATTGTCTTTTATTTGCACTTTTTTGATTATGTCAGCCTCCAAGATATCCAAGTATTTGTAGGTTTAATTTTCTCTGAGCGTTCTAATTTTGTCGTGATATTCCGTCTGTCATATGACGTTTGCAACTTTTCATGACGAGCATGGTACATTTTTCTATACCAAATTCCATTCCTATGTCCTGACTCTATATTCTAACGGCGTGTATAAGAGTTTCCATTTTTTTTTCATTTTTTGCAAATAGTTTAATGTTATCCATGTACATTAGGTGATTGATCTTCTCTTGCGATCCCCAAAGTTTGTATCCGGCTATGCATTTTCTGAGCATGTGGATACTCAGAAAATGCACAGCCGGATACAAACTTTCAGTGGCATCATGGCTATTATGAATAGTAAGGGTGATTGTGTGTCTTTTAGGAAAATCCTTTTTTGGATCTTTGTTTCGGCTAAGCTTCTTCCTCCTGAAGTCAGCTCCTCTATGCAGGCTTGCATGGTCTTTTATAACTTTATGACCTAATGTGATATTTTGTACATTTTGAGACAGTTTTTTATCCTGATTTGTGGAACCATATCATGTGCCTTTTTGTTGTCAATCCAGGCCATAGCTATATTTTTCTGTCTTGTCTTGCTCTCATTCAGAATGTGTTTATCTATGTAAAGTAATACTGCAGCGCCTCTGGATCCTTTGCGGCATCGTTTCTGTTCGTCAGGGAACAATCTGCGGCTTGTTAATGAGTTGTAAATCTTTTCCCTATTTGTGTTGTTAGTATTTTCTACATCATTGGTAGGCAGGTTATGGGTCTGTAATTATTTGGAGCAGTTCCTTTGCTTGGGTCCTTTTGGAGTAATGTAGTCTTTCGTTGGGTCATCCAGTCAGGTACTTGTGCGCCTTGTAGACATCTGTTTATTTCTAGTGCTAGTCTGCCGTGAATGGAGGTGAATTTCTTGAACCAGAAGCCATGTATTCCATCATGACCTGGCGTTTTCCAGTTTGATTTTTTTTTTAGTGTTGTTTTGAGTAAGTTGATGTGTATTTCCGTTTTGGGGCCTTCTTCAAGTCCTTCTAGTTTTCTTTTAATATTGCTTATCCATTCAGCATTTTCGTTATGTTTTTTGGTTGCCATATTTTCGTCCAAAATCGTTCGGTTTCTTTGACATCTGCATGGTGGTATGTTTTAGTGTCACTCCCGCCATATTGTTGATAGGACTTTCTTTCGGTGTTTCAGAAAGTCTTGTTTTGTCTGTATTGTTTTATCCTTTGTCGATATCTCTTAAATCTCCCCTATTCGCCAGCACTTTCTGGTTTATTTCCTCAAGTTGTACTGTTATTTTTCATGTGTTACCTATTTCTTTTTGTTCCCGCTTTTTTCGGCGCCTCTCTTTTCTTTATCATTCTGGCTTGTTTTCGTAGTTTTATTATTTGCGTCTCTAGTCAAAATTCCCCATCCCGGTTTTGACTGTTTCTCCGTGCTTTTTGCTGGGATCCAATTGGGATCCCAGCAAAAAGCACAAACTAATTTTGAACCTGCATAGATTAGTTCATTTAACTCGCTTATATTATTCATTGGTATGTAAGGTAGTATGTGATTTATTTTATTCGTTTCTATCTTAAATGTTTTCTATTCTATGTTTCTTAATGATGGTAGAGTAGTCTTTTCACAACTCATGATTCTCTTTATATTTTCTAATATGTCTTTTGTTATTGCAATAGTGCTGCTTGGTTGTGTATCGTTTGGAAGTGTGGTGTTTTCATTTTCCAAAGTTGGCAGTTCTTTTTCGTTGGATTGTTTTTGTTTGATACCACTTAATGTGTCTATTCTGTATTATACTTTTGTTTATGTGTTTTTTGATGGATTTCTAGTATTCCAAGGTCAGAAAACCAACCCTTATTAATTATTGTTCAAACTTGATCGGCAAGCTTTTGGTTTGTTTGAAATTTCGCACACTCTTGCCAGATCTCTATCATTATTTTCCTGTATCCTGTTTGTGAAGGGTTGCTCCTAAAATAGTATTGTAGTGCAATTTGATTACCTTCCCTAGTCCATGTTTTGCGTTTAGGTCTCTGATCGTTGTAGTTTCTTACGTCGTCGCTTATGTGCCTGAAAAAGGAGCTGGCAACATTCATAGGATAACGATCGGTTCTCCCATGTTGCCTATCAGCAAAGCACCTGCCGATCATGACACCAAGGCCTGTTGCTTGGGTCCCACGTTGTGTAATATTGTGATTGGACATTTTAATCATGGGTAGTATACTGTGGCTATACCAGACCCAGGGGTTGTTTGTGATCTGCGCGCCTGACACAGATGTGACAAAGAACAGTTATGATGGCTGTGCATAAACAGCGGGTCACAAAAGAAAGTTTTAACTTAGTTAACGTCCGTTATTCTCTTTTTTGCTTCTGGACCTAGTTTTCCTATATTGCCTTCATAGTTTTTGTCTAGGATCCTATTTTTTGATGATTCCTTAAGGACTGAATATTTTTATAGATAGAAGTTTCTGATGACTGCAGTGAAATTAGAGCAGAACGGTGAGAATTACTGATTTTTGCTCGCTAAATTTAAGTAAATCTTACATATTTCATCCTTGTTTAACTAGGAAAAGATGAGCCGATTAGAAAAGATTCCCCATTTAAAAAAAAAAATATTACAGAGAGTTGGCAGTTATCAACAACATTTTACAAATATTCAACAACATTTTACAAATATTCAACAACAGTTGGCAGTTCTTATCAACAACATTTTACAAATATTGGAACAAATTCAATGCTGTCTTCTTTTTTTTTTTTTTTTAAATAAGAAATATTTACTATCCTCCGGTATGGAATATGTAGAATTTTTGCTTTAGAATTCTGATACCTAACTGCTAAGTAAAAGACTCTTTTTTTTTTAGCTTTTCAAGAAAGTTCTATTCTAAAGTTAGTGGCCGGGGAGTGGGACCTTTAAACTTTACTAGTTCTGTTTTTTTCATTAGTATTGAAAGTGTCTTTCATTTGTAGAATCACTGATTTTTGATTGCTAAATTCAAATAAATCTTACATATTTCATCATTGTTTAGCTACGAAAAGAAGAGCCGATTAGAAATGATTCCCCATTTTAAAATATAAAGAAAAAGAAAAAAAGACAGCATTGAATTTGTTCGAATAAATTCAATGCAGTCTTTTATAATTATTATCATTATTATTATTATTATTATTATTATTATTATTATTATTATTATTATTATTATAAATTTAAAGATGTAAGTTTGGTGCATTTGACTATAAGTGTAATTTATTAACAATTTTCGGCAACATCTAATTAATTTTACTGAATCTACCAAAAACCTTATGCTACACGATATTTTTTGATTTGTTGTCAATAGTTGCTGAGTAAATTATGATCATTAATTAAGTTTAAAACAACAGAAAATTGAGTTTTTATATTTGTGATATACACGGACAATTTGGAGGAAAATAAACAAGAATTAGCGCTGAACATACACACACACACACACACACGAATGAGAACGCTCCGTTTTTTATATGTTAATATTTAGAGGCAGTGCATAAATCATAACACTTTATGTATCTTTTAAAAATACTCTGATGTACTTTTTTTCGGCAGCTTTTAAGGCATTTTGATCTTTAAACCTATTAATGATTATACATATTAATGCATTCAATTTCAAAAAGTCATGAAATTTTCATCCAAAAACTACAGTTTGGAAAATAGTTGATAATCAAAAACTTCACTAATTAACAAAAATATACATACAGTGTTGACAGTTGGTCATTCATATAATGCCAATTTGACAATATTGTCTCTCTTTTTATGATGTCAACTCACACTAAAAGCAGGAAGTTTAGTTTCACTCCAACAATTCAGCATATCTCTAATCCTTCTATTAGGTTTTAAAATGGACTCTGTTTTGGCATCCATCATAAATTCATCGATAAATAAAACGAAAATATAGTCAGCAATCGACCTGGCAGTGACAATCAATTGACCGTATAGAGCTTCTCAGAATCAGAGTCTTATTCTTTTCTTAAATTTGGTACTCAAGGATTGCCTCAATTTGTATTAGTTTTTACTTTTCTCTCGAGGAAAGAGGTGAAGTAACATTAAAAGTAACCGGCATCCTCTTACAACCAGTAAAAGGGGGACAGCGACCCTTGTGCAACTCTGAACACTTCTCCGTTTACGCGGGGCATTCGTTTATCGCACAAACAAAATATTTAACCGGGTCCGGCTGTCCATTCACCCAATTGTTCTTCTCTACATCCCTCTTTATAATTTCTGTGGTCAGGGTCCCTAGACGACGGGACCAGTCCATTAGACCAGCATGTATAATGTCATTAAGGATTCCACTCCATTTTGAATTAGGGGCTGAATTTCGCCCCTATTTCGTTTATAATTTCTTCCCATGCCCCAAACCATCCTGAAGCCTTACAATGGATTCAACCCGAGCTTCTTTTTGTTCTAATTTCTATTACACATTACTTTTTTTTTTATTTTCTCCTTCTATGTTTGTCCCCAAGGCTTCATATAATGACATTTTATGCGTATGTGCCTGTGTTTCCTCCACCGAAGTCCCTTGATAATTTGTGGTGTTTGCGGTTCTTGTGTGGTAGCGACAACTCCCGCTTTCGTTGTAATCCATCTAATCACATGGCAGAAGCAGGAATAAAAACCATAGCCGGACTGTTTACCCGTAACTTTCTCCTTCCAGTCAGTCTTTTCTTGTTATTTATCAGTCTGCTTACTGCGGCAAACCACTTCGACCGCTTCAGCCTATCATTTCAATCATCAACTATTTTTCATCTGTTCCATAAATATGGTTCGTTTTTTACCCAAAGCGAGACAACAGCGGCACCACGTTATATTGCCGTCCCTGCACACCAGCTTATACAAGTAAAAAACATTATTCCCTTTGTAATTTTGAACTATACATATTTTATTACTTGTTTCAAAAACTCTTCATTATTAATAATAACAGGCGTTACCTGGCTTAAAGTGTCCCATGTTTACAGCATTATCTCAACACAAATGAACTTTGTGTTCTGGATTTTCCAATGTCAGATACGTACATTTGTCTCTCTACTTGTTTAATTACATACAAAGCAATGACTAGACGGCAGATGGATAGGAATGGCACTCTACTTATTCAATCTATGATATATTAAATGTCATGAATATACGTGTCTCATTTTGGCTATTTTCTAGCATTTTAATATATTTTTGTCTAGATTTCTGGCTTTGAATAGCAAATCAGCTCAAATCAATCGCACAGCTTCATAAACACAATGCATTCCCTCGTAAATATATTTCATACTTAACTTAAAAAAAATAATTTAAAAGCAAAAATCATCAAAGACCACGAATAGAAAATAATTAAGCAATATAGTGTAGATATATTTGGTTTAGGTATTTTGTTTAACCTCACACTAAAACAGAACATCAGTCCAGCTGAAATTGTACACAGGAATATTGAGTTTTTCTCTCAGATAAAAACAAAACAAAACACGTGGTTCAAGTACTTCCAAGGGAACAGGATATTTTTGTTATATAAAGTTTTTTCTCATGAATATAATAGACATAACTGAAATACAATTCCCATGATTAAAATTAGATATTAAACCAAAATTTCCAGATATTCTAGAGAAATTTTTTTTAATCAAAACATATATCATTATGAATTATTAATTTTCAAACCAGGATTCAAACTCTTTAACCCAATGCTCTATTGCAATAGTTCTATAACCAAAAATTGAATTGAATTGAATGAATATATATTCTTTCGATGGCCGCATATTCGTATTTTGATTAAAATTTCCAATACTATATTATTTGACAATAAATGGCACCTAGGAGTAACATTTTGTGATTGTATATTATTACAATAAGATTATTAAATCTTGGTGTCTTGGTTTTACAAGAAAACTAACACTTCAAAAATATATTAGAGCTGTGCTTATTCATTCGTGATGCTGTATATTAGTGATTCTTTCGGAAACATTAACCTATGGTATAATTTCTTACATAATGACTGAATAAAGATTAATACAATATAAATGTGCACCATTAAAAAGTTAAAAGATTACTATTAATTTGTGCTGAAGACGTTTATCTATGAATAATTCTTAGGAAAAAAGTGGGTATTTATTTATTAGCATCTTTGGAAATATCTGTACGGCAAAATATATTGAGTGGTAATTTGAAGCCATAATTTTTCATACTTCATTCGTAGGTTTCTTTCGTAAATATCACATCAATATACAATAAAGATAATATCAATTATCTATTCTTCAGGCACTTACTTGCTCGTTGTACCACATCGCATAAAACAAATTAATTTACAAAGAAGAAATCACATACACACACATGAAAGCGCACACACACATGTGCACACACACATGCTCAGGCACGCGCGCACACACACGAACACACATACACACACACACACACACACACACACACACACACACACATATATATATATATATATATATATATATATATATATATATATATATATATTACGATGAGTGAATTCTAGTCTAAATTACGCAGACATTAAAGTAACATTTACATATCACTTTATCTGATATATTTACCAAAATTACATTAAAATATGATGAAATACTATTGATTAAATATCTTCAAAGAAATGACCATAGGCTCTAACCACGGCCTCCAGATCATTTTCGCATATCTTACAAGACATTCTGACGGTGTTCTTGTTTTAATTGGTAAATTCTGCTTATGTCCTCGTCATCAATTAATCTTCGGTGCTGTACGCCGTTTTGTTGGTCTCTCGCTCATCCATGCCGCACACATAATAATCAAGAGTATTGGGATTTGGAGTGTTAAAATGACAGATTTTAGGTTTGATTGGGCACAGAATTTTTGGGGCAGCCAACACTAGGTTCTCCTGCTCATGTGACATGGCATAGAATTCTGTCGCCAGGCGTAGTATCTTCCAGAAGTCACCAACTCGATTCAGGTAGAACTACCTCCGCCAGACACTTGGTGTAGGCCTCTGTATTGAGTTTGAAGCGATGTGAGAAGATGAATGGAAACGTAATGTCATCATCAGTAGTCATCGAATCAAACACCATGATGTTGACAGGGTGTTTGTTTATCATCAATATAAATATTGATCTATCCTCACTTGGACACACAAATACTCTAAAATCTTTGTATTGGCGGTTTTGGCCAAAATTCCTAGCACTATAACATACGATTTCGAAATTTCTGAAAGTGAGAATTGCGCTATAGAGCTGCTTTCCACGCCAAAAGTAAACTAGTGAATCTAGTTTGCTGCACAAACCAGAAACAAATTTGGTGCATTCAAAAAATTTAAAATCAAAATGGCCACTATTCAGCAATCGCATGATTTATAAGTATATATAAAATGTATATGTGCGCGTGCGCGCGCACACACACACACACACACACACACATATATATATATATATATATATATATATATTCGCATACGTGGGTTTGTATACATGTGAGGAAGAAATGTGCGGAAATGTTTGAACAAAACGCTGTTCTACGCGTTCATGAGTTTTTTCTTTAAGTTGAATGGAAAGTTTTTCGAAAACACCAAATTTTATAAAGTCCATTCTGATAAGATAAATTAATAATGATTTGTGGGAAAATATATTTATATGAGAAAAAGGCCTTTTATTGACTATTTTGATAGAAACTATATTTATGAGCTAATATGATTGTGTAATGAAGCTGAATAAGCAGCAGTGGGGAATGTAATATTTAAAGCATCGTTTACGAAATGGGGTAAACTAAATTAAAATATTTTTGATCATTAAAATAATTAAGCATAGTTGAAATTATATAGAATTCACAAGTAGCAGAATGCTGTTTTTTCACTCGAAGAATTGAAAACAAAAAATTGAGTAGAATAGAAAAACTAATCCCTATATCTGCTAAATGTATATCAATTTACCACGTTTTTAAAGATTTATATAAGCACCTAATTAGATGAAAAAAAAGGGATTAATTCATTAATGATTCTAATTGCTTCAGCAAAATGTATTTTTAAGAAACTAGGACGGAAAATATTTCTTCAATTTTATAGAGTGTTGATCCTTAACAAATGTTATCGTTTGCTACCTCAAATAATTTCTATAAATCCGGCGTCCCAAATGAAGCCGCCTATGGGTCAATAAATGCAAAAATTCTATGCCAACCGAGCCTATATTTGTACATAAATTAGCAGTTCTCTTTGTAGAGAAAATAGTTAATGTTCGATATATATATATATATATATATAAGCATGTTTGATTAAATGATAAAGACACATTATATTATTTATTGTTATATTGATTGTTTCAAGAACTAGAAATAAATAATATTTACCACCATCTAACGTACCTTCAACTACGATACTTTACGAAAAATACTTTTATACTGCACTCCTGAGGTATCATTTACGATACCCATGGGAATATATACATCCAAAATGATGGAATTGCGATGGGGTCAGTTTTGGGACACATTTCCAGTAACTTTTACATGTCAGCCCTGGAAAATAAGGTTTTTAATGCAATCAGTATACCTAACATTTATTTAGGGTTTGCTGACGACATGCTCCTCACAAATAGCACTGTTGACATTAACACAATACAAGAGACTTTTCAAAATGATTCTGTTCTCAATTTCACACAAGAAATCAATATCACCAATAAAATCACATTTCTTGGTGTACACAAGCAATAATGACCGATTTACCACCTCCACATATAATAAACCCTACCAACATTAATCCCTGCATAATGAATGCCCCTTGCGTTATAAAAGAACAATAATAAAAATACCTATTTCCAGAGCAAAACCATTATCTTCCTTTCAAATTATCTTCCTAAATGAAATTAAAAACATAAAACAAACCCTTATTAATAATGGGTTTCCCAACTACATTGTTGATACAAAAATTAAACATGTAATTAATAAAACTGAACAATATAACATTAACAATAACCTAAATCATAAATATTCAATAAACCTATACTACAAAAAAAAATTCATAGAAATTAATTTTTAAAATAGCAACAATGTTTCGAAATGCCTCATAGATTTTTTTTTTTTTATATTCCATATTTCTAGATAATATTCTATTTCCGTTGATAGCGTTCTGTTTTAAAATTCATCTGAATCTCAGTTTTATCCAACTCTACATTTAAGTAATTTCATTATGTTATACAACCCCCAGCCCCCCGCAATTCAAAACTCTTTAAAAACAGTCTTTATACATCCAAGTAAACCCTGTTGATGGCCTATGAAAGGTCTGAAAGCGCTCGGGAGAATTTTGGTAAATTCATCCGCCAAATCCCACCTGAAACCAAGACACTTATAAGGAAACTTGAAAGGATCTTAATATAGATTATATAGACAAAATGTGTCTTTGTTATTTAATAAAACATGCTTAAAGGAAAGTAAGCTGCCCAACTACACACACACACACACTTATATATATATATATATATACATGCTAAATCTTTCATTTACTTTAATTCGGCGAAAAATACATAGGCCAACCGGATACTCTCATGGAATATGGCCAAAGAAAATTAATTTTTCAACATTGTACCGTTTACTCTCTGAGCACTTATCACACCAGTACTGCAGTCCTTGGATCTCATGGGTCAAAAACGTTATCATCGGCAGATATGACATCATCATATAAACTTTTCCGAGAATGGACTTTTTAGTTCACCCTCGTATAGCAACCGAGAAAACTCTAACTGCATAGATTAATTGTAAGCAAATACAAAATTACTCGACAAATTTCAGAAAAGGAAGAGAATCTGAGAGTGACCGCAAAGAGGTTTGCGCTCCATCAATTGCTATTTCGATTCGAATTTTTCTCTCCTTATTATAGAGACACTATCCCAAGCGTATTGTGACTGGAATCAACCAAAGTTAAGATGAAGAAAAATACTAATGAAAATAAGTAACAATAATTGGCTGTTTTGCGTAAAAATGTCGGAGAATTGAAAAAAAATTAATCATAAATCCGTTCTATTGTTAGGGCGATTCATATCTCTCACCATCCTTTAGCTCAGAAAAATAATGACGATAGTGCGTGAGAGTTAAGGCAACATTCTGTCTCTTGGTCCCTTATAACGACCACCAGATGCAAAATCCAAATATTGCAATATGAATCCCATAAGCAGCTTGGATAAATTAAGACTGTTTCTTTAGTATCAATGCATCATCGTACTGTTATAGGATACTTTATATTTTGTTTTATTATTTTATTTATTTACTGTTTTTAAACAATTCCCTTGCCGTATCCAAATAAAAGATGTTGTTTTGTTATCCAGGTCGTTGGAATAATCAGCATTACATCAAAGACAACAAAGAATGCTAAAACATTTAATACAAACCTGTAATAATAATAGATTGAGAAACAAACGTGATTTAAGAAAATGTTCTCTTAGACCGAATAAAAATGATAGTGTATTTGCTGCAGTAAAAATTTGGAAAAACACTTTAAAGACATCATTGAATGCTTGTTTTGTCGGCAAAGTTGTTCATGTAAGGAAAGGTTTGTTATTGGACTGTCTGCAATAATACTTTAAATGATCTGAGCTAGATTTGCTTTCTTCACACCCCAAAACGTATATTCTATCTCCGACCAACTGCCACTAAAAATTCCAGGACATTTTAAAAGTTTTTGTGCTTTTTTAGTCTAGTTGTGCATCCTATGTAAACTTAAATTCTGATGACTTGAAGATATAGACCAATAAGTCAAGTAAAGTCTCCTGAACCGAGAACACAGGCTGATCTTTTTAAATTACGCTAATGTTGAAGGGGACAAATGTTAGATTATCGATAGAAATGGTAACTACCATGAATAAATACAACAATAAACTGTAAGTTTATTTACTTCAGAAGGGAAGAAATTTTCAAATTTTCAACTGAAACAGTGTACAAAGAAAATGAATATTGTTATTTGTTATTCATTAATAAACTCTATAGCAGTAGAAATCAGTTAGAAACAAAACAAAACATACCAAAAAACCTCTGTAACTCAAAATTCTTGTATCATAATAAAATTATTTTAAAAGTAAAATTGATAGAGATCCACTTGTTTATATAATTGTAAACTGATAGAGGTTTTCTTATATATATATATATATATATATATATATATATAGGTACATACACACACATGCGTATACGCGTGTGAGCATGTGTAAGATCGTACAAGTGCATATGTCTGAATAATTTTTACTCTGTTAATATCAGTGTAGCATATGATGTTTGGATGTATATTACTTCATAATATACTCTCCGCCTTGAACATTTCTTTAATAATTGAATCTCTTCTTTTTAGAAATTATTCGGAACATTCATTCAACAGTTTTCCTCGTGTGTTTGGTCTACGGAGAAAAACGTATCCTGGATCAAAAAAAAAAAAAAAAGTAGCAAACATATTTTTTAAAAATAATTTATCTTAGCTGCAGTCGTAGTATGATATAATTATTATATTTATTCTGTTAGGCGTAAAGGATTTTAGTTATTTAACGAGAGATCTCAAACGATTTTCTTTCTTTTTGTATAATTATCCAGTCTTATTTTTGTTTTGTAAAGAAAATCCTATGGTATCGAAATCCATGCAAATAACTTAGCTGTCGATGTACGCATTTATAAGAATCCCTGAACTGTAATCGTTAGCAAGATTAGCAAGTTTTTTTTAATTTTTTTATTTATTTGTTTATTCATTTGATTTTACTGGCACATCTTTGCAAAAGGAGTCTGTTGTCGGTGTTCTTATTCGGGCCGAATCTGTTTTCATTTTTCTAACGCTAATGCCCTTGAGAACGTTAAGAATCCATTTCTTCTTCCCTCGGCTACGGGTTAGTAGTTAGTCAAACTCGGTTCTTTATAAGTAGTATGAGAAAAAGTGACATTTTGTATTAAAACTGACTATATTCCACATACAGCTTCACCTTGTGTGGCTATAACAGCAGAGTGTGTAATCCCAGATCTATTTCCTCACATGAAAAACTGTAAATAGAAGAAACCTATTGATATGCAGAGAATTATAGGCAAGGAATATCAAACAATCATATGCTCAAAATTTCAGACATTTTTTTCTAAAAACGAGAAGTTTTTTTTAGATTTGTTTGATGAATAAAAATAGACTGCATGGTTAAATTTATTTATGTTTGATGTTTTTGCCAGTGTTTAAACAGGTTTAACCTGAATTTGCTTCCGGATATAGGTAACCGAATAAGTATAATTATGTTTTTACATTACTGAACAGTAACATATATCGATCGAAAACTGCACACAATAACACACACACACACACACACACACATATATATATATATATATATATATATACATTCGAGCTCATATAAAGTCATATCATTTTTTGAAAATTTAAGTCCTTACATATATGTATCCATACACAAGCTACCTACCTTCCAAACATTCACCCATCTACACTAACCCTCACGTATATATATATATATATATATATATATATATATATATATATATATATATATATATATATATGTGGGTGTGTGTGTGTGTGTGTGCTGAAAAATAGATTTGTTGTGAATGAAAGTAATATGATATAAAATATGATAGAAATATGTAGAAAGTTGGAGAAATTAAACACTTAACTCAGATTTAGATATGTGATATTTCGTTCGGGCTTTATTTCATCTTCAAGAACTTCTTCAAGACAGAGAAGATGAAATAAAGCCCGAACGAAATATCACAAATCTAAATCTGAGTTAAGTGTTTAATTTCTCCAACTTTCTACGTATTTCTATCATAAATATATATGCAAAGAAAGAGACTTGACTTTAAACTAAGAGTTAACTTTAGGACATAATAAATGTGGTACTGAAGTTACTTACATCTGGTAAGTACAGAATGATTTTCAGTCGCACAATCCTGCATTTTCTCAAAAATTGTCGAGACAAGGATTAAAATTTGTTTTTTGTTTGAATCATCTAGACATCACCACTTTATTTTATAAGTTGCTCAGAAATGACCTAGTTTCTTTCATTTTTCAAATTTAAAACGATTTTAACGCTTCACCCACAATTTAAAAAAAATTTTTTTTTATCCCGTCTTGTATTTACCTTCAGCAAATTTAATTAGTTGTACCATTAAAATAAATGTCTATATACGTTTATGAGAACTATTTTCAAGAATGATTGCTATTTTTCAACTCGTCTTTATTCAACTGACATACATAGCTGCACTGTAATTCTAGTTTCAAATATAAATCAATCACAAATGGGCTTAAGCTTTTTTACGCACCTTCGACAATATATTGTTAATATATATATATATATATATATATATATATATATATATATATATATATATGAATATATCTATAGACCGAGAGAGAGAGAGAGAGAGAGAGAGAGAGAGAGAGAGAGAGAGAGATAATGACAGGTATATACAGACTGGTAACTATCCATATACCTCCACTTAATTCAAAAGCAGCTACTTTAAAGATCGACCAAGAAGAAAAAGAAACATAATAGCCAAGAAAATGTCTGCAGATATTGACAAAAAGTATGACTCGAAGCTAAATGAAAACTTTATGTTTGCTTCTCGAGTAACCAGGAAAAGAAACTGTGAGAAAAATGGAAAAGTTCGGTGTTCCTGTTACCTTGAGGGTAGAATATTTTGTCAAAGGAACTGTAACAGGAACAAATCTTTTATTCACAATGCTCTACTCATTCTGAAAACAAGCTTTTCTTTCGAAACCACTGGCAATGACGCTTTCGATTTTTTAATGTTTGTACTAAGACGAACAAAGTGACTATATACTTAGAAAATACAACCACCACAATCAGAAATTTTGCCGTGGTGATGGTCACTTGGACAATTAATGGGGGTGGCAGTCATTCCTTACTGGACAATATATTCAATCCTCGCTTTTTACCGCTTTTTATCGCTTTTCGTTTCCCTACAGTTTTCTTCTCTTTCCTTTGCACATTGAAAATAATTTCCTTTTTCTTTTCTTTCATTCAAGCTTTGTAATTGCTTTTACTCTCAGCCATCATTTATTTTCTTTAAGAAAGGCACAAAATGTGTTTCCAGTGACACTGTATGATATGATTTATTTCAGAAGAAAGCAGAACATGTCTGCTGCAATATTGGCTTAGATGTGTACTGGCTGACTAATACACACACACACACACACACACACACACACACACACATTCTCCTCCTTTCTCTGTCTCTCTCTTTCTATCAATCTCTCTCTCAAACACACACACACATCCATACATATATACATAAATATGTGTATATAGAGAGATTCTGGGGCTGAGCATTAGCGGAATCCCTGAGTCTATGTTTGAATATAATATATGCGTAAATGTTATAGAGAGATGAAATGTGTTTATCCATGTGCAAACGTATGTTACGCAAATTTGCGTTGAAATATATGCAACCGTGCATTTTTATTGTATTAATATTAGTTTGTTTCGACAGGACGCATTCCCAATGTATATATATATATATATATATATATATATACATATATAGGAGTTGTCAATATTTTTCTTATCGATAACTCAATAAACATAAAATCTCCATGTGTTATATATCTTTTATTTACTTACGGTAAGTTCTAAAGAATATAATATATGTAAATATATGGGTCTATATACGGATATTTCATTGAATGTATGTATTTATCTTCGAAATTGTGTACTTCTCTTAAACGTATGCCTTTTATTGACTTTCTGTATGTTAGTTTCCTAAACATCAAATATATCACCAAGTCTTTTAATCTTCACCCAAAGTGTGTGAATAATATGCTTGTATATATATATATATATATATATATATATATATATATATATATATATATATATATATGCAAGGGGGCACTGCTGGTGTATATTTATATATCCTCTCTTTCAATCGTGCCTAGCTGTTGGAGAGAGTCCATTTGGGCTGACTGCGTATTTGAGTGCCTCTTATTGTCCAGTCAATTGGTACCTATAAAAGAAGCCATACTCATGATCGAACATCGGCTTGAGGCGTTCAATCAAAATGTGAAGACTCAAAGAAGCTATCTTCGAGCCTCATTTTTATGTTTAATAGCATGACCACTGATGAAAAATATCCTCTCAAATGTACAAAGCAGTGTTAATATTTAGATTATCTAGCTTCTTACCTGAATGGTTTTCCTTGGGGATAAATTCCCTGGACACAATAGTAGTGAGGTTGCTAACTGCACTAAGGGCAGATTTTTGTTCCCAAATAAATAATAATAATAATAATAATAATAATAATAATAATAATAATAATAATAATAATAATAATAATAATAAGAAGAAGAAGAAGAAGAAGAAGAAGAAGAAGAAGAAGAAGAAGAATACAACAGAAAGTAACAGCAATAACAACTAAAAATAACTTAAAGAAAAATAGAAGACAAGCAATCATGAAATTTAGAAAACAAAAATGGTAAGAAAAACGAAAATATAGTCACTTCAACCAACAAACGAGGAAAATTGCATATGAGATTAAATGGATATAGTTACAGAAAGGAATTTGAAGAGAGACGCTAAATCTGTTTTAATAGAAATACAAAGTAATTCCATAAGTAATAATCATGTCAAAGCAAAAGTTTATATTACGTAGTAGGACAGAAAAGTAGGCCATGTGGTATTAGGGATAAAAAGAAGTTAATCTTTTTATAAATGAGTGTTGTAAACTGGTGCAAAAATAACACGAATAGGTGTAGAAAGTGATCCACAGAGAATTGAGCAAAGTACTAAATTTGAACATACTAAATATTTATTACGCACACACCAGAATAGGAATTAGAAAATAAAATGGCTAACATTCTCTGGGGTTTTGAGATACAATAGGATAACCCAATTTAGACCAGAACACCAGACTATCTTGAATAAACCAGAAGAAAAAAAAAACTTGTTTTCTAGTGGATGTTGCTAAGTATAATAAATGCCAACAGACCAGGAATCCTAAAGAGATTCGAACACCTGGCCGAGAGAGGTAGAACGGATACATTTTTGCTGCTTATTATCTGATTTTGATGGAAGAAAATCCGTTAGTAACAATTGCTTTTAGTTTAAATGCGTATTGGATTTTATCTTGTTTTATTCAAACTAAAATCTTTGCAGAATATTATCTGTGATTTGAATGAAGACAACTCGACAAATTTGCAACCTCATTTTTCAGCTTTACTATTGAAAAAGCATGTGTTAAATTTGAAGTTCCTTTTTTATTCTTTAGTTAAGAAACTCTATACTGTTTGTCACTGAATTGCTGAAATAGAGGAAAATTAATCTATTTAAGGAATGCTTTGAATTCCACTTTTATTTGTATGGAGACACTAATGATTTGCGGCAATAAAAGCTAAAGTTATGATACGAGAATAACTGCAAATAACTCAGGGGCTACAAATAGGAAGTAAATTGTGGACTTTAACTTAGTTAAAACTTAAATTTAAATTTTATTTTTTTCATTTTTATATTTATTTTTTGTGATCCCTTGAAAAGCTCCCATAACACAAGGGTTCATGATTATGTCTATGTCAGGTGCGAAGATAATTAGCAACCACTGAGTCTGGTATAGCCATAATATTCTACACATGAGAAATTAAAAATTAAAACCTAATTCATAGAGGGATCCAGACAGCAGGTGTCATGATCAGCAGATGTTGCCTTGATATCTACCATGGGGTACCCGTTAGGCATCATTTGAATGTTAGCTATTCTTCTTTCAGCTACACAAAGGATGAACAAATTAACCACTCAAATCAGAGATTGCAGCGCAGAAAATTGACCAGGAATGATAAAAAAACAAGCACTATACTGTTATTTTGAGAGCAAACTCGCACACAGAAGGTATAGAAAAAGAATGATAGAATTTTGGATAGAATTCACTAGATTTAAGACAACAAACCAAAGACTCGCTGACCAGGTAATGATAATAAAGAAAGGTTGATTTCCTGAATTTAAATATTGGAAATCGATCAACAAATATACTCGAAAGGATATCAATAGGCCCCTATTACAGTATCCGAGAGGCTAAATACAGAACAACCAGAGACTCTTAATCAAAAACTAACACAAAGGAATAATGACAGAAATACTATATACGCAAACACAATGACAGAAACAGTAACACAAGAAAAAAAAGTGAATTTTGAGAATATGAAAAGAATTATTTCTAAAAAGTAAACCACATTTCCTTTTCTCAGGAACCAAGACTGGAGAACAGTCAAGTCGGAAACCGAGAAAATAAATGACTAATATTCCAAAGAAAAACATCATGGAACTAAAAGATCTAATCTATACCGGAGTGATATCAGTCTGTGGGAAAATAGGGGTCCCTGTGAATAACACCAACAGAAAGACAAAATCCGGATGGGAAATCAGGTTAGAAACTCTGAGAATAAAGCTACAACAACAAGCAAAAATGCAGAGACAAAAGAGCAAGAAAATATATTCGGGCGTAGCAAAAAGAGCGCAGTTAGAACGAAAAATACTATTCGAAGAGACGAATCAGAATTTACTGGCGAAAGAAGCAAGACTAAGAAGATAGCGAAACAAGAGCAAATGCTACAGACAAAAAAGTTCTACAAGCACGAAGGAGGAGAATCGGTGAAGATATACCAGATGTGAAGAGGAAAAAATTCGAGCCAAATAGGAGAACAGGAAGAGCATAACAAAACATTCATATGGATAAACAACATGGAAACAGAGTTACAAATGTGAAAATACGTCTTGATTCATACAAAACGACTCTTAAAAATACCAGACTGCAAAACACCAGGTCATAATTATATACACGATTTTTGGCTTTAAAAATTACCCCCATCAACGACAGACTGGTTATCGAAATGAATAAATGCATACAGAAAACTGAGATACCCAAATGGATGACCAAAAGAACACCACCCTGATCCAGAAAGACATCAAAAGTGGAACTGTTCCAAAAACCTACAGATCCATAACGTGCCTGAACAGAGAGGATGGCACAAGTTGACCAGAGAAAGTGGAGAACTACTATGTACTGATCAACACATCCTCAACGAAAGTAAAAGGAAACGGAAAAATGTAGAAACGGTAAGAATTGGTTTAAAAATGCGTACAGCATTGAAGCAGGCTAACACTCTGTCTCAAAATGTACTAGATATCCGATGAAGTCATGAAGTTTATAGAGAAAACCATGGAAAACTGAAGAGTGGAATTGACAGCAGAGCAAAGACCTTACCTGTCATAGAAATCCAGAGAAGTATATCCCAAGGAGATGCGCTATAACCATTACTATACGTAATTGTGATGATGCCGCTAAACCACACTCAGGAAGTGCACAGGTGGATACAAAGTTAGTAAATCTAAAGAAAACATCGATCACCTAATATATATGAACGACATCAAACTGTTTACCTAAAACAAAAAAGAATTGGAAACCCTCATACAAGAAGTGATTACATACAGTCAGTACATAGAAAAATGTGCCATGCTAATTATGAAAAACAGGAAGTGATGCATGATAAAGAATAAAACTACCAAACTAGGAAGAAATCAGAATACTCAGAGAAAAGGAAACTTACGAGTACTTTTGAATAGTTGAAGCGGACAACATAAAATAAGTAGAGAAGAAAGAAAAAATTTAAAAAAGAGTTACTCGAGAGAACGAGAAAACTGCTCGAAACCAAACGATATCGCTTGAACCTTATAAAAGGGATAACCACTTAGGCTGTCTCCTCCTAAGATACTCGGAATCATTTATGACAGGAATGTGGGAAGAACTGAAACAAATGCACGAGAGAACATGAAAAGTAATGACGATGAATAAGGCCTTGCATCCCAGAGATGATGTTGACAGACTATATGAGCCCAGAAAAAAAGAGGATATTGAGAACTTGATAGAATTAAGGATAACGTTGATGCATCGAGACAATGACTTGAAGACTACAAAGAAAAGCGCGGAGGGAAGATGACTGATTACAGCCTCCAAAAAAAAATACATCGATTTACTCTGGTGTGAAAAGCTCTCAGCTGAGTGAAAATAATAGCAAATAGTGAGAGGAAGAAGAGAAACCATCCTGACTAAAGCATTGTTAAGATCAGCTAGAATATTCAGAAAAGTCGTGAAGATATTTTCAAGGTTCTTGGTGGTTGTTCTAAGGCCTCCAGCTTAGATTTTTTTTTCATCACCGTCACTGTTTTCATGTTAGTTTGAAAATGTTCATGTATTTTTTCTATTTATCGATTTCTTTTATTTTCAATATGTGGTCTGTAGAATACACCGACTGCTTCTCTGCAGAGGGGTAAGACCCTCCCCCAACGAGTGTCCTGGATATGACACTAAACAATCTGATAGTGAGGTTCCAGCAATGCTGGAGCTTTGGGGAATGCGGAGTACCCCTTCATTGCCATCGCTCCCAGGTCCACTCTGGCCCGGAGTGGTAACACCTGATAAGGGTCCTATCTATGGGTTAAATAGAACAAAACCTTGCTTTTTTCACTATACTGATTTTTGCATTTAAACTGTGTATTTATGCTTAACTGAATTGTTTAAAATAGAACTGTTTTGACATTGGAACTGCGTACTTGTGCTGAACTGAATTGCTCGAAATAGAACTGTTTTTGACATCTTAACTGTGTACTTATGCTGAACTGAATTATCTGAAATAGAACTGTCTGACATTTAAATCTGTGTATTGCCCAGTCAGCTGAGGCTGTAGAATACACTGACTGAGGTAAGACCCCCCCAGCGAGTGTCCTGGATATGACACTAAACAATCTGATGGTGAGGTTCCAGCAGTGTTGGAGCTTTGGGGAATGCGGAGTACCCCTTCATTGCCATCACTCCCAGGTCCACTCTGGCCCGGAGTGGTAGCACTTGATCTATGGGTTTAATAGAACTAACAGTATACTTATGCTAAAATGAATTGAGTAAATTGAATAGCTTGAAATAGAAATGTTTTTGACAATTAAACCGCACTTACACTTAAACTGCGTGCTTATGCTTAACTGAATTATTTCAAATAGAACTGTTTTTCGACATTAAAACTGTATTTACACTCAACTGAATTATTACATATAACTGCTTGAATAGTTTGAAATGGAAATGTTTTTGACAATTAAACTGTGTACTTATGCTAAACTGAACTGTTTTCAATAGAACAGATTATTTATATAAAAATGGATTTGCCGTTAAATAACCAACATAGGTTGATATGCCATAAAACCAAACAAACCAAACAAAATATCACGTTTGGCTGATGGTCTTTCACCGAAGTTTGAGTGACACCAAGTCTCCTCAAGTCTCCGGGACTCTTCTCAGTATTCTGACTGATCTCAATAATTCAATAGTTTGGATAGTCTTCACTCTTCCTGTTTTTTCCTCCAGTCCTTGTACCAATACTTTGGTGACTGTACCAAGAGCACCAATTACTGTTGGAATAATCGTCACTTTTTTCAATTCCCTTGCAAGGTCCAGGCACTTATCCTTCTTTTCACTTTCTTATTTACTCTGTGGTACACCGGGACAGTAAAGTCCTCAATTCTGCAAGTTCTCTCTTTTTTTTTTGCCAATTATTATAAGGTCTGATTGTCTGGCCGAGATTAGGTTATCCATTTGTAACCCAAAATCCCAGAAGAGTGTTTCTGCGTTTAATTTTCCGGGACAAATGTTGGGTTGTGCATATACATGTTGCATTCAATTACTTTTTTGTAGAGGCATTTAAAATTGTCTTAGACTCTTGAAAATTCACTATCTTATTGCTATGTCTTATGAGGTGACTGACCATTTTTTATGATTTCAGATTTAAATGAACAGCTACAGCAGGAATTGGAATACACCCTACTGAAGCCTGATTGTCACAGCTGGCGAATTTCAAAAATGCAATCTACACAATTCAATAGCGTAAAAATGATTATGGTTTTAATATAATTGACCCTTAAGGCAGTGTTTTGAATTGCTTTTTGAATAGATAATTTTTTTCCCTTTAAGTTTCCATTTCGTAGCCATGTTTTGGTCTTCTCGTGTGAGATTTGGTAAATTTGTTGCGGGAAATATCTAGATATTTGTTTGTCTTCCTATTTGTTTCCTATTTATTGTTGATCTGTTGATCTTTTTATTGTCATTTTTATTATTATTTCTTTGCTTAGTTTTTTCTTGTCTTCGAGTTCTCACATTGATGCTTACACGCAATTTTTCAATGCTGTCGAGTTTTCTTTCCCTTTCTTTTCTTGACACATATAGTCTCAGTCATATTTCAGGTGTAAAAACCTCAGCATCGTTATTAGTTTTTTTGTCCTTGGTCCTTTTGTTGAAGTTTTTCCCTCGTCCATTTCAACAATGGTCCCTAGCATCTTACAAGAGAAACAATTCACGTGTTTATCGCTTTGAAGAGATTTCTGCAAATATTTTGGTGTATTTTCGCTTTCTTTTTCTCCAGCTGTCTCTGGCCGGAACGGCAAAATCTACTAAATGGTAAACATTTCATTTTTTCAAATTAAAAGAGGTCCGGTCTTTTGGCCGTTATTATATGATCTGTTTCTATCTCAAAACTCCCGGATAATCTCATGCGACCCATTCTCCAAAACAGATCCTGGTTTGAACAAATACCATTTCGTGATATGGTAAAATATTAAACCATTTGATAGTATCGTCAAATATTTATCTCTATCTCAATTCTGAGACGATCACACCCCCCCAGTCGTGCCTATTCTTGTAACCCCTTTGTGCCAGTTTGCTGCACGCGCTTATTATGAGATTAACTCACATATCTCCTTCTCTATATAATCAACACTAACAATTGTATTGAGTATAATCAATTTTCCCTTTGGTAAAATTGGGCCATAAGGCGTAGTTTTGTTCTACTATTTTAAGATATTTAGTTTCACTCTTGAGATTTCCCTTTATTAAATCAGCCCTTTTTATTTACCAGAACCTTTCCCTTTCTTAGCGATTATTATTATTATTATTATTATTATTATTATTATTATTATTATTATTTACTCCTTTAGAGTTTTTCACATCAGTATTAGCTGATGGTTCTTTCGGCGTTATTTTTTGATGATATTAAAAGACATTCAGTTTCTCTCTTAAAATTTCCTTCGGATGACCAATCCCCGTGTTCTCATGTTTAATCACACCAGTTTGTCGGTGTTTTTCTTCCTATTTCTGTTATCTAGTTTTTGTTTAACTTTTTTTTATTTTCATGTTGCCATTACTTTTACTGGCTGTTGTAATTAGTCTTTCTTTGCTCTTTTTAACGTACCCCTCGATTCCCTTTATTGATTAATTTACGCAATCCTCAATGCCAACCACTTTTCCTCTTTCTTTTCTTGATTCATACAGTCTTACTATGTTATCTCTGGTGTACCGCTCTCTGCAATAGTCCTCATTTGCTATGTTAGGTGAAGATATCTTTAGATTCTATGAATTTGATGATTCTCTCTTTTAGAATGAATGATATCGTTTGTTTTTTTGTAAGAAGGCATGTTATTCCTCAGTACTTTTATGCTTATATATTTTCTATCCATCTTGCTTTTTTATAATAAGATTTCTTCGGCTTCCATTAATTACTCCGAAAAGATTTCAATTCTCCAATCGTGGGGGTTTCCTTTACATTTATTGTCTTTTTTCTTATTTCTCAAAATAATGTTTTCGGTCGTCAAGTAATATTTTGCGTCGAAAGAATTTTATTTGGTTTTCATATCTCCAATTACGCTGGACCTTAGGTAGGAATTTTTGCTTCGGGTTTTCTTTTCTCTAGATCTTATCAATTGATGTTAATCTCATGTTTTATTTTATTTTTTCTTATTTTCCCAGTTTTTATTTTAACACCCTTACTCATTTCATCAATCTGGATATTTCTCCTCCGTATTCCTCTATTTCTTTTTGTATCTTTAATTTCCATTTTGGGCTGCTTAAAGCTTTTCTGTTTATGTGTCATGGTTAAAAGCGTAAGATTTGGCTTTCATTCTTAAAGAAAATCTTAGATGGCATTGTTTTCTATTGTCATTAGACTACTTTTGTCATTATTACTTTTTTAAGGCACTGTATTTTCTATATCATTATTAGCTATCTTAGCGAGTTACCTGATTATGTTTTGGCTCATTTTGTCGATTTTAATCTTATTTTCTCTCTCGTAAAGGTTTCTGTTTGAGATTGACTATTCTCTAATTCATTGCATTCATTATTTTGTCTCTGGACTTTTTATACAAACATTGCTTGATTGTTTTAATGTATTATTAGTTTCATTTTAAACTCCGTTCTTTTTAAGTGCTCAACTTTCATTTCGTTCGATGTCGGAAATTACCTGCTCTTTGTTATTATCTTTTTTAGCATGTAATAAGTGAATACTTTTAATTATATATCTTCTCATATTGGCTAATTTATTGGGATCAAAACGTGTAACCGTACATTAATTTCTTTCACGGTGAATGTTATAATTTCTTTGAGTTGTATATCTTCCTGGTGGTTTGTTAATTACAAAAAAGACCGCATAAAAATATTTCTTTATAATCGTCTTTTTATCATTTTTCTTGTGTTTTTATATTTCATTCATAGCAGTGAAAATCTTGGTAGGTCATCAGTAGGATTATCCTGATAACTGCCGATAGGATTAGAGAGTGTTGTTCCTGTGTCTGTTTATTTTATCCCAACTTAATGCGTCATTAAGAGATGTGGTCCATTTTTATACGCGGGAAGACCGAGCTGAGTATGTCATAAAAAGTGGTTTTCAGATATTGTTTTGGTGCATTCTATTTACACTTACTGCCAAACGTTTTTTTTAGTGACACCATCAACAGAAAAATATTCTATGATGTTATTTATTAATAATCCAGAGAGAGAAAATCCATGTTATATTATAAATTATATTATAATTTCATGCAGTTCGAATTCAAAGGAAGACAATGTTCCGTCTTAAAACTTTGAGGAAAACAAAAGGTTATCTGCCCCAACGAACTACATAATTCACGGCGGAAATGAAAGGCTGATAAAGAACATTCAAAGTAAATTTAATACAATGATCAAATCTTAAATCTTTAATGGTATTTTTGAAAATTCTTCTTCTTTCATTTGCCCAATACAAAAAAAGAAAAAAAAAACTGATACGTTTAAAAAATAGATAAATCTGTTGACGAAAAGAATACAAAAATATTTTGATTTTATTACGTAGAAGTTTAAAGTGTTTTTTCAAAGATACATCGAGACAAAAGTCTCCAGCAGAAACCTTATCAAATGAATAAATACTTGGGCTGTGCCCCTAGTTAGATATTCGGGACCCTTCCTCAAGTGGACCAGAGGTGAACTTAAACAAATGGATCAAAGAACAGGAAAACTAATGACCATGCATAAGTCATTACACCCCAGAGACGACGTTGACAGACAATATGTATCTAGAAAAGAGGGAGGAAGAGGACTTGCCAGCATTGAAGACACCGTTGACGCATCGATACAACGGCTCGAAGACTACATAGAAAAACACGAACGAGAACTAATTACAGCCATCAGAAACGATACGGACAACACGATGGACGATAGAATGACAAGAACAAGGACACAAAAAATGGGAGGAAAAATACTCTATGGCCGCTTTAAACGTCTAATAAACAACAACTCACACCAGAAAACCTGGACCTGGCTTTGAAAAGAAGCCTTAAGAAAGAAACGGAATCCCTCTCAATAGCAGCACAGGACAACGCCATAAGGAACAATCATGTCAAAGCGAGAATAGATAAGACACAACAAAACAGTAAATGTAGCCTATGCGGTGACAGAGACGAAATGATCAATCACATAATAAGCGAATGCCGCAAATTAGCACAGAAGAAGTATAAGGGGAAACACGACTGGGACAGCAAGGTGCAAAACATTTAAATTTGACCATACTAACAAATGGTATATACACAACCCAGCACTTGTCCTAGAAAATGACACGCATAAACTCCTATGGAACTTTAACATACAAACGGATCACCTAATGCCGGCCAGAAGACCAGACCTTATAATAATCAACAAAAAAAAAAAAAAAAGAGAACTTGCAAAAATTGTCGACTTTGCTGTCCTGGTGGACCACAGAATAAATCTGAAGGAAAGTGAAAAGAAGGATAAGTACCTCGACCTTGCAAGAGAATTGAAAAAGCTGTGGAACATGAGGGTAACGATTGTACCAATTGTGATTGGTGCTTTAGGATTATTAAAAAGCCTGGAGGACTTGGAAGTTGATGGACAGGTAGAGACTATCCAACCGACAGCATTACTGAGAACAGCCAGAATCCTGAGACGAGTCCTGGAGACTTGAGGAGATTTGCTGTCACTCAGACTCCCCTGAAAAACCATCAGATAACGCTGATGTGAAAAACTCTAATAAGTAAAATAATAATAATAATAATAATAATAATAATCATTATTATTATTATTATTCCTTGAGAGTTGTTCACATTAGCATTATCTGATGTTCTTTCTCGGGAGTTTGAGTGACAGCTAGTCCCCTCAAGTTTCCAGAACTCTTCTCAGAATTTTGGCCGTTCTTAAAAATGCTATAGTTTGGAAGGTAGGTCTCCGTTCGTCCTCCAACTTCCAAGTCAGCTAATCCCTTAAATAATCCTTAAGTTATTGTACTGAAGCTACCAGTCACGATTGGTATAATTGTCACCTGCATGTTCCATAAGTTTCTTCAATTCCCTAACAAGGTCCAGGTACATATCATTCTTTTCATTTTCTCTTGGTTTTATTCTAATGTCTGCCGGTACAGCAAAGTTGACAATTTTGCAAGTTTTGATTATTATAAGCTCTGGACTTCTGGCTGAGATTAGGTGATCTGTCTGTATGTCAAAGTCCCATAGGAGTTTATATGTGTCATTCACTAGGACAGATGGTGGGTTGTGCATATACCATTTGTTCGCATGGACAAATTCAAATTTCTTTCACATTTCCCATGAATCACCTTGCCCACCCAGTCGTGTCTAGTCTTATACTCCTGTGAAAATTTGCTGCATTCGCTTATTATGCAATTGATAGTTTCGTCTCTATCACCACATAACCTACATTTGCTATTTTGTTCCGTCTTATCTATTCTCGCTTTGATATCAGTTCTCATGGCGTTGTTTTGTTCTACTATTAGGAGAGATTATGTTTCTCCCATAAAGTTTCCTTTTCTTAGACCCATCCATGTTTTCTCGTGTGAAATGTTGTCTATTAATCGTTTAAAGCGTCCATATAGTCGTTTCCTCTCCCCATTTTTTCCTAGTTATTGTCATTCTGTTGTCCATCATGTTATCAGTATCTTTTTTGATGGCTGTAATCATTCCTACTTCGTATTTTTCTATGTAGCACTCGAGTCATTGTATCGATGTGTCAACACTGTCTTCAATTCTGGCAAGTTCTCTTCCACCCTCCTTTCTTGATATATAGAGTCTGTCAACGTCGTCTCTGGGATGTAATGCCTTGTGTATGGACATTAGTTTCTTTGTTCTTTGGTCCATCTGCTTAAGTTCATCTCTGGTCTACATGAAAAAGGATCCCGAATATATAACGAGGGGTACAGCCCAGGTATTTATTCCTTTGATAAGGTTTCTGCAAGATAGTTTTTTTCTCATGTAGCTTTCTAGTCCTTCTGAGTATTCTTTCTAAATTTTGTCTTTCATCTTCACTTTTTTGATGGTGTCAGCCTCCATGTTACCCAAGTATTTGTAGATTTCCTTTTCTCCAAGCAATCTAATCTTGTCTTGATTTGGTAGTTCCATTCTGTCAGTCAGGTGTCATTTGCCACTTTTCTATTTCAAATTCCATTCCTAAGCCCTGACTGTATTCTTGAGCTACGTGTTCTACAGTTTCCATTTCCTTTTCATTTTTGCAAATAGTTTGATGTCATCCATGTATATTAGGTGATTGATGTTTTCCTGCGATCTACAAAGTTTGTATCCAGCTGTGCATTTTCCGAGTATATGGTTAGGTGTCATCATAGCAATTATGAATAGTAACGGTGATAGTGCATCTCCTTGAAATATAGCTCTTTGGATCTTCGCTTCAGCTAAGCTTATTCCTCCTGCTGTCAATTTCACGCTCCAGATTTTCATGGTTTTCCCGATAAAGCTTATGACTTCATGAACTATTTTGTACATTTCAAGGCAGTCTATTATCCAGTTTAGTCAACCATATCATATGCTTTTTGTAGTCAATTCAGACCATAGCTAGATTTTTGCGTCTGGTCTTGCTCACATTTAGGATATGCTGATCTATGTAAAGTAAAAGGAACAATCCATGGCTTGTTAGCGAGTCGTCAATCTCTTCCTTTATTTGTGCTGTTAATATTTTCACATCATCCGTAGGCAGGTTATGGGTCTGTAGTAGCATGCAGTAATTCTTTTGCTTTGGTCCTTTTGGATCAAGGTTGTCTTTCCTTTGGTCATCAATTTGGATACGTGTGCTCTGTATAAGAAACTGTTCATTAGTACTGATAACCTGTCATGAATGGAGGTACATTTTTTGAACCAGAAACCATGTATTCCATCATGGCCTAGCATTTTCTGGTTTGATATTTTTTAGGGTCCTTTTGAGTAAATCCGTGTGTTTCTGCATTTTGGTTTCTTCTAGCCCTTCTAATTCTTTAGTCATATTGTTTATCCATTGGAATTTTTCTTCATGCTTTTTGGTTGCCATATCTAAAATCATTCGGTTTCCCTTGCATCTGGTTGTTCTTATTTTTTATGTCATCTCTGCCCAATTGTAGGTAGAATTTTCTTTCGTTGTTTGGAATGTCCTGTTTTGTCTGTATTGTTTTACTGATTGTTGATATCTCTTTAATCTTCTTTCTTTCACCAGGACATTTTAGGTTTTTTCATCCAGTTGTATTGTTATTTTTTCTTTTTGTATTGTCTTTTTCTTTTTGTCACTACATATTCCAGCGTTTATTCTTTGTTTTATCATTTTGGCCTGTTTTGTTGATTTTTTTATCTGCGTTTCCAGTCGAATTTCCCATCCTGGTTTTGATTTTTTCTTCGTGATTTTTTAGAGTATTCCAATTTCTTACAAACTAATTTCGACCCTGCATAGATTACTTAATTTAACTCGATTATATTATTCGTTGATACAAGGTACTACTTGATTTATTTTATTCGTTTGAGTCTTAACCATTCTATATACTAAGTTTCTTAATAATGGTAAGATAGTATTCACCGTCCAAAAATCTTTTAAAGTTTTATAGATTTACCTTTTGTTGTTGTGTTAGTGTCCTGGGTTGTTTGGTTTTGTGTTGTTTAGGTGTGTGGTGTTTCCATTTTCTACAATTGGTGGTTCATTTCGGTTAGGCTATTTTCTTTACTTGATGTGTCAGGTACTGTATTACTATCTTGTTCATTATTTATCATCTCGTATATTTCTATTATTTCAAGGTAAAATAAAACCCAACCTTTCTTTATAATTGCCCTGACTTGTTCGGTAAGTCTTTAATTTATTGTCTAAAAACTAGCGCATTCTTTGCAGATCTCTATCATTCTTTTCCTATATTCTCTTTTTGTACAGTTGCTCCTAAAGTGTAGTGCAAGTTGGCTGTCTTTCCCAGTCCATCTTTTGTGTTTACGTCTCTGGTTGGTGAGCTTTCTTAACTCGTCATCTGTGTACTTGAAAAAGGAACACTCATAGGATGACGACTGGTCCCCCATGTTGGCTATCAGGAGAGCACTTGCTGATCATGACACACAAGACTGTTGCCTGGGTCCTACGTTATGTCCTATTTTGATTCAATATTATTATCAGGAGTAGAATATTGTGGCTATACCAGACTTTGGGGATGTTTATAATTTGTGCACCTGACATAGAAGTGACCGAGAACAGCCTTAATGACTGTTCATGAGCAGCAAGTCACAAAAAAGCCCACCCTAAGTTTCTAACTTAGTTAAAGTCCGTTATCCTGCTATTTTTTGCCTTATTTCTCGTCATAACTACATTATTTTTCGTTATACCTAACTTCACGTTTTCCTGTATCAACTTTATAGTCTCTATTTACTGCCTTATTTTGCGACTATTTCTGCAAAGCCTGGTCATATTTTAATAGAGATTACGCTCCCGATGTCTTTCTGGTTGTATTAAGGACGGTTACTGTATTTACTTAGCGCTTTTAGATTAAATCAGGTGCGTATTTTTCATTGAGAAGATATACGTAGATGCGTCATATAGAGTTTAATGGGGTAAATTCAAACCAGTCTTTCCTGATTTAAAAATAGTTCAGCAGAAAATAATTTTTGGAATGAAAAAGTCTTCATTTAAAATACAAAAGTTCACCAAAAGATTTTACGAGTAATGGAAAATCAATGTTTTTTTTATTGTAGACATTCTAATGATCTCATTTTCTTCGAACACCACATAGTGAAGATTTGTTCATTTGCCCTAACCGTTTGATTTCTGCCATCTAACTATTGGCGGGGAGAGAGTATTTTTTATTATATTTTCTAAGAAATAGACGACACGTGAAATCTAGAATGTTCTATTCAAAGTCATTTATATTTTTCTCCTCCATTCTCCTAAATTCTGAAAACACTCCCTTCATAGTTGTAACACGTAAGTCAGAGTTTAGCGCGGTAAATTTAAACACATCTTTCATGATTTCGAAATAGTTTAGCAGAAAATAATTTTGGGAATTAAAGTTTTCATTTAAAATACTAAAGTTCACCAAAAGATTTTACGAGTAACGGAAAATCAATGTTTTTTGTTGTTGTTTTTTTTAAAATTATAGACATTCCACTGACCCGATTTTCTTCGAACACCACTCAGCGAATATTCGTTCATCTGCCCTAATTGTTCGATTCCTGCCATCTAACTATTGGTGGGGGAGCATTATTATTATTATTATTATTATTATTATTATTATTATTATTATTATTATTATTATTATTATTATTATTATTCCTTTCCAAGTTCTTCACACCAGCGTTAGTCGATTGTTTCTCGGTGGAGTTTGAGAGACAGAGAGTCTCTGTATTTCTCCATGACTCTTTTAACTATTCTGGCCGATCACTGCAAGATGGTCTCTACTCGACCACTCATTTCCACGATTCCCGTCACTGAACCAATCCTTTGTACCAAAAGCACCAATTACAATTGGTATAATCGTAACTTTCATGTTCCACGATTTTTTTTTTCAATTTCCTAGGAAGGTCGAGGTAATATCTACCTTTTAGTTTTCTTTCAAATTTACTCTGTAGTCAGCCAAGACAGCAAAGTCCACAACTTGGTAAGTTCTCTTTTCGTTGATTATTACTAGTTGTCTGGCTGAGACCAGGTGACCCGTTTCTGTCACAAAATCCCATAGCGGTTTGTGTGTCATCTTCCAAGACAGATTCTGAGTTGTGCATATAGCATTTGTTCGTAGGATTAAGTTTGAATTTATTATAAAATTCCCTAATGATCACCTTAACCACCCAGTTGTGTCTAGAATCGTAATATTTCTACGGCAGTTTACTGCATTCACTTAATATGTGATTGATTGTTTCGGCTCTATGACCACATAACCTACACTTGCTATTTTGTTGCGTCTTGTCTGTTCTGGTTTTGATATGATTAGTCCTTATGGCGTTGTTTAGATCTGCTATGAGAAGAGATTCAAATTTCCTTTTCTTTGCCTGGTCTACGTTTTCTCGTGAAAGATGTTGTTTATTCGCCGCTTAAAACGTTCATAGTTGTTTTTCTTCCCATTTTTGTTTTCTAATTACATTTGTTCTGTTGATCCTCGTGATAACTAATTTGTTTTTGCTGGCTATAATCAATCTTCTTTCATTTTCCTATGTAGTCTTCATTGTATCGATGCATCAACGCTGTCCTCCATGCTCTTCTTCATTCTTTTATTTACATATAATCTGTCAACGTCATCTCTGGGATGTAAGGGTTTCTGCATGGTCATTAGTTTCCTTGTTCTTTGGTCCATTTGCTTAAGTTCTTCTCTGCTCCACTTCAAGAATGGTCACAAGTATCTTACGTGAGGGACAGCCCAGATATGTCTTCCCTTTTATAGCGTTTCTACTCTATAGTTTGGTTTCGACTTTCATCTACACTGGTTTGATGGTGTCTGCTTCCAATAACTAATAATTTTTCACTGGAGTCTCAGTTAGAGCAATTCTCTACAGCTCTCTAGGAATCTTCAAAATATCCTTATCAATTTTAATTGTCTCATTGTCTTAATAATTTAAATTCTTCCACTTATCTCTAGTTCTTTTCCGTCTCTTTCCAGGTTCTTGGAGTTTGTTCTGAGGTCCCTGATTTTGATTGGTGTTCCTGCTTTTTCAGGTCTGTAACAAGATCAAGATATTTCTTTAGCTTTTCCTCTCCTCTTTCTGGTCTGCTGCCACAGCCAAATCTACAATAAGAAAGATTTTCTTTTTGCGTTGATTAAAATTAGGGTTACTTTTATGGCATAGATCGGGTGATCCATTTGTATCTCAGAGAATTGTATGTTTATTCTGTTGTTAGTGCTATTATTATTATTATTATTATTATTATTATTAATTCAGTGCCCATATTAGCAGTAACCGGAAGTTTTCGCTGAAGTCTTCTCAGTTCACTAAGACACATAGATAATTAGAATTATTTACCGATCTATATATGTGATTAATTCAAAAACAAATGTATTGGATAAGTGGCCACATATTTGACTCCAAAGTTCTAAATTCCCACTTACAAAGTAAGAGGGTCATTATCAAAGAATGAGCTGGGCACCTTACAGCATTGTGTCAAATCTGCATACTTGTATAAATTGTCATCAGCAAAAAGTAAAAGAATGAAATATATTGAAAAAGTATTGAAATAGGAAATGACTGAAAGGAACAAAGAATGTAATTTTTTTTTCAAAATTCCGTGTACTTATTTCTGCGAGTTTTCGATTAGTTCGGGTGCCTTTCAAACTTTTGATATCGTTTTAAGCTGAGTAATCCTTATGTTTTTTAATGACCTCAATGTTCTTGAATCAGACAATTGGTTTACTCGCTCAGAAACAACAGGAAGTTTGGTGTGTTTACACTTGAACAATCCTTTTTCGCTAAAAACTACTGATTAAAATATCGAAACCATAGTGTAAAGTGTATCGGGTTTCGGTACTAACTCATCTAGACGTCTAAACAGCAGTCAACATGTCTAGATATCATAACTTTATTGCATAAATTTTGTTTGTCTTTTTATTTTGAATGTAAGATTTTGAAATATTTTCTCCTTACTTTTTTTATCATATCCAATATATATATATATATATATATATATATATGCATGCCCACTACCATAGTTTACAAACAACATCAAAGGTCGTCAAATGAAAGTTAACTTTGCCTGTGCCAAATACTTTACCCCTAGTCAGCGGGGCTTAGAATACACTGACTGTATTCCCTTAAAAAGGTATACTTGGTTTCACACTAAACAGCAACTGATGCTGATGCTGATGCTCCGGATATCTGGAGAGTGTAAAGCACCCTTCATTTCCAGTACTCCCTGTACACTAACTCGTAAAAGCAGCACCTGTTAGGGTCCAATCAACTGGTCAAATTGATCTATTTCAAAATGTCTCCTGTTTGATTGGACTGTGTGCAATTATACCCTTCAGTAACAACTACGTATGATGTGTAAATATGAACGTATAAAAATCCGATTCTCCCACATATAGTATAATATATAATATAATACCCCTAGATGGTATGACATTCCGTTACAATTTTTCGAACAATAAACTAAATTTCTTTGCAAGCATGTTACAATGAAGATAAAGTCTTCATAAAGAGTGAAAAATGCTCAAATCTATTTTTCTTTTGTCTTTGTCTTTGTTCAATTCAAAACGTATTTTAGTCATTAAAAAAATTCCATAAGTCCATGCCCAAATTCCTCTTGATATATGAAATTATATTTCACAATAACATTTATCTAAAAAATATTATCACTCTACAATCCACCTATTACAATCTCGTCATCATTAGGACGCTTTCATGCATGTATTTATAGTATTTATGTGAACAAACTAGTATATAATCGGTAAGACTGCTCTTAAATTAAAAACAAATGATAAAAAAATGATTTCCACTCATAAAATTAAATAGTTCCTGTCTCTATTGAATCTTTCAAATTCACCAAATAATGTCTTTTGCTTCTTTGTATAACTCATGAGCGGTTGCAGCTCAAACGATTTTTTCCTAATTACGAATGGGACCTTGGTGCATATATTAAGCCTTTTTTGTACATTTTTTCAATTCACAATCAGGCTTTTTATTTAAAAAATTCATAATCAGGCTTTTTATTTTAAAAATTGAAAAGTTTTTAACAAGTGTTTTAATTTAACTGACAAATGTAATGCTAAACTAGACATAGTTTAAGTAATAGATATTTCATATTTATCATATGAAGTAGACATCGAACAGGAAATATTCTAAAACCGAAATCCATTGTTTTCATCAATTGAATTTTTCCAGTACCATTTTTCAGGTCACTGGAGAATCAAGAATTGTTTTAATTTTTAAAACAGGCTATGACATGTGCTGCTGAGGTGTAAACGTTGTCCTCTTGATAGCATTTACTGATGAATTTAGGGGATTTCAATTTTCCTTTTAAAAGCTAACAAAACCGAAAGCAGTGCTTCCTGTTTATCACAGTGCACTGACTCCTTTCGAAATATACGTATGACTTACAATTAAAACTCTCTATTCCCTTTTTAGGTCAGGGTTTTTCTGATCTCATCCTCGATATTTGTAAATTAAAATGCTCTTTTATGTGAAATTAATTGAGAACCTTCATATCAAAATCCCCAGCTTTCTAATCACAATCATAACATTCCTGTTTTATTAGTAAAGAAACTAGCCAGTTAACAAAATACAGGAACCATATATTGTCGTGTGATTGGTTGTTGCGAGAAATAATCCCCACAGGATTTCCGGTGTATCACGTAAATCGCTAACAATGGATAGCAGCTGATAAAGCCGCTCCACTCAGCCTATTATATGCTGCTTCACCGTCCCGGTGACTCGATTTGGTCGTGCCCGTAGAAGAAAGGCAGGTTGTATCAGTAATTAATTATACGATTGATGGCGCTGTGATACAATTAATTACAAAGTAATTAAACATGACTTACGAAATGAAATATAGAAGTGGAAGTGAGCGCCTAAGTAAATATAAAATGTATTTCAGACAGGGAGGATTTCATGTTATTTGAAATTTTGTCAAATGCAATTTTGTGTACATTTGTTCTATGCAACCCGTAAACGTTTAGCTAAAGTGACAACCCAAGTAGCATTTAAGTACCTTGCAGAATATCTTGCAGTTTACTTTATTAGTTTCTGAGAGAAAGGAATATCAATAACGCACAGTAGTCTAAAAGGAGCAACCATACATCACAACGAATACATACATAGCGAAGTTTCAATCTGGGGCAAGATTTGAATTTTCAGGCAGCCACTTGATTTCAAATAAAAACTTATCATATGCTCAAATACACTGGTTAAATATATAGTCACCACACACACACACACACATATATATATATATATATATATATATATGTGTGTGTGCGTGTGTGTGTGCATATGTGTGTGTGTATGGTACATTCAATAAGTTTCCAGTTTTTTTTGTGCAGGCATTTAAAATTGTCGTAGACGGTTGAAAATTCAGTATGTTATAGCTATACAACTTATGAGATGACTTACTAATTTTCATTATTTCAGTTTAAAATGAACCGCTAAAGATGCAGTTAGAATACACCCTACTAAAACCTGATTGTCACGGCTGGTGAATTTCACAAATGCAATCTTGTCGTAAGGATACTTTAGAAGAACGATATGCAATAAAATTAGTGGTTAATTTCGGTTAGGCTATTTTTCTTTACTTGATGTGTCAGCTACTGTATTACTATCTTGTTCATTATTTATCATCTCGTATATTTCTATTATTTCAAGGTAAAATAAAACCCAACCTTTCTTTATAATTGCCCTGACTTGTTCGGTAAGTCTTTAATTTATTGTCTAAAAACTAGCGCATTCTTTGCAGATCTCTATCATTCTTTTCCTATATTCTCTTTTTGTACAGTTGCTCCTAAAGTGTAGTGCAAGTTGGCTGTCTTTCCCAGTCCATCTTTTGTGTTTACGTCTCTGGTTGGTGAGCTTTCTTAACTCGTCATCTGTGTACTTGAAAAAGGAACACTCATAGGATGACGACTGGTGCCCCATGTTGGCTATCAGGAGAGCACTTGCTGATCATGACACACAAGACTGTTGCCTGGGTCCCACGTTATGTCCTATTTTGATTCAATATTATTATCAGGAGTAGAATATTGTGGCTATACCAGACTTTGGGGATGTTTATAATTTGTGCACCTGACATAGAAGTGACCGAGAACAGCCTTAATGACTGTTCATGAGCAGCAAGTCACAAAAAGCCCACCCTAAGTTTCTAACTTAGTTAAAGTCCGTTATCCTGCTATTTTTTGCCTTATTTCTCGTCATAACTACATTATTTTTCGTTATACCTAGCTTCAGTTTTCCTGTATCAACTTTATAGTCTCTATTTACTGCCTTATTTTGAGACTATTTCTGCAAAGCCTGGTCATATTTTAATAGAGATTACGCTCCCGATGTCTTTCTGGTTGTATTAAGGACGGTTACTGTATTTACTTAAAATAAAATTATGTTTTAAACTTGGAAAAAATGCCACAGAAACGTATGGAATGCTTCAGACTGCTTTTCGACCATCTTGCATGAATTAAACACCAGATTTTTTAGTAGCATAAGAGATTCAAGGAAGACAAGGAGTCTGTTAAGGATGATGAGACATGTGGGAGGAGTAAGAAAGTCAATACACCAGTGTTGATTGGCCAAACGGTTAGGGTTGAGGTTACTATGTTGAGGTTTTAAGGGAGTTCAGGAAGAGAGCACTCTTCAAATCGGCTCAGTGGCATTTCAACCAGGACAATGCACTAGTCCACAAATCCATCCTTGTCACAGACTATTTGACCAAGATCGGCATCAAGACAGTTCCTCACCGTCCCTATAGTGCAGACCTTGCTCCCTGTGAGTTTTGGTTATTCTCTGAGCTCAGTGGCAGTCGTTATGAGAAAATTGAGGAGATGAAAGAGGCTGTGACGAAGGTCATTGACACGCTCACACAAGAGGACTTCCATGTGGCCTTCCAGAAGTTGTTGGAACGATAAAACAAGTGTATTGCAGCTGGAGGAGATTACTTCGAAGGGGACTAGAGTTTCATATGTGTACTATCAATAAAAGTGCCCATACGGAAAAAGTCTGGAAACCTATTTAATGTTCCTCATATATATATATATATATATATATATATATATTAAGTTTTATATCTAATCTATAATTCAGTTGGTGTGAAAAAACCCTGAGCTATCCTTGAGAGCCATTTGGTGAAACCTAGGTACACTCACTCTTAGCCATGTAAGATTTTTTTTCATTATATATATACATATAATGCTGTTGATAAATTGTTGCCATTTTAGATAATTATTTTGAGCACGTAAATATTTGTTTCAGGTTTTGTCTACTACGGAGCAAGCTTGAATCTGCTGGGAACTCCCTGGTTGGAAAACAGTACTATGACGTTATTCACTCCTCCAGATATTTGGAAACGGTATGCTGTGCTGTTTGATGTTCAATGCGAAAGCTCTAATACTCAGATTTTAAAGTGTTTAGGTGTCACATATTTATATTGATAAAACTAAACACCTAATACCCATTATGATTTTTAGGTTGGTCATTAACAATAGTGAAGTAATGCCTCCTTTCATCTTACGACATGGCTTCAGATTCAATATTCCTGGAGGAAGTAGTACTCCTGGATAGAGCGGGTAACTACTGAAAAATTCAACATCTGGCAACAGACGTCTATTACATGCTAGAAAAGCAGGAGAACTCAGTTTTGGTTATCAGTAAATGTCTGCAACCACAAGACATCTAACATCCAGGCGCCTAAATTCCCAGATTTCAATTCCTTTGATTATCGTAAGTGGGACACAGTTGAGCGACCCACTAATAAAACTCGGTCCAATTACAAAGATGAACTGAAGCCAAGAATAACGGCAGCATTTAGCAATTTGAACAAGGAGACCATCAGAAAGGTTTACCGGACCTGAAGTTATCTGGACGCCGTGGTTGAAGTCAAAATGAAATCTATGTTATTTCTCTAAATCTATATAAGATTTTGATCTAGTTTTCGTAAATATATCTGATAAAGAGTTACTTTCATTTTGACCAAATTTTGACGACAGTTTACTCATCGCACCTACAGTGTGTGTGTTTGGAAGTGCGTGCTCAAGGGCGTGTGTAAGTGTAAATATGTGCGTGTGGAAGCAATGGAACATGAATGTGACCTTTGTACACATCATTGTGCATGGTGAACATTTCAGATGAATCTAAGAAAAAGCCTGAAAGATATTTTTAAAAAATAGAAAAAAGTCTTTTCGATCGGAACAACAAATCGATCTAAATCGGACTAAATACCAAGAAATGACTTCTAAAGTTACTTGCTGTCACTTGATCTGTAAAAGCCACCACCATCTGCTTAAAAAGTCGATGAACACAAATAAAAAAGTCAAAACACAATAATTTTTATTTTCTATGAATATCTCAGGACAATTTATCATAATGCAAACCACAGAAAAATATGAAATCTCGAGGAAATTGGTAATCAGAAATAAGGCGTGTCCAAGACAAATGAAAAAAGGAGCGACAACGATCAAGAATTAGACAAGAAGTTTTTGTTCGATCAAATAAACATCACGAATTGTTGTGATGCTGACAAAAGAAAGACACGGGGAACACAAAAAGGGTTGATCGAAAAACATATATTCAAGTAACAGAAACAAGACACAACTAAAACTGGTTAAACAGTCGTTAGTTAATTGGAAGATGAGAGTCTAGTGGGATAGAGACTATTCGTTCACTACGCAAATGTTTTCACACGTGATTGTGTCACGCTGATTGCTGAACTCTGTCTGACGCTCTCGTTGACTTGTGTTTCTGGAGGGGGGCGAGTCCATTATGTAAGGAGTACAACAGTATTCTAAAAGGAAAACCAACAATACACTGCGGTATTTTAAGATCCAAATAGCCTACCTTATCTAAGATAAATCATCAGATTTGTTAATTGTGAAAAATAGTAATAAAGTTAGTTCTGTTTTCATTATTTTGGTTTCTCATTATTGATATACTTTATATAAAATAATTCCTTACACAAATGAGTTCGTCTTTACACCAATGTAAAATCGTAGATCATTTTAGAATAACAGGACTTTAGTACCATAATGTCGATTATTAGTGGATTTATAATTATAATAATAGTATCTATTATCATTTTATTATTCTTATTACTTCTTGAGAGTTTTTCATATCAGCGTTAACTGAGTTTTTTTTTTTCACTGGAGTTTGCATGACGGCAACTCCCCTCAAATTTCCAGGACTCTTCTCACTATTCTGACCGATCTCAACAATGCTGTAGTTTGGACAGTCTCCACCCATCCCGTTATTTCCAAGTCCTCCAGTCCTTGTACTAATCTTCGGTGACGGTACCAAGAGCACCAATTACAATTTAAATAATCGTCACTTTCATGTTCCCCTGTTTTATCAATTCCCTAGCAAGGTCGAGGTACTTATCCCTGTTTTCGCATTCTTTCAATTTTGCCCCGTGGCCTGTTGGGACAGCAAAGTCCTCAATTCTGCAAGTTCTCTCTTTTTTGTTGATTATTATAAGGTCTGGTCGTCTGTCCGAGATTAGGTGATCCGTTTTGTTTTTTTTAAATCAGAGAGGAGTTTGTGTGTGTCTCATTCTCCATGACAGATGTTGGGTTGTGTATATACCATTTGTTCGTATGGTCAAACTTCAATTTCTTCACAATTCCTAGTTGATCACCTTACCCACCCAGTCTTGCCGAGTTTTATATCCTTTCTAGGCTAATTTTCTGCATTTGCCTATTATGTGATTGATCGTTTCGTCTCTATCTCCACATAACCTACATCCGCTCTTTTATCACGTCTTATCTATTCTCACTTTGATATGATTGGTCCTTATGGCGTTGTTTTGTGCTGCTATTAGAAGATATTCAGTTTCCCTTTTAAGGTTTCGCTTTCTTAGCCACGTTCACATTTTTGCGTGTGAGATATCTCTCGTTAGTCGCTTAAAACGTCCATAGAGTTGTTTTCCTTGCTACCTATATCTATCATTATTGTTTACTCATTAGATTTTTTACATCAGCGTTATCTGATGGTATTTCACAGGAGTTTGACTGACAGCAAGTCTCAATTTATTTATTTATTTATTATTATTATTATTATTATTATTATTATAGTACTTAGCAATTTTATAAGAAGTTATTTATATTGCTAACCTCCAAAATTTCCCAAACACTGATTTACAACTTCTTTTAAAAATTACAAATGTACCCTCAATAAAATAAAATTGATTTCTTTCATCATCGATGAATATTTTTCCTAAATTACTCTGTCTCTGTCTGTCTCTGTCTGTCTGTCTGTCTGTCTCTCTCTCTCTCACACACACTCACACACACACACACACACACACATGCACGCGCGCACGCACGCGCACACGCGCGTACACATCCATATACACACGGAGAAGTATTACAGGTTATTTCAAGAGTTTTCCAATTTGATTTCAGTCAAGTCTTACTCATTTGTAAAATGACTTTTGTTATCGGAATTGCTTATTCATAAATTTTAATTTATAATCTTTCCTCCTTACTTTTCTCTCTACCCATGAATTCATCTTTTCATATTCAAATTGTTTATCTCTTCCTCGAGATGTGTGTCTCTTTCAGAGTCTATGTCATCCGCATTTTGCAATGATAGGATCAAATGTGCATTTAGAGTTGGAAAAAGATGAGGAGGAGGGCGATACTCTATTTTAATCGTATCCTCTTTAATTAAGTGCCTAATTGATCGCGCACTTTTAAATTGCGAACACCTGGTGGGAATAAACGTTGTAATGGGTTAACCGTTGGCTTTTACAAAAGACGCAATTTCAGCTCATTCGGAATTGCAGTAAATTTAGTGGAATTTTGATTATCTTTTCTGTCTTCCAATACGAAAATTTATAAGAAATTGGCAAGGAAAACTTTTAGTTTCAACCGTGATTTCAAACAATAGCAACAAAAGTTGACTATGTGAAAAATACGACCCCCAACGAAACTTGATTCCAAATAATGATTTACAAGTTAGAACGTACTATATACTTTTATAGAAAAAATCATAATGAATGATAAACCAGACAATAAGTTTTCAGAGAGAATATCGTCAATACACTTGATAGATACGACTCTAGATACTGTGGAAGTAATTTTTATACTGATTTATTAAAATATAAGATAATTATTGTTGTATCATATATAACTTCATTTGCATCACAAAAATATATGATCTGTGATGAGAGGAAACAAGAGTTGAAATTTGTTTCTTGACTTTTCGAAATTTAAAATTTCAATGAAAGTGAGTGTCCAGCTGAGCAAGTCTATGTCTCGATATATTAAAATAAGTCTGTGCTAGTTCTCGATACATTTGATCTGCAGTCTTGATGAATTTTGATCTGCTGGTTCTGACAAAAGATAAGATTGAGCAAGTGAAACACCTTCCATATTCACCAGAGCTGTTTCTTAGGGAGTTTGCCTTTCTAAACAGTACATTGATCTCAAAGGTAAGCGGTCGAAAGATATAGATGATATAAAAGAAATAGGTGGTGCATTCAATAAGTTTGCAGACTTTTTTGTACAGGCATTTAAAATTGTCGTAGATTGTTGAAAATTCAGTATGTTATTGCTATACAACTGATGAGATGACTTACTAATTTTCATGATTTTAGGTTCAAATGAACAGCTACAGCAGCAATTAGAATCCAGCCGACTAAAGAGGTGTGGGAGGAGTAAGGAAGTCAATACACCAGAGTTGATTGGCCAAACGGTTAGGGTTGGGGTTACTATGTTGAGGTTTTAAGGGAGTTCAGGAAGAGATTCCGTCGGAAAAAGCTATCTATCTTCAAATCGGCTCAGTGGCATTTCCAACAGGACAGTGCACCAGTCCACACCTCCATCCTTGTCACAGACTATTTGACCAAGATGGGCATCAAAACAGTTCCTCACCGTCCCATAGTGCAGAACTTGCTCCCTGTGAGTTTTGGTTATTCCCTAAGCTCAGATGCTGTCGTTATGAGAGAATTGAGGAGATGAAAGAGGCTGTGAAGAAGGTCATTGACATGCTCACACAAGAGGACTTCTATGGGGTCTTCCAAAATTTGTTAGAACGGTAAAACAAGTGCATTGCAGCCGGAGGAGATTACTTCGAAGGGGACTAGAGTTTCATGTGTGTACTATCAATAAAAGTGCCCACACGGAAAAAGTCTGGAAACTTATTTAATGATCTTTGTATGATGGCGTAGCTACATATTATATCAAAAGTACAGTCACAGAAGGGGGTTGATGAGTGAAATGCACTACGGAATAAATGTGTGAAGGGAATTGATGTATTATTCAGTGTTCATTTTAACTTGACAAATAGTGTTTTAGTCTATATATATTTGGAACTTCCCTTCTGTATTTATAATAGCAAGCACTCATCTTCATAAATTTTATGAATCTTCATAACAGAAATGAAATTCACTAATCAAAATTTTCTTTCCATTAACTTAGGAAAGTGATAATTGTTCAGTAATTTTATATTTATATTATCTAAAAATATAAACATCATTTTCTAATCATATTCTTAAATTACATTCGGAAATAACCTTGTACACTTATCATAATCGGATATTTCTATGAAAATTGATATTATTTCCAAAGTAAATTTTTGCATTATCTTAAAACATTATTTGATTATTTATGTATTGTCTTCAAATTTTATTCTTTTATCATCAAAGGAAAGTATCCTTGTTTAATAGATATATTCGTACATTATCTTAAAAAATTAACTTTTGTTACAGCTTATATTTTTACTTACAAAATTAGCATTATCTATTAATTCCGTTCTTACATTATCTCAGGAAATTAATATTGTTTACTGATTATATTCTAACTTTATCTTATAAAATTCACATATCTTTCAAAATTATAGTTAGTATACAAAAATTTTGAATTATTTTGGGAAATTAACATTATGTACTAATAATTGTTTTACATCAATTCACGAAATTAATATTGTTCACAAATAATATTCTTAAAATATCAAGGAAATTTACATTGCCTCTTCATTATATATACTTACCTTATCTTTAGATATGTCATTTACTAATGCTTGCATTATCTGAGGAAACTAACTTTATTTAAATAATATATGCATACATTAACTTCAGAATGTACCATTGACAACAAAATATATTTTCACATTATCATAAATTTGAATTATCTTAAGATATTAACATTGCTTGCTAAATAAAATCTTACATTTTCTTTGGAAATCGACATTGTTTACTGTTTTCTCGCATTATCTTAGGAAATTAATATCATTCACTATTATCATTTTATCTTAGTAAATTCACATTGTTTACTAAATATATTATAACATAATATTAAGATATTAACATTATTTACTAATCATATGCTTATATTATCTTAGGAAATTAAAGAGTCTTACTAATTATATTCTTATATTAGCTTAGGAAGAAAACATTGTTTATTAATTTTGTTGTTAACATTATTCCCAAATTATATGCTCACATTATCTAAGCAAATGAATAATATTTTCTTACTGAATTCTTACATCATCACAGCTAATTAATATTATTCATTAATTATATTCTTACATCATAGGTATTCAGCATCATTTACAAACTATAATGCTGAATTATCTGGAGAAATTAACATTTTTTTTCCAAAATTAAAATCTTAGATTATCTTACAAAATTAAGTTTGTTTATTAATTATATTCTTACGTTGTCTTTGGAAAATTGCATCATTTACATTATCTCAGCAACTTAATTTTATCCACTGATTATATTCTAACATTATTTTACGATAGTATCATTTTTTACTTATATCAGGCTTACATTATATAAGTAAATTAAAATTGTTTACTAATTAATTTCTTATATTTCCATTGGAAATTAAAAAAATGTTTACTAATTATGTTTTAAATTGACATGGGAATTTAAAATGATTTCCTAAATTCATTTTAACATTATCTCTGGAAATTTCCATGTTTTTCTAACTATAATCTTGATTTAAATTTGGAAAATAACTTTATTAACCAATGATAGACCGACCTTATCCTAGAAAATCAATATTGTTCACTCTTTATGTTCTTACACTATCTTAGGAAATAATTATTCTCCAATAATATTAGGAAATTGTCTTTGCTTTGTCATTATATACTTACGTTATCTCCGAAAATACCATTATTACCAAATTACTTATATTATTATATTATAACTATATTATTTTTGGAAAGTTACTTTGTTCATTAATGATACTCTTACATTAACTTACGATAGTAACATTTTTGACTAATTCTATTCTTGAATTGTCTTTAAAAACTAAGATTCTTAACTAACTATAATTTTGAATTATTTAAGGAAAAAAACATTTTTCCTAATAATACTTTTCCATTATCTTACGAAATAATTTGGTTTACTAATTGTATTCTTTTATTATCTTTGGTAATTAACAATTTTTACTTATAATATTCTTACATTATCTTATAAAATTAAAGTGGATTACTAACCATATTCTTGCATGATCTTAGTTAATCAGCATTAATTAGAAATGATATTCTCACTTTAAGGAAAGATACATTGTCTACTAATTATATTCTTTCATTATCTTTTAAAATCATATTTGTTTAATAATTATAATTCTACATTACCCTAAGAAATTATCACTATTTCCTAATTTTATTTTTACATTTTCTTAGGAAGTTAATATTGATTACTAATTATGTTTTCACATTGTCTTTGGGAATTTGCATTGTTCTATTTTAACTTAAGTAAAATCATCTTATATTTTACGTAATTTTGAATCGTAGAGAAACTTTAATCGTAATTGTTTGTTTTTTATTTACAGCTTAAAGAACCCATAATGACTTTACTCAGTAGATTAATTAAAATGTGAATCATTGTTTTATTAATGCAAACAATTCATTATTTATTTTGGATTCTTGAATCCTGTACTTTGAGTCGTGTTTTGCAGCAATATGGTCTCTCTTTCATTTGTGATAATTTCCTAAGGAAGGTTAAGTATGTGAACTTACTGTCTTTCACTCTTTCTCAGTAAAACATTTGTAGTTTAGCATTCCATTGGGTGCAGTCAGAGTTCAGATTAAATTTGGTAGCTCTACATCAAACCGAAAATATCTGCCGACTGTAGAGGACAGGCAGACAATCTCTTCCCAGCGATATATAAGAAATTAAAGAAACTAATTTGCCAAATTTAGAATTCATAGATATTCAAACTATAGCTCAAATTTTATCAAATAAATATGTAGCGAATTTCTGCACTACTGAGTAAAAATGTTTTAAAATACGATAGCGAGAGACAAAAATGAAGACAAAAAGAAAAGGAAAGATTTCGATTTCAGTTTTTTTGTTTAATGGTTTATCAACCTTTATAGGTTATGTAATAGTAAAACCTTTTTTTGTAAATGAACAGTGATAGCACGATTTACTTTGATTATATTAATTTCTGTATAACTTTTACTACGAAAAAATAATTAGAATATGGTGATTACCATAACAATTCGAATGAAATTAGTTTTGTGTTTGTTTGGACTCCACTGATATCATCCGTTGTTGAGGTCCCAACTCGGTGGTGAACTCAATTGTTCGTTGGTTTTACTCTTGATCAACTCTGATTTGCTGTAATTGTACCTTTTAAGGCTCTTCTGATGGCTTAAATAGATCTGTAATAGTACCAGGTACTCCGGTGAGAGACAGAGAAACTGGTTAATAGCGAATAAGCCCGGAACAAACTCTCTCGGACCAAACAGATGTCGCACTTTGGCATAGTATAGGGGCCAGGTTTCCACCCTCAGCAAAGTTACAATCGTCTTGATAAGTACAACTCTCCGACAAAATTCCGTCGCAAAATTTTGGTACGTAAAAGTAAAAAGCTTCGATCATTGCGTGTTCTGCTTCCTAGGTAGTCGTAAAGACATATTGGAGAACACATCTCGGTTCGGGGAAAATACCATCCTTGTTAATATCAGGAAGACCGGGACATTGGCCCAGCGGTTAGAGTGTTCGCCAATGGCCCGGGAGACCTGGGTTCAATCCCAGGTCGAGTCATACCAAAGACTTTAAAAATGGTACTTGATACCACCTTGCTTAACACTCAGCATTATAAGGTACGGTTCAAGGGTAAAGTGGAGCAATCCTGGGAATGGAGTAGCGCCCTCCCCTACACCTTGGTGTAGTAGCTATCGAAAAGGGAGCCTTCGGGTCACCCTCGACTATGGTCGCTAACTTTTACTTACTTAATATCAGGAGCTGAAGAGTAAAAGTTAGACCTTATGTTTTGGGACTAGGGTTCGAACGCCTAATTGTCTTCTTGTTGTTAATTTAGCTAACTAAGGTTTAACCAACTGCTGCTGCTACGGTTTATGATCATGATGATGCTGATGTTGATGATACATATTATACCAGGTAGATAGCTGATACATAAAATACATAAATGCATTCAAAGTAATTATGGTGTAGCCGGTTTCACTCATTTTCCCGCTGTCTTGTGAGTTGCTCCGGGAACCACCACCAGAACTACAGAATGAAGGAGCAAAAGTAAAAGAATTTAGCGCAAGCAATATAATTTTTATACATGTAATTCATAAGTGACATAATCTTGGATTGATTCAAGATATTTTCATGCAAAAATAAATCAGGTTTATTATTTTAATTGACAAATCTAATTCTAGCGTCTAAATGTTTCGCATGTTATCGTTGACAATATCATTTCAAAACTAAATGCTAACAATTTTAGACAATTAGTGAGCGCCTGCTAAAAATGCCGGCGACAAAATTCTAATGAAAGCGCTGAATAACAATAATGATGATAATGATGATGGTGATCATCTTGATGACGATAAAAATGATAACGCAGAACCCTGTCGGTGGGATTATAAAATCGGTGATTATGTTGCAGTTGGTGAGGCTGCTGATAGCACTACAGCTTCATTAATTTCTAATTTACATCGAGATGGAATTACAATTTGCAACAAATCTAAAATGATATCTATTTAAAACAAAGAGAGCAGTTACGATGTAAGCAAGAAAGAGGAAGTTTTCAAAAGAAAGAGATGTCGAGAGAGAGGGATAAAGAAAGAGTAACAGAGTGATGAATTTAAAGAAAAGAAAGCAAAGGAATTAATAAGCATATAAGAACGTAAACATGTAATAAAGAGAGAAAAACAAAAATGAATTCAATGGCGCGCGGGTTCGTTTAACCTTATTTTTGACATTTTCTCTTTGTTGTTTCCTTGAAATTGAATGCAATTTCATTAACTGATAAATGAGCATTTAAAAGTGCACTTATTAATTTCTTCAGCTGTTATTCGCAAATTTATATTTTATAATCAGGTTTAAGGTGAAAGCCTTTCATTCCGATTATTTTAGTCTAAGAGCTTTAATCAAGGGAAACAATAGCCAGTTCGAAGACATTCGACTATTGTCAAAAAATATGCCATAATCTCCAAATCTATTGAAAGGTTATCAAGTACTGATTAGTGCATTGCATAGACACGAAACTTGTCTCTCTGATTCTAATTTTAATGATGATGGCTAACTGATTTGCATTTGTTTGTATAGTTGAAATAAATTACAAGATACGATAGAAGTAACAGGGAGTTCACAATATTATGCATTATAACAATATTTTGTTATAATGCTCTGCTACGGCTACTCACATCTTATATATATATATATATATATATATATACGCGCGTGCGTGCGTGTGTGTGTGTATGTGTGTATAAGTATATTTGTCATCAGAATTATGGGTTTCTTGAAGTACAAATTGTTAATTTGCCCAGTTTAAGATTGTGGTACATACGCATTCAGCATAAAATAAAACTGTCGCATTCCAACCTTTCTCTATACAATTAGAATGAAGTTCCTGGCTTCAAAGCGGAACCTAAGAGTAATATTGGTTCTCTCTATTTAGTTAAATCTTTCCAACTAACATATTTTCGGAAGGGTTCCTCAGAATTCAAATAGTTCAGTGAGTACATTAAATATATTAAATAGAAGTAATCGAAATAATCAACATAAAGCCTCTAAAAACTTAAATTATAAATTGATCCCTATCAGTCAACTGCATTTATCGATACTTATTGTTACCTTTTAAGTATTTTGCATTCTTTGAATTGAAGAATGATCCTATATTATAAAAACTCGGATATAAATTCATAAGAAATTCATAGTCAAAATATTTTCGGTACATTCTCATGGTGATATATCATATTTTCAAAAGTTAGAGCAGTGTTTAATACACACACACACACACAGACACACACAGACACACACACAAAATAGGAAAATCAAAAAAAAAAAATTCGTACGTACACAAATTCGGAAAACAGGAAATGGTTTTTCAATAAAACTGATTCTATGTGGCATCGAAATTGACCGCGTGTCTTGATCAAAGGGTTGTATTTCATATTTCATATTTGTCATCAAGTCCATAACACTGGTGTTTACCATGTCTTTATTGTCGCATTGCTGGTTGATTTACGTCTCGACAACAAACCAGAGTCAAATCAGAAGTAGAAGGCCCAATGTTCCAGTCGACATGATCGTACAAATACTGGATCACATGGACAAGGGGAAAGATCTTCACGTGAAATACATGTCTGATATTGGGCTCCATCATTTTATTTGCTGTGTTCTAATCAAAATTGACTGGATGAGGTCATGGTTAAGAATATCCTGGATCTACTGAACACAAGCTTCTGTCTTTACGATGTTTAACAGCTAATAATGTTTCTTTTTGTTTATCTCAGATGACACAAACTCATCAGGGGTCTCTGTCTCGTTGATGTCATCTAACAAAGTTGGCAAGCTCCAAGTTGCTGTTAGAGGCGACTTTTCTTTTCTTTTCTAGAGAGTAATATATATATATATATATATATATATATATATATATATATATATATTCAATCTCTTACAATTTGGAGAAATATAATCTTTTGTTAAACGGGCGGGACCCATTGGTATGCTGTGATATGATGTTATTTCCGATTTCACATTATATTCCAGTAATTACATGACGAATGGACAAATAATATCGCATATTAATATATTCAATTCTTTTTTTGTGGTATAACTATAATGGAAAATGTCACGGACTGAATGAAAGATAGATGGTTGTAATAAGGATAAAGGTGCCATTGTCATTTTTTTCTAAGAACGAACGTATTTTTTAGCGAAATTAGACTTGTTTTGATGGGTGGCTCGCGATTTTTAAACTGAATATTCTTCTATAAAAAGATACAAATACATTAACCAAACATAATCAATGATTGTATAGTAATAGTCTATAATAGATTATTTAGAAACCTAAAATTTAGAAAATGCCTTGAGGTATAACAGTGTACAAAACTTGCGTGAAATAGTTTGTCACATTTAATCTTTTCCTTCAGAAAAAATCATAATAAACTACTCCTTGTAGTCTCCATCAGTTTATATATTTACCATTAAAATATTGGGTTTATTTATACATGGTACAGCATTTCTGACTAAAATAAGGACCTAGTTGATTAGTGTTACCCCCGACTTCTGCCTGGTTTCCTAGTATACTCTCTGTTGCAACTACTCAGAATATATATATATATATATATATGTGTGTGTGTGTGTGTGTGTGTGTATGTGTGTGTGTGTGTGTGTGTGTGTGTCTGCGAGTGAGTGTGTGTGATCACGTTAATCGAATTAATGAAAGCATAAAATGTAAAAAGTTATGAATTGAAAAATATAATAATACCAATAATGTTTCAAACTGAGAGAAAAATAAAACATGTACGGTTTTGAAATTGATGTATTGACATTGATGATACTTACAACTTCTGTTTGCTAATTTGTTTCCCTCAAGATTGATAAGAAATTATATTATTAAGGTTGCACATGTCATGTTTATGTGGAGTTATTCAACGTTTTCGGAGAATAATTAAATTTCTTACTACTTTGTAATAAGACCTTGTCCCATGAACAATTAATACATCAAGATATTAAATCTTATTGTTTTTAATATATGTGTTTAATATGCTCCTATCAAATGTGCCCTCGTCAAGCAAGTTGTTCAATAGCTTATATTGACGGATATATAAAACTGGTTGTGAGCTAAGTGCGATGTATTTCTAGTAATTCAAGCAATACTATTTTACTGCTGTAATTATTTCTTGACAGGATTGTTTGTCATCGATTATCGATATTCTACCATGTATGTTCTAAATACTAACAAAGCTATGTATCTGACGCAAAGAAACATCATTATTAAAAATGAATGAATGGATATTTAACATAAGTAGTCTGTAAAAGCAAAGACCTCTTTGTAACAAAATTCTTTGCAGAATATCCTAATGGCAAAAGCAGAAAGTAATCAGAAGAGGAAACACTCTGTGGGAACATCCTCATTTCAGTGACACGTTCTATCTGCACCTCTTGCAAGTGGACTTGACACAAAAACCTCCCTCCATGTGCATTCCCTGTCTACTCGGAAAACCGCTACGATGTCGACGACAATGTGAAGAGACAGTCGCGGGCGACGAGTCAAAATTGCAGGCGACGTATTAAATGAATGTAATCGGACGCAGTCAATCATGGGGAATTAGATTATTTTACAGTTAGCCGAGATGGAATGACGTGTAAATACGACCACAAAAAACGTCGGTGATGTGGTTAGCGAGCGCGCCCGCGTTCACATGACGAATGATGGATAATCGCCGTTGTGGGGAAGAAAAACGCTATTTGCTGTTTTCCCGCCTAAACATGGCTGAAAAAAAAACATTAAGCGTAAAAGAACAGAAATGAAAATATTTCAAGAGCCAAAGTAATGCAAGGCGATACTCTGGAGTTTTTCCCACACACGGCCATTTTACTAAAGATGGTCACTCAGGGACCACCATAAAGCGATTAGGGAGTCATAGCCCCACCCCTATGTTTTTATACTTTATTTTCTCCTTTCACTTGTCATTTAGCTCGAAGATGCTAAATGCGTCACTTCTATACTCTCAACTTGGTTTGGCAAATTATGTACTGCCCGGTGGGAATGTCTCTATCGGCGTTGTGCCACTTTTTAAGGTACAATCCTCTCATTTCTTATTTTCTCTTCTCTTTTTCCTCTTCTCAGCTCTATTTGCCTCATTTCGAAATCAGAATGGATGGCTTTGTCTCCTGCGTAAACGTTAACGGGATTGGCCAGCTTTTTGACTGGCACCGCTAATGTCATCATATATATTATTCAGGAAAAATGAATTATGTCTGCGTACGGCTAAAAATAAGTGATGAAAAAGAGGTGTTATCATCACCATTGATTGCATCTGTAGTTTTAAGTGACTGCGGTGGCCAGAATAATCTTTTTTCAACAAATTCACTATATTTGAGGGAACTCATCAGTTCAACCCCGACAAGAAAATAATAAAAATAACTTACTAATGCTTGATGCATGTTTTTCGAATCTAATTGGTTGCTAATATCAAGTAATAATATGCCCCTTATTAGATATATAAGAGATTTTTCAATATATTTGCATTCAGTTTCAAGTGATTTAGAGACTAAGAGTGTAGAACTGTGTCCAAAGTCTGGTTGAATGTAAAGTGCGTTACCACCTGTTCGATCATTTATGTAATTCCTGTTCGCTTTATATTGGAAAGTTAAATGTAAGTTCTCTCTATATTTCTTGCTCACAATCAACTGAACATTTATTTAATAACTATTTTCTTCTTAGCACTCGAGCTGAAATACTGATCTGAATAAAGTAAGAGGTCGAGCCATAGATCCCAACTCTTTCGGGGTTCTGTCTAACGATTAATTCATACGTCAACTAGCAGTCTGGCAATTGTGTTTTTATATTATCTTACGAAGTAAATGTTTTTATTAAGTTAGATAGGAAAACATTTTTAAGTAAATGATACGTTACAGATTCAGCTTTATTTTAAAGTTATTATACCTAATTATCAATAATATTCTATTCGAGGAAATATTAATAAAAATCAGAGTAATGTTTAATCATACATGAAGAAAATTTTTTTCATCAAGACAATAAATTAATTTATTTGATAAGCTTGTGAAGTCAAATTCTGGTCATAATTCAAATTTGGCCATACTTAAAAAAAATGATATTCTCACAGCCTAGAAACCAACTTGGAGAATTAGATACATAAAGTTCTCTGGGATTTAAAATACAAGCAGATGACCAGATACCGGCGTAAACAGCAGACCAAGCGAAAGTCAACAAAAAAAAAGAGAACCTACCGAATTATTATTATCATTATTATTATTGATAATAATAATAATAATAATAATAATAATAATAATAATAATAATAATAATAATAATAATAATGGCTTATATCCCCGTGATGATAAAACAGGTTATGTGTCCCGAATAGAAAGAGGAAGATGAGTCTCCAGCATTGAAAATAGCGCCGATACCTCGATAGGACGTCTCGCAGACTACATCGAAAAGTGCAAAGACAGACTGATTAGTGATCATAAACAACCCAAACAACACAAGCCTCAACAGAACAACAATAACTAAAAAAACAAAAAGGGACAGAAAAACTACTGTATGGAGATTTCAAGGGACAAACAAGTAAAAGCTCACACGAGAAGACCTGATCAGAGCTAAAAAAGGGAACCTTTAAGAGAGAAACTGAAGTTATTTTAATAGCTGCACAAAACAATACCATAAGAACCAACTACGATAAAGCAGAAATAGATAAGATGCAATAAAATAGCAAGTGTACGTAATGTGGGGATAGAGACGAAACGTTCAATCAAATAAGCAAATGCAGTAGATTGGCACGACTGGGTAGGGACATAAATCCACAGGAATTTTGAAAAATTGAAATTTGACCATACGAACAAGTGGTATATGTACAACCCAGAATCCGACTGGAAAATGAGACGCACAAACATCTGAGATTTTGAGATACAAGCGGGTCCCTTAATCTTGGCTAGACGACCAGACCAAGTGATAGTAAAAAAAAAATTATGGCCCGGCAGATCACTGCGCGAAAATAAAAGAAATACTAAAGAGAGGTAACTACAGAGATATTACAAGAGGACTAAAAAAATATGGGACATGAAGGAGACGGTGACATCACTTTTGGTTGGTGCCCTTGAGACATTCATCAAAGGATTATTAAAGGGACTGGAATACTTGGAAATAAGAGCACAAGTAGAGAACAATCAGACTATAACATGATTAAGATCAGCCAAAATACTGAAAAGAGTCCTGGAGGTTTCAGGAGACTAGTTGTAGTGAGAAACCATCAGCTAACGCTGGTTAATTCTCAGTTCTCAAAGAGTAAATAATAATAATAATAATAATAATAATAATAATAATAATAATAATAATAATAATAACAGAAATTATAGAATAACTGGTTAAAGAAAGAATCTGAACGCTTGGAGAAAACGAAACTTTTAATTACAAGGGAATATTGGAAGCAGGCATCATCAAACAAGAAGAAATGAAAGAAAAATCTAAAAAAAACAGTATTACAGACGAACGAGAAAACTTCTCAAAACCACAGTCTGCAGCATGAATCTCATCAAAATGAAAATACCTATGTCCTTACCCAGTAAAACAACTAGGGGGCCATCCATGTTACGGGCAAGGAAAGAATTTTAAAATAGGGACCGGAAAAGTAAATGACGACACATAGGGTCTTACAAGTGAGAGATGACACGGACTGTATGTGTCAAGAAAAGAGGGGAAAGAAGTTTCGAAGACTACATATAAAAGAGCAAAGGAAGACTGATTTCAGCGACCAGAAACTCCACTACAGAAATTTGTTCGGCTAGAATACTGAGAAGAGTCCAAGACACCTGGGGTGACTAGCTATCTCTTAGACTCTCGTGAAGTACGCCCAACAAACGCTGGTGCGAAAAACTCACAATAATGATAATGTTAATAATAATAAATAATAATAATATTATTATAATTTTTACTTATTTATTTATTTTCGAATTTATTCACACCTGGTGTATTTATTGACTTTAACTGGAGAGTGCGTGACAACTTGTCCCCTCTGCTTTCAAACACTGTTGTAAGTATTCCCGCTGACATCTTTCGTCAAATCAATCTCAGTTTTCCCTCTTATTTCTAACTCCCTCAGTTTCTTTTCCATTTTCTTTGTTATTGTCCCAAAGGCGAAATTCTTAATATAATGTTCATGTGCCTCAAAGATCCAGTTATTTATCGAACTTTTCGCTATCCTTTTTTTAACCCGATGATCTACTGAAATTACGAAGTCCAGTAGCTGACATATTGCAATTAGTGATAACAGTTAGGTCTGGTCTTCTGCCGCGGATAGATGCTTGGATATTATATGTTTGTTCTCTGGTCTATTTGTTGAAGTTATTCTCATGTCTATTTTAAGAATGGTCCTGAGTATCTTACGAGGGAAGCAGTCTAGCTATCTATCCCTTTGATGAGATTTGTTCCATGTAGTTTGGGTTCAAGTAGTTTTCTCGTTCTCCTGAGGAATTCTTTTGTAATTTTCCCCTTCATCTCTGCATGTTTAATAGTGTCTACTTTCAATACCCACAAGCATATTTGTAAGATGTAACTTAAAATTCCGCTTATAATGGAAAAATATAATTAATATTTCTTGTGAATAAACTTTCCGATAAGAGTAAAAAGTAACAATCAAGTTAATACTGCCATTTAATGACGAGACGAGTAAATAATTCTAAGAAAATAAGCAGATACTGTTTTTGTATTGAGCAGGGGAAATGTTTCGTCTTTTAATTATATTTAATTATATACTATATAATCATATATTACAACGATATAGAAATCATATATTTTTTTTTTGTTTTTGTTGGGTGTTTTTACGAATGGTATCAACCCATATATTTAGAGTCTGCTTTTGAATATTATACAATAGATTTTTGAAAAATCATTTTCTAATAATGAGCAATGCATAATCAGTTAAACTTATAATTGACTGAAAAATTTCTTACTAAGACATTTAATTTAAAGTCTGATCAAATTTCGAAATGTTAAGGTGTCTCAGCAAAGATCAACAAACTCTCTTTTCAGCAGATCAAGTTTTACAATTTAGTGAATAAAAAGATTAGTAAGGAAAATTCTACATCATTAATATATATATATATATATATATATATATATATATATATATATATATATATATGTGTGTGTGTGTGTGTGTGTGTGTGTCTGTGTGTGTCTGTGGAGTGGGAGTATGGTTTGCTTTTGAATATATTTATTTATATATACAATAATATCAGTTGATAATGATTCTATCTGGAAATAAATGAGGATTCATATGAATATCCAGGTGTGTTCAATGGATGATAATTAACATATAAATTTTATACAGAGCAGATATATATCATTCAAAAACTCAACAAACCGTCATCTGGCTATTATAAATTTGTTTCTGCCGGCAACTCTTTAAGAGAAACCAATCTCTTCAGACTGCCATCACATAATGGAGAAAAAAAAATTATGAAACATTTTATATATTTTTAAATGGATTCTTTCACGTTTAATAATATTGAGAGTTCAGAAAGATATGGTCAACAAGTTGGTATAAAAACTTAATGTAATGTCATCGTCTGGTGTCATATATCCTAATGTACCTAAAAAAATTAACACTTCCAAAAGAAGCTTCAGCAACTAATTTTTTTGCTATATGTTAACGTATTTTATTTTTAGAAAATAAAGCTATTTATTTCTTTATTTATTAAGGAAACCGTGGCGATAAACTCTATTACTAATATCAAACTTATATTGTATAGTTAAAAATAATTATCAATTTTATTTGATTTCCATTTAAGATAAAAAATTAGTTTATATTTGATTTCTAAATATTATTTAATATTTCTTATTCTGAATAATGTCATTGTAATTACCGTCAAAACCATTCATATCATAATAATTATTACGAATAATTTTTCTTAGTATTGAATAATTTCGAGGGCTATTGCAATGCAAAATAACTATAGCAATAGACCTCTAAAGTAATTTAATACAATGAAATAAAATAATTTGAGAAATGCTTCAAGCAAATTACAACATACTTTTAGGAATAATTAATAATTATATTTCTAATGATAAAAGGTTGCAATTATCACAGTTATTACTAATCTATCATTATTAATATTATCATTTTACTCTTTTGGGTGTTATTCACACCAACGTTTTCCACTGGAGTCTTTGAGACAGCAAGAATCCTCAAGTCTTCATGAATTTTCTTTGATGGTTTGTGGGTTGTTTGGGTTTTATGACATATTTAGGTTATTTCATGCCAAGTCCATTTTTATTCAAATAATCAGTTCTATTTCAAACAAATCAGTTTATCATGAATGTGCTGTTTAATTTTCAAAAACATTTCTATTCCAAAATATTCAGTTTAGTCTAACCGTTCTAATTGAAAGAAATCAGTTTAGCCTAAGTACAGTTTCAGTGTGAAAAACAGTTCTATTTCAGACAATTCAGTTTTGCATAAGTACGCAATTAAGTTATTTTTAACCCATAGATAGGACCCTATCAAGTGCTACCACTCTGGGCCAGAGTGGATCTGGGAGCGATGGCAATGAAGGAGTACTCCGCATTCCCCAAAGCTCCAGTATTACTGGAACCTCACCGTCAGATAGTTTTGCGTCATACCCAGGACACTCGTTGGGGCAGTCTTACCACTCTGCAGAGAAGCGGTCGGTGTATTCTACATCTATAGCCACCTAGGCAAGGACTCTTAGTATTCTGCCTGATCTCAACCATGCTGTAGTTTGGATGGTCTCCACTCGTTCTCTTCTTTCCAAGTCCTCAATTCCCTTTACCAATCCTTTGGTGACTATACCGACCGTGCCAATAACAATTTGTATCACCGTCATTTTCATGTTCCATAGTTTTTTCAGTGCTCTAGCAAGTTCTAGGTACTTATCTCTCTTTTCGCTCTCTTTCGATTTTACCCTGTGTTCAACGCGAATGGCATAGTCCATTATTTGGTAGGTTTATCTTTTTTTTCTCGACTATTCTGCTTGTCTGGCTAAGATTATATGATCTGTTTGTATCTCAACCCCGCCCCCGCCAAATGTTGCCATCTCAATTTTTCTGCGTTGTGTAAATACCATTTGTTTATATGATCAAATTCAGACTTTTTGCACAGTTCCAATTGGATCACCTTCACCTTCCAGTCATGTCTACTCTTGTACTCATTTTGTGCAAATATGATTCATTCACTTATAATGTGATATAATGTTTCGTCTCTATCATCACATAACCTACATTTTCATTTTTGTTGTTCCTTATCTATTTTGGCATTAACATAGTTCGTCCTTATTGTGTTGTTTTCTGCTGTTATCAAAAAACAGCTTCCCTTATAAGGTTTTCCTTTCTTAGCAATTGCTTAGTCTACTTGTGTGAGATTTTCTATGGTTGACACTTGAAGTATCCATACAGTTGTTTTTCTTCCTATTTTTGTTTTATGGTTATTGTTGTTTAAATTGAGTCGTGTTTTGTCTGAATTATATCTGGAGGAGGTAATAAGCCTCCTCCACACTTTTTTATTTCGTCTTCTAATCCTTGTATCAAGACGCTATCTTAAATGCTGATAAGTCCTCGTCGTCCTTTTTTCTTGACACATATAGTCAGTATATGTCACCTTTTCGATGTAAAGTCTTATGCATCAACATTACTTTTTTTTTGTTCTCTGGTTCATTTGTTGAGGTTCTTCTCAGGTCTATTTTAACAATGGTCACGAGTAACTTACGAGCGGACAGTTCAGGTATTTATCTCTTTGATGAGATTTCTGCTAAAGAATTTGGTTTCGAGTAGTTTTCTTGATTTCCTGAGGAATTCTTTTTTTAATTTTTCTTTCATCTCCACATGAAAGATGGTTTCCGCTATAAATATCCCCAAGAGTTTGTAAGTTTTCTTTTTTCCAAGCGTTCTGGTAATCTATCGATTTGGTTGTTTTAATCCGTCACTCATTTTTTTTTCTTTTCATTTCATTATTAGCATGGCCCATTTTTTCTCTGCCAAATTTCTTCCCTATAGGATGACTGTATATTCTCAGTGCCTGTATTTGGGTTTCCAATTCTTTTTCATTTTTGGAAAATAGTTTCATGTCGTCCATGAACATTACGTGGTTGAGTTTTTTCTGGTGATTTGTTCAGTTTGTGTCTATCTGTGCATTTCCAATGTGATTGAATTGCATATCGTTATTACATATAGTAATGGGGACTGCTCATGTCTCTTATTAATCTTATTATTGCTGTTGTTGCTGTCGTCGTTGTTGTTAGTATTATTACTTAGCTAATAATATCGATCGTAATACTGATACCATTAACGTTATCCGATTATTATCATTATCAATTTTTCTATTTTAATTTTTTTTTATATGAGTTTCAACCTAGTTTTATGGTGGCATTTAAATATTAGTTCATTATGTTTATTTTATTGTAGGCTAGTAAATTTATATCTAATGGTAGTTATTTTTCCTAACCAACTACTAAATAACATCAGCTTTCAACACCACCTTCTAGCCCATTTTGTCCCCATTTTATTTTTTTCCAATGAAAAATATCTTTCAAATATTTTGATAATTTTTTCTCCATTGTCTGATGGCTATCTGAAGATGCTGGCTTGTCTTATGGGGAGGCCAATTGAAATAAATTTATGATAACTAAATGAGAGTTTGCTGAGTTTTTTCAATCATATATAGTGATTCGAGATACTTTTATCTCATGTTCCTGGCGGGTTTTTTTTCGTTTTTTTTCTGGTACCGTAAATTCTGGTAGATATTAGATTAGTATATATATATATATATATATATATATATATATATATATATATAATCCCAGGTCGCGTCATACTAAAGACTTTAAAATTGGTACTAGATACCTCCTTGCTTAACACTCAGCAATATAAGGTGTGTATCGAGGGTAAATTGGAGCAATCCAGGGAAAAGAGTAGCGCCTTCCCCTACACCTCAGTGTAGTAGCTATTCACGTTGGAGCCTTCTGGTCACCATCGACTATGGTCGCCAACTTTACTACTTTATATATATATATATATATATAGTAACACGAATCATTCTGAAAAATAAAAATACCCGTTATTTTATTACTAGTTATAGTTTAGTAGACTATTTAGTCTCTATCTTAGTGTCTGTCTCCTACACTTTTATTTTTTCACTTTATATTTACTTTGTCTGCGTTCTTTCTATTTCTAAAGAATACTCTGAACAGGCTATTACGTATGCAGACTACACAGCACCCCTGACAAATACACCTACCCAAACTGAATCCTTGCTGCATAGTCTGAAGCTGGCAGAAGATGACACTGACCTCCATTTCAATGCAAACATACTGGAGTGCATGTGTTTAAAGCAAAAAAGAGACATCTTCACACTAAATGGTGGCTCTTTGAAACTAGTGGACAAGTTCACATGCATCGGAAGCAGCGTATCATCTACTGAAAATGAAATCAATGTGCGACTAGCGAAACCATGGACTGCTATCGATAGGTTATCTATCATATGGAAGTCAAACCTATCCGATAAAAAAAAGCACGACTTTTACCAAGCAGCGGTTGTATTTATTCTACTATATGGATGCATCTCATGGACGCTGACTGAGTGTATAAAGAAAAAGCTTGATGAGAATTGCACAAGAATGGTACGAGCTATATTGAACAAATCCTCGAAGCAACATATCATAAAACAGCAGCTATACGGCCAACCAACTCTTATCTCTAAAACTACCCAAGTAAGATGGACATGACATGTGTCACCCAAACTACATATATGAAAAAAGAAAAATGTAATCAAAACGAAAAAAGAAATACTTAACCAAGGAATCTAGTAGGGTGTCGCCGTAAAATCCATTCATTTCTGCAGTTGTATTTTTAAAAATCTGCTTAGATATATAAAACATCGCCACAAAAATCTTGATCTATTATATCACGTGCCCCGTCGAGAAACCCTTTTTTTACTGAATTTATGAAGAGATAAACCCTAAGGCAATAAAAGAAATATCTACACTGGGCTTTTGGAAGTCGACATAATTTTTTACTGGGAAAAATAATATCAAACTTGTGAATAGGGTTTACAGATTGTTAGTAAACCTGTGGGTACGTCACGTTATGTTTGAAAGTGAAGACTGTCATTTTTCTGACAAGAATAATGTTATGGAACATTTTGGGTGGTTATTTGAGGTAGGGAGTATTACTTTCTCCCTAAAAAATTTACTGTGAAAGGAAGCAGCTACTTAGAGGATTTTCATCGATATAATCTTGTGTTATTGGAAATTCATGCGAGCAACTATTTAAGGCATAATGCCGCATCAGCAGACAAATCTGTACCAAATCAATTTGAATACAAAGGTATACCAGAGCTTGAGTGATCAGGTAACTCATCCAACCTTAATTCTGTTGACTATGCCTAGAATCACTTGAAAAAAAAAGATACAAGCGATACGGCGGAATGTGCTCGAAAAGTGTAGGATGTGTTGAAGAAAAATTGGGTTAATAAGGATTAGAAATATTTCACCCAAGTAGCTGCATCAATGTCCACATGAATGAAAAATGGATAAATATCAAAGGAAAGAATGAGCAAATACTAAAGATTTGACAAGTAAATCAATAAAGCAACAGGAAGGCTCTCTGCTATCTATTTTTCTCCTTTTTCTCATAAACGTGACAATGAAAGCATATGTTTCTAGTCACTGGAGATTAAAACGAGAACTTGCACACACACACAAATCACATGTAGCACACTGATATTTAAAACTTGTTGGATTGGTATGTGCTCAAGAAATCTTAAATAGAAAGAAGCCCAATGATCTACTAGGTCACATGATAAGAGTGCATTTAAAAATATAAGAACCTTTAAACATTTGGCTAGCGTGCAAAGGTTCACACATAAAAAAAGTAGATGGAGATGTAATGAAACATGTTTAGCATCGTTTCTCACGGAATTGTCAAAAGTGTTTGGGCACTGCAGCCAATTACCAGTAGCAACAATTGAATGTAAGCCACAATCCCTATGACAAAGCAATTTCTCACGCAGGTCCCCAAATTGCTTTCTTGTTTCTTTGGCTGACAGTTAATCAATCAAGTGTAAATGCCAATTGGCTAGCAACGCCGGTACTGTGGATGCAGTTTGTCCACCAGTCAACGATGACAACGCCCCGACCCTTATTGATTGGTTGATCTATCAAGTGAATTGAAGTAAACTGGGCGGGGCAGGAGTCATATTGATTTCTTGGAAAATACCGCACTGTAACAATGTGTTAGACACATAAACAAACATGAACTCAAAATAAAGCATAAAATTACATATAAGCACAAACGCATACACATGCTCTAAAATGACCCATTTGTATAAGTACACACAAAAACTGAGTTCTGTTTATTACATATCAATTTCTGACTGTTTATATATATATATATATATATATATATATATGAGATGGGTGTGGGATTGAGTGTGTGCGTATGACGAGTAAAATCAATATAAACAGTAACATGTGGCAAGAATGACAGCTAATATCACGTAAAAATGTACACATCAAATTCAGAAGTATATAAACGGGCAAACAGACTTTGAGAGCATACTTTTTCATCAGTTGTATGCTGCAGTCTTTGACGGAAATATTTTTGCAAACTGAGATCAAATTATAATAGCTATATTAGATAATTTCCGAAATGTATATGCATCGAAACTAATTAAAAAGAAAACGAGAGCCACCAACCAAGTGACATTTCTTCATTAATATGAGTTTCAGTTCTGCTACTTGCAGTTCAACTGAAGATACTTGACTAAAGACATTGATTATTGTGTTTATTTTGACGGGCCTGAAGACTTATATACAATAAAAACGAAGATTTATATACAATAATAATCGATGCACTGTTGGTAGTGATGCATTATCGCCTGCATCGTGATTACAGAAATATCCAATTTGGTCCTCTGTATCTCTTTTTCTGGATCACATTCGGTTGGAAGCCTATGTTTACTTCATATATCGATACATTTAGCCATTCGGTAATCTGTTGGTATTTGGTTTTATTACCACGTTTGAACACAACATTTTGGTATTCTCGGTAAAATATATGCTGTATGAAAAACACTTTTTCGAACATATCAAAGTCAATAAAATACCTGAAGTCGATTTATCTGCTCATATGCCTATGACCGAGACATTAACAGCCGTAACAAGACGGTCACAACCATATTTGGTGTATGCTACTGGTCATTATAGTTTGCATCATCAGTTTATATACATATATATATATATATATAGAGAGAGAGAGAGAGGAGGGTGGAGGGAGAGAGACGAAGAGTAAGAGAGAGAAAGAGAGAGAGAATTATACTGAATATAACAGAAAAAGAACGTCTCAATGTTATTCTTTTAACCAAAATCTGAATATGTAACGGTCAAAAAGTTAGTCAACCAGAGCAAAAAACTTTATTCATATTATATTCTGAAATAAAATTTAGTTTTTGTTATCTTGTTTACAGTTTTAATCTTCTAAATTTATATGTCAAATAATATCTAATAATATCTATTTTCATTACCTCAAATTGCAGTAAAATTTATAAAAATCTAATATATTTGCTTGGAAGAAAGTCATAAAAATTGTTTGGCATGTATTGGTGCTCTCACACACACGTACACACTTATATATATATATATATATATATATATATATATATATATATATATGAGAGAGAGAAAACATGCAAAACATCAAAAATCTGTTTAATAGGACTTTTGAGTTTTTATAAAGAAACATTCTTCAGAGAACGACTTCTTGCAAAATAATGCTTTTTTAAATTTTAGCTCAAATTACGTTGTGTGTGAATCAAATTAAAATATTCCAAATTGGTTTCACTCTTTGGTAAGGCCTGATTTTTGAAAATGTTTATCGATTTTCTCCTGCATTTCCTTTCAATATTAGACATTACTTTGCTGGTTCGCTTCTCATCTGGTGGCTCATGAATTAGTTTTTAAATCAAACAATCTTAATTTAAAAGAATTACCTACCTTTATTTATTGTTTTCTGCTTCTAATTTCAAGTTCATCGCTAAATGCTATTTTTTTGTGCTGCCTTAATTTAGTCACCAATTAAAAATATGCAGATAATTATCATGAGGAGTTATTATTTAATGCAACAGACCCAAAGTCCTAGTCATGATGACACAAAAAGCATAAAAAGCCAAAAAAAAAAAAAAAAAGAAAAGAAAAGAAAGAAAAGAAAAAGAAAAAGTGAGAAGCTAGCAGACCGGTTTTGTCCTCGCTCAACAGAGCTAAATCGAGGAAATATTATGGGACTAATAAAAGGAAAATATTTATGATGAAAGGAAAATATTATATTGGAGACTATACCGAAATTATATTAAATCCTTGTTGACATTCCCTCTGTTTTCAGAGAGACGGTCTGCCGGACAATTTCCAATACTTTCAAATGAAATGAAGAATGTGACTTACTCAGAACCGAGAAAAAGTCCACACTAAACTTCTCAGCACTCGTTTGCTTTTGATGCTATGAGTTCCATCATGACTAATATTTTAGGTCTGTTAATAAAATGCTGTACTTCAGAAATATATTTAGTTATTAATCAATATTGTTAGATTATTTCTTTTTGCATCCTAACAACATTTATTTAAAGTAAAATAGAAAAATATCTTCGGTTGACATTAATCAATGTAATAAATTCAAATCCAATTAGGGTGTAAAAAAGTTTTAAACTTCCCCAGTCATTTGCAAAATTATGTATTCATTATTCATGCTGAAATCGTTACGATCATTATGGTTATGTATTATACAATATTAGCTTGCAGATGTTTTATTTATGTATCCGACAATCATGAAAAAGCTAACCACGTGAGCTTCCCTTAACCACAAAGTATTTCTGGAAGCACAGAAGTGCTTTGTACACTTTCGATTATGGGTATAATTTCTCAAAAATGTAAATAAAATTTGCATCCATGGGGGCTCCTCCATCTCTATTTCTCCGTATCTTTTGAAGCCAAATAAAATAGAACGGTCTCAATTTACACTAATCACCGAAAATTGGTATCCTAAAATGGAAGTCTAATTCAACAAAAAAAGACAGATTTTTAATAGTTGAGGCTGGAATATCTTGAGGAGCGCAAAAAATTTGCATTTGAATTTTATTTGTAAACATTTTAGTTATGTTTCTTTTAGAAGAATGATTTTATGTATTAGATTATTCAGTACACCAACCCAAAATATTACGGCTTGGATTGATAATCTTCCAAAGATTTCGTAAATTAATTTTTGCCAAACAAAATATTCGTAAGGAAAGTATTTTCACTCCAGGAAAAGCCATGTTTTTATAAGTCATTAATAAATTAGAAATTATAGACATGCTCACACAAGAGAACTTCCATGGGGCCTTCCAGAAGTTGTTGTAACGGTACAACAAATGCAATGCAGCCGGAGGAGATTACTTCGAAGGGGATAGAGTTTCCTGTATGTACTATCAGTAAAAGTGCCCATACGAAAAAAGTCTGAGAACTTATTTAATGATCCTCGTAACTATTATTTACCCATCGTAGACGGGTATTTCGGCTAGTTTATTTTAGTGTTCATATCTAAGCATGTTTGTATGTATGTTTATGCATCTATCATTTTGTTTTAATCAATAAGACTTAAAATGTGTTGATAAATGAGAAATTATAAACATATTAGATGTCGGACTGAATTATTTTTAATCTGAAAAGCTCATATAATGACATCTTATCTGCAGTAGATGAATTTTGTGACCGATTGGAACCAAACACCGCAACATTGGTGGAAGAAGTGCGTGGACCACAAGGAGAACTGTGGTAAAAATGTACTTCAGTTTGTCTCATTCCATGAGAGCACATTGGTCAGCCTATAAACTTTTCAACTGACACTTGCAAAGTAAAAAAAAAGGAAGAGACGCAGGGACTCTATGTATTGACAGCTCAGTCAGCTTGGACTGTGTATAACACCAACTGCATCTCCAGCAAACGAGTGTTCTGAATTTGGCACTAAACTTCACCTGATGCTCCAGCTTGGAGCTTTCGGTTATGTGGTTAACACACTCATCGTTACTCCAGGTCCATTCTGAACGCGAAATGTTAGAACCTTTTAGGGTCTCATATATTCATCGAATCGAACTATTTATCCATTTACTCTACTTGAACCTATTTAACTAAGTGAAAACAAATGAACTCTAGTTCGTTTGAAAATTGTTATCCATGAATTATTCATTAAAAAATTATATATTTATAACAAATCTAATAAAAGAATTTTCCTCAAAATAACATTCTAGTGTTGATTTGCTTTAAAATACAACCAACCAACCAACCAATCAATATATATATATATATATATATATATATATATATATATATATATATATATATATGTGTGTGTGTGTGTGTGTGTGTGTGTGTGAGATTTTAGAAATATACAAATCCACTAATTGCTGATGAGCGAGAAACCACTTTATGCATATCTTACATAAGAAGAAAATCTTTTGGTTGAACATTCATATTCATTATTTTGCCTCTGTGATTTAGCCTTCTCTTCTACTCATAAAAAGACTGGTAACTCTGAAAACAAAACGCCACATGGGAATAGATAGATAGATAGATAGATAAGAAAAGATTATTTTTCTTCGATGAAGAATACCTTGGTAAACCTTTTTTTTTTTTTTACAAATAATAGAAAACATTTTTCAATTGTTACGTCTTCTTTTAGAGCTGAAAGAAAAACATCTCTTAATTTACTTATCGCTTATTCCATTTTTATTTGCCGCCATTTTGCTAGTTTTCGGCATGAAATATTTTTTTCAGACCCATCTAGAGCTAAATCGAGAAAAGGATTCTTTCTTTTTTTTTCTTTTTTAGCCTATCACTGATTTCATAGAATAAATTGTTGGGGCAAATTTATTTTTGCACCCCATTAATTATATTATTAATATAGTTTTTAAACAAAAGTAGAGATTGTTCTTATTCCTATTTTTATTTTCATTTCCCACTTCGACTTGAAGCTCTGTCCTATCATTTCCAATTTTCACCTTTGCCCAATATATCATTTATACTCAGTGAAATCTCATTAATCATTTAATGTCATCTTCGAGTATGAAAATGGAAACCGTCGAATAAAAAAATGTTGGAATATTTAAAGAATACGAAAAAATCATTTAAGATATTTTTTCTTATGTAAGCATTTGTGTTTTTCGACAAAAGAGATTCGTTACTTCCAGCACACATTTTAAGTCTTATTGACTAAATCAAAATGATAGATGCATAAACATACATACAAACATGCTTTAGATATGCACACTAAAATAAACTAGCCGAAATACCCGTCTACGATGGGTAAATAATAGTTACGAGGATCATCAAATAAGTTTCCAGACTTTTTTCGTATAAGTACTTTTACTGATATTACATACAGGAAACTCTATCCCCTTCGAAGTAATCTCCTCCGGCTGCATTGCATTTGTTGTACCGTTACAACAACTTCTGGAAGTCCCCATGGAAGCCTTCTTGTGTGAGCATGTCAATGACCTTCACCACAGCTTCTTTCATCTCCTCAATTGTCTCATAACGACAGCCTCTGAGTTTAGGGAATAAGCAAAAGTCACAGGAAGCAATATCTGGACTATAGATAGGCTGAGGACCTGTCTTGTATTGACTTCCTTACTCCTCCAACACCTCTCATCATCCCTCACAGACTCCGTTCCTTCCTTGAATCTCTTATACCACTCAAAAACTGATGCTCAATTCATGCAAGATGGTTGAAAAGCAGTCCGAAGAATTCCATACGTTTCTGTGGCATTTCTTCCAAGTTTAAAACATAATTTTATTGCATATCGTTCTTCTAAAGTATCCTCTCGTCCAGATTGCATTTTTGAAAGTCATCAACTTTTACAATCAGGCTTTAGTAGGGTGTATTCCAATTGCAGCTGTAGCTGTTCATTTGAACCTGAAATCATAAAAATAGGTCTGTCATCTCCTTAGATGTATAGCAATAGCATAATGAATTTTCAAGAGTCTACGACAGTTCTAAATGCCTGAACAAAAAAATCTGGAAAATTATTTAATGCACCACGAAGACTGCAAAATATCATTTTACGATTTTTGTTGTCAAAAATTTATATAAATAGTAATTAAGACAAAACAGAAATCATCCGTAACAGCGGAGATACATACCAATTGTATTTGCCTGAAAACCTGCAAAGTTTTTTTTTCTATTCTTAAATCATTAAATATTGTTTCAGTGATAGTTCTGGATGTGAGTCTTTGAATATGCTGACTGTATTTCCTGAAGAGAGTTACCTCCCGTAAGAAAATTGGGAAATAAATAAAATAAATAAAATAAAACAGGATATGCTGAGTATAAAAGTAAATTTTGCCCACTAGGCTGGGGCTGTAGAATACACCGACTGTTTATCTATAAAGGACAAAGACCTTCCCAACGAGTGCCCTGGATATGACACTAACCAATCTGATTATGAGGCTCAAGTAATGCTGGAGCTTTGTGGAATGTGAAGTAGCCCTTCATTGCCATCGCCGGAGTGGGAGCACCTGAAAGGTTCCTATATATCGGTCAAATAGACTTAAACTGTCAACTTATGCTAAACTGAATTACTTGAAATAGAACTGTTTTTGTCATTTGGACGGAGTACTTATGCTGGACTGAATTGTTTGTAATAGAACTGTTTTGACATTGAAACTGTGAACTTATAAAAGACATAGCTTGTCTCAGAAGAAATAAAGCTTTTATGTTAATTGGATCTTCTACGTTCAATTAGTATTTATAGCATATTTAACAGGTCTGCAGTAAATTGTTTGGTCTTCAAAAGAAGACGCGCTCACAAACTCTTCTCAATTCTTAATCCATATTATACACTAAAAGAAACAGAGGTAGGTGCAAGCGAAAGTAAAAGACAAATACAAAAATTCATCAATTTTTCCTTTCGCACAATGTCTCTTTATATCTCTCTTTCTTACCCCACCAAACATTCTCCCTCCCTCTCTCTCTCTCTCTCTCTCTCTCTCTCTCATATATATATACATATATATATATATATAGAGAGAGAGAGAGAGAGAGCGAGAGAAAGACTGATTTTAATTATTAAACATCTTGCAAATCAGAGGCTGAAATACCGACTTGTAAAAATAAAGAAAGCTTCAGTCGACTAACAATCTTCAATTCATACATGTATCCATTACCCACTAAGCGACAGGGCGTAGAATGTGATGTTTAACATGCATATTTAGTATTATAATGATGCCCATTTAAATAGTCATCGATTGATACTAAACGGTGTTCATCAAAATATACTTGATTGATTTATAACAATGAAATATTGAAATAAAAAGTTGAACAACTTGTTTTTACACAAAATTTTAAAAAGCATGACAGTCATATTCCTTTGCAATCAGGCATTATTAATGTAAATTATATACGTTGGTGCTACAACTCAAAATAGAGTGAGAATTTGAAAAGCAGACAGAATATTTTAAATGTTTTCTTCTCGAATAATTTCAAGATATTATGATGTATATATATAATACACACAGACACACACACACACACACGCACACATGTATATATATATATATATATATATATATATATATATATATATATATATATATATACAACAACATGATACAACAAAAAGACAATTTTCGACGTAGTTTAAGTGGTTTTAATTCAGAGTTTTCTTTCTCCCATACCAGTGGCTATATCATGGTTAAATAGCCCATTCTGATTTACTATTTACCCATGGCTTGAAGGGGAATAGTAGGATTCATGCTTTTTCCTAGGGTATTTGTGATTTGTGAAATACAAACACCCTCGACTGCAATTATTAATCAGCCGTTTGCATTTGCGTGTAGAGTTATAGTTGTATAGAGGCTTACAAGCCGGTCTTGCATTTTCACTATAACAACATTTACATGCATACACTTGAAAAATTGCATCTTACATTAATGTCTCTCTTTCTCTCTCTTTCTATATATATATATAAATTGAAACGTATGTAAAATATGAAGTTATTTTAAAATATGAATTTTAACTATATATATATATATATACAAATTTGCATGTGTGTGTGTGTGTGTGCGTGTGTGTGTGTGTGTGCGTGTGTGTGAGAGAGAGAGAGAGAGAGAGAGAGAGAGAGAGAGAGAGAGAGAGAGAGAGAGAAAGAGAGTCAGTGTGCATGTGAGTCACTTTCAAAAAGTTGATGAGTCACTTTCAAAATCTTGATTTGGTCAAATTTTGTCTTTTGTAAACACTGGCGTAAATTATGTAGCGGGTTCCAATTACTAGCTGGTCAGATGGAGAGAATGAGTGTTAATCAAGGAGGCATGAAGTACCATTTTCAAGTCTCGAACCCCGGTTTCCCATGAGCGAACACTCTATCCATTATGGCAGTGGGCCTTTACCGGCCAAATGCACTAGTAGACAGTGTTCGCCAATGGCTCGGAAGACTGGGGTTCAAGCTCATGGCGAGTCCTTCCAAAGACACAAAAATGGTCCATATCTTCTTGCTTAACACTCACCATTATAATGCACAGATCAATGGAGTAGCACTCTGCTGTACACCTCATTGTAGTAGCTAGTGAAAAGGGAGCCTTCAGGTACCCTTGACTACTGTTGTCAACTTCACTAGGAGTAACATATTAATAATAATAAATTGTTTCTCCAATTACAAATTCACTTTCATCACACCGACGTGGTGCATTCAATACGTTTCCAGACTTTTTTTTTTATACAGGCATTTAAAATTGTCAGTATGTTATTGCTATACTTCGTATGAGATGACTGATCAATTTTTATGATTTTAAGTTCAAATGAACAGCTACTGCAGGAATTGGAATACACCCTACTAAATTCTGATTGTCACAGCTGGTGAGATTCAAAAATGCTATCTGGATGTGAGGACAATTTAGAAGAACGATATGCAATAAGATTCTCTTTTAAACTTGGAAGAAATGCCACAAAACCTATGGAATGCTTCAGACTACTTTTCGACCATCTCGCATGAATTGAGCATCAGTTTTTGAGTGGCATAAGAGATTCAAGGAAGGCAGGGAGTCTGTGAGGGATGATGAGAGGTGTGGGGAGAGTAAGGAAGTCAATACACCAGAGTTGATTCGTCAAAGGGTTACGGTTAGGGTTACTATGTTGAGGTTTTAAGGAGTTAAGGAAGAGATTCCGTCGGTAGAGGCCAGCACTCTTCAAATCGGCTCAGTGGCATTTCCACCAGGACAATGCACCAGTCCACAACTCCATCCTTGTCACAGATAACTTGACCAAGATGGGCATCAAGACAGTCCCTTACCCCCCCTATAGTCCAGACCTTGCTTATTCCCTAAACTCAGAGGCTGTCGTTCACACAAAAGGACTTCCATGAGGCCTTCCAGAAATTGTTGTAACAGTACAAGTGCATTGTAGCCGGAGGAGATTTGACTTTCATCTGTGTATTATCAATAAAAATGCCCATACGAAAAAAAGGCTGGAAACTTATTTAATGATCCTCGTACTTTAGCTGGTGGGTAGTAGCATAAATATGAGTGACATCAAATTTCCTCGTGTCTCTTGGAGAATTTTCAGTATTCTAATCGATCTTAACAATTCTATTTTCTGCGTGGTCTCGATTCATCCTTTAATTTTCAATTCCTAATCTATCTATCTATCTATCTATTTGTATGAATTCGCCAATGGTCTGGAAATTCGGGGTTCAATCTCAGGACGAGTTATATCAAAGACTCAATAAATGGTACGAGAT